>OX467285.1:17520480-18120480 GCA_950108345.1 Malthinus flaveolus
CGGTTGCGTGCTCCCCGAGGCTGAAGCTTACTCCTTGCCTCAAGTTGCCGTCCCCGCTGATTCCGGCTTTTGTGCCTGTTGAGCTTTTAGAGCCGTCTGTGTAGAACACAAGTCCATTCATTTTGACTGCATTGCATTCCCATTCGTCCCTTTTCGGAATTTTAACTCCGTAGGTTTTTTCGATGGTATATGCTCTGGCTATTCTATCAGACCTCATACTAAGTATGGGGTGTTCTGCATCTCTCTTACGATTGAGACATGTTCTTGTACATTCTTGCCTGTGGAGGATTGAATTTTAGATCTGTACGCCTCCCCTAACGCCCTGGCTTTCACTACCAGGTGTAAGGGTGGGAGGTTCAGCATTGTTTCCATTGCTGCTGTAGGCGTCGTACGCATTGCCCCAGTTATACCTAGGCAAGCCAGTCTTTTGATTTTGCCCAGTTTGTGTTTGCAGGTTTTTGTGTGTGTTCTTGTCCACCACACGGAGCCTGCATATATGACTATTGGTATGATCATTACTGTGTATATCCAATAAGTCACCTGGGGTGTTAGTCCCCAGGTTTTACCGAACGTTCGTCTACAGGTCCATAGGGCCCTTGTGGCTTCGTTCACTACTCTGTCTACATGTGGTATGAAGCTTAGTTTGCTATCGAGGATAACTCCTAAGTATTTGGCTTCTCCCACTGCTTCCAGGGGTATATCAAATAGGTATACTTTCCTGTTGCCATCAGTCTTATTTGTTCTTCTTGTGAAATGGATTAGCGAGGTCTTAGCCGGATTAACCGTCAGGCCCTCTTCCAAACACCATTTCTCTACAAGATTCAGGGCTCTTTGCATTCTTTCAAATACGGTAGCCCCAAACTTTCCCGTCGTTGTTATGGCTATGTCGTCGGCATAACCTACGACTTTTAGCCCCTCTTCCTCTAAGCGTTTGAGGAGAGTGTCAACTACGAGGGACCAAAAAAGTGGTGAAAGCATCCCTCCTTGTGGACAGCCCCGGTTTACTTTTGCTGCTACGGTGCATTGATTTACCGAAGCGTGAACTACTCTATGCCTTAGCATGTGCGAGATCCATCCGGTAATGGTAGGATGGACTTTCCTGTCTACCAGCGCCTTTTCTATGGATAGAATAGGGGTATTGTCAAAAGCCCCCTGAATATCCATGAACACGCCTAAGGAGAATTCCTTGTTCTTCAGCGTGTTTTCAACTGCGTTAACGATTTCTCGTACAGCCATTTCACAGGATTTTCCAGGTTGATAAGCAAATTGGTATTGGCTGAGCGGGTGAATGCTCAGCACAGTGTCCTTTATATGCCTCTCAACTAATCATTCCAAGGTTTTAAGAAGGAAAGACGATAGGCTTATTGGCCTGAACGATTTCGCTTGGGCGTAAGAGTCACGTCCCATTTTCGGTATAAAAATTACTTTTACCTCTCTCCAAATTCCCGGTGTATAGGCCAGAGACAGGCTGGCCCCGAACACCGTACATAGTGGAGATGTCAGCAGGTTGCTTCCCTGCTGCAGTAATGCCGGAAATATTCCGTCCATGCCCGGAGATTTAAATGGCATGAATTTGTTGATGGCCCATACAATTTTTGTTTGATTAACCATTTTTGCTATGTAATAAAACATTTCAATAAATTTGTGACCGTTTAAAGGCTCCAGTTATTAAGAACCACTTGAGACAGGGTGGATGTTTACTGTGTGGACGCAGGATTGCTCCTTAACTGTTCAAGATACCAAAACCAATTCGACGTGGTAATATAAAAGAACCCGATAAGAATTACTTTTCATTTCAACTTAAATTAATTTAACTGCAACAAAAACTCACATTGACGCCATAAACCTGTAGTACCTATAGCTTTGTGTCCACCAATGATATAATAATACTCAACCACTCCCAAAGTTTTTGGACAACCTTTATATCAATGCATAATCAACGTTTTTAATTCAATAAACATTATCTAACAATTTATGGAGTTCATTACTTCAATCGTGTCGTTTTTGGATTAATCCGCAAATTTTGTCCATAGGGATTTATACAAGTCATAAATGTTAACAAGTAAAATGGCCGCGTGTTATATTTTCCTCCTAACTTTAATTGCTTTCCCGTACAAATTAAGAGAAATCTATGTTTTTTCCCTTGTTTCCAGATGTTAATTCCTTGTCAAATTTTCTCCAAGAACTCGCTAAAGTGAAAATATTAGATTTTCTCCAATGGAAAAAGCTTAAATATTAAATTAAATTTGAAACAAAAAAGTGTGCGGTTGTTGAGTTGAGTGACGTTGAACTTTCCTCATCCTTTGCTTCAACAAATAAACCTTGAAATTTCGCAGGAATGTAAACTTTAATCACAATTGAAATTGTTCAATTCACTCAACTGCGAAAGCATCTTTGGGTTTATTTTATTTTATATTATTATACCTATACCTACCTGGTTCGAATCGACTAGCAAGTTTGATTTTTCGTGTATTAATGGAGGGCAATGTTTGTTATTACTTGATGCAATTTTCATTTTCGCTTTTTAAAAATGTTCTTACTAAATTTAATCTTCTAAATCCAATAAAATAAAAGGCGCGTCCTGTAAACTAATAAATTTAAGTGTGGAAATTAGTCTAAACGAATTAGGAATAATAGGGAACGGGAAGACGACGTAGGAAAGGAAATTTTGCAGAAGATTGTCAGGAAGAGTTTTACTTTTTTTCCAAATTAATATTTTTATAAAAAACGAATTTACAGTATTGGTCGTCTTAAAATAATTTTAAATTGAATCACCAATGTGCACAAATCCTTTTTTATGAAAAGATTCGGAGTTACACTTAAAAATTTATAATTTACTCTAATCGAAGGTATATTAGGGAGCACTACCGTACTTAATTTTTCAAAAGATTTTTGCACTTATATTGGGCGGAGAAAATTTTACAAAACAATTATTAGTTCTTGAAAAGTTTCAACTTTTACACTTGTGGAGGTGCTACATGGGCTCATTTAACCCTACGTTAGGCGCGTGCAGTTTACTAACGTGTTTAGGCGCGTGGACTACGATGGTAGACCATTTTATTATCTGTATAAAAGAGTGGTTTTGAACATTTGGAAACAAATTTTTGAGAAAAGTGGTTCATTTGACTATTGCCCATCGTACAAAATAAGTTTTTAACCAACATTGCATTTATTTTGAGAGAAGTAATCAAAATACTCAGAATGGGCAATTTTAACGTAAATTTATTAAGTGTTGGGAATTTATTTATTATAACGCATTAAAAGTGATTTATAAACAAATATTTTTTAATATCCTCGTACCTCGTACCTCGCCCAAAGTAATAAAAAAAATTAAAAAATCAAAATTTCTTCAAATAAAAAAAAACTGTGATCGACCAAAATTGTTCGTTTTTATTCACTAAAACACGAAGTTCATATGTCTTTGGTATGGTCTTTGCAGGCATATTTGTAATATTTTGCACAAAACTTTGGACTGGATTTGTTCCTTTGTCGAGGACAAAAAGTGCAACGTCCAACTTAATTTGCGGGCCTGCCAGGGGAGGGCAATACATTCTCAGTAATTCCCAGTAAAACGCGAGCTCGCCGTCTCATTTCAGCTGGCAATTGTAAGACCCCCTGAACCTGTACCTCTTGGGCCTGTAAGGCCCTCAACTCGATTTGAGGCCGCATGAGCTCCCATGCACATTTTTGAATAAATTCGCTTCTGTTTATTTTTTCTTCAGAGTGATTTGCTTTGTATACCCCCAAAGAGCGTTTATGTAGCGATGTTTACGCTTAGCTTAGCAAAATTTAAAAACGCCGTAATTCGAAAACAAGTGAAAATCGGAAAAACAACTTTTGGGATTATTTTGTCTAATATTTACATGTAAACCGATGAGAAAATGTTGGGAGGTTCATAGTGATATTTTTGAAAATTATTGTTGAACTTTAAGGGGATTCCCCGAGTTCCCTAATAAAATTTAAATTTTTTAACGGATTTTTGAATCTCCTTAATTATATTTAAAAATCTAGGAAAATAGTCGCATTAACAATAAATAGCACGACAAGAAATTGTAACACGGTTAGGCGCGTGGTCTACCATGGTAGACCACTCGCTTTTGGCGTGCAATAACAAAAGCAATTAGCATTGTAGGGAATGTCCAGTACTCTAATTCGCTAGAGACAAGTGTTTTTAGCAGCTATTGAAAATTGCATAAATATAATTCGAAATTTACGAAAGTTATGATGGTTTACAGAGGCCTGGTCTACGATGGTAGACCACGCGCCTAACGGAGGGTTAAGAAAAAAACTGCTAATTGTGATAAAAAGATTTGCTTTGTTAGAAATGTAGTTTATGATTATTCAATTCATTGATGAAGGAAAAACATCTCGAAAACTCGCTAGAATTCAAGATGGCGTCGGTAATTCAAAATGACGCCATACTATGGAATTGTTTGCAATTTTCTTACTATCCATCGCACAAAATAGTGTTTGGTGTCAGTTTATGTGTTTTTAGGCCCACAATTTCATTTGTATTATAAGAAATATGAATAAAATCAACATATGAGACTTGTAAAGTCGTAAAGTCACAATTATAGAGTAAAATTAAAGAAGATTATAAACTTTACATGTATACTTCTGGCTTTATCATATATTTGTCACACTCGTCTTTGCGATTGCATAACAAAGTGCAAGAAAGTCCAACTTTTCTACAGCCACATATATTTTATTAATTCTTTACAAGTATCTATAATTTCTGCTAACTGTCACCATTATATTTTTCATGATACATCATCCAACCACCAACTCCACTCACTTAGAGAAGGTGTTCTTGCGTTTATGTTTTTGGGAAAAGTGTTTACGGATCTGGTTCTTGACGTTTCTTGTGGTCGCTTCCGAAAACAGCGTAACAATATCTTCTTGCTTTGAGGCGAATCAACTACTATGAAGAGGGCTTTCTGCCGTAGTAGAGGTTTTTATTTGAGATTATTTGTAACAGAAGTGAAAAACTACTTGGTTTTTATTTAATTAAATTTTTTGAAGCGCGAATTATAAATATGTGTTGATTGGGTTACTTCTCGAATTATTTTTTTATTTGATTGTTTTACAGTAAAGTTGATTTTTTACAAAATAACATTACGATGAGTACATTATTTCGCTGGTCTGCTTGTCCCCAAATGTGCCCAGCTTGGAAAGCACTCCGAAGAATATGTTGTTGTAGTGCACCCCGTGTTGGTACCAGATTTTCAAGAGGACGACTTTTTGCCATACACAGTTCTTGTTTGGTATCATTGACACTTTGGCTGTTAATTAATTGTTGAACAGTACAACAATACTACAATTTTTTTGTCAGGAATGGATGTTTGCGGTTTTGATATGAATGAAAATGAAATTATTATGAATCCATAATTGGTGTCACAGCCTGTGCGAAAGCGTGAAATCCAAGTAAAAAAATATTAACATTTTCTCTTCCAATCGATGCAGCTATAGGATGAACGGGAATAAATCTATATTTCTTCCCTGTTCCAAATGTAACCCAAAATGTTGAGCCATGTTGAGCTACCATGACTTCGAGACGAATCTGCTTCTTCATGACCAGGGCAAGTCATTCCAATTACAGCCCTGACATTTCCTTCAACTTTATCACCTAAAGTAGTAATTAATAACTTGTGTTTTGTTTATGTTATTTATTGCTAGTGATCCAAGTAGAGAAAATAGTTCTTTGTTATTTGAATTTCTTGCATAATTTTTGCCAATTTGTAGGTAGTTTGACATGAGTTTGCACGTATTTCCTCGTTCCTGCGCCCTTCTTCTGTCCGGTTTCACGTTTAATAATGCTAGGATTATCTGTTCCAAATGAAATCAATTATACGAAAGCCAAAAACTCTCAGTATGCGATGATGAAATGTGTTAATTTACGTGTTGGTAAACGCTATTGAAGGCTTTAAAATGTTGGCAAGAACTGCTCCAGCATAAATTACAGCATGCAGGTTTCTGGAAAAACATTGTCTCTCTCTGCAATAGCTTTCTGTAAAATATGCGCTAGATTACGTTTATAGATGGGTCAAAATTCTCGATTACTAGAAAATTCAGGTGGATTTTTGTGCTTAAAAAAGTTACACGATTCTGTGTAACTATTAGGAGCTTGGAAAACAACTGGAGGTCTGTTTGTAAAATCTCCAAAGATTCATTTTTCTTGCTTATGCTTTTTGTTGGAGTGCTGCAGTACTGAAGAGGAAGATTTTTTTTCAAAGGCTGAAATTGTGTTGAGAAACTTTTTACCAGGCGCTCTTTAATGAAACTGTGGAACTTCATTTGAGGGATTGCAATAAGAACGGCCTTTTTTACATATGAAAGTATGACGCTTGGACTGATACTTGCATTTTTACGTGAAAAATGAACTTTTTGGCCTAAAAACATATAAATCGACACCAAGCACACTTTTGTGTGAAGATTAGTAAGAAAATTGCAAGAAATTCCATAGTATGGCGCCATTTTAAATTTCGCACCTCCACTATATAGAAAGTTCTGTAGTGAGGGCAGTATTTTATAAAAACTAACTTCTGTTATTGGGTCTGATAAGGGCACATCTTAGACTGCGAGTATAGAGTTCGAAATTTCAAAAAACGTTTGCTCTCAGAATAGGTGTAAAGAAGCGTCTTAAAGGTATGATTTCGTTGCGACGTCCAGCGGTCGCGGCCGGACGCGACGTCCAGCAAACGAGCACACGGTCGAGCACTGCTCCAATGCACTTTAATGTAAGTGAAGAGAGAAGCAGTGCTCGACCGTGTGCTCGACTGCTGGACGTCGAGTCCGGCCGCGACCGCTGGACGTTGCAACGAAATCGCACCTTAATAATTGTTTTTTATTAGTTTCCAAATTTTTACACTTTTGAATACCGAATGTGCTATAGTTAGAGCACTATTTCATAAAAACTAAGTTTAGTTACGGGATTTGATAATGCCGCATTAGGCAGTACTTTGCTTAAATTTACAAAATATCTCTGTGCTCTAATTGGACAATTGGACAATTGAAAAACTTTCAAAGTCATTTTGTATTTCTGAAAAATTATTAATAGCTACCCTCTTCAATACTGGAAGTGTTGTAGTTAGGGCATTAGTTAACAAACTAATCTCAGTTGCAATGATCAAAGAATATTGTTTAAATATTTGGTGGTTTTCGAAAATTTTAAAATTTTCCACTTTGCGATATTTAAGGTTGCTTTTAACGTACCTGCATCTGTTTTACTTCGATAAGAATTTTGTCCATTCGAACAAATACGATAAGACTTTAAATTGTTATACAAAATAATACCTAATAATCATCGAATTTATGCATATTGGCTCGAATTTTTAATATTTTAGTATCTCATTGAACTCGGTTCGGTTAAGTGCTGTGCTCGCGTTTGAAATGATCTTTTGGACAATCTGAAAGAAGTTCCATTTCCGTTACACCATAAAGGTTAGTTTTTTACTTACTATAAAATTTTAAGGGTTACTGCTATTTTACTACCAGCACCAGTTATATGCAATAAGACTGACGAAAGATATGTCAAAAGGTGTGCAGGCGTGTTTTTCTACGTTGAAAGTCGTAGGTACTTGACTATCACCTCATTAAGGTTGCGATATTCTAGAGTGAGAAAGGTATATGCTCATTTTGAAAAGTAAGCAACTTTAGGAATAACGACGACTGTTATCAAATAGCTACATTAAAATTGACATAGTTAGGCGAATTTATTCCCAATTTCAGAAGGCCCCCTGTCCTTATAATAGAAATATAAAAATTCAAAGGCGTTTTACTGGAGCGGTTGGTTCAGGTTCATTATGTTAATTATTCTTCAAAACTAAGTCTTAAATTGAAGAAGAAACTATAGAGTACGATATGTATATCTCAGAATTTTCATTTTTTATTTAAAAATGGCCCAAAAGTGGGTAAATAAAAGCAAGCAATTTTCCTCACTTTCAGTAAGGCTTATTTCTATTAAATATCAACATTTCAGCAACAAAATTTAGCTTACATTGTAGCCCAATCTTTCTACTTTATTTTTTATCTACATAATTTTTTTGTAACTTCAATAGGTTTCCCTGCTCAACCGCTCCAGTAAAGCACTATTTGCAAGATTTCTAACATGGGCAAAATCGCAACCTTAAATGCGTGGTTCCAGATGATTTTCAAATATACGTACAGGGTGTTATTTATATTATAATGATACGAATGGATCAATTTTACTAGCGTAATCTAATGGTTAAAACAGTTGGGGCACGTTTTCGACGCTTCGTTAGGATTAAAGGGCGTCACAATAACCATGAAAACATTACCGTCATTTTCATTTTTAAGAATCACGAAATTTAAATTAAAATTGGTTAAATGGTGGACAACACAGTGGCGTACTTATTTTTACCTAAAAAAAAGCTACGTTGTCCTATTGGTAATAGTAATATTTTACTATTAAGACCATTTCCTTGCCAGAACACCCTGTATTCAATTTTCGAGTTTACTGTCTTTTTATTTTTTCAATCATGTAATAATAACGAATTTAAATATTGACAACGATGCTGTGCTTGTGGCGAATCTTCCGCATAAACCAAAACAAATTTAAACGACCCCTTTTTCGAAAGGTTTGAACGACGTTGTAGACTATGGGCATACTAACGGTAAAACTGCTTAAAAGTAATTGTTTTGCTTTTCTGACGTTTTGTTCGTGTTTGTGTGGCTGCAGTTACGCCATTTTGCCCAACTAGAAATAATTTTGATCGCGGGTTTTAATAAAGAGACATTGAGAGTTAATTAGGAAACCGCTCGAGACAATTTCTTTTAAAATTCTCTTTTTAACCTCGTTTTCCTCTAATTCGCTTGCGATGGGACTTTAAAAGGAAAATGTTCATTTTTGAGTAAAGTTACTTTTTTCTTTGTCTGAACAATTTAGTAATTTAAAAAAATTTATAGTTATAAAAAGGGGTGCATAATTATAAACAAAATTTACGAATACTATAATACTAACCCTCATTGTTCACCCTTGTGTGAATTCTACATTAGCGTAGTTCGTAGAACAAAAACTGACTAATTTAGAAGGCAAACATTAATTAAGATAAAATTAATTAACAAAAAAACACTACAAATTATAATTGTTCCAAATTTATTTGTATTTTTTATTTTTTGAGGTTTGATATAGCGCTACAAACATTTTCTTTTAAATTCAAGCAATTAGGTCTTCGTTCATGGGCAATTTATTTTATAAATTGAGATCTAAAGCTCATTGATAAAAGTAATGCTGTTTATAAAAATGTTAAAGCACTTGCTCAAAGTAATTTTTAGTTTTTCGAAAAATTACTTTATTTTTACTTTTTACAGTGGGAGTCGAATTTCCCGAATGCTAAACGTATTATGTTGGTTGGTAGTTACGTTTTATTGATTTCTATGCGAAAGTACATTAAGAATTAATTAAAATTTAAACCAATAGACATTTAGTTTTACGATCTTTCTAATCATTAATGGGAAATTTGTTCAGTCACCTTTTAAGTTTATCTTCTTCCAACGCTCGAAATTTAGACCGAAACTTGACTCGAGAGTTTACTCGACAAAATAAAACTTTACGAACTTTTGACTCTTTTCCAAGTTTTTTCTGCAAATAAAATGTACACTGTGGTATAGATACTGCATAGAAAATTTACCCTAAAATATTAATTTTGCCTTTGCTTTTAAAATTTAAGCCAAGTTTGTGATCCAAATAAATATACGAGTGTACGCTTTAGGCGTAGGCACCAGAAATAATTTATTTTTCTGTAACAAATCTCAGGTTTGTAGTTTCGGTGTCATAATTTTCGTACGAGGAAACTTGAGTTTCAATCATGAGCGAAGTTTGTGTCTGCATCAGCGGTGGCTAAAATTCGTGTTCGGGCATAGAGATCTCGGTTATTATTATAGATATTAGAGTGCAAGTTTACATTTGGGAAAGTTGCATAATTGGATTCTCGTTAATAATACACCGAGGAATTTATCTTGCTCAAAGGTCTTCACCAAGTGTGGAATAAGTGAAAAAAAAATTTTATTAGTATTTTTGTTTTAAAAGTTATTTTTAAATCACTCCAAAATTTCCGAACCATTTTTTGAGCTTTTATATTTTGTATTATTTATTTGTTGTTAAAATTAGAAAACATTGTTTTAGAGAACAAATTCCATAAATCAAGTAGCTTGGTAATTAATCAAACTAACTTTGAGTTTTGATAATTTCATTTATTTCGCTTGTCAATCAATCGAAAATACAAAATATTTCAACGCACAAAAGTATGACAAATTTTCGAACAAATGAGCTATGGTGGAAATCTTGGGTGTAATATAGAGATCTGGAGTCTTCGATATGTTCCCGTGATGTCTATTACTGGAGCCTGTAAGAACTTGCAACAAAACAAAGCACTTATTAGCATTTTTAATAGAGCACGTAAAAAGTATGCATTTCCACCTTCTTAAACAGGAATTTTTCTATGCACTAACAAATGTCTCTTCTTTCGTGGAGAGAGAGAGAGAGAGAGACTGATTTTGCTTATATTAATTTAGGAAACCGATCTGTTTAAAATAGCAACGTCGCTCTTCAGTTTCTTTAATTGTACTTTTTCAATGACTTGTCTACTTTGAAAATGTAATGTGAGAGAAAAATTTTTTTAAATTTAATTTTGAGTCATTTTTGCCCCCCCCCCCGAATCAAAAACAGACAAACAATAGAATTCTTAGGTAAGGGGGTTATTTTGATTGCATTTTGGAAACTCTTGACCCACATTATTTATACTCGGCTATAAGTTAGTAGTACACATCGACCTTAACCAAAAGATTATCTTTTCAAATTCCTAAATTCAAAATGGCGGCCAATATAACGATTGTTCAATTTTGTAGTTTTCTTATTAATTATGATTTTGTCTATAATTATTATTATTGCAAAAACCTAAAACTATGCCGCGTACACCAAAACAATTGGTACAAAATTGTGAACAATGCAAGCTAAAAAACTGATAGTTTATCGCTTGTAACTCGAAAACCATGCACTTTAAGAGAAAAGTGTTTCTATACAAAAATAAACTACTTTCAATTTCCAATAAATTATGTTTGTTAGTCTTTTCTTTCAAGTGAATGGTTTAGGCGCTAGGGCGCGTTAAAGTTTGACAAACTCTAAAATCGGCTAAAAAACTGATTTTTTTAGTTTATCGTTGATAACTCAAAAACCACGCACTTTTGGAGAAAAGTGTTGCTATACAAAAACAAAGTACCTTCAATTTTCTTAAAATTATGTTTGGTAGTCTTTTCCTTCAAGTGAATGGCTTAGGCGCTAGAGCGCATTAAAGTTTGACAAGAAACTCCAAAATCGGTATAGCGTTTCCAAAAGGTGTGGAATGTACTATTCAGCTTAGTAAATATCCACTTTTTACAAAAAATTTTAATTAAAAGTTGTTTGTCAAGTAGTTATCTACCAGCTTACAGCCACAAATTTGTTTTGTTTTCTTAAAATCAAAAACGCAACGAATAACACTTGAAGGTTTTTAAATGGTGAGGTATGTCGTTATTATACTCATTCGATAGAGGCTTTTTTTATTTTTTCAGCCATATAAACCTTTAGTGCTCTCGCATAAGATTTCTAATGTACGGACGAAAGTGAAAGGACAGCTACGGTATAAATGGTAGTAATACAGGAATATTGTTTTTCGCATTATTTATGTAGTATCCCCCTCCCTATACTATATTTAGATTTTACAGTTTTCGGTAAGTTGTACAGGTGAATACTAATAATTTCAGATTTCTGTTCGGCTGCGTACGTATTCGTTTTCATTTTTTACATAATTAAGGTAAGGTAAAAAGTATGAAGCAATCAGGTGGGGGTGGGGTAGTTACACCACTAAGTTACATGGTTATCAACGCTGTATTCTTTATATTAGTGTTTCACCAACGACGCACTTATTCCTTGTTGATCAAATGTTATCCTTCATTTTGATGGTTGTCACTTTTGGTATACAGGGCGGCAAAAATCTCTCTACGTGGTAGGTACGATCAGTATGGGTGACTTTGTTATTATAAGAGAATGAAGAGTTGGTGAAAATCGTCAAAATTTTCCATCACATTGGCTCGTTAGTTATTAAAAGTGCAGAAAAATCTTAAAGAGGTTATTAATAGATACCTAATTCTTTGATAAATTAGATGCAACTATCAAAAAATTTGGAACCACTGCTTTTTGAGTTATGAGTATAACTCAAACTTACCTCATCAACGAGTCAACGTTGATTCAAAAATTTTGACAATTTTCCTTTTCTCGAATAAATAATTAGAAACGGATTCTGAATTTTCATGTAATTGTGCCCATTGATGTAATTTTAAAGAATGAGCTTTGGAACACACTGTATAACTGGATATTTTATGAAAAAAGAAAAGCGGCGAGTTCTATGAAACCCGAGTGCGCATAATATTAATTTTATTAGATTAAAAAGTTTTAAAAAATTTACACAATATTACGAAAGTGTAATTTGCATTATTAAAACTGAAACTTGCTAGCTATGGCAGTTTTCGTGTATAACCCAATGTCAATTTCAGAAAAACTTTCCGGCAATATAAGGGTAAAAATCTGTACATGTCAAATTTGATGGATTTTCCTTAATTATCGAACAAAAAAAACTTTTAAACTAATATAAATTCAAAAAAAATTGAAAAACTGTCGCCGAAAACTTTTTTGGAGGCGAAAATAATGAGAGTAACGTTGAAAAATTTTCAATAAATTTAATTAGAGTTTGCGTGCTCGAAAATATTTGAGACAAAAGGAACGTGTAATTACATACAACATTCATCGAATTGAGTAGACTGACTGCGTTTAGATAATTAATCATCATACCACACTTTGTACGACAACCTCAATTACACGATGTCAGCCGCTCCTATGATGAACTTGGTAGTTAACTTCGGTAGCGAACTTTTTGAAAAAAAATTTATCGATTCGGTGTAATTTTTAAAATTAATTTATTAGAATCCCCGCAGGGCCTAGTTATTTTAAAAGTTGGAAATTTCTTCTTTCTCGTGCACGTCGAACGTCGATGTCTTGTGGGGAGTGGATCGATTACAGTGTTTTACGATTTCTATGGATATAATTGACGTGTATTTCAATTGAAACTTGCTCGAGGATGTTTACTCGATTTGGAAATGTTCATTGTTAAAAATAATCGTTTCAATAACATTTGATATGTATTGTGTTTTGGTCTATTTCTATTAATAAACTCGAACAATAAATTGTGTAAAAGGAAACATTTATGGGAAGTTTACCAAATTTGCACTTCATCAAGAAGGCAATTCCAAAAAGTTTGATTCGAGAGTCGTTTGAATTTTATCTTCGTTATTCTGATTTTTCTTAAACTCAATTTTCTAATTGCCCTAGTTGAGAAATCCAGAAAATTTTTCTTAAAAGTCCGTTGATCTACTCATAATCTGTATAAGCACCCCCACGACAACTTTCGAAAGCTTTAGCTGACATTTACATCTTAAGCCCGTTAGACTTTGATTAGTTTGAGGTTGAAATTTACCCCGGTGGTTTACATGTCTGACACTGAATTTCGAAGGTGAATTTATGTTAAAATAAAAGGAATTTTAATATGTTTCAAACGTTGATGGAGTTCAGGTATAACACATCATCTACTTTTTTAGTTCAGAGGGCGCCATTCCGTCTTTCAAATTAAATTTTGAAAGTATTAGTAATCGATGAATAAAAATAACAAGATGCGCTTCCAAAAACACTTCCTTAAATCTCACCCAGCGCCATTTTATATTATTAGTGTTTTTTTTCAAAAACGTAATTTCTTTTTGTTTTAGTTCATATAGTAGGTATACTTACCACAATAGCCTAAAGCCCATTAATAGTAACATTGCTTCCATTACATTATTATACAATTATTGTTATTGAACTATTAATTAATAATTAGTCGGAAACAAACAGTATTGTTAGAATTAATAAAACTTGTGGTGCATGTTGCATGTACGATATCTAAAAATAATTGTAATTAAAGGCTAAATAATACAAAGGTGAACCGTTAAAATTGGTTTAGTTAATTAGAGATAATCTGATAATCGTTAGCTTTACGTACGTGTAGAAATTTTGTGTGAGATAATTTAAATTTATCAGTTTTTACGTGAATAAATTCAGGACATTTTAGGAAGTGTCGATTTTTTGAACGCGCTTTATTAATTTTTAATTAAAACTTGCCACATCCAACGTTTCGGTACAATACATTATTCCACAAGTATATAAAAATTGTTATTTGAAATATACATTTTACATTATCTACATATTTAGATTTTGTACCAAGGGATACTGATATATCTATATAGCAATCTAGTTACCTTAGGCACTTTAAGCGGTTTCCGTGAACGCAAACAAAATCCGTTACCCTAGCAATAAACATTGAATTGTTTTAAATGCAACTCTGAAATTTTGTTTCATAAAGTCGAGGCATATGTTTTGACATACAATTTCAAAATAAACTGGGCAATATTATTTCACAATACTCTGCGCGAAAAAATTTCTAAAAACTGCAATTTACTATAGGTATTGAACGCCTATTTTGGTTTGGTTTGGTGTAAGAAGAACCATTTTTATGTGGTTCGCAGACACTGCAGGGTCATTGTAATGAGCGTTTTACACTAAGACTTAAGAAGACTTAACTGCTAAAATTAAATTTTCAAATTGCTCTATAGTAGGCTAAAAACATATCAACACACCCTCGTAAGTTTTACGTAATTGAACCAAAACCTCTGTTGTTACAAGTGTCGAATGCTCGAAGAGCAATTTTTACGAGTCGTTCTAGTCGAAAAAAGCGCACTCTTCTTTGTTTTCATCCGGAAGCAATTTCTGTTGTTTTGAAACGCTTTTCTTTTATTGGCGATATATTAAAATTTTGTTTTTCACTTCAACAATACCCACTTTCGAAAAATTTTAATTGTATTCTATAGCAATTAAAATTACTATTAATTCGAAGTTAATTTTTAATAAAATCAATAATATTGATTTTATTAAAAGCAAGTTTTAAGTACTTTTATTTTAGGAGGCGCTAGTTGCGAGAAAATTGATGTTTTGGTTTCAGTTTGCTTAAATTATAGATAACATTCATTATTTTTGTGCAAACAATGCTGTTAATAAATGAAATTCATTAAAAATTTGTTACCTTGTCGTGGCTAAATGCGATCGTTCGCGAAACCATTATATAAAAAAAATTGTTGTACAGAGTGTCTCAGGTCGAGAGGCGAATAACCTTAAATCGACTCTTACAAAACTTTTCGAATTTTTGGAGAGCAGTAGTGGTCCTTTAGCTTTAATCTCGTACGTTTTCAAATTTTTCAGATCATTGGATTTTGTTTTATGCTTCATTTTAGGCACCGGGGAAATATGCGATTTTACTAGTAATTCGACCGTCAAGTTTGACGGCGAATAACTTTCCATAGAATCTTACAAAACTCTTCAAATTTTTGGAGAAGTGGTAGTGGTCCTTTAGCTTTAGTCTCGTACGTTTTCAAATTATTCGGATCATTAGATTTTATTTCCTGTGTCAACTTAGGCACCGGGGAAATATGCGATTCTCCTAGTAATTCGACCGTCAAGTTTGACGGCGAATAACTTTCAATCAAATCTTACAAAACTCTTCAAATTTTTGGAGAAGTGGTAGTGGACCTTAAGCTTTAATTTTGTACGTTCAAAATTTTTTCGGATCATTAGATTTTGTTTATTGTGCACTGTAAAAATCAGCGATTTTGCTAGTTATTCGATCGTCGAGTTTGACGGCGAATAACTTTCAATAGAATCTTACAAAACTCTTCAAATTTTTGGAAAAGTGCTAGAGGTCCTTTAGCTTTAGTCTCCTACGTTTTCAAATTATTCGGATCATTAGATTTTATTTCCTGTGCCAATTTAGGCACCGGGGAAATATGCGATTCTCCTAGTAATTCGACCGTCAAGTTTGACGGCGAATAACTTTCCATAGAATCTTACAAAACTCTTCAAATTTTTGGAGAAGTGGCAGTGGTCCTTTAGCTTTAGTCTCGTACGTTCTCAAATTTTTCGGATCATTAGATTTTATTTTATGTGCCAATTTAGGCACCGCAGAAATCTGCGATTTTACTAGTAATTCGACCGTCAAGTTTGACGGCGAATAACTTTCAATCGAATCTTTCAAAACTTTTCAAATTTTTGAATAAGTGGCAGTGGTCCTTTAGCTTTAATCTTGTACGTTTTTAAATTATTCGGATCATTAGATTTTATTTCCTGTGCCAATTTAGGCACCGGGGAAATATGCGATTCTCCTAGTAATTCGACCGTCAAGTTTGACGGCGAATAACTTTCAATCGAATCTTACAAAACTCTTCAAATTTTTGGATAAGTAGTAATGGCCCTTAAGCTTTAATCTCGTACGTTCAAAATTTTTTCGGATCATTAGATTTTGTTTTATGCGCCAATTTAGGCACCGCAGAAATCTGCGATTTTACTAGTAATTCGACCGTCAAGTTTGACGGCGAATAACTTTCAATCGAATCTTTCAAAACTTTTCAAATTTTTGAATAAGTGGCAGTGGTCCTTTAGCTTTAATCTTGTACGTTTTTAAATTATTCGGATCATTAGATTTTATTTCCTGTGCCAATTTAGGCACCGGGGAAATATGCGATTCTCCTAGTAATTCGACCGTCAAGTTTGACGGCGAATAACTTTCAATCGAATCTTACAAAACTCTTCAAATTTTTGGATAAGTAGTAATGGCCCTTAAGCTTTAATCTCGTACGTTCAAAATTTTTTCGGATCATTAGATTTTGTTTTATGCGCCAATTTAGGCACCGCAGAAATCTGCGATTTTACTAGTAATTCGACCGTCAAGTTTGACGGCGAATAACTTTCAATCGAATCTTTCAAAACTTTTCAAATTTTTGAATAAGTGGCAGTGGTCCTTTAGCTTTAATCTTGTACGTTTTTAAATTATTCGGATCATTAGATTTTATTTCCTGTGCCAATTTAGGCACCGGGGAAATATGCGATTCTCCTAGTAATTCGACCGTCAAGTTTGACGGCGAATAACTTTCAATCGAATCTTACAAAACTCTTCAAATTTTTGGATAAGTAGTAATGGCCCTTAAGCTTTAATCTCGTACGTTCAAAATTTTTTCGGATCATTAGATTTTGTTTTATGCGCCAATTTAGGCACCGCAGAAATCTGCGATTTTACTAGTAATTCGACCGTCAAGTTTGACGGCGAATAACTTTCAATCGAATCTTTCAAAACTTTTCAAATTTTTGAATAAGTGGCAGTGGTCCTTTAGCTTTAATCTTGTACGTTTTTAAATTATTCGGATCATTAGATTTTATTTCCTGTGCCAATTTAGGCACCGGGGAAATATGCGATTCTCCTAGTAATTCGACCGTCAAGTTTGACGGCGAATAACTTTCAATCGAATCTTACAAAACTCTTCAAATTTTTGGATAAGTAGTAATGGCCCTTAAGCTTTAATCTCGTACGTTCAAAATTTTTTCGGATCATTAGATTTTGTTTTATGCGCCAATTTAGGCACCGCAGAAATCTGCGATTTTACTAGTAATTCGACCGTCAAGTTTGACGGCGAATAACTTTCAATCGAATCTTTCAAAACTTTTCAAATTTTTGAATAAGTGGCAGTGGTCCTTTAGCTTTAATCTTGTACGTTTTTAAATTATTCGGATCATTAGATTTTATTTCCTGTGCCAATTTAGGCACCGGGGAAATATGCGATTCTCCTAGTAATTCGACCGTCAAGTTTGACGGCGAATAACTTTCAATCGAATCTTACAAAACTCTTCAAATTTTTGGATAAGTAGTAATGGCCCTTAAGCTTTAATCTCGTACGTTCAAAATTTTTTCGGATCATTAGATTTTGTTTTATGCGCCAATTTAGGCACCGCAGAAATCTGCGATTTTACTAGTAATTCGACCGTCAAGTTTGACGGCGAATAACTTTCAATCGAATCTTTCAAAACTTTTCAAATTTTTGAATAAGTGGCAGTGGTCCTTTAGCTTTAATCTTGTACGTTTTTAAATTATTCGGATCATTAGATTTTATTTCCTGTGCCAATTTAGGCACCGGGGAAATATGCGATTCTCCTAGTAATTCGACCGTCAAGTTTGACGGCGAATAACTTTCAATCGAATCTTACAAAACTCTTCAAATTTTTGGATAAGTAGTAATGGCCCTTAAGCTTTAATCTCGTACGTTCAAAATTTTTTCGGATCATTAGATTTTGTTTTATGCGCCAATTTAGGCACCGCAGAAATCTGCGATTTTACTAGTAATTCGACCGTCAAGTTTGACGGCGAATAACTTTCAATCGAATCTTTCAAAACTTTTCAAATTTTTGAATAAGTGGCAGTGGTCCTTTAGCTTTAATCTTGTACGTTTTTAAATTATTCGGATCATTAGATTTTATTTCCTGTGCCAATTTAGGCACCGGGGAAATATGCGATTCTCCTAGTAATTCGACCGTCAAGTTTGACGGCGAATAACTTTCAATCGAATCTTACAAAACTCTTCAAATTTTTGGATAAGTAGTAATGGCCCTTAAGCTTTAATCTCGTACGTTCAAAATTTTTTCGGATCATTAGATTTTGTTTTATGCGCCAATTTAGGCACCGCAGAAATCTGCGATTTTACTAGTAATTCGACCGTCAAGTTTGACGGCGAATAACTTTCAATCGAATCTTTCAAAACTTTTCAAATTTTTGAATAAGTGGCAGTGGTCCTTTAGCTTTAATCTTGTACGTTTTTAAATTATTCGGATCATTAGATTTTATTTCCTGTGCCAATTTAGGCACCGGGGAAATATGCGATTCTCCTAGTAATTCGACCGTCAAGTTTGACGGCGAATAACTTTCAATCGAATCTTACAAAACTCTTCAAATTTTTGGATAAGTAGTAATGGCCCTTAAGCTTTAATCTCGTACGTTCAAAATTTTTTCGGATCATTAGATTTTGTTTTATGCGCCAATTTAGGCACCGCAGAAATCTGCGATTTTACTAGTAATTCGACCGTCAAGTTTGACGGCGAATAACTTTCAATCGAATCTTTCAAAACTTTTCAAATTTTTGAATAAGTGGCAGTGGTCCTTTAGCTTTAATCTTGTACGTTTTTAAATTATTCGGATCATTAGATTTTATTTCCTGTGCCAATTTAGGCACCGGGGAAATATGCGATTCTCCTAGTAATTCGACCGTCAAGTTTGACGGCGAATAACTTTCAATCGAATCTTACAAAACTCTTCAAATTTTTGGATAAGTAGTAATGGCCCTTAAGCTTTAATCTCGTACGTTCAAAATTTTTTCGGATCATTAGATTTTGTTTTATGCGCCAATTTAGGCACCGCAGAAAGCTGCGACTTTACTAGTAATTCGATCGCCGAGTTTGACGACGAACAACTTTCAACCGAACCCTACAAAATTTTTCAAATTTTGGGACAAGAAGTAGTACGCCCTTTGGCTTTAAACACTTTTGTAGAAAACATTTTTTTAAATTTTCAATAATTAACCGAAGTTTCGTGAGTGTCAGTGTGAGTTTGTCTCCTGTCGCTGATGGAATTTTTTTTGTTCTTGCATTTTCCAGGTTTTTTTGCGTTTCAGATCTGTATTTATCTGTATTGATCTGTATTTATCGATTGTTTGTAGTCCTTTGTTTTTTTCGTAACTGCTTATACACCGTATTGCTTGTAGAGAGTCTTATCGGTACTGCGTTGCTCTTAGCTTAACATCATGTCCGATATACACCAAACTTTAACGTTCTCTAGCGCCTTACCCAAACCGCACGTCTAACGTAAAAACCTAGAAAACTTAATTTGTAGGAATTTAATGTACTTTGTTTTTGTATATAAATACTTTTCTCTCAAAGTGCGCAATTTCAGAGTCATAAGCGAAAAACACAAAACCACTTTTTTGCCGATTTAGGAATTTTCGTCAAACTTCAACGCGTTCTGGCGCCTAAGCCGTTCATTTTAGGAAAAAACTTTAGTCATTTAATTTGTAGAAAATTTGATGTAGTTTATTTTTGTATAGTGATGGTTTCCTCATAAACTGCTCAGTTTTCAAGTTATTAGGCAAAATCTGAATAAAGAGCATTTCTTCGTAGTTTTTTGCAATTTTCTCAGAACGCATCACTTTTAAGAATTGAAATTCGAATTCAGCATCCCAAAATACATAAAGAATGTTAGACAAAAAAGCTTCTATATTTTTTTCTTGGATTTTTCGTCTATTTTCCCCTAGTGCCTGTACTGGAGCCTAGAGCCCCTCCTCAAAATTTTAATCTTGTAGATCATAGTTTTCCTATAAAGTTGTACTACGCCATTTTAGTTATTAGAAATTTATTTAAAAATAGTCCTGTAGCTATTCGGTAGCTTAAGATATTTCTTGAAATTATCAAACAATAAAGTGTGCCATATTTACACCAGCGTAAGCCACTGTTGCGAACTGTTTATTCATTTTTCAAACAACCTGTACGAAAAACTCTATTTCGTTATTTTTTATTTTAGAGCTTTCTCTCAATATCGATTATCGTCAAAAAGAGTGTTTTGTTTTGAGAAAACAAGTTTTGCCCTTTTTCAACTACCCACTTGTACAAGAAAAACCAGTGTAAAGAATCGTCAGTTGTTCCTCTCACATAATTGTACATTCAAGTGTCACTTGTAATTGAAGTACTCTTGTTACGTCGACGGGCAGGATTAGATCTTAAGGGCGATCCTTTATTTCGTCCAACTATCTAAATAAAAAATTGTATAGTTATTTTAACAGGAACTTCCACCGATAATTTCGTTACTTCGTAAATAGTGAATGAGTAAAACTTAACACACAAAATGTCAAGTTGATTTAGGTAAAGGGGTATAATGTGAAATTTACCATACACGCTACTACGAATTAAATCATAAATATTGTAAATTAACTACAATGTTTGGTTACGTCTTAAAGTAATTTATATTTTCCAAATTTAAACACTAACTGTCAAAAAAGTAATCTCATAAGATGGGAGAGAATGGATTTCATTTATGTGGAAGCTTAATGCTCGGAACTTTAATAAATGCCATGTCGGTTCTGATGTTGTTTTATTCATTTTGTAAGTATAAATACGGTCAGCAATTTGCATAAAATGTATAAGTATAGTTAAGAGAAGTAAATTTCTATATTTGCACTCATATGTGTATTTTAGTTAATTAAGTTTTGTAAATATCCACTCTCAATACCGTGGATACTGAGATATAAATTATTTATGTTTGGATGTTGCCCAAGTATCTCTAGTGGTTTAAGAAAACTCCTCTTGTATCCGGTGAGCTTTGGAAATTTTAATTAAGTATCGACTAATTTACGTAAAGCAGCGAATATTTTATTTAATAAGTACACCGTTTGGACGATAAAATAAGGGAGGAAATCAATGCTAAAAGAATTAAGTACTTAAAAAATTATCTTCGCCATAGGCAAACTTCTATCATCTATTAAAGCACTAATTGCACTTTTAATTGCCTAGAAATAGAAACAGTTAAAAAAATCGAAGTAATGGTCTCTCCAAACCTCAAGAGCCTAGCAAAGTATTATTATTATTCGGTTCTGAGACACCCAGTAGTTCCTCTCGGTTCTATTGTGCGTCTCAGATGTAATCTTCCTGAATGTGAGTTCTGTGCTTTTGATAAAGTCTAGAATTTTCTTTATTGATAATTTCTGTAGCTCTCTTTTTGGAGCATCTTCTCCTTTCCGAGAATGCTGTGACGACTTCTTGTGAAAGCCTCGCAGTGTAGCAGATGATGAATTGGAGTTTCCTCTTCCTTAGCACATCTTATAAATCTTCGTCTTCTTCTAGTTCAATCTTATACAAACAGGTGCTTTTCAAGCTGAAAATGACCCGTTATTATTGTCGTTACCAGTCGTAATTCACCTCTGCTCATTCTGAGTAGAGAGCGGGTTCTTTTGTCAGAAGGTGTTTCCAATAGAACTTTTAATGCCCCTGTGCTGGAGTTTCCCTTCAGGGTTTAATATGCCACTCACCAGAAATGACTTTATTTCTCTCTTTGCAATTTCATGGGAGATGCCAAAGGTTGGTTCTGGTCCAATAAATCTTATTTTGCTCCTTTCTTTAGACAAACCGTCCGCCTTCTAGTTCCCTGTTATGTCGGCATGAGCAGGCACTCATACTAGGTTGACAACATTTTTCCCCCTAGTTCGTCCCGACTCTGAATGCAGTCGTTTACTAGTCCGGACCCCACCTCACAGGCGTTCAGCGTTTTAGCGACTGCTACAAAGATATACTCAGTGACATAGAAATTGCAACACCAAGAAGCACTAGGAATTTTGTGATAAAATTTGGCAAAACCGTTTAACTACTCGAGGGTAATAATTGATTAAAATTTGGATGAGATTGATCAAGTGGTAATGGCATATTTGACACTTGGTGTTGTTTTTTTGTACATTATTGTCAGGTGCATTTCTTGCGAGTTTTTGTAAATTCCGTTATTGATGGGCTTGTCATTTTTCTGTTTTGCTTGTTTTAAGGGTTTAATTATGCCTAGAATACGGCAGCGTGTAAATTACCGCCAGTTGAGCGAATTTGAAAGAGGTCGAATTATGGCTTACGCGAAGGTGGTTTTCCGTTTCGGGAATCCCCAATCTTCTTAACCGAAACCAATCCACCATCATGCGATGTTACCGAGTATGGACCAGAGAGTGTTAAGAACGCCGTAGAAGAGGATCCGGAAGACTAAAACAAACTAATGAGGCGCAGGACCGCCATCTTCGGCTAATGGCATTAAGGGACCATTCTCCAGTACCAGATCAATTGATGACCAATGGTTAGGTAATTAAGGTCGTCTTGTAACTCTTCGAACGGTTTACCGTCGAATTAGAACTTTCGGCTTGCAATCTTATCGGCCACATCTTGTGCTACCACTTACGGCTCAACACCGGCAGCAACGTTTGGAGTGGTGTACGTTGAGAGTGCACTGGAACTTGGAGTGGCATAGGGTGGTGTTTAGTGACTAATCTAGATTCTGTTTGGAAATGAATGATGGCCGCATGAGGGTCCGGCGAAGACGTGGGGAACGGCGAAATGCTAACTTTTCTGTCGAGAGGCCTGTGCATCGAACTGTGGGAGTTATGGTATGGGGTGCTATAGCGTATGGGAGTAGGTCTCATTTGGTATTCATCCGAGGCAATATGAACGCCCGGCGTTATATCCATGAGGTTGTGGAAGCGCATATTCTTCCATATCTTCAGCAGCTGGAAGACCCTCTTTTACAGCTAGATAATGCCCGTCCTCATGTTGCAAAAACTTCTCTCAGTCGTTTTGAAGAGGCCTACGTCAATCTCTTGCCATGCACACCCAGATCTCCCAACCTGTCGCCCATTGAACATGTGTGGGACATAATGGGAAGAAAACTGGGAAATTTGACGAATCCTCCACTGACGCTGGTAGCCCTCCAGAATAAATTGCAGGTGGCTTAGGATACAATACCCCAGGAGGATATTGATCACTTGTTGGACTCGATGCCGCGAAGAGTGGTGGAGTGTGTAACCAATACGGGGCGTGCAACACATTATTAATAAAAATAAGGTTTATCTTCATTTGTTTTTTCTTTAAACTTTAATCAATTATTACCCTCGAGTAGTTGAACGGTTTTGCCAAATTTTATCACAAAATTCCTAGAGCTTCTGGGTGTTGCAATTTCTATGTCACTAAGTATACTTTGATTGTGATAACCTTGGTCTAACTGTATTTGCGCACAATATAAATTTCTGCTTGGAAGACGGTTGCGTGCTCCCCGAGGCTT
This sequence comes from Malthinus flaveolus, assembly GCA_950108345.1. Taxonomy (NCBI): domain Eukaryota; kingdom Metazoa; phylum Arthropoda; class Insecta; order Coleoptera; family Cantharidae; genus Malthinus; species Malthinus flaveolus. Next base: position 17,544,285 of record OX467285.1, read on the forward strand.
AAGCTTACCCCTTGCCGCAAATTGCCGTCCCCTATTATTCCCACTCCTGTGCCTGTTGGGTTTTTAGAGCCGTCTGTGTAGAACACAAGTCCATTCATTTTGACTGTCTTGAATTTCCATTCAATTCCCGCTACGGTGCAGTGATTTACGGAAGCGTAAACTTCTATTTGTTTAGCATATGCGAGATCCATCTGGTAATAGTGAGATGGACGTTCCTGTCTTTCAACACCTTTTCTATGGATGGAAACTCCCTGTATTTAGTTTGTACCTGTCTGAAAGTTTTATAATTTAAGGGCATCGTGAAACTTTAGTGATGGCAGAAAATTAGTGCACTTTAAATAAAAATTTCCATTAAATAAAAAAAATCGGCTTTTAATTAAACTTTTACTATAGGGTGCATCAATAAGCCCATTTATAATTTAAACAAATAAAACGATTTTTTGTTAGTTAAAATTACGACACCGGGCACTATTACTAACACATCAGAAGAAAACTTTTTTTTTCATTTTGTCGCCGTTCCGATTGAAAAGTGGAAAACTGGCGCATCAAACCAAAGCTCGCAGCCGTAAATATAGCGTCCCTTTATTTTTTAAGCGAGAAACGTCCGTTTAAATTGCAAAGTTTTCATTCACCCGAACGTCGATAAAAATTTCTTGTTGGACTATTTTCGCATTTCGCCGCCTCTGGTCTACTTTTAAATCGAAGACTATTAGTACCCATTATTTGAACGGATTAAAGCAAAGCTTCGATTCGGTCGATTAGTTTTATAATCTTTTAACTAAAAGCTCGAGTGTCGGCTAATTTTAGTTCAAAGTTTAAATATTTAGATGTACCACCTTTGCATGTACTAAATTATGTATTAATACAGTGCAACGAGCGTTCTTGTGTATCGGGCTTCATTAAACAGACTCCAGTCAGTCTCGATTTGGTTATAGATGCAAAGTCCGAGCCAAGCTTTTCCGACCCTTAACATGTTAACTATATCTAACAGATCTAAAGTTACGTTTAATTATGTAAGTTAAATAAGGCGGTGGCCGAACGACCTCGTTTGTTTTTATTCGCAAACGCTTTAGCAATTATTATACGAAAATGACAACAAAGCGGTCTCGTGGAATGAAATATTTTCATTTTCTTTTGTACTTTGCTATGCTATTAATTTTTCTAGTGATTGAATTTAACAAGTGTTGTAATGCTAACAATTTTATTTCATGAACGAATATTGCGACGAGCGAATTCTTTCTCTTTCGATTAATTTCTTTTGTATTGTATGGTTCGGCTAGATGTTTTTTGTTTACTAAGTTTAGACTCCGTAGATTTTGAGCTTAAATTTATAATTGGAAAAGTTATTTTTAACAATCCTTTACACAGGGTGGTCGTTTTCTCTCCTAAATACTTTCAAATAGATGGTGGAAGGCATTAATTTAGACACTTTAAAATTAGTTTCGGATAGGTAGGTACCTACATACACAAACTGTTCCAATTCCAATAGTGTGAAAGAATTGAGGCTCTTTTACTTTCTAGTAGCAGTTTCGTTTGAAAAAGTATTATGATAAAAAAAAACTTTTTTAGACGTAATTTCTCGACGTTTCGGGACCCCCTAAATGCAAAGCGCTAAAAAAATTAAACTTCGAAAATGTTCCCGTCCCACAAAAACTGCTAAAGCGACCAGTCTACTTTTATAACGAAAAAAAATTTTTTTAAATTCAATTTTTCGATGTTTGGCCCCCCTGAATCCAAAACCTACAAAAATAAAACTCAGAAAATGTGTGTTTGTGGGTGTGTGTATATGCAACCCTGTCAAACAAAAACTACTGAAACGATTTTGTTGAAATTTGGTTTCAGTCACTTTAACAGAATTTTATTGACAAAATAAGCTTTTAACTGAAATCGGTACAGGGTGGCTCAAAATAAAAGGGTGATTTTGGTCGCATTTCGGACAATCTTGACCCACGTTATTTATATTCGGCTATAAGGCAGTACACATCGGCTAGAATTAAAAAAATACTCTTTCAAATTTTTAAATTTAAAATGGCGGCCAGAATAACAATCGGCCCATTTTCTAGTTTTCTTATTATAACTTAGGGCATAATTATTAGTATAAAAATCTAAAAACAGGAATGCATAGATGAAATATAGGGCTTTAGTTTTGATATAGGTACTTATTCGATTTTTAAAACAAATTCAAAATTGCCTACTTTTAAAAAGACCAATGTTAACTAAAATTATAAAACTGATTTTCTCAAAATCGGCTTCGGCCGTTTTATCTGTATTTTGATATGTTGTAGATATCAAAGTTCTTAATTAAACACCCTTGTTTGGTTCGTTGCTATGAGCTGATCCGGAGCTATAATTTTTTGAAGGTCAAAATTTCAAAAATTCATAACTTTATCCCATAAATTTATATTATTTGTTACAATTTTGGTTTCAAAACACTTCCGCGGTTAAACCGAAAATTAGCCGAGCAAAAGGAGTTTTTAAAAACACCCTGTATCTTTAGTGATTTTTTAAAATATCGTAAGATTAGCTGTTCAATGATACAAAACATGTTAAATTTTAAGTTCCGGTTTAACCGGAAATAGGTTTAGCTTTTCTATTATAAATACAACACCCTGTATATTTTAAGTGGTTTGAAAGATTGTAAAATTAGCTACTTAAGTGATACCAAACATTTAATATTTTGGCTTCCGGTTTAACAGGAAATTACATTTCTATTTCAAATAGGAACGCCGTACAGTTTTAGTTTTTTGAGACCAGGGAGAGTTTCTGAGCGTACTATTGCTAGGCACTATTTCTGATATCTTTTTAAATATCTCGAGTGTACGATATTCAGTTATTTTAAAATAGGAAATTCTTTAAACTGCTGTTAGTTATTAGAAAAGATATTGAAATAAAGTTTAAACGACCTTATCTTACTTCTTTGCCTAGAATTTGAAAATAATAATAATTTTTTTAATTAGCCGTTTTTGAGATAAAGCATCGATCTGCCAAATTTTAAATGGCACCCTATCCAAACTTTACCCCAAGAAAAGAGCGAATTGTCCCCTTAATTTTAATTTAAAAAATTTATCCTTATAATGGGTGTAATTATTGTTACTTTTATAACGTTTGGAAAACCCTGCATTATTAGGCTTCCTGATGGAGCGAGCAAAAGAGCAACAAGTGCGCGAAAATATACAGAGTGAATTATTTTCCATTTTTAAAAATTTTCAATTTTCTTTTAAACTTCTAAAGATCATTTGTCATACTTTCGCATTTTATAATTTCGCAACTTATACAGAGGGTTTAATTTAAAAAACCAATTACTTATGTAATTTATATTGGATCACTATGTGAATATAAAACTAACGACCACCCAGTCTTTGCAGAAACTGTAATCAGTAAAATCTCTAGCCTTCGGTGAGTGCAGGTACAAGAAAAAATCTTTGTTTTACCCATCCTCTAGTGATATGTAGCTCTGTGGCGTGTAATATATAATTAAATTTAATGCTCCTGTGACCTGATTTGAGTAATGACCTATTTGTACCTGCACATGAACTTCAACCCCTTTCATGTGGTACCACCACATAGGTGACTATGCAATTGAAGTAACAAACACGTTAGATTTACCAATTTACAACGCTACATAGGGTTTATTACGAATGTAGATGTTAAAATAACAAATGGTAACATTAGTAGTACAAATGTGTACATTTCGCGCATTTAATCACCTGCAACCGTTCGTAGAATCTTCACCTTAAGCAAATGTATTGCTACCTTTAATTTAATCTTAATCTTTTGATGGATGAAGTACGGTACTGGGCCTCAAATATTGTTTCGTTTAGTTTTGTAGTCACTTCTTTATTGGAAAGAGTTTTAATTTCTATTTTTCTACAAAAGACCACCTTAATCATACCTACCTTGAAAGGAACTTTTTAATGCTTGAGAGCAATTCTGCCGTAGCCGTTACTGCAAAGTGAGGAGAATTTTCCAGTACAATATTTTTCAGTCAGAATAGGGGAATAATGCCTTTTTTACTGTTGTCGTATATCGAGGTTGCACTTTAGTGGAAAGGAGTGGGATTTAGCGGTCACCAAAGAGTCTCTTGGATTTATTGGCATTATTTTCTGAGTTATTAGCATTTTTAAATTCGTACAGATATTGCCAAAAGTGCAAGGTATATTCGTATCGTAGTAAAACTTTTATCTCTATTGTCACTGAAAATCTGAATTCATCGTCTATATTTGAATTTTTTTGGGGAAATCAAAATAAATTTTTGAGTTTTGATTACGATGCGATGATAGGTTATGTTTGCAATATACTACATATTTTAATTTTTGGCTATTTATTTTGGTGTCCCCAGTTTCTTAATTTTGAAACGTTTTTGACGTGTCACAATACGGTCGCGTTGTTCTTAATCGAATTATATTAAAATTTTGTCAATGGGTGAATGGGTGTGCTACTAACTTTGGGCTGCACAAAAGCACTGTAATAACTGATTAAAGTGACATACAGGGTGTTTACAGTCTTCTCCGTATCCTCTGTATTTTTTAACAAATTAATCGTTTATTGTAAAAACGAATATAATTGTTACCTTATCGGGTTTATAAGCAAACTTTTACCAAGATGTTTTGAAGTTCTTTAAACGATACAGAGAAGGCACCCGTAAACACCCGGTTTTTCAACATAGCCAAAATTGAAGTATTGACGAAAACGTCATATTACTCAATGGATTTAACCATTTTATTCCCGATTCATACTTTTCTGCAACGCAACTTTAGGTTGCTTAGTTAAATGCCGATTTATTAGAATTTCTATTTATTTGTCTAGTTATTTAAATACGCGCTTGTTTTATGTTATTTAATGATTGATTAGAGCAAAAAAATAATGTTAATTAAAAGTTTAATTGGATTGGTCTCCTCGCGAGTCATCACTGTTTAAAAATATCGCATAGAATATTATAACATTATAACTATTCTAATCAACTGCTTTACAATTATTAAATTAACTTTATAAATAGAATGTTTGTTTGTGTATTTGTGATGTAATTAAAGATATTTGCATGAATTTAATTACTACGTAATAAACGCAACACGGAAAATACCGTATGTGTTTAAAAGTTGTAGTTCGTTGTAGCTTTGTAGTAAAATTTGGCCTCAATTTTTCCCTTAAGTGTAATAAAGTTTTCGAAAATTAAAAAGGTGTAAATTAGTCGAGCATTTTTTCGTATACGAATTTTTTATATTTTTTATTGTTAACATGAATATTTTATTCTTATGAGAGACGTTTGCTGTTATAAAAATGTACATAAAACATATAACACCGGCGCTGTTACACAACGTTTATTTCTAGCATACATAGAATGTTATTAAGGCAACATGTTGCCTACAACCAAGATAAGAATAATTGTATTGAAATACTTACCGTGTACAGCAAAATAACTTGTGAATACAAAGGGATGGATTAACCTAAGGAACCTCGCTATCAATGCATTTCTATTTTGCATTTCAGAATTCAAAAACTTTGCCTGAGATGGCCAATTTTCACTGGCAATAATATTTGGTCATAAGCCAGCTGCATTTTCCCACCACCCCCACTTTTGAATTTTAAAATTTTGATAAAGGTTTGTGCTACGATTGTGATAATTTGTGCTCGATTTTCAGCGTTTCTGCTACAAAGTCCTAGGAGAACCTTATATTAGAAATTTGTGGTGTTGGGGAAACGACCGCACCTCCACTTTTGTATTTTAAAATTTTGATTAGGGAATTCGTTTGTGTTACGTTTGTGCTAATTTGTGCCAAATTTTCAGTGTTTGTGCTGCAAAGCTCTAGGAGATATTCGAATTTTAAACTGGGGGTGATGGAGAAGCAATAGCACCTCTTCTTTTGTATTTCAAAATTTTGATAAGAGCGTTCGTTTGTGCTACGTTTGTGCTAATTTGTGTTCAATTGTCAGCGTTTGTGCTACAAAGCGCTAGGATAAACTTGTGGTGGTGCTGGGGAAACGACATCACCCTCACTGCCATGTTAAATTTGAGTTTATTAACTTCAATCGAATATTACTCAAAAGGGGCGGCAGTAATAAAATTTCTTTCTCTACAAAACTTACTTATTTTTTGGGAGATCTTTTCAACGATACCACTTTTGCCCTATGGTATTTAAAATTATGGAGTTCTCGACATTCACCAACAAACTCTTCGGCATGTCGACCTCTCCCCGGAATAAAAATATCCCCATTTCATTCTTTATTAGGGCTTTTGCTATTAAATTTTTTGACCCAACTCTCTACGACTAACCGTTATTGAAAAAAAAAGCCTGATGAGGGTGGTCTGGTTCACCCTGTATATTACCTGAAGTACCTATACATTTAATATTGGTATTTTGGATTTTTATATGTATAGTACTCGTAGGTTTCGATGTAACAAATAAGCAGGTATATGACAAAATTCTAAAAATATCAGTATAGGGCAGTTAACGATTTTCAAGATCAAAGGTTACCAAAATTGTTTTTTGCTTATAACTCGCTTCCTATGCATTGTACATTGATGAAGGTTCTTATGAGAGTTATAGAAAAAATTATTAGCTACAAGATTGGTTATATGCATTTTTTTCATAAGTTTAATCCTTTTCAAGATATGGCACGGAGAAAGGGTATAACAATGAATTCGTTTACAGGATAACTCTGTATAAACTGTGGAGTAATACGTGTAAGTTTCGTGAAAAGATCCACCACCAAAGTTATCCACTCATGGATAATGCATGAGATAGACTAAAGAGGCAATTAAAAATTACTGAAAACAAAAGTCGTGTTAGGATTCGTCTTCTCCTATTTTTATTCAAAATTGAAACATTGGCGAGCGAGCTCAGAAGCTTATTCATAGCTTGGAGGTACGATATTAGAGGCTTTGCTTATAAAAATATTTTACTACCACCCTTCCTTGACATATCTACAAAAAGAACCGCGGTAGGTTGACTAATTGGAAGTGACTTCCTAATTAATAGATATTAAATATTAACAATACCCTCGGAGACTTTTAGATAATTAAAATATTTCAACTACATTTTGATTAATTAATAAAAAGCTTCTGGCAGAGTTTTTCGTCCCCTTTAACTCACGACCCTTTAAGCACCGTATTGTTAATAACGCATTTAGTATCTGCGATTATTAACTATCTAACAATAAATGTTTGGAATATTCAGTCGAGTACAGCTTGAGAACAATGACCGATTTATGTTAATTATTATTTGTATTAAATTACACGTTCACTCGCAACTCAACATCTCTATTTAACATTCATACTTTGTTTAGCTCAAACATAACTGGACAGTGGACATGACGAAATATTTAAATTTTTCCGTAAGTCGCGAAGGTTTTCAAAAAAGTTACAAATTTTATTTGCGTTTTAAATTTTAACTTTATAGTCCGGCACTTAAATCTAAAGTTGGCATTTCATTTCGTAAGTACGACATAAATAAGGCGTTTTCATTTTGTTAAAAATGGCGTTAATGTTACGACTCATCTAGATTTAAAAATTTTCCTCTCTCGTCAAGTTATATTTACATTTTTTTCAAGTTTTTCTCTCGGAGACAAAAATACGTTGTGTAAAAAGCATTACAAAATAATATAAACACTTTTTGTGTTTTCAAAATATTCGGCGAGCTTTTACTCGAGTAGTAACGACTAAAAGCCACTCTTAAGCTCTAAGTGCGCTTTATGTTTTCAGTTATTTCTTATATTATACAAAATTAAAACAAAAGTAATTTAGTTTTAATTATGTTTTAGTTAAATGAGTAATTAGAGCAAATGTACCGACTATTACGTAAATATCTCTAAAACGTAATTAGGTAGGTGCTCATTAAAAGTTTTGAGTTATTAATAGGGAGTAATCAAATAAAATTAGTCTAGGTCTATATTGGGACAGTGTTAATTACATTTCAGGCCTATAACTACGTAATAGATATAAAAATTTGGTAGAAACTTTTAATGCTCCAATTAAGATGTCAGATGTCGAGATGCCGCTTTTTACGTATACTGTTATGGTGCTTGTTAAGAGTTAGAAAAGTTAACAAGAGATGAAAATAATAAAAAGAGCAATTTTAAATTAAAAAGAGTTTGATAACAATTAAGATGATTTCAAATTTATATAAAATCATTGTATTAAATTTATTTGGAACTCTTCGCACTCGTGTGTTGAAAAACAGGCCCAACTAACACTCGCGAGCTCGTGACGTCAATGTGAAAATTGTCGACGTAACGTCGAATTCGTGTAAAAATATTTTAGATAATTAAAAGAGATAAACTCGTGTCAAGAAAAATCCTATAAATTACCTCAACTAGGCGATTACACATCCTTTGGAAATTTCTTTTTTGAGTGTTGAATAATTTAATTCCTTGTCACACACTTCTATATAGAACCTACCTACTTCTATCGTCATTCACAAAACATTCTTCGTTTTGTTTCGCCTCTTAAGGTCTTGACAGGTATATTCCTCGTGCTTAAGCTTAAAATTAAATTTTCTTTTAACTTACATATTCAGGTCATATTTTCTCGCTCGATTTCTATATTTTTAAAGTTTAAATGAGCTCTCGTTGTCTAAGTATACGGAGTTTTAAAAATCAACTATCGGATTAGTTTTAAAAATTCGAGTTGCTTTCAGTCGGTTTCGTTGAGGCTAAAACATATTCACGGGACATTAATCAATCCCTTGCGAGATGTAACTCGAAAAATCGGACGGAATGAAAGAGGTTCATAACGGTATTCTAATTTAGATAAATATATTTATAAACTCTATGGGAATTTTTGAAAATTGGTGTCTTTGTTAAGCATGTTTATTAAAAAAAGTAAAGCTCACCTTGTTCTTAAATTTGCAAGACTTTTTTGTATAAAAAAATTCATTTCATAAGTCATTCTAGCTCTTCTCTATTAAATCGCTTCCCGCAGGTTGCAGGAGGCTCGAGAAGGGTGGTTTTGGCTCTTTTTTCGGTTTTTTGCATTAACTCGAAAACTATGCACTTTATGACAAAAGTGGTTTTAAACTAAAACAAAGCACATCAAATTTTCTACAAATTATATCTCTTAAGTTTTTTTCCTCAAATGAAGGGTTTAGGCGCTAGCGCGCGTTAAAGTTATAAAAATTTCAAAATCGACACAAAATGTTTTTAATCGCCCATAACTAGAAAACTATGCACTTCTAGAGAAAAGGGTTCCTATAAAAAAATAAGTTACATTAAATTTCCTACAAATTATGCCTCTTAAACTTTTTTCGTCAAACAAACAGTTGAGGTGGTAGAGAAGCGCGTTGAAGTTTAGGGTATGTCGGACATAGCGTGTCCGGGAGAGGCAGAATGCCTAAATTTAAAAATACAAAAGGTTTGATTTTGACCACTGCAGGCTGAAAGAACATTGCAAGTGAGTAACAAGTTAATGCTGCCTCTTAAAAGTGGCAGGAATCACTTGGGGGCGGCTCGAGAAGGGTGGGTTTTTGTTCTTTTTCAGTTTTTCGCTAATAACTACAAAACTACACACTTTTTGAGAAAAGTGCATCTATGTAAAAATAAACTAGATAAAATTTCCTATAAACTATTTCCGAGAGCGCTAGAGTGCGGTAAAATTTGACAAAAATTAAAAAAAGGACTGTTTTTTTGTTTATCGTTTATAACTCGAAATACCTGGCTTATTTCTAAAATTCTAGTCACATTTTGCTGTATATTTGTTGAATATGTAGTTTAAATACCTTTGACAATCATTTTTAATTAACAAATTGTGTCGCTATCTCGCTGCAGAAAAATATTTAAATTATTAAAGTTAATCATTTATGCGTTGCACAAACAAACATGAAACGAGCTTTAAACACGCACCGAAAAGGAATCGAATATTATATTTAATTTTAAAAGTAAATACCCCGAAAGGATGGATTCGTTTCGTTTTTTAAATATAATGTTCCACACGAAATACTATATGAACTGCAAAGCAGAAGGTAAAGGCGAAATTGCTGTATGGGGTTAATCAAACACTCGAAGAAAAGTAAATGTTTTTAACACACATCACACCTATAAACTGATGTTATATTAAGGACGAAATTATTGCTTATTTTTATTAAACACAAAAGTAACAATTGAATTTGAAATTATTGCAATTTTTTAAAACGAAAATGGCCATTTTGCGAAAGATATGCTAGCATATTTCGGCCATGCATCAAGCTTTAGCCAAAGGAGCTTTATAATGGGAATTTGAATCTTACGATAAGAAAATACCTGCACAAGTCTGGAGATTTAATGCATATGTAGTAACTTATCCTAATATGATAAAATAAAGAGCTTTACGAGATGGATGTAATGATTATTATTTAAGATGATTTGTAACTTGCGACTTACAAAACTATTTTTTGCAGTTAACATCATTGCACGCTGCTTTTAAATCGGACAGTCTATGAGTTACTATTGTTTTATAAAAATAAATGCGTATCGAGTATATAGGCTGCTCGGCATGTTGCACGCAACTTTTTATTTATATAGTAAATTACTAATTGTATTAGATACATTACAATGATTATTGATTATTATCTTCTTCGTTCTAGTAGTTACAGTCTGAGGTAATAGGGAACTCTTATCTATCGGACAGTTGTTAGTTTCCAAATTTTATTGCCTCGGGCGCTACCCTAAACATTTTAGGGAAGTAAACAGTAGTTATTTACAATAACTGTTTATTTGAACAGTAAATTCCGGCACAAAGACAAAAATAGACAGATTATATGATTGAAAATGAAATAGCTTAGAGCAACTGATGGCCATCATACGAAAAGCTTATCATTCTTCAAACAACTGAACGAGGTGGCGGTCCGCTTCATCCTTCGACTAACTGTCTTATATTAAACTCTTTCATGAATATGTATACGGGGTGATTAAAATTCGTTGTACAACATGGGGATTTCGCTGTGTTGTGCAGACACAGAATTTAATGTTGTGCATGCACAGGATTTGATGCTGTGGAGGCCCAAAGTTTTGTGACAGACAGAAAAATATGTTTGTTGTTCTTAATATTTGAGTGTTGGAGTGTGCACAACTTATGCGTGGAGATGCTGAAAGTTTTTTGTTGTGCAGACACATAATTTAATGTTGTGAATGCTCAGAGTTGGTTGCAAAATTGTATGCTGTGCATACACAGGGATTGATGCAGTACAGGCCCAAAGTTTTGTGTTGGAAGACAGAAAAATATGTTTGGTGTTCTTAATATTTGAGTGTTGGAGTGTGCACAAACTTATGCGTGGAGATGCTGAAAGTTTTTTGTTGTGCAGACATATAATTTAATGTTGTGAATGCTCAGAGTTGGGTGTTGTGCTCGCACAAAATTGTGTGTTGTGCATGCATGGGGTTTGATGCAGTACAGGCCCAAAGTTTTGTGTTAGAAGACAGAAAAATATGTTTGGTGTTCTTAATATTTGAGTGTTGGAGTGTGCACAAACTTATGCGTGGAGATACTGAAAGTTTTTTGTTGTGCAGACATATAATTTAATGTTGTGAATGCTCAGAGTTGGGTGTTGTGCTCGCACAAAATTGTGTGTTGTGCATGCATGGGGTTTGATGCAGTACAGGCCCAAAGTTTTGTGTTAGAAGACAGAAAAATATGTTTGGTGCTCTTAATATTTGAGTGTTGGAGTGTGCACAAACTTATGCGTGGAGATGCTGAAAGTTTTTTGTTGTGCAGACATATAATTTAATGTTGTGAATGCTCAGAGTTGGGTGTTGTGCTCGCACAAAATTGTGTGTTGTGCATGCATGGGGTTTGATGCAGTACAGGCCCAAAGTTTTGTGTTAGAAGACAGAAAAATATGTTTGGTGCTCTTAATATTTGAGTGTTGGAGTGTGCACAAACTTATGCGTGGAGATGCTGAAAGTTTTTTGTTGTGCAGACATATAATTTAATGTTGTGAATGCTCAGAGTTGGGTGTTGTGCTCGCACAAAATTGTGTGTTGTGCATGCATGGGGTTTGATGCAGTACAGGCCCAAAGTTTTGTGTTAGAAGACAGAAAAATATGTTTGGTGTTCTTAATATTTGAGTGTTGGAGTGTGCACAAACTTATGCGTGGAGATGCTGAAAGTTTTTTGTTGTGCAGACATATAATTTAATGTTGTGAATGCTCAGAGTTGGGTGTTGTGCTCGCACAAAATTGTGTGTTGTGCATGCATGGGGTTTGATGCAGTACAGGCCCAAAGTTTTGTGTTAGAAGACAGAAAAATATGTTTGGTGCTCTTAATATTTGAGTGTTGGAGTGTGCACAAACTTATGCGTGGAGATGCTGAAAGTTTTTTGTTGTGCAGACATATAATTTAATGTTGTGAATGCTCAGAGTTGGGTGTTGTGCTCGCACAAAATTGTGTGTTGTGCATGCATGGGGTTTGATGCAGTACAGGCCCAAAGTTTTGTGTTAGAAGACAGAAAAATATGTTTGGTGCTCTTAATATTTGAGTGTTGGAGTGTGCACAAACTTATGCGTGGAGATGCTGAAAGTTTTTTGTTGTGCAGACATATAATTTAATGTTGTGAATGCTCAGAGTTGGGTGTTGTGCTCGCACAAAATTGTGTGTTGTGCATGCATGGGGTTTGATGCAGTACAGGCCCAAAGTTTTGTGTTAGAAGACAGAAAAATATGTTTGGTGTTCTTAATATTTGAGTGTTGGAGTGTGCACAAACTTATGCGTGGAGATGCTGAAAGTTTTTTGTTGTGCAGACATATAATTTAATGTTGTGAATGCTCAGAGTTGGGTGTTGTGCTCGCACAAAATTGTGTGTTGTGCATGCATGGGGTTTGATGCAGTACAGGCCCAAAGTTTTGTGTTAGAAGACAGAAAAATATGTTTGGTGCTCTTAATATTTGAGTGTTGGAGTGTGCACAAACTTATGCGTGGAGATGCTGAAAGTTTTTTGTTGTGCAGACATATAATTTAATGTTGTGAATGCTCAGAGTTGGGTGTTGTGCTCGCACAAAATTGTGTGTTGTGCATGCATGGGGTTTGATGCAGTACAGGCCCAAAGTTTTGTGTTAGAAGACAGAAAAATATGTTTGGTGTTCTTAATATTTGAGTGTTGGAGTGTGCACAAACTTATGCGTGGAGATGCTGAAAGTTTTTTGTTGTGCAGACATATAATTTAATGTTGTGAATGCTCAGAGTTGGGTGTTGTGCTCGCACAAAATTGTGTGTTGTGCATGCATGGGGTTTGATGCAGTACAGGCCCAAAGTTTTGTGTTAGAAGACAGAAAAATATGTTTGGTGCTCTTAATATTTGAGTGTTGGAGTGTGCACAAACTTATGCGTGGAGATGCTGAAAGTTTTTTGTTGTGCAGACATATAATTTAATGTTGTGAATGCTCAGAGTTGGGTGTTGTGCTCGCACAAAATTGTGTGTTGTGCATGCATGGGGTTTGATGCAGTACAGGCCCAAAGTTTTGTGTTAGAAGACAGAAAAATATGTTTGGTGTTCTTAATATTTGAGTGTTGGAGTGTGCACAAACTTATGCGTGGAGATGCTGAAAGTTTTTTGTTGTGCAGACATATAATTTAATGTTGTGAATGCTCAGAGTTGGGTGTTGTGCTCGCACAAAATTGTGTGTTGTGCATGCATGGGGATTGATGCAGTACAGGCCCAAAGTTTTGTGTTAGAAGACAGAAAAATATGTTTGGTGCTCTTAATATTTGAGTGTTGGAAGGTGCAAAAACTTATACGTGGCGATGCTGAAAGTTTTTTGTTGTGCAGACACATAATTTAATGTTATGAGTGCTCAGAGTTGGGTGTTGTGCTCGCACAAAATTGTGTGTTGTGCATGTACAGGAATTGGTGCAAGACAGAAAAATATGTTTGGTGTTCTTAATATTTGAGTGTTGGAGTGTGCACAAACTTATGCGTGGAGATGCTGAAAGTTTTTTGTTGTACAGACACAGAATTTAATGTTGTGCATGCTCAGAACTGGATATTGTGCATGCACAAAAAATGTTTTGTTCTCTTAAGATTGAGTGTTTGGAGTGTGCGCAAACTTATACTCTTCCTATTTTGACTTATACTTCTAGTCTATCGAGACGATGTCCGTTCCTAATTTTCTATGTACGATTTTTAGTAGTAATTTTAATTTCCAAATAATGCTTACTGAATTTACTGTTTAAAATTAAGTGGTGGAACCGTGTTGGAGTTTTATAATTGGAAAAGTTAGATTGGATTAATGTGATACGCATAAATTTATAACAATAGCTCATTTTTATCGTACGATAACACTTTGAGGGATTAGCTATACGGTTGCTGAACGTGGCTTGGAATTATAATTAAGGTAATGTGGCCAGCATTGAACTTTGCACCTCTTACTATTACGAGCTTAGGTTCGGCGCATTCGGATTATTAAAAGGCCGAGTGCGCCCTTAGATCAAAAAAAGAACAGTTTGGTGTGACTGGCATGTGATTCTAGTTCTGCGATGTTTCAGTTCGCTTATAAAATTTATTAAATGAAATGCCCATCAAAATCTAATCCCGTTCAAAAGTAAGTAAAATCCTTGTCATTTTACTTTACGGCTTAACCCCTAACCTGATGTGTAGCTTAATAAATGTTGTGTAAGTAGTCATAAATTAAATAAATTATAAATCGGAGGCAGTTTGAGATTTAACTTTGCGCGTAACTCGATTTGAATTTTAGGGTGAGAGATAAGGAAGCGTAAGGAACGCTTTTTTGTGTAAGCCTACTCGGGCTATCTTTCGGGCCATAGCGTGCTATTAATTTAGTTGTCGAAAAGATAGCACATTTTACAGCAAAATAGCAGCAGAGAATTCTATTAAACTATTCAAGTTTTATGCTTTTCTGAAACGAAAATGTGACACCAGTAATTTAATAATAGCGGCACAAATTCAGGGGACACTAACATTAAAGTCCGCATCATGAAAAATAACTATATACCAAGACTTTTATATCAGTGTTAAATACAAATCCAAGATGACTTTAGGTGCTGTGTACGCTTTGCTTTATTTTTATGATCTCTTATTGTTATAAAACGTGTTGGCTACCTTCATATCAACCCTTATACACTCATTCCCCTAGAGAAAGTGTAAATTTTTGTATACCCAGTAGCAGCTACTATAAATTTAAACTTAAAACAATTAAATTTATTTCCACGGCAAGCAAATAAAATGTTTGGAGTTTGGATTTATCCTTATAATAAAATTTTGAGTTTATTTACGAGTTTAAGTCGAGTATAAAAAGAGATAAGTCGGTTGTAGGTAATATAAAATATTGTGTGGCTCTTATTCCGAGATTATTTATTTGTTTGCTCACCAACCCTTAGAAGAGGTATTATAGGAAAGGTCTCTCTTACTTGTTGCAAATATTCGACCCGCTTTCCTCCAAAATATAGACGTCAAAGTAGTCGGAGGTGAAAATTACGCGCCATCTTCAAAATTAAACAAAAACCCTGTACTTTTTTAAGTAAAAATAAAAATTCTGTAAATTGTGTTCGAAGTTAATAGTAAAGACGATTTTCGCCGATAGTCCTGAAAACGGCCACTGAAATGAATCCTCCGCTCTCGAATTAATTCGTCGTGGCATGAAAATGTAAAGACGAAGTAATACTTTTGAGTTTTTTGTTAATTTTCAATTTTATGTACGTTGTTTATACCGCATAAAAATTTTGTTAATTAAAAATTTTTTGAGTTGTTAAAAGAAACATCTTTTAAATATAAAAAAGAATTGTAATTAAAACGTGGGATAAATTAACAACTTTTTTTATAAATTCTCAGTTAATTTGTTTTATGGTTTAGTAAGTAGTACTTTTTACTTCTTCTTTCTTTTATCAGGGACCGAGGAGTGCTGTTTAAAAAAGACTTCCTTAGTTAGTGCCCAGGGGAAGTTTTATGAGAGAAAAAAAGGGAGTAATATTTATAACACTTGAAAACCTGCGTTTGAAAATTGATTGAGATAAGTTAATAGTTGATCATTTTGACCCTGGCTGGCTGACAGTAGTACCCGGGTACTTTTTATGCCTAAAATGTGAAATATGCAGTTTTTGGGAAACCATATCGACTTGGGTTTGCAGGACATCTTCAAGTAGATCGTTTTCACGCTTACTATGTTTTTCGTTTTGGATTATTATTGCTGTCAAGCCTAGCCAGAAAAGTTTCTTTTGGGGGAGGGGGAGGCAAAATATTGTGCTTATTTAAGTTTATACAAATATAGTTTTTTTTTACTCGGGGGTACCCTGGGTAGAATCTCAGTTCCGTTTCCTAATAATTTATTGAGGATATTCATTCTTTTTCCCGCAGTTTTTACATGCAGGATCTTCTAGGCCTTTTCTATGGCGTCCTCATCGCTAGAAAATATAAAGTTTTCTACTGATTCCATTATCGGTTCTACGAGTCTTTAAGAAAAGATGGTGCATCACCTCAAGACCTAGTTATGGAGGAAAGGCTTAAATACAAGGAAAGGGGTCGTCTGGTGCCCCAAAGAAGGTTTTAGGTTTAGGTAATACTTAATCCACGTAGTTTGAGAAATTAAGCCAAAAACCAAGGATAAGCGGTTTAAGGTGCAATTATTCTTCTTGAAAGTATTTTACTTCTCTCGCGTTTATAATAATAGGACTATTCTCATTCCGAACCTTTACAGGAGACAGACACGTAACTAGAACATTTGGGGGGGGGGGGACGTCGAAAACTGGGCGGGCCACCAAAATAGGCCCTACTAGTCTCAGGACCTAGTTATGGGGGAATGCTAAAATACAAGGGAGGGGGTCACCTAGTGCCCCGAAGAAAGTTTTATGGTGATACTTAATCCACGTAGTCTGATGAGAAATTAAGCCAAAAGCCAATTGTAAGCGGTTTACGGTGCATTCATTCTTCGTGGAAGCCTTTTAATTCCCCCCAGGTTCACAATAGAGCTATTCTCATTTGGAACCTTTACAGGAGACAGGGGGGCTATCCTCTTAAATCACAACACAAAAGAATATTAAGTCTTCGGCCATCTTTGGAAATTGGTAAATTTTGGTAATTTAAGTAGCCTGTTGAATTTTAAATGTTTTTTCTGAGACTATTATGTTGAAAGTCGCATGCGGCAAGGCATGTGATTCGGTGTCACTTCATAGCACAGCGTACACCAATCCGGCAAATTAGTAGAGAAATAACCTCTGCATCTCTTGGTCTCTTGGCATCAACGTGGGAGGAGGTCAATCGTCGACCTAAAACAATGTAAAACACACAGAGTACTACTCTGGTACTAACGTTTGCTATATACGTAGAAATAATGACGCCACATAAGGGTTAAAAAGGTTGCTCGATCAAAATGATCAAAAACCACATCAATAGAAGACGACATAGAAAGTAAAATTGGCGAAGACCAAACGGAATTTACGGCCGAAAGAAGAAATGTTGAGTGGTAAGGGCACATAAGAAGAAGCAAGGACCACAATATGTGGATAAACATAGTAAGAAAAGAACAGAAGAAAAAAACCCTATGGGAAAAAATAGTCTTCGACGATCGTAGAGAGATGACGCAGATGAGGCACCAAAAACCAAAGAACTAGAAGATAGAAATTGGAAAGACAAACAATGGTGGAATCTCAACTTACAGACTTATACATTCAAAAACTTTTGTTATCTTAAGAATTATTTGTCAAACGTACCGTTATGGACATGGGCACCCCTTCTGTAAATTCTGTAATGTATTCACGGATTAAAAACTTGAAATGAGCATAATGTAATTCCTGAAGGCACAAGAACGTAACCACAACATACTATAGGTATACAGGGTGAGTCTAAAATGGCGGATAAGCTCTTCAGTACGTTATAGGAAACGGTTATTTGAACTAAACAAAAATCATAAAAAAAATCTATCTGCTATATTTTTGTAGTTTTTAAAGAAGAAGTAAATTGAGATTTGGCAACAGATGTTAATAATCGATGACAGATAAAAACATAAGTGACATAAGTCATCATAAGGGTAGTTTCAAAACATCGTTACCACATATTTTTTTTAACAACTTGATACAAAAATTTCGATATTCAAAATTAATTTTACAGGATAATAAGATGTTATAGGAGCATTTGTTTTTGCCCAATAATTAAAAAACACGTGAATTACTAGAGGAAATGATGAAAAGTTTCAAAATTTGGCAGAATTCGGAGTTGAGTTCTCAACTTCTTCATTTCTCAACAAATTAGCGGCTAGGAATTTTTTTAGCATTTTTTTTTACTTCAATTATTATCCCCTACAACGTACTGGAGAGCTTATCCGCCATTTTAGACTCACCCTGTAGAACTCGGAACTGGGGAACGTCTAAATAATCGTAAAAACTTATACCTACTTGCTTTCAAACACTTGAAAATTGCTAACATTTAGTTAGTTTAGTTAGGGAAAATTCTTCCTTGGTAAAGCAGGCGTCAAGTCCGCGCGGAAAAGCTAAATACATTATTTATATGATGGCAAGATTTGCAGCGGTTTTATTACTATTTAATGTGCTACGTAGCAGGAAATTCGAATTATTCGATTTCCCATGTTAATTCGTTACGTAGTACTCACAGCGAGAGACACGGAGTACGTGAAGCATAAAGAACATCTATTTTCGTGTAGGTAAACATTATTTTTACGTTTGGCGCCACTGTCACATATATTTCATAAAATTTGAGCCACGTAAACTTGTAATGGGGGTGCCACCTTCTTAGATTATTGGAAAAATTGTGATTTCTGTTTTAACTTCGAGATTAAAAGCTGGCACTTTATTAAAATGATTCCTTACATTCTAGGGTACCAAATTCCGATGGTAGTCAAACTGTCGTCCTGTATGGGGTAGCTCGTAAATCCAAGAAACCGCGCAATTCTTTACCTTTTTTAAGTTTTTGTCAATTGTGAGCCAGAAGGACTAATTTTTCGGCAAAGGCAGGTTTATTCTTAGAGTTTTGAGCCACCCCGTATAGGACGACCATCGGATTTTGGTATCTAATTTGAAAAAGGTTCCAGCGTTTTTTAATTTTGAAGTGAAAACAGAAATCATTTCTATACGCCTTTAATGCGGCTGTGCTCTACACTATAAATCTTACAAAAAACTTAATGCGCGCTAATTGTTTAATTTAATCAAGAACATACTCGAAGTTCTCTTACGTGTAATAATTTTCATCCAATTCGCGCACTGCTAAATTCTGTTGATTTTCCACCTCATTCGTTTTTCATTAACTTTCCTAATAACTTATTCAAACCTAGCATGTGTTAATATAAGTCATATTTTATTTTATTTTCTATTATATAAAGTAATAAACTGTAAATAATGTCTTTTTACTATAACTATCAAAGGGCGAAGTAATAAAAAGGCATACATGCGAAAACGTGGTAAAATTACGACTTTGGGGTAATAATTCTTTTACCCGCTTTTTAGTGCTTTTTCCAAAAGAGTGGTAACTTCATTTATATACGGAACTTACACGTAACGAGTTTGCTTTAGATTTGTCTGTCGTCACTAGACATTTGAACTTCGAGACTGCTTTGGCAACAATAGTGTCTTCGCAACAAGATCAGAATCGTTGTGAAATTTCAATTCTCCGAGAAGAAGAGATATCGCCAAAATACACCTTTAAAAAGGTTCGTTTTGTTAAGGGAGGAAATTAAATTGCGTTTTTAAGGTTCTTCTTTACTTCTCCCACATTATACACAAAATTAGATATATAATTTTCTTACTTGTTTTAATTCGGATCTGGTAGTCGAGTTGCTACGTAATTTGACTTTGGAAAAATTTAATTAATAAATTTTAAAAATTCCTCCAAGATAATTAAAATAACGTAGGTGCTTTGATAAAATTCGTAAAATTAAAGCATGGCGCGACGTATGTTTCTGACGTGAAAATTTAAAAGCGAAGTGCGCCTAACTCTTTAATTTGTAAAAAGAGTATATTTTTCTATTTAAGCAAATAAAAATTACGCCGGAGAAAAGTGATAAATAATAAAAAATCGTGAGATTTTTCTAGCGCGCTACATTATTCATCGCCAAAATCGAGTCATATTTTTTAATATTCACTATGTTGAGTTCTTTTCAGTTTTCCCCACGCACCTCCACATTTTTCCATTTTTCATAAAACTCCACTTTCGATCTTTCAATAACTCATTTTTAAAATTACCGTTTGAAATTTTAAATTTTCTTTAAGATCAGGTTTTTAAGAGTTTAATTTGATTCGAAAGTAGCTTAAAACGTGTTTAGTCCTCGTTTGCCTCAAGACATGGGATTTTATATCAAGTTGTTAGTGAAGTTAGAATACAAAGCACGAAATGCAATAGATTTTGTAAAGCACGAATTTCATGATTGTTTAGCTGTTTCCACTATTCCTTTAGTTAGACGTTGCCGTTGATTTTATTTTTTGAAAACCGAAAAACAATAGAATTTTTGAATTTGTAAATTTATCTTTTGTACCAGTTTTATTATTGTAGAATTTTTATTTTTATTTTGCCAAACATAACAGACGTTTTTGTTTGGTTTTAATTAAGAAAAACGTCAAAATCATTCCATTTTTCTAGTAGTAGTTTGAACTTACTTTAAAAGTAGGTATACTCAATTCCTTTGTTTTTTGCTGGTAGACCAATATCTCGCCTACTTAACCAACTCGTTAATAAGATAGTCATATAAGACAAAGAATTGTAAGTGACAGTACAGATGTTCATCATCGTGATTTCGACTGCTGTCGAAAGGCTTCCATCTTAATTTACTGGACTTTAATGTACTCAATAAATGTTTTCAAAATAATCAAAATCATATACCTACGGACCACCCTATAGGGTAAAAAAGGAATTTGAGCACAATTAAAAAGTTACTTATCAATGAAATTCGTGAGAAAAGTAAACTTCTCAGGTTTTGAAAATTGTGCAGAACCCTTAGGGTGTAGAGGTAAACGTATAGAGGCAAAAAAGTTTGCTCTTCGCAAGAGCTTTCGAACAATAAAAATAAAATCGCAATCGGACCATTAGGAGCTGAGATACAAAACATTTAGTAGTACGGCTAATGTACATCCCAATGAAAAAGTACACCCGACGTTACTAGTTATGCTTTCCCCTACGAAGATAACTTCTCATACCTCTTCTATGAAGTTTAAACGTTTGCAAATCACTCTGCTTAACCTTCCAGAAATCGAGATGAATTTGTATTATTTGCCATTTTTTCTGAACTCAGTTTGTGAAATATGTCTTAATTTTTCTTCTCTCCCATCTCTGCTTCCTTGTATAGGCTTTTCTCGAATCGTTTCAAGCCTCTTACGCGCATTTCCTTATTTAGCTTAGGAAATGTTTCCAAGCACTTTTACTTTTAACTTTTAATAAAATATACACATCACTAAAGGAATACGATACCCTTCGCTTACCTATTTAACATAACGTAACGTGTGGAGTCATTACTATCGCGAAACCATTAGCATTAGCAGAACCAAATATCCTTGGTAGTGGTATTACGACCTCGCGAGGGCCTTTTTATGGCGTATTTCAGTATTTCTCTCTTCTCTAGAGTGGAACAAAACAGTAGGATCGTCTCTTTTCGATAAAAGTATAAGTTTTGTTACTTTTTAAAATTCTTAACAGGTTGGTTTTACGAACGAAAATTGAAAATCGATTTTAGAAATCTGGCTATTCGGGGGAGAATGGGAAAAATTTAAATTTACAATTGCAAAAATATAATTCTTTAAATTTTCCGTATTGTGTCGATATTATTGTATTATTAATGCTAGGAAATAAACACAAGGGCATTCGTCGATTTTCTCTCTCAACTGCAAAGAACGTAGAATTAATTTACGGAGTTCTTACTAGTGAAATTGAAATTGTTTCAACTTGTAGCGCAAGTTTATAAATTTATTACAATTGTATAAGTTTACAAAAATGATAAACATATTATTTAATGCTTTTGTAAAAAATGTATTTTATTATTTAAAATGCGAGAATTTGAGAAAAGTCTTTTTAATGTTGATTTTTACAATAAAAGCCTTTTGAATGTTGCTGTAGGTAGTTACAAATTAGTACTTCCCTTACAAACATGGATTTGATAAATTTTTGTACTGTTTTATATGCTAATTGTTATAAGGGTAGCTAATTCTGTTATAAAAACACCCTTTTAGATTAAGAGGGTTGAAGATTAAGTTAAATTTTAACTGTTGACATCGTTATTACTAATTTTTAGCAATTTTTCCTTTGGGATTTCAATTTAACGTATTTATTAATTTACCGAATGACTTCTTTTTTATTTTTAATTTGGGAATCTTTGATGCGGTTATAAAAACTAAAAATCACCCTTATTTTTTAAAGGGTGGGATAGAAGAAGGGACACAATAATAGCTCACTTAGTCGCTTCACTTATAAAGGACTAAATTCTTCAAGTTGGAAATTTTTTTTGTTTTTACCTTAAGGGAGTGTCCATTTAACTTAGGCCGATGGGGATCGTGTTAAAGGTCCCTCCGCAGTCTTCGAAGAAGGCTACAAACGTAGGATTTGTTTGTTCACTAGTACTAGATAAGCAAAATCTAAGGTAGACTATCGCAGTCCTCAATAGTTGGGCATTTGCTTAAAATAATTTGTCTCTTCCCCACCGCCTGTACGTATAGGCTCCTCTAGGACCCATAATATGTAGGATTTTGGGAAGTGGGCCCTGTTATGGGGCCTTCATTGCTCAAAACTATAAAATTTATCACCGGCTTTATTATCAATATCACGATACGAGTCTACTAGGAAAGACAGTCCACCTTCGCAGGGTATGGTTACGAGAGCAAAATGCTCGTAAAGCCCCTCTACTATTGCAGTCCGTATAATAGCTGGGCTGGGCATTTGCTTAAAATGATTTGTCTCTTCTCCACAGCCTGTACGTATAGGCTCCTCTCGGATCCATATTATGTAGGATTTTTGGATGTGGGCCCTGTTATGGGGCCTTCATTGCTCGAAACTATAAAATTTATCACCGGCTTCATTATCAATGTCACGAGTCTCCAAAGAAAGACGGCCCACCTCTGCAGGGCCTGGTTACGGGCCAAAGTTCGTTATCTGGGCGATTAAGGCCCCCTCCCAACGTATTTAAGCCTACGAGGTCGTTTCACGGCCTATCGGCTATAATAATTGTTATTGTTTTTAAAATAGTTGTATTCCCTTCACGCAGGCTCATCACGATATGGCTATTACTATTCTCACCCCGACCCTATACAGAACGGGCAGGATAGTACGAGTATATCATTTTTAAATTTTACTATTGCAACCAATTCGACAGCCATCAAAGCATTTTGAATTTGAAGTTTCAGCAGGAATTCACGTAATATATATTTCTCTTTTGAACTTTATACCAAAGTTAAAGTGTGATGTACGAATTCCTTATAGAGCCATAGTGTTAGTCTTGTGGCTTTGTGGATGACTTATGTTGTTCTATTTTGTAAAACTAACATTTCGACTTTGACATCACATTAAAAAAGTTGAATTTATCTTACGAAGTTAGCAAACTAATGGTAATGTATACCAATTCTATTATTTAGAGTGTCTATCGATATATTTGCAATTTTGTCGACTTTCAGAGAATTAACAAACTCTATTCAAAGTTCAAAATACGTGTTTTTTTAAATTGAAATTAAAATTAGCTCAGGGATGTTGGCTAAAAATCAGTCAAACCTTAGTGAAATTAATGTAAATTTGAATTCAAAACCCATTGCAAGCCCCGTACCTCGATTCATTAGCACTGGGCGTATTTTAATTAAAATAATCTAAAGATACAAACATCAGTTGCAATGCAGGGACTTTTGAACTAGGTACATATTAACTGTGATTCGATTTTAGCTATAAACCCTAAGTTACGAAACTTAAAGTCACATACATGCTCGCAATAATTGCCAACTTACCAATTTTAAAACGTCTTCAATTTCAGTTTTGTGGACTCAAAACTAACCGAGACGCCTGCACGAGAAGATACGAGAAATTGCCTATGTTGTCCCCCATCTCTAAGTAAAAATTCGGTTTTACATTCATTTTTTAAAGTTCTACACTTATTTTTCCTCATAGACTAAAAATATCGATATTCTTAAAAGTTGTGTAAAGTTTACGTTGCAAAATGGGTCTCGGTCTCGAGTTAAAGACGAATAGCATAATCATATAGCACATATTTGGAACTTAAATAAATTAAATGCTTAATGTGTTATTTGTCTCTTGGGTTATTTTAGTTACTGTTTCACTGTAATGAAAACAGAATTGTCAAATGTGGTGTAACTTAGTGTTGATTGCGTGTACAATTCTTACGGGTACAAGACTAAACTTGTCGAGCTGATAAGGATAAACCAAATATGTGGTGCTCCTTTAATTTTTTTAATTTAGGTACAATTTTGTTTTCGCCAAATAAAAAAAAAGCGAGCGACGGGATGTCACTACAAAAACAACCAATGTAGTTTCGGTTCATCGCTAAATTGTTTTGACCTCTCCAAAACTTCTTCTATATTGTTCGCGTCGTCGTTTGAGGAGATTGATATTAAAGTTTTTCAATTTAAATAAAATTAACACATTAATGAGTAATCAGTAGGGTATAAAAAATAGTACAAGGTGTGGCACTAGAAAAAAATGTATAAATTGTAGAGCAAAGTGGTACAATTTGTTGGTTTCTTTTTGAAGTTCGCCATATTTCAGCAGTTTATAACACTGCCCCCCCCCCGTTGCGCCCTCCCTCCGGGACTTTTAGTATATTGTAGTGCAGGCTCTAACGAACATCCACACCAATTTTTAAAACTCCTGGAGTTTTTCACCTCAAATGTCATTCTATCGACCGGTGGAGGGGGAACTGTTTAAAGGCAACTCTATAGTTTTTTTGAAATAACTCGCCTCCTATAGTACGTACGTTGATGAAGGTTTTTATAAAAGTAATAGAAAACACTATTAGCTACAAGATTGGCTATATGCATTTTTGCCATAAGCTTAACCATTTTTGAGATATATCGTGGACCAATATTAGGAGATCTTTAGGAACAAACGATTTTTCGACTTTGACTTTGAATAAAATTTTTAGCAGAAGTGGGTTTGATGGGGACTTTTGACATTTTATAGTAATGTATTTAAGGTCTATACTAACGTTCAGTTCTATGCGAGTTTTTCCGAAGTTGAATGCCTATTTTGTTTCATATCATCATGAATCATGAGCCTACCTCGATCAACAATAATAGGCACTTAACCTAAAAAATCAACTTATATTTTTAGGGTAGGTACTTAACGTAAAGGGCAAATGTAACGTCTCTACGCCAATTAAAGAATTGGAATAATAAAGCCTATTTTAGTAAAAAATAGTTGATGTGTTTGATTTTGTTTGTGATTTTTCCATTTACTTAATCTCAAAGATATATTTCTATTAGCTTCCAACTGCAAGGGTAAGGTGAAGGAAAGCATTGTTGCGATGGCGCGTTAAAAGTCTTTTTTCAACTTTTCACTAAATCCCCTTTTAAAAACTGCTAATAGAATTTTCACCGTCATAATTATGTAGGCCAATCACATTAATCACTTGACGTCTTTGCCCATTATTTTCGTGTCAAACGATTTTTTGTTTTCGGCTCTTTTTTTCGACAATAAGTACGACGCTAGTAGAGTAAAATCCCTTACATTGCCATTATTGTAATTTTTTAACGGCAACTTCTTTCTTAAACCTTAAAATATAAGAAATTGTTAGGAAAAGTGTAACAATTTTTCGTGCTTTCGCTCAAACCTGACAGGAGATAAGCATTTTATTTTGAAAAGCTCTTCATATATTTTAATAACAAAAAAA
Source organism: Malthinus flaveolus (assembly GCA_950108345.1). NCBI lineage: Eukaryota > Metazoa > Arthropoda > Insecta > Coleoptera > Cantharidae > Malthinus > Malthinus flaveolus. Next base: position 17,570,016 of record OX467285.1, read on the forward strand.
ATCGACTACTACTACATAAATTTATAAGTTAACGTATTTGTATATTGTTGAGAATACAATGTTTGTTCCGACATAGCACAGAGGGTGTTATTTAAATAAGTTTTGTATCTTCCCAAGCATAATTTTGTCTCACAATTCGCTCAAACAACACTCGACTCAAAATTTAATCTTTACGTCATTATCATCTAAATGCTTTTACCTCGAGCATCTTTAGTTCAAATCGTCTTATCTTTAAAATTGTTTTTAAAAACTTAGGGGTGGAAACAAACCATTTTTTAGTGAAAAAGAGAAAAAGTATTAACTGTCAATCAAAGAAAAACGCCTAAAGTTTTCTATTATATCTAAAATCTCAAATTACCAATTTTATTACGTCTTTTGTTATTATTAAGTTCTAATAACATCATTCTTTCTTAATCTTTGTCGACAATCTTTTGATATTAATTGAGGAACACATTCGATCAATTTTGGTACTTGACTTGATGTTAGAAGAAGTCTTTCGAATATCAATCATTACGTTCCTTCGAAGTGCTTTAATGTTTAAAAAAACTTTTACTTTTACAAGTTATTAATTTTTGACATTTAGTCCAGTCATTATAAACATTTGAAAATGCAAGTGAACCGAGAAAGCTGATTTTTAGATATGTTGTAGAGGGGGCTCAAAAAAGCTTAACTTCAAATGTTCGACCAAGATTTCCTGTGAGCTTTCGCCGCCATCTTGAAAAAAAGGCCAAATTTGGTTTTTTCTCGATAACTCGGCTCTACTTCACGATACGAAAATTGTGCTCGTGTACTTTTTTGTTGCCGTTTTTACGCTCTACAATTAAGGTTATATAAATTTTTTACCTACCATTGATCGTTGTTGAGATATCGAGCGCAAAAGTGAAAAATTGCGAGTACAAAAGACATTTCTCTGAATTCAACGGCAAATTACAGCTGAAGTATTGGAGATAGAAAAAAAATGTATGGAAGCTTTTTGATGGTAAATTTAATAAGCTATGGTTTTTACCTAAACTATTTCTCTAATATCGTTAATAATTCCTGAGATATAGGCGAAAAACTAAAAAAGTACCTTTTTTCCAAGATGGCGGTCCAAGCACAATTGTTATCGATTGGGCACTTTAGTATGTTTATCCGGAAGCCTTAATGAGCTTGTATACCAAAACCCAGATTTTTAACGGTTAATGTTTTTATTTTTTCTAATTTGACCGGACTACAAACAAGCTCACTTTCGCGCTCGATATCTCAACAACGATCAACGGTAGGTAAAAAATTCATATAACTTTAATTGTAGAGCGTAAAAACGGCAACACAAAACTACAAAGCACAATTTCCGTATCGTGAAGTAGAACCGAGTTATCGAGAAAAAACCAAATTTGACCCTTTTTTCTATATGGCGGCGAAAGCTCATAGGAAATCTTGGAAGAAAATTTGAAGTTAAGCTTTTTGAGCCCCCTCTACAACATATCCAAAAATCAGCTTTCTCGGTTCACTTGCATTTATATACCTTTTTTTCCGACGTAATGACTGGACTAATTAAAGTTTTATTAAAAATTTGCGGTTTCAAAACTGAGATTTACGAGACCGAAACTAAGGGTTGTATCTTTGCTAACCTATAAAATTACTTTTTGAAACTAGTGTTACCCTGTATAACCATCAGCCGTGGAAAACCGGGCCCGATACTATGATGCCAATATGTCCTCATTCGTGGCGGCCCGATTTTGTTTTAAATCGGGGAACTTCCGACTATATCATTCTGTACAGCCACCATTTAAAATTTACAGCCAAGATCTCGAGAACGATGTCTAATTTGTCTATTTTTAGACATGCCCTAAAAGCTCAATATTATCACGATATGAATCACGCTACGGATGGCGATATTTATTAAGATACTGCCATCTGTCAATATCTTACCCTACACGCTCAATAAATATCGCGATACCGTAAACGTGGTTCAATCGCGATCCATATCGTGATAATATTGAACTTCTATGGTATGCCTTAGACCTTAGAACACATAGTCCGTAGTTCTCTTATGAAAAGTTATTGATTTCTCCATAAGCGCCATCAAACTTTGTCCATTCTGTACAATGCAGTGCGTATACGGGGTGTCCCAAATGAATATTTCCTTCTATACTCTGTAGACTTTAAAGAAGTATTTGAGAATGCTATTATGCTTCTCTCTGTGCTAGAAACCTTAAACAAGCATTTGAGAAGGTTATTAATGATTTCTTTAATTCTTATACAGATACAACTTTCCGGAAGATGAAGTGATTATCATCATCTCAAGAAGCTGCCTGTGCTGCCTTTCTGGCGCCCAAAATTATATCAACTACTACAACAGTAGTAGAGAGTCTTCCGCCCTCACTTCTCTAGAAATTGACAAGGTGTCCCCTACTTTAGGATTTGAACTTAATTTTTTACTTAATATAAATATGCACACCTCTAAGCAGTATTTAGGCCTTCGGCCACCTTCCACTTGATTAAACTCAAACTTTTGTGATTGAGTGTTTTTCCATGTCTTTAGCGACGAGTCTACATAGCTCCATCTAGATTTGCAACCCTCAATTATTTATTTATCTTCTTAATACTTTTAGTAAATACCAATTACAAAATTTTACACTTTTGTCTACTCAATTAAAGTTTCCATAATTTTAAATTAGACCCGTAGGTAAATAGTGGTAGTATTTTAATATTATTATTCTAGTTCAAAATAGTATAGGACAATTTTATCTTTGTGTGTGAAGTAGAAACTTTCTCACACCCACACAACTCGTCTAACTAACCACTCGATGTAAACTAACTAAATTGTCAGGCACGATAACAGACGCCCCAAGAGAATTAGCTCATTTGGAGACTGAAATGCAACTCCGTTTTATATATAAAAAAAGATGGACGCTCAACTGGCTTTCCACGCGAAAATAAACACTTTTTATCTACTGTCTTATAAATGTATTAAAGAAGTTGTGTCGAAAATTAAAAACTCGAAAAGTGTGCAAGTCTTCGATTGAAGTTTTACACTTGTGAAACGTCGAGCCCGTCGTCTGCAATAAGTGGGTTGTCAATGTCATCTTACAGCAACATAACTTGACAAAAAAGCAAATAAATTTATAGTATGTTAAGGTGTCTGGATGTGAGCAAGCAAAATATAACAAACTACCAATTTTTTTAAATTAAAACTTGCAATTGAATGTGATACTCGTAAATTTAAACGTTGGAAATTTGCGAAAAATACAATCGAGACTTTTCCGATTATTATTCGGCCGATAAAATAAATTGACTACCGTCCTTTTATCACCCTTTGACGAAAATCTTCGTAACTTAATCACATTAATCACAAAATAACTGTTACAATTTATTATGTATTGCTTATATTTAGCTTTGTCATTTTCGTCGCAACTCGGTGACGCGATTATAAATTTCAATTTCGATTCAAATCTCTCAAAAGGAAATAGTCTCGGAATCTTCTATTGAATTCTGAAAGAAAAAATTCGTTCTTCATCTAGTAGTCTCACAAATAACAACTTAAATCTATATCTATCAATTTGAATGAATAAAATTTAACGATGTATCGCTATCTGTTTCGTCATTGTGTTGTCAGTTTACTGTATTAGTTCCTTATTTGTTCTCTGTTGGACTTTCGTTAACCTATTAAAGAAGACCTCCGGGTTGAGCTTTAAAGTATGATAATATATTGGCTATACGCTTTCGTGTATTGCTCTCTGATCGACTATCTGATTTCATTTTATATTTCGATTTGCCGGTAAATTGAAATTGAAAATTATTTATGAGTCATTGGATCCGGACGTAAATATGGCTTTTAATATTAAGGCGATTTTTAAAGAACTATGATGTACTTATAATACTTGAAACTACTGGCGTTAATAATAACAATATAGGTATACTAATTAGAGTGTTAAAACAGCTTTTCATTCACACGGCGTGTATTAAAAGAAAGCCTTACTGAAATTAAATGAGTAGGTAGTCTATGTGGGTTCTGCCCCAATTTGTATATTCCGTGGAAAAAATTAACGTAGTCGTAAATAAAATCATTTCGAACGTCAACTTAAGAATATTATGCGGTCAATTATGCTGAGTATATTGACATTCAGCGGCTTCCAATCCGCTAAACAGTCAGCATAAGATGAATTTAGTTACCCGAGCGCTGTTGTACTGACTCTCAGCATACAGTTTAGCGAATTGAAAGCCGCCGAATGAATATACTCAGCATAATTAATAGCTTACTTTAAGCAGCTTTGTTCGCTAAACGCACCCATTGTTTAGTAAACAGTAATTGCCATGTCGGGATACCACTTTTGGGTAAATCAAAAATATTTTTTCAAGTGTAGGGCCAAACTCTCCCAAAAAAATTCTAGCCTGCGGCAAATTGGTATATACCCTCCTCGTAATAAGTGATAAAAAGTTTTTGTGGGAGGGGGTAGAAAGAGGAAAAAATGGTGTTTTGACAGTTTTAAGCAATTATCTCGACAACCATGAGGTCTAGCGCAAATATAATTCAGTACAAACTTATTCTACATTAAATTTTAAACAAAAAAGGCCATACAAATTTTTATGCTCCAGACAAGGGTTACGGAGATATGGAACGGGTAAAAACTGTATTATTTTCAATTTTTCATCAGGGCTCTCGAAAATGCTTGAAATTAAATTAGTAATTGTACATTTTACATTGCAATCAACAAATCTTAAAGGTCTTCTTCATTTTGAAGGTTATCTTCATCGATGTCGTCAAGAATCACTGGAGCAGTTTTATTGTGAACCCATGTCTTGAGCAATTCCTGCACATGTTTGAGCATTTCAAGTCGCTTCTTCGGAACTCACAGTTTCGTATACATCCCTGTAACCCTTGTCTGGAGCACAAAAATGCATAGGGCCTTTTTTGTTCACAATTTAATATATACTAATTTATTACTGAAGAATGTTTGCACGAAACCTCATGGTTCTCGAGATATTTGCATAGAACTGTTAAAACCTACCATTTCACCCCCTTTTAACCACCTCCCACAAAAGCATGATTTTAGGCAATCATGTGTTGGAGTAGGTCTATGGTCACGGCGTTACCCAACAAAGTTTATTTTTAATAAGCGTGAATACGGTTTTCGTTTTGTTTTATTGAGCACATACATAGTATTAGATTAACTACAAAGTCATGCGAGTAGGCGCGTGTTTATCGGTTGGCGCTTGACTTGGAACTGCTCGTGCTGTTGGTCCGACTCACCCTGTGTCGGTGGTAGTCGGCGATTAATGGATGCGGGTGCATTCGCTACCTGTAACGATGATGTACAGCGCCAAATTTAAACTGAATACATCACCGCTACACATGGTTTCAGATTTTTTTGCAGTGTATGTATAAAGTAAGAAACAACTTCAGTACCTTCGAAAATGTAAAGTATTACTACAAAAATAGACATCGCTGTTCTTGAGTTTGAACATTGACCATTAGGGAAAAAAAGCCGATAGCGATGCATGTAAATGTGGCATACATTATTCTCGTTTTACAGGATTTACTTACACTGGAAAATTATTTTGCCATAGGCTATCATTTAACATATATTTTGTACGGCAAAATAAGCTATTTACATGGTTTTAACTAAACTATTGTATTCGAAGCATGTCATTCTTTCTACGGTGTCATACATAAAAGAATTCGCTTTTTATATTATTCAAACATCAGGTTCCTCCCACAATTTTGTAAAAATAATTACTTATTGATCTAGACTCGACTATTAGTAAGTAATTAGTACCAAAAATCTCTAATTGAAATCCACATTTCTTTAGCTCCTTATAATTAGCGTCCTTTCATTTTTTTAAACGTCGCGTCTTTTAAAAAACCACCACCTACTATTTATATTTGAATAAAACCTTAGTAAAAGAACATACTTTTTTATATGAATTCAAAGTTGATCCACATCTGAAATATACACACACATAAAAGCGATAAATAGGTTAAGTTAGCATGAATATCAAAAGTAGATGTAGAAGTTTGACAAGTCTAAAATTAGTTAATAAAAATTTTGTTTTTGACATTTTTCCGTTCGAGTACTTTTAAAAGAGAATAAATAGCAAAGGTAAAACTTGTCAAAAATCGAGCGGTGTAGTAATCTCGTGACGTTTTAAGTTTGATTTTTTTTTGCATGAAAAACGACGGGAAAATAACTTGACCAGGTATTTTTGTATCGTACCTGTTGAGCAAGTCGACGCAAACACCTCCGCTAGGCGACGTCGTGGTTGCAGACAAACCCGTAATATCCGTTTGCAAGTCCGGTACTAAATAGGAAGTGAAGAAAAAAATTTAGTTTAACGTTTACGGCAGTAGTCGAAATATTTTTTAATCGACTAAAAGAATTTCATGAACATTTTTCGTGCCAGTTCCGACTAGTATTGTATTTTACTTGATTCGTGTAATGAATTTTTACTGTAGTAGGACGCGTTGGAAATAAATGTAAACAAAAGGAGCTCGTACAAAACACACTATTTTAAGCGCCAAGTTATGTGTATAATAATTATACTGTGATAGTTTTATTTTAATTTAAATACTTGAGCAAATTGTTAATAAAAGGAATGAAGAGCGAGTAGAGAAAATCAATACGAAAACGAGGACCATCGTCCTTAGAAACTAACGAGATAGAAAAAAAAACGTTCAACACCACTTTATTATTGCCTTTACAATTTTTTCTTTATAATATATTATTTGGAGTTGAAGTTAAACTTATTTTTTCTGTCGTCGGGTAAATAAATCTATAATTATTAAGGTTTTGTCAACTGCAGAAATTAGGGGAGTTTCGAATTATTGTATGTAGGTTAGGCGAATATAATATGAGATTGAATATTTTATGAATGAAAACGAATTGATAAAATCTGTTAATAATTAATAAGTTAAAAGGCGTTTTAATCACCAAATTTCATTAATAACTTTCTTGGGGTTGAAAAGGGAAAATTGCTAAATATCAGATGTGCACGTTGGGAGAAGATACTACAAAGTTTCTCAATTAGATAAGGTTTTGCAAAATGCCCTCTCTCCACTAAATATTGAATTACGCTTTGTCGAAAATTATGAGTTTAATTTTAACCCAATAGGCACTTGTTCTAAAACTTTTCTTTGATTTTTCCACCGCCGTAACATACTTATCTAATTTACAAGTGCGTGAAAGCCTCTCCGGCTGTGGAATGCCCTAAAGACAGAATTTCCCGTTCACCCGAAACCAAAATCTTTCGACACGAAAGTTTTGATGGCGCACTTTTTGTAACACTCGTCGGTTTTTCACCTCCACCCTTATCCACGGAGGCATAAGCACAACTTTTTAGGACAACCCCCACTTTTCTTACGAGTTCATTCTCTCGAAAGATTATGAGTCGATATCAGTTAAGATCGTATCACACTATAGCTCTACTCTCGGTCCGATAAAATCTACATGTTCACGCTATTGTGCTGCTCTCGATCCTCGTGTATTTGTTTGGTGTTTGGCACACAACTGAGCAATACCAGAGTGGAATGGTATCGTACAGGTGGTCACACCATCGCTCTCGTTCTGATAAATTTTTAAAAATGTATCTGTATCGGGGCGCTATTGGATCGAGATCGCAGCGAGAGCAAAAATGTGACTACCCTCGTTGTTTCCTGTAACGATAGTGTGGCACGACCCTTATTGCCGTTTAAAAGTTTGAAAAGCGCGCTACACAAGACACGTAGGTACACAACACAAACAAAAAATGACTTACAAAAATGACTATTTTTTATAAATATCTAGAAGCTAAGCTAGAGTATCTTGGTTATAAAACGAGAACTGGGACAAATTGGGCATTAAATTTTCGAACTTTTCTTTCAGTTAATCGAAATTATTTTCGCCCTAATTCGTCAGCAAATTTTTGACTAATAAAAGCGTTCTATTTCTAAAGGAAACTAAAAGGCTATGGCTGTTTGTCGAACCTCCTCTTACAAAAATGTTTTCTTTTCGTTGGTCAATTTAGGAGTAGTCCCTCTTTAACATTGAAAAGCGCGGTTTCAATTACAAATTTTTTGCTCTAAAATTACATTTTCCTTTCATGAAAAAAAAATTCCATTATACCGAATTTCTTCTACGTTAAATTTGCCAATTAACCAACTTTTAAAAAACCAAAACATCTTAAAATACGAGCTCTTTGTAATTATTTAACGCTATTATAATATTATTTTTTAACAAACAAATTGTAAAGATAAAAAAGATATAGGTATTTTAAATAAAAAACGCATGTCCCACACTACTGGCCATACACCTAAACTTGCTCCATGTGAGGCGATTTTTAGTTTCAGTGTTATATTAATTTAATTATTATTATTATGCTTTGCCCGATGGTAGGTAAGTAGACATCATTCAAAACCTTACCGACCTGCGCAGAAAACCAAATTTCGTACAACGTCTTTACCAAGGTTACTCACCAACCCGAACACAGGGATTAGGCGTCTTTTGCTATAGCTTTCTCACTTCCTCTTCTGCGTATCTAAGGTCTGTACCGCTTTGAAAGAACCCTACCATTGGAGTACACGTGAAAATTTAGTATCTATAATCAGCAATTAGAATAGCTCTCCTATCAACTACAGTAGCGTAAGATCTACTACCCTCTCCTCCTGTTAGTGAGCTAATTCACTTTTAAAGCTTCGGCGACAATGCACACTGCACACTGCACACTTAATTTTGACTAGTTTAGCCTTCTTTATTATATTTAAATGACTTATTTCTTATAACGAAGGTTTTTGGCCGATTTCGTGCTTAGAAACTTAAAGTTAGTTCAACTATCATTTATCCTAAGTGCTGAAGCTCTTAATATCTCTCGGTCTATAATTAGAGCTCGTCTTGGAAACTTCGGTTCCTTTAGAAAGTCCTAAGTATTTTCCACAATAGGTAGTACCTACCTACTATTATAATTTTCTCTTTATTTCTGATACAGTTACACACGGTTGTTCTCTGCGATACAAGTGGTTTTTAAAATCTTATTTGTACCACTAAAGAAAGCGTGCTTATACTAAACAACTAAGCATCGTAGTTATTTTAAAAAGAAAACTTTAAAAAATACCCATTCAAGTTACAGATTTATTTAAATTGTAGCTTCGACAACACAAGTCATTAGCTATACTATAAGAATGGCCATTAAAATTACAGTTTACATAAGTTTTTCTCGTCTAGAATCGATTTGTAGAGTTCTAATCGCCTTTATTAAACTTCCATTCTTCTATAGAGTAGTTAGCGTTGGATTTTGTTTATTAATTGTGGATGTTTGATGAAATTTTGTGTAAGATGAATAACCGGATTGCCGGTCGATATTGATGGAGTATTGAAGGTATCCGGCTTTTCTGTTTTCGGGCGTCAAAATTCGGAGTCATTTACCCATGGGAAAAAACTGTCAGTTATAAACTAGTTTAATGTAAACTGGACAGTATAAATGCTACAAAACTTTAGAAAATCTTGCGGAAGTCGCCTGCAATACAGCATGTGCAATGTGCATTGGAAGCGACTTCTGCAAGACTTTCTAGTTTTCTCGCACTTACAATTTACATTAAGCTAGTTTCTGTCTCTCTCTCTTCCTGCGATTTATCGCAGAAGTTTTCTTGCATGTGAGGAAGAGGCCTTCAGGCCTCGTTTTACTGTAACCAATAGTTGCAATTGCAAGCGACTTCTGCAAGACTTCCTAGAGTTTTCTCGCACTTAGTCTCGCACTTTACATTAAGCTAGTTACTATAGCTCTCTCTCTCTCTACCCTTCTCTCCCCCCTCTCTCGCCCTCTCATCCTATCTCTCTTCCTCTCACCCTATCTATCTCCCTCCTGCTGTCTCTCTGGATTTTCTTGCAGAAGTTTTTTTGCACGTGAAGAAGAGGCCTTTACTGTAATCAAAAGTGTAAACAGTATTGCATGCGACTTCTGCCAGACTTCCTCGAGTTTCCTCGCCCTTACATTTCAGTTTAAATTAAACTAGTTTCTAAATCTCTCTCTCCTTCAATTTATCTCATAGGTTTCCTCTCACGTGAAGAAGAATACTGTAAGCAAAAGTGTAAACAGTATTGCAACTGGAGTTCTGTTAGGCTTGCTTGAGTTTTCTTGCACTTACAGTCAAGTTTATACACCTTCCTCGGGGTATATTTTGCTTTGCCGTTTTTTGAGAGGTTCGAGAAGCCAGTTTAGCACGAGTCGTCTAAATCATCAGTAGAAGTGTTCAAGTCTTCAAATTCGAAATTTCTTCCAGTGGCCAAGTATCTCAGGGTTAAAGCTAATATTTCTATAACAGTTATACTTTCTCTCTTATTTATTAAAGCGCATAACCATCTGTAACGCTAAACGGAGACTGTTTGGTAAGAGGATTGACGACTGTATTGCCAGTACTGATATTGTTAATATTATTGACCGTGTAAGATCCTCTTAAAATTCGTTAGGATTTAATTTGCATATTTTGTTTGGGTGTTTAACAACTTTCTTGGTCTTCTGAGAAGCAGGCACATCTTCTTCATCGTTAGATATTTCCGCGTTTATTTTAGTAAATCTATTTTTTAGATTCCTCAACACGTAGGGGTATACAGTATACAGTCCTCATTAGTTCGATCAAGAGTGGATATTTGTTGAATAATTGTTGGCAATGCTTGCTGGATTTTTTGCGCCCTGAGGCGATTTATCGATTATCTGTTTACAATGTATAATGGAATTTGAGCATAATGAATCTAGATATTTTTACTTTTTTATTTTAGTTTTTTAAAGGTTTCTCTAAGAGGCGGCAATTCCGGAAATTACAATATGGAAGGTTTGGGGGAACTGGAATTGGGATTGTAATATTTTCTGGTGATGTTTCTGCTTGATCTACCTTGAAGATGATAAAATGCTGTTATTTTTTGTTTAGTACGGGTACGAGGCTCTTATCCAATTTTAATTTTGAGGCCCATTGCACCCGTCTTTGTTAATCTTGGTTTTTATGTTTCTTTCAGCAGTTTTCTGTTGGTTAGAGGTTTCGCCCGTTCATTATTTGTTCGTTCAGTGCTGGCGATATAATCATCCTTCTTACATAAGTTAGAATACATCATATCTGTTGAAAGAATAATTCGATAGGTACTGTCGGCTTCTCGATTATGCCGAAATGACTTTCTGGATTCATTTACGCTAATCCGGTCAAAAAGAGCCATAAATTAAACTTACAAAGCAACCGGATTAGCGTAAGTAAAGCCTAGAAGTCATTTTGGTATATCGAAAAACCGACAGTACACAGTAGACACGTAGTTCCTCGTGCGTTATTGTTAATGTTTTATGTATCACGAATCACGATTGTGTCATCGGGAATTACGTATACTTATCTCCGAAAACTTAAAATGCGAGCGTTACAGGAGTGATAAACTGTTTAAATTTTAGGAAGTCTATCATGAAAATTAATGATCAATATATCAAATTTCCCAAAGTAAATTAATAAAATAAACATTAATTTTCGACTTTTATACATTTTCATTAATAACAATGCTAAGACGTGACCTACATAATTAGAACATGTAAAATTTAATTTCTTGTTTATTCGCAAAAATTTAACTAGGGGGTTTCTTTTATTTGTGGCTACTATTGCAGCTGAAAGTTTATTATCATGAAACGTGCGCAAAATTCTCTGGTAATACCAGGCACACAAGCGAAACGAAGAAACGATATCAAAAATGTATATGCCTTTATTCGAATTCAACTGACATTTTCAGACAACAATGTGTATTTTTAATAATTACTTGTTGAAGCCCGTAAGAGTGCTTTGGTGGCTTTTCTAATAACCTTTTTGTTGAAAAAAAGGGCAAAAAGGGTAGTATGTGCGATACGTTTTGTTTTCCACCGAAATAATTTGATGTAAAAACAGAATTCATACTAAAGTACCTACTGTAAGTTTTGTATAAATTTCCTTTTGAGTTAATACAAAATTTTTCGAAAGCTTTACAAAACATAATACTATAGTTAATAAGAAGCTTTAAGATGTAAAAGAAACGTTATTTCTTTCAAAAGTTTAGCTCGAGTATTTTTCACAATTTTCTCCAACGGCTTAACCAATTAGGAGTAGTTGCTATAAATAGTCCGTCCGAGCTCACAAAAACTCGGACAGGAAGTGGTTCGAGGCGCTTTTGATTTTTTTGATACAGTCGGCGAAAAAGCAACGTCAAATATTTCAAACGACGATCATTGTTGGCTGTGACCTAATTTTTATGCTTTTCAATGCTCGCAGAGAGCTCAAAATTTAATTCTCCTCTTCTGATCAATTTTATCACGATTTACTACTCATCGATTATAGCTTGGCCCCCCGAGATGCTCCCAAGTTGAATGGAGTGCGTCGCTGAACGCTGTACGACGTTTAGCTCCAGTTAGTGCGAGGTGTTTTGCCTACCTCGTATACAATTCTCACGGGTCTAAAATCGTCAAGCGTGTACTGGGTAGCGGGAAATTCAATTGTAATCGAAGTGATACGGCACACTCGGTGTATTTGTTTAAAGCTCTAAATATTTCAGTCCAAAAACAAGAAAATACCACGACTGCTAGTCGTGCGAGACGTATATTAAAATGGATTAATCCCCTTTGTCGGGCCCTATAGGTATAAGATAGGCCCTTATTTATTCGTTTGTTTATTCAGGAATTAAACGAGGATAAACTTAATAACGGCACTTCTAAAAGGTAGATGAAAACCGCCATGAATAATCAAACGAGGTGTTAAAAAATCAAGTTTTAAGTCGAAGGCTTATTTTTGAAGGGGTAAATTATAAATTACTGTATGCGTACGTACGTACGAAGGGACATTAATAATTGAACGTACGTTTATAATTATAAAAATAAATTGTAAATTTTTAATAACGCTTTTGGCGAAGATAAGTTTCTTGAATTACTCGGTTAGATTTTGTAATAAGTGTGGCACAGTAGGTACTTACACGAGATTAATTTTGTGCGCATTATGTGAAACAATTACATAAATCAAACTAAATACCCGCTGTACAATCATTTGTCTATAGCAAAGCTTTACGTTGAAAATAATTGTCCTAATTTCCTGCGAGGTGTTGTTGTTATATTGGTTTAAAGTAGACGTAAGGTCAATTAATACTAAATTAAAGTATCGCGATTTATATTGTTATTGGGGAATAATTTTAAATTCTAAATTTCTCGAGGGTGTTGTGAAAGATTTTATGTTAACAAAGGACAATTTTATGTAAATGATGGGTTACAAAATATAGAGATGTAACAAAGTTGTTCCCTCAAGGGTTTGTGTATATTTGCGGTATATTGAAAGTTTGTCATCTTTTGTTTTACGTCGGACGTAACGATTTAAATTGCAATTTCGCGTATAGTGCGACGTATTTCTTTTACGAACTTGCAAAATTTGTGGTGCACGAGGGTTGAGAAATTATTACAATTTTATTTTAGCTTCGAACGTTTAGTTGGAAGTTTTTTCAGCAAATGTTTGTTCTACGGTTGAGTTGTGACCAGTTACGTCTCTCCAGTTTTCATTCTTTTCAATTATAACACCTTTTCTTTTTTATTTTCAACGCTCCACTAACATTATCTCTTTTTGTGTCTTTCTTTTTACTTTTATTCTGTAGCGTCTATTTTAGTGCTTTTCCTAGATATAAGGTGTATTTTATTTCATCTGTCACTGCGAATACTTCAGTCGTTATAAACAAGAGTAACGGAAAAATGTTGAATGAAAGTTAATTGTTGCACATATCTTAAAGGACAAAGCCTCCTAGACGCTTTTTTGTTTATTATATCTCGCAATTTAAAAAACGCACTTCTTTCTATTGTTGCCAATTTATTAGTGTCTCCAGACATGTTTAGGCTTTTGACTTTGCGAACGGTGTTGCGGAAGGGGTGGTAGGGAAGAAATCTTATGTTTAGTGGAGTGCACGGAGTATGAAATTGTGATTTGTATTTTTGCGTCGAGATTAAAAGTTGGAATCTTTTTCAAATGTATCCTTACCTTCTGGGGTACATATCAAACTTCGATGGTCGCCCAAATGTCGCCTTGTACGGGGTGGCTCAAATGTCCAAGAAACCACGAAATTATTTACCTCTTTTTAGTTTTTGTCAATTTTGACCAAGAAGGACTAATTTTTTGGCAAAGGCTGTTTTATACTATTTAAGAGTAGACTATATTGTTTACAATTTGAGACCATTATGATCTCTGTAGATCTAATGGTATCCGAGATACAAATGTTCAAAAGTTTGAAAAAGATACACGAATAATTTGAGAATTTAAGTTTTCAGGGCTCGCGTCATTAGAGTGAGTGGTTTCTGGTTTAATGAGCCGTGGTCGAGAGATTCTTTGAGAGATTCGTGACGTTTCGTTGGCTGCTGTGGCAAACATCTCCTCGTCAACCTCCGGTATGATCAGTTCGACCTTTACCACCCAGAACAAAACACCTCTGAAGATGTTGCCACAGCAGCAAGCGAAACGTCAAGAATCTCTCAAAGAACCTCTCGACCTTGGCACATTAGCCTAGAAGCCACTTACACTAATACGCGATTTAGTTTTCGACAAAGGCCGAATTTGTGCCAAATGGCATAGTTATGATCCGAGCTTTTGCCCTCGACGGACCTCTCTCGGGATTTGCAAAATTTTGCAAATTTGTATCTCGGACACCATTAGGTCTACAGACACCATTCTGGTCTCAAATTGTAGAAAATTTAATTTACTTTTCGAAAGTATAAAACTGCTTTTGCCGAAACATTAATCCTTCTTGGACAAAATTAACAAAAACTGAAAAAGGTAAAATTTCTTGAACTTTCCAACTACTCCGTACAGGACCACATTTTAACGACCATCGGATTTTGGTATGTACCTCAGAAGGTAAGGAATCATTTGAAAGAGGTTCCAGCTTTTTTAAACCTCGAAGTGAAAACATAAATCATTTCTAAACGCCTTTGATGCGGCTGTGCGCTACACAGACGTCATTTTCAAACTCCAATTTTTATCTATGTATTCCAGTAACAGTAATACAGGGTTGCGTAATCTATAATATTGCATGTCTTTAGTCAAAGTCAGAAATTGCACATTTTTGTTTCCATTCATAGAAAAGCGCCAAGTAAAGATGAAGATAGTAACTTCAATCCAACTATAAGGAGGTTGTGTCATTGTAATTACCCGCAAGTATTTCTCTGAAAGTTAATAGCGAATTATTAACCTGCACGTAGGTATGTAGTAATTAAGCACTTGATGTCAAATGGTTGTTCATTTAGGTTGAACTTGGAATTCCTCTCAACACGATATTAAATTTTCCACGATTGTATCATAGTAGACTACCAAATTTTCTATTTCGATATAGGATCTCAACACGGAAATCTCGTTCATTTATAAAAGATCTAGTTAAATTAGACAATGTGTGTTGCTAAACGTTACTAAGAGATAAACTTAATGTTTCTTATAGAAATCAAATACCGTCTGCAAATGGAAGTATACAGGGAGAATTACATTTTCTCTATGGTAAATCTCGCTTATTAGAAGAGTTACAAAATCGGTTAAATGGGAAAAGTAGTGCAGTTTTAAAAGAGTAATTCGTGGATGCTTTTAAATTTTTGGTGCGATGTTCAGTTGTTTAAATATGCCCGAAAAACTAAAAAATGGGAAATTCTTTAAAGTACACCGAATTTTAAATGGTGCCCTATGCAAATGTTTACACCATTTTTTGATGAAAAATGATTCAATTTGTCCCAATAAACCTTAGCACGATGTCGACCATTATAAACTATGCATCTATGCCTATTTAATGCTTCATTTCATATTCAAATTCAAAATAAATGTTTTCGCTTTTGGAAAATTCAGAGCCGAGTTATAAAAACCTAAGTATTCAAAAAGAACGAAGCTCTACACAGAATAATAGCTTCAACTTATATGATACCATACCACCTAGTGTGCTTCCGTCCCGCTTTAGTTATCCAAAGACACAACTCTGATATTTATATGAAAAAACATAAAATTGAATTCATAAGTTTCTTTTGTAATTTCCATAGAAGCGTATAGAAAGAAGGATGCGTAGCTGCGTATCTCACCCGAATTAATTAAATTCAACTTCATCGTAAGTATTTCCGTGTATTGCTTCAATCTGCGCATTGTCTTTCTTTTATTTACAGATATCTTTGTTTTGAAATTAAGTTCGAAATCGTGATTACATTTGCGACTTTACGCTTTATTGTCTATTTCATCATTACACCCTTTTTCTTCGCTAAAAGAAAGCAACTGTATTGTAAGCTTTATGTCTATACGTTTTTGTTAAACCTAAATTAAAAAACCTCAAGGCGATCAAAAATAATAATATAAATATCCCGCAGAAAGCTTTTGGCTTTGGAGCAATTTTATAATAATTAACAACGAACAAAAGCTTTCCACCTAAAGAAGTTGATTGGTCAATTATACAGTTTAATATTTTTAAAAAGCCTCTCATCTTCTTTTAACCGTATTGATCGCATTTTTTGTACTAGGAAATTAATTAAAGGAGCGCGTATCTCTCTTATGCACCTCTACGTATAGGGTATGTCACGACCAGCTTCGGTTACCAGTTTATCGAGAATGAAATAGAGTAGAGGTTTCAAAATTTGTATAAGGGAGCTAAAAACATTAAAAATAATGCAAACAATTTTCTTCTCCTCCAAAACTATTAGTATGTGTTTCAGTTAGTTTTTCGGGTAAGTGGAGTAATAAAAACAAAGTGATCAAATTGTCGACGTTTCGGTGATATATTTCAAACCATCTTCAGGACTGCAAAATTATATAACATCAACACAAGTTCCAACAATAATTACACAAAACATAGATAAGTACATATTCCAAAGAGGGGGGCAATTCAATCGTAGGTCTTATCAACTACACATTATCTAAGTGGTGAGGTAAAATGTTTTTAGGACCACTCACCAAGAGATCTAAATTAATTTCAATTTTCCTATGTCGCTCAACAAGCAAGTTATCCATCCCATGTACTAGTTCACAAAGTCATTGGTAAAAAACTTTTTATTTCAATTTAAAAATTTTTTCTAATTTTTGTTGTGTGAACTCCTTCAAAACTGGACCTAACCTCAGAGTTCCCGACAATTCTTTTCTAGAAAATTCCTATCTGCTAAGCCTGCGCCATAAAACAAATTCAAAACAATGATAAGGCGCCAAAATTATACATTGCTTGCCAACGCCCTCTATCACGTCATGCAGACTTACAAAGACAATCGACAATTACATGCGTTCCATTAAAGATGGCCCACCAAAGCAACATAACTTAGTTGGTCGTGGACCGAACGGATTCTTTTTAAATTTATACATTAAAACTTAAACACTAGTGCTCATCCCTATTTTCACAATTTGATCACTTTGTTTTTATTACTCCACTTACCCGAAAAATTAACTGAAACACATTAAAAATAATTTCAATATCGTACGTCTTTCGCGGTTATAACCAAGTCCCCAAGTACCTAGTAGGAACTACATAATATTATGTCAGACCACCTGGCTCAAAACTCTAAGAGACTAGAACTTTGAATGAAGCAAATACTTACAATTTGCAAAAAGAATTCTAAGGAACTGACTGGGATCAACTACTACAAAATGGATGCTCTAGACATTCTTTCAGCTGCTCTGTGGCGAATTCTTGGAATTACTGGAGAAATGGGTATGAGTACTTATAAAAAGAAAAAAATTATAAATAAAACATGCAATAAAAAAATAATATGTATCACACGAATAATCCAGAAAATGAAATATAGCTTACATGCTCTACGCACTAGAATGATGAGATGATAAGAGTAGATGAAAAATCCGCTGCAGCGTGTAAAAAATATAAAATAATCTAAAAACTAGAAATTGAGAAGACTACTCGTATAAGGCTAAAAGCGCAAAAATTATTGAAAATGCAAGTAACAAACAAAAAGCAATATGGTCGATAATCAATGACGGCAGAGAAAGAGAAAATAGTGGAAGAGAATCAAGTTTAACTGCAGAAGTATTAAATAAATGCTTTGCCAACATAAGAAAAAGAACATCCGAGCGAATAAATAACACCGGTATAACACACATAGATCTGTTAAAAAAACAACTTGAAAAGCGCATATTATAGTCAGCTAGTCTCTTCTTTTTTAGTTACACTGAGGGTGAAATGCTAAAGATTTTAAACAACATCAAGCACAAAAATATTCTAGACTCTAGACAAATATAACAAATCAACAAGAATTTTTGAAGGTTCGTGCCAATCAACAAACTGTCGAAACATTATTAGTGAACAAATGCTTCTTAAATGGATATTTTGCTGAAAATTAAAAGAATCTAGAGTAATACGAATATACAAGAAACCTAAGATGGCCTATCTCAATCCTTCCTGCCTCTATAGTCTTCAAAACGGCTTAGAAAGATAGAATAGTAAACTTTTTAGAAAGGAAACAAAAGGCAGCATGGCTTCAGGAAGGGCAGGAGTACAACTACAGCACTCTTGCAAAAATAACAAAATAAATAGCAGATGAAATTGATACGAAAAAATAAAACAAAAATACCTTAGTAAAGCCTTCGGCATTGTGACTCACTCCGATATACTTCTGTCAAAGCTTCATAGTCATGGTTTCAGCTGATCGGCTCACGAACTCTTGAAGTCGGATAATAGAATACAGCGGTTTTGATGGCAGGAGGAGGTGCCTACGGAAGCGATAACTGAGCGTGGAGCTCCACAAGATTTGGTTCATGAACCTATCCTGTTTATAATTTATTTAAATGATAGCCATATACTGGAGAGCGACTGCGACGACACTTCGCTGTTACTCACTGGAAACGATGAATCAGAAATAGAGCTGAAAGAGATTCAGTCTATGAAAAATATTGAACAATAGTTTTCATCGAGTAAATTAAAATTGGACGTCGATAAAATACAGAGGCTTATGTCTGGTCATAGAGATGAGCAGATGAGTATTAAGTTCGTATTAGGGCTACATTTAGATTCCAGGCTCTACTGGTCTCGACACGTTCGGGAAATTTCCAAGAAACTATCTGGATCCGTGTACGTGCTGGGAAGGTTAATCAAAGAAGCAACTAACCATGTGGCCAAAACTGACCATTACACCAATGTACAGAGCGGTATTTTGATCTGGGGTTTATTAAGGCGGAGGCAAAAAAGTTACTTATTCTGAAAGTAGGAACGCTATCTCTATGGGATTGATTGGGACATTATCTTTTCTTTATCCTTCCTTGGTAGTGGGCAGGTCGCACTCGCTTTCTCGTGAGTTGGTGATTGGAGCTGGGACATGATGTCGTGTGACTGGATAGTGGGTATGCTTTTAAGGATATTTTCTGGGGTGCCTTTAATAAAAAATATTCCACCCCTCGCTCTCACTCTTAAATTATCTCCAGGTACATATCTCTCATTCTCACTCTGTTTCGATCTAAATTATCTATTTGAGGGGTTATAATCCTACGACTGTGTGCATTACTTCTGGGATAGCCCTCGTAGTTCGAAACAAAATTTCAAATCGTCAATTTGAAGTGAATACCAGAATTTCATTTGAAATTGTTAATGAATTTATGCAATAAATCCAATTTTATCATTAATATTTATCGAGCAACGCAATTTAGCGATTATAATTAAATTTTTGAATAATATAATGAAATAGATTTTGTCAAGTTTGATGGAATATTATATTTTAAAGAGATGATACGTAGTAGGTACCAAACGTAAATATCGCTGCGGAAAATTCAGGGACATTGCGACGCCACAATTCGTTAAATTGGTTTATCAAGCCATAATTAGCAATTTACCACTTAACAATATAATGGATCGACGGTTTAAAATTCGGTTGTTTACTCTAGTCTGTTATGTTATTACTACAATTTCGAAAAGAATTTTAATGAAAGTCGACCAAATTTATTTTGGGTATTTATTTGAAATTTTCAAAAAGTTTTAAACAAAAAAAACTTCAGCTAGAATCAATGAAAATAAAACTAATTTGTGAAAACGAGCTCTTAAAACTTTGTAGTGTAAAAAAATTCGGGTCGTTTTAAAAATTGAAAAATGAATATTGTAACCGAATTGAAGTCTACCATTAAATACATTTTTCAGTTCAACTTTTACCGTTTTTTATAGATGAAGTGGTTGGGCTGTCTGAAAAGTTTGAAACTGTTGACCTAAAAATGTGTAGAAAATTGATATAATTTTAAAAAACGTAATGAAAGTTGGAAATGTTTTGCTTCTTTTTTTGGTCGTTTTACTTTTCGAATTGCATTGTCTGGGTATTGTGGGTAGTTTTGTACTACTATATTACGCTAATGTGGTATATTATTCAGTGGCGGGTTTACCATGAAACTAATAAACCTCGAGCTTTTGGTTCCGATACGTCTGGGGCTTTTAACGATTTTATCTGTTGTTTAGTGTATCTGTTGTTCAATTTGCTTAAATAACGCACATTGGGCCTACATCGTAAATAATTGATTTTTTGGGGGGATTTGAATACTATAAATGGTTCTTCTTAGCCACCTCTGTCCTTTGAACTTTTAAATAAAACGTTTTCTAGCAACTTGAAATGAAAAGAATTTTTTTAACAATAAATGTTAGTGATGTAACAACTCCATCTACGACAGTTCTTGTTGCGTTACAAATAGGCGAGATAATAACAAAATATACAGCTTAGTACCCACGATACATCCGTAATATAATAATAATAATAGATTAAATCGAAGTAGACAAACAAAGCATTAGTAAATTAATTGAAGTGTTAACTCTGTTTATCAAACAGAGTATTGATGTAACTTTCTGTAGATAGCGCAAATCTGAATTCTAAAGGAACAAGTAGGTATGCAACGCAGAGCGCGCAGCCGGAGGCAGTAAGGCACTCTAGATTTCAAGTATAGTGTACGAACGTCAGTCCTGAAAGTTATCCTTTTATATAACTTGAAGATATTAATTGTATGAAACATTCAAGCACAAACAAGCTTCCGTTTTCCGTTTCAAAGATGGAGCGGTGGCGAGAGTTAACACACTGAAGAACATAAAAAGACAAGCCCGGTACGTGAAAAGCGTCCAGAATATCATCATCAAAAGAGAAACGCTCGAGCTTTTCGAAAAAGCAACTATATCACCAACCAAGGTGGTTGTGGTGTTTAGGGTGATAATCGTCATGTCATGGTATGTCATCGGGACGCACTAATGGGCCAGTGGGTCTAAAGAGTTTTAAAAGACTCAAAAGAGAAGCTTTAAATAATAAAATATGCAGTTCCACAGCTACGGTGAGATATAAATCGGATTAGCGTTCGGAAACGGAAACGCAGAGACTCCCCAGATACTCCCCCGTTTGAGCCTTTTGTAAAATTTTTACACCGAGCGTCGATGTTAAAGGTGAGCTGCGTATCACCTTTCATTTTTGTACAAAAGCGAAGATGTCACTTATAAGTATTGAAAATACTTATTTTTCCTTCTAAAAAATCGTTGAAAGGATCCATTCTATTTAGAAATACTTCGTTACAATAATTTCTTTGTTGTCAATTATATTTAGAATACAATCGTGAAATTTCCGCGTTTCAGGTATTTACGAAACGACGATAACATTTTATGCGCCGCCCTTGCTGTACTTTATCTTTGACATGCTTAAATGATCGTGAATAATGATCTTAAACTTCTTTTATTATGCATAAAATTTCACCAACTTGACAAATCTCGACATCAATCAACTTTTTGAACTTTTTACAACAAAACATATAAATTTTACGTGGCTATTCATTTCGAAGGCACCTCGACAACAATGGCCACTTTAATTAATAATTTTCCACTACACACTTTGTATTTATTTTCTAAAGCGCGATGTAATTTTAATTTGCTTATTGGGCTTAACCTTTAGACGTAGTCGAAGCAGTTGAAATAAAAGAAGTTGGAATTGTTAAAAGGAAATCACCGAACTCGATTTTTCTACTACATTGTGCAAAGAAATATTTACAGCATTGCAAATTGCAATTGCCATTGATTTTATTAGACTCGAGCAAATTGCTAACTATTGTATTGCAGGAAAATTGGAATTTACTATAAACATTTTAAACATACCCTTTGGAATTATTTTGATCGATTGTTGTTTATATTTGGTGTATTAGAACCCCTTTTCCTTCTGTTAGGTCTCAGTTTTAGTGTCTACTTTCACTTTCTCGATCCCTCGGGTGCCATTTAGGTAGGAGGCTATTTTAGCCCGTAACTTTCTCGAATATGGAGTGCACGGATATTGTCTCAAATTAGTGTTTTAGACCGGTGTTAACTTCGAGGGTAGATTGAGGAATTGCTTAACCCAATATTACTGTCAACGCTTGATTAAATAATTTGTAACTTTAGTTTAAAGCACTTAAAGTGAACAATACAGGGTGTTTTTCTTGTATTTTCTCTGCAACATAAAAATAAGAAAAAAAACCTACGCGGTTCTGGGGTGACGAATAAATGACGGTGGCTCGCTCAAACCCGCAGAAGGTCCTTTTGCGCGAGCGATTGTTTGTAATAGTTATTGAAGTTTGTTGTTGAGGGCCCCTATCTCCCTTTGAGGTCTACTAATTTGTGAAGCTCAGCCTGAGGCATGCAGAGTAAATAATTTTTAACGTGCACCCTAAATACGCGCATTGGTGCCCTTTTGAAGTACGTTGAAATAGTAGACTATACCCGAGGAACAATGCAAGAGTGGCATCTAAGCCCAAACGTTAAAATTACACGCCTAAATAGCTAAGACATTCAGTGGGTTGTATATCGTGTCTGTCCCAACCGTCCGAGACAGTTAGTTGCTTAGTTGGGCTACCTCACTTTTGCGAGTTCCAAATATAATGTAGTTTTTATCAATCTTTAGACCAGCCTCTGCCTCAATAATCGCTTTCTTCTGCGTGACGCCAATGTACAATATTACA
Organism: Malthinus flaveolus; assembly: GCA_950108345.1. NCBI lineage: Eukaryota > Metazoa > Arthropoda > Insecta > Coleoptera > Cantharidae > Malthinus > Malthinus flaveolus. The sequence goes on from OX467285.1 coordinate 17,592,880, forward strand.
GCATCATCTGCATAGGTTGATACCACCCTTCGGAATATTTAGCACTCCATTTATATTGATTGAGAAAAGCAGAGGACCTCAGGCAGTTCCCTCTGGGACACCACAACTCACAGCCCTGGACTCTCTTACCACTCCATTTACTCTTACATGTTGTACCTCGTCACTAATGTAATTCTGTATATGAGATCACGAGCAATATCCCGAAAGCTTACGTTTTCTAAAAGCTTAGAGTGATTGACTGGGTCAAAGGTCTATGCGAGATCCATTAAAACGTCCATGACATGCTTATCGTCGTCTTCTGCGTTGTAAAGAATTTTTGTTACACAACGAATGACATCTTCTTTAGAAATTCCTTTTCTACAACCGAACTGGCTTTCCAAAATAATATTGTGTTGGTCAAGGTTTCAATCCTTTGCCAGGCTGTTGGTAAGGAAAATTGGTTTATAGTTACTCATTTCCAGCTTACTACCGCTTTTATGGATTCTACAATCACTGCATCTTTAGGAGATTGCGAAAAATTACCCCTCCCCCCCAACATTCTATTTATAATGAACGCAAGAGGCTCCTTAACGAACTTAACAAAAAGTCGTTTAAGACTTAGTACGAAACTCCAATTATTAGGGCTAAGTAATGGCCAAGTCATCAAAACTTGCTAATAGTAGGCTTTGAGATCGTCCCTTAAAAGTTTTGACGTTCAATTGATCAAGTTTAGCTTACAAAAAGGAAAAGATTAACGAATTTGCTCGTAAGGTGTTAAATAAGTATATACAGTGTGTATAAAATGACTTTGTTTAGTAACGTGCGGATGTACGTTATATTGTTATTAAAGAGGTGGTCTCATTAAAACTCACCCTAAACTTCGTGTTGTGTAATTAAACGATGTGTATTAGCAATAATAATTGCCAGTTTGACGAATTAATCCAGCTTTTGTATTCTTCCATAAGGTTGTGGCTGGACACCTGCGCACCCCCTATTGTCTAACAAAATTACGTTTTAAGAGCTGGCCACAACATTAATTTATAATTATCGTTTAACATGAAATCGTTGCAAATTCCTCCTAAAATGGTTTTATAAATTAATTTCAATCGGAGAAGGTCTTTCTATTGTTGATTGTTGATAAAGGCGTGTTCGTCTACAAAGTTTTTAGCTGATGATGTGATGATATTATACCGGCAAAAACAAATTTAAATTCGTAAGCAACAACGGCAATTCGCATTGTTTCGTTTCTTACTCTAAATTTTTAAACGCGAGCATGACAATTGTTCCAAACTTATTGTTTGATTTTAAACTTAAAAATGAAATTAGACGATCGCTCTTACCACGAAAACCAATTTCAAATATTCAAATGGGTCACTTCAAAAGCGAGCTTGACAGAAAATTGATCGAGTATATACTTGGCGCAAACTTAGACCATCATAAATAAGTTCTAAAATTCGTTTTGACCTAAATGTTCTATTTGCAAATCTGGTTGTCGCCTAATAAATTAAAAGTGTTAAAACTCGTCCGTTTTTTTGTTAATCGGGCGTTGGAAAAACTGTAGAGGGTATTTGCTTAAGAAAATAATTGTGGGTTCTTAAGAAAAAAAATTTATTTGCTGCATTTATGTTTCTATCCGTCAAGAAGGTTCAGAAATCCTCCAATAAATTGTCCCTAGTCCCCAGTAATCTCTACTTTCTACAGTCTGTTGCATTTTTCTGAAAATTTTTATAAATACGAATTATCGGCTTGAAGACGTCGTGGCATACATAAGATTCCTGATGGACCCTTGCTCTTGCAGGAACTGACGCAGTTCATTTAATGAAGCAGGCCTTGGTCTTCGACTATATATTCGTCTTTATAGCTCATCCCTTAAATGCTCAATGGGATTTAAGTCAGGACTACAGGCTGACCAATCTAGTGTGATAATTCAAACTGCATTTAAATAGTCAGTAGTAATGTGAGCAACATGTGGGCGAGCGTTATTCTGCATTAACAAGAAATTTTCTCCGGTACTATATGTAAATGGCACTACATTATCTTGTAGAACATCTTCGAATAAGAATTGGCTGTCACACTTGGTCTATGGAAGGCAACGAGGTATGTAAAACCATTCGATGAAATGCCGCCCCAAATCATTACAGAGCCACCTTCGCCAGTTCTTCTCCACACTCTTAGACGACCATCGGCACCTTTTAAAAAAAACCGCTACTCATCTGTAAACAAAACTTTTTCCCAATCATCTGTTCTCGAGTTTACATATTGACCAGCAAAAGCTAATCGATGCCATCTGGACGGAATTGGGCATATTGTAGGGCGTCTAGCGTCTGCTTCTCTTAACCTTCTACTCACTGTTCTCTCACTTATTCTTATTCCTTTTGTGGTCTCAATGCTGTTTTGGAGTTCTGGGGCAGTAAGAGTGCGATTTTGTAAATAAGCAAAAAACCGTTATTTACACCCGATGATGCACGTTTCTATCGACATTGCCAGTCTCTGTAAGTCGTCTTTGAAGCCGAGAAATTATCGATCCTAACCGCAATTTTCAACGGGTACGAAAAAGTCCTATTATGGCCACATTAGCCGTTTTATTCTTATATTTAAGTATTTTATCTACCTCTTTAGAACATACACGTAATCTATTACAAAAATTCAAAACTTAATCAGCGGAGCTTTTCTTTTCAACTGAAATACTTTGAGGTTTTCATCTCAGAGTACCTAATTAAATATTCTTATAAAGGAGTTTTTTTTGAGGAAATTTCATACTTTAAGTAGATCGCGTACAAAGCTCGGAATATTATATAGTTTCGTAAGAATTAAGTCTTAGATGCAATCTGCACTATTCAGGAAGTATTAAGTTAATACATGTACGCTAATCATAAAGTAAGAGCTCGTTCATGGTTCTAGTGCAAATACACCCAGTTTCTGTGAAATTTATGTGTATGTTTTAATTAGTGATATGTGCTAGCTACGGTTTACTGTTACGTGTTGCTTTATTATACTCGCAACTTTGTAATAAGAATCAAAAACGTTAACGACTTTACACTAAAAAACTCAAAAGTACTTATACATTTTTGTAACCCATTTTGGAAGCACGAATTTGTATTATTTAAATAAACGCGAAACTTGGAATGTAAACTATAACGTTACAGATTAGCTAATTTATTTTGTAGCTTTAAACTTTTGTAAACTTTCACGTACACGAACCCTCAAACTCTTTTTACTGATCCAAACGTACGTGACTGTTTATCCCTAAACAAGCGTAACAAAATGTCAAGTTCACACTTTAGAGTATTAAATAAAAACACTCAACTTTAAATAGAATTTAATAGAAAGTAATATAACAAACAACAGGTTCTTGGATGGTTTTTCACCAGTTACGATTTAGCTCTTGTTGGTACAATTATGTCCGGTTATTTGCTCAATAAATTTTTATCTCTTGGCAAATTGTAAAAGCAGTTTTGTGCAGTCTTTTCCTTCAGGTTAGACCAGTCCCTAAGATAAGATCAAAAGTTCTGGTTGTGGTAGAGAGGTGTAGAGCTGTAGAGGGGTCTATACACCTCCCATGCAGATCAAAATAGTCCAGTTGAAATATTTGTACTTGTCTAAACTTAGAATTTTCTTTACTTATTAGGTAATGAATGAATTATTTACATCCTTATCGATAACGTCAAACTCCACGAACGCAGAAGCTATTTCCGTCACTTATCACACTGCTCATCTTACAATCGGTTATTTCTAGTTTTAAAGTTAAACAATACTTGACTTGAATATAACTAATGAATTTTCGAATTGATTGGTTAAATTAGAATCTTTCTGTTCGTGAACTAAATTATTTATGTAATTTAAGAGCACAGTAGGACGAGTGAGAGACAAAGTATATAGTGTCTTACAAATTGCTTTTATTATAAGGCGTGCATCCTGGGATTTGAAATTGGAGGGTTGAAGGCTAACATTTGCAAATCTTCTCTATATAACATCGTCAACAGATGTCTGCAACTAACTTCCTCAACTAATTGCATTCAGATTGTGAACTCGTGCACAATTACCAGCAATTAATTAATTATTGTAAAGTTAACAATCGCAGTTTTTATTTTTTTAGACAACTACTTCGCTATCTTGAAGAAATCTAGTTGCGATAAATAGTTTTAAGGGGTTGTTGTATACAGGGTGGGCAAACTGTGATGGTTTTTATGGAGAAATCGATAACTAGAAGAAATATGGAAAAATGAATGGCGCATTCGTCGTTCTCTTTTTTGAGGGGAACTCAATGGCAAAGACCGGAATTCGCGATCTTCTTTTGTTTTTGAGCTACAAGCAAAAGTTTGATTTTTCAATTTTTCGCAAAACTCTCTCAAAAAAGAGAACCAGGATGCACCATCCATTTTTCCATGTCTCTTCTACTTATTGAATTCTCCAAAAGAACCATCGAATTTTGCCCACCCTGTATAAGATAAAATATTTTTAAAACTTTTAAGTCCTTTTTCGTAATTAACTACCAACGGAATCTGCGCGATTGGCATTTCTAAAAATAATTTTAGGCCTAATTTATTATTTATGTGCACGACAGGAAGGCAGTTACCTATAAATACTTCTCTTCCAATTTTTCAAAAATCAAACTTTCGTTTCGTTTTCGTCGAAGATTATGTTTCCTTAATCTTTGTTTCTAAAATTTATTTGCCCCTTGTGTGCCTGTCTACCCCATGCGCCTTTCTCGTACGAAACACTACTTCATAAATTTATGAGTATCGCTTGAAAATAAATAATTTTTGACAGAAATGGTAGCAAAATGAATAAACTTGACCTAACTTTGCGTAATTTTCTAATTTTTACAATTAAATCGGTGAACTGCCCGACTGTCTCACTCAATGTGAACTAGCCACGGATATTAGATGCCATTAAATACGCCGTTGAAGTTGATGATAATGAGTTCTCGAAAGCTATTAACAGTTTACGTGGTATTCTCGACAAATTTCTTGTAATTTCCCATGCAGTCTGAAAGGTACACAAAGACACGTTACAATTTTGGTTGAAAGCAAAAAGCAACCCACTTGGCTATAAGTTCTCCCTTAGGTTAAGATAATTGATTTCGCTCGAAATGCCTAATACTTCTGCGTTTGTGTGAACTTAAGATAGAAACCCTTTTTAGAATAGGTCTTATTTGAAAGATCGGTTTTGGCTATTTCCTATCGAGTTGGCTACTCGCCCGTCCGTAATAATTCGGACGTTCTATGTATTTGACATTGTTAATTTGGCTAAAAGCGGCAAGGGCGTGCGATCGGCAGTAGGAAATATCCAAAGATCCAAAATACGCGAATGAAGAGTTCTTATCTTAAAACCACAATGGCCCAAGAGTGGGTGCGCTTCGAGTTTTTGGGATGACTCAAAATGGCCATGGCACTGTTACGATAATGCTAATTAAATATTTTAAACAAAAAGTTATCATTTAGTCCAGTCAATGAATATCAATATGGGCTTGACCTTCCAAATTCCAATAGATTTGACATTTCACGTACTCAATACTAAAAAGTACTGTTGTAGTATATCATTGAACGCGGTGTGGTTAACTGGTTATTTTATGTGCTCAGTGCTTGTGTTTGGAGTTATGTTTTGCCGTTTGGGACATTCTGCAGGAAGTTTTAAGTTCACTTTATGCTGCTTCACAAAGCTTAGATTTTACTTAGTACAAAATTTTAAGGACTACTCCTATTTTACTACCATGAAATGCTGGAAAGCGCAGTGGCGTACCTATTTTTACCTAAAAAGGCTAACATTGTACAATATTGCTACAGAGGCTATCGAAGACCGCTAGTTTACCAGAAAGCCTGGTATTTAATTTTCGAGTTCAGCCCCATTTCTTTTTTCAATTATGTAATAACTAATAACAAATTTAAATATCAGACAAAGATGATGTGCCTATGACAAATTTTCCGTACAAAGCAGAAAAAAATGTTAACGACCCCTCTTTCTAAAGTTTTGCCATTTTTTAGGTTTGAACGACTTGCTCCTCTGTAAACGTTGCAGGCGCAAAGAAGTTGGGGGAGGGGTAATTAAAAATCAATTCAAAATTTCAATTCGTTGATTCATTTATCTCAATGTTTCTGGCCTCCCTGAATCCAAAAAGTTTACTTCCAGTATAACTGGTAATAGGGTTAGCATTTCTATTTTAAATGCAATACCCTGGGTATTTTAAGTAGTTTGTAACTAATATTTCAAATAGAAACACCCTGTATATTTTTAGTTTCTAAAATCTTTGCTCAGAAGCTTTGGTACTATTTCTGATGGATTTTTAAATATTTTAATAGCTTGCAGCGGCAACGCGTACAAATAGGTCATGTTACGGCCACATTAGCCGTTTTTTGTTAACATAACCCTACTTAGTCAAAACAGTGGACCTACGGTGGGCGCAATACGCATGCGTCTTGCACCAGTACGCCAGTACCATCGCTGACGTTTAGTTAACACCTTTGTACACGACAGAAAAGGTTTTGTAAAAATATACCGTTTTCAACGCTTTATAGTTTGGTAACTACTAGAGATACGAAAAAACAACATCTGCTAGATTTTTTTGAAATTTTCTTCAGCTTTATTTTTTTCATATTCATATTTTAGCTCCAATCAATAGTTTTCGAAATATTAACAAAAGACGATAAATGTGACGAATCTGCGGCAAAAGCTCACCACTGATTCTTTGATCACTAGACATCTCAAAATGAGTACTTATCTGAAATTTAAAACTATTAGAATTTTTTGAAGGTAAAATCCTTAGTTGACTGGACTAATAAATTATCCAGAGTATGGATTATTATATAGTAGATTTACAAGTGGTCGATGAAGCGAGTTAAATGTCGCATTCAAGGAAACGACGCTCGAAAAAAAAATTGTTCGAATTCGCCAAAGAGTTAACTTAAAGATAATTAAGATCAGACCAAATGACTAAAAGCACTGACCTAAATTAAAGCAAAAGTTAGAAACACCGCCGTCCAGTGAGCCGGAAAAGATACCAATAACATTTCGAAGTTTGCGATAATGATAGAACGATTTTCTCCAGTTTTAAGTACCTACACACACAATGGCACAATTTCGGACATAACAAAATACTAGGCTTGAACTTTGTTTCGAAACCGTAACTAATTTTAAATGTCTCTACAGATGTATATAAATTAGTAGAAATTAAACGAGAAAACGGCAGAACTTGAATTTCAATTGTTTCACATTTAAGCTATTGAAAGATAACCTTTTAACTATCTCGAAACTTGAAATTCAAACAAAGAGTTCAATAGCTAACAATAACACGTTTGTTTAAGTGTCTGGGGCTGTTGTTACCTCACGTTGTTTTTCTCCGATCTAATGTTTCGGTTAAAAACCAACAATCCTTAATTGTTTCCATTTAATATCGTCGGCGTTCTCATTTTCGAGAGCCTACAATTGAAAATGGTTCGCTTTAATAAAGAAGACTACAAGGTGCGTGGGAGCTTTTAGAAATGTCGTATAATCTTTTAATTTGTGAAAATTGTGATTCGCTTATAGTAGGCGGTGGAAATATCGATTTGAGTGGATGTGGTCAATACACTTAGGTCAAAGGGACGAATATCCTTCACTGGATGATGTAAGCAATGACTAGACAATATTTTCGCCTCTTTTTAGACATATTGTAATTTTGATCGCTCAGTATTTATTTAGGATACGACATACGACGTTTTCTTATGTATAAGTAATCTCGGTTTAATCTAGATTAAGTTCGCTTTTTTAGTAGCGGTTTTACAGTGTCCAATCACTTTAAGTCTATTTTATTGTTTGTCTTTATTTCTGGTTTCCGATAGCTATCACTTAGATACGTCACAGTCTTCTTGATTCAGATAGCCAATTCTTTTCAGCTTGTTTCAGATATTGCTTTTGAATGTAGCAATATTATTTTGTTTATTTTTTTCGTGTCTTCGAGGGAAAGAATAATTTCGTTTTTTAACTTTCGCATTAATCATTCTCCTAGTCTCATTTGTTACGTTTTAACAATTTTCGAAAAAAAAATTATTAGGTAAAAGGATTTGCATAAAACGTATATTCGGTGTCAGTGTAATGATTTCAAGTTCGGAAACGATTTTTAAAAGCTACGCTTTGAAAAATAGCCTAATTTTTCATTACACTCTGCTTCTACCACGTATATCGATTCCGTAATATACATTGTTATATTTTATGGAATTGAAAAATACCCCTCTCTAGCTCTCCACGGTATAAAAGTTGTATCTGTGACTGTTATTAAATTTGTTCATTTTCTAATTCACAACTTCGGCTGCTTTCATATAATGTCATAACCTCATAACAACGGTTCAATTTACATGTTTGGTTGTTTTTTTGCCGAATTGAAACACCAAATTAAACTTAATTAAGTCTGCTGTAGGGTTTTGAATTTCTCTTTGCGCGATTTATGTGCAAATTACCTTTTTACATTTTGCATTATTGTTTCATAGAAACTTGATCTCTTCGTCGACAGCGTATTTTCTTTTTAGTGCCTGTTTCATTTTTTACACATGGCTTGATATGAAGACAACTTTTAGAATAATTTACCAATTTGTATAGCGTTAGATAACGCTTTAGGAACGTGAACCCGGAATTGTATCGAAGGTAACGCGACCAGCCCTGCCCTATACTATTCTAACTGCCTACTATTATTAAGGCCCAGTTGTATAAATGAGATAATCTTGGAGGTAACTCCACCGTTTGAATATAAGGTTAGTCTTAGCGTGGGTTAGATTAGGTTAGCTCGTAGGCACTTGGTCCAGGGTTATCCCATGAATTTTCTAGAGTCAAATATATTTCAATTTAACTCAGAATTAGTTGTTGATTTAGGTTGATCGTGAAGTTAACTCTGACTCCGACGTTTTGGAAGTCCAGCACCATACCATCAGGCTAGTGCTACGCCACCTCGGCACACTTTCCTCACCACGTCACCACGTGGCATTGCAATCAGTTCTTTAGCGTGGATTACCACACATTTCTCATATAGAGACAGGGCTCTAGCGCTTTATAAAAAGATTGTGACATGGCATCTACGACCCTTTTGATTTCATTCGATAGATTTGAAAACCGCTGTAGATTGGAGTAAAATTGAAACGAGATTGCCTGGGCGGAGCCCATCACCATACACAGTATATGCGGTGGGAGGGTGCCAGCCAGTTCACATCTTCGTGGTAGCCGGTTGTAGCGCATTGCATTTCATTGGTCCCGCCCAGGCAATCTCATTCCAATTTGACTTTACTTGTCTTTGTTGGCGCAACTGGACTATTTTGATTTTAGACGGTGGATTAGATTAGCTCGTTGCCTGGTTAGAAAGTTGCCCTCTGCTAATTGCGCTTTCTGGCCTTGGAGTTTTTCATTTTAGGTTAGTTTGGATCCATGATCCACCCGCTCTTCCCCCTGCACCTAACTGCTAGTTATATCAAGGGTTAAAGAGAGCGGGCTAATTGGGGGGATACTCACTTCCTAGGTCACAGTCCCTGCGAAACCAACCTCATCAGAAGTCTCTAGACGTCTGCCCGCAGTACCAGTGGAATCCAGACTGGTAACCGGTTTGGGGATACTCCCTTTCCACCAGCCACTACTCAATCGTCTCCGGATCATCCGTCACGACCGATTACAGACCAGTTACCATGAGGGAGAGCGCTCAGTGTCTTTCTATCGATGAAAAAAAAAATGAAAATGGTCTTGGAGTAGCTTCGTAGAATCGTACTCACAAAGAAAATACGAGGTTTATTTCTCTTAACATTTTAAAGCTGAAGAGTTCCCATTTCAGTTCAAAACAAGATCACCCGGATCAAAATATTAATTAAAAATATATACAATTTCCCGGTCTTTGATAAATTTTTTTATCCAATTTTTTTTGTTGTAAACGGCTTTGTTTTACTTCAGTAATCCGTATGATCACTCAATCTTGCAAACATGTGGCTCCAATTAATTTGGATGAACAAGTATTAATCGTAGGTAATGCCAAATTAAAACTTTTCAGTGAATTTCTTTGTTTTCTAACCTCAACTTTTTATTTCTGGAACAAAATACATACAAATCAGTATTGAATGTTTTGTAACTGACTTTAATTAGATGGTGTGTGATTTGCTTACCCGTTTAAATTTTTTTCTTGCATAGCATTCAAGTAACAACGTCGTTGTTTAAATAATATAGTATCAGTTAAGATTGAGACAATACAAAGGGTTGTTTGAACAATCGTTACCTTAGCAAAGGAACATTATTCTCGTAACGTTTCATCTTCTACACAACGATTTAACAATCTAAGAAGGTATGTGTAATGGAATATAAATAAATGAAAATGTAACACTGGAATTTTCCCGACCTAGAGGCTTGAAAGCTTTAAAGTTTTGAGTTCCGGTATTTCTTTTACATTTCGGTGGTATTTTTCATTTTTTATGTCAGACGAACATACTACTACTACTAGCTGTTATAATACACAGTTCACACGATGGATAGATGGAGACATACAGGGTGAATTATTATTTTTCATTTTCGCTATGAGGATCTCGCTTATTTTAAGAGTTAGAGAATCGGTTAAATGGAGAAAGTAGTACAGTCTTAAAAGAGTAATTCGTTGATGCGCTATTTAGTTGTTTAAATATGGTCCAAAAACGAAAAATGGGAAGCTCATGAAACTGCTATAACTTTTTTTTTATAAGACATTTATTTATTGTAAGTTAATAATATTCTACATGCATAATATTACATATTTTACCAAGAATAAAAATAAATGTAAGTGCGCCACTTAAACCATTTGGTTTGTGTGTGGCCTATCAGTAACGAAATACAAAATACCAAGCGCAGTGAGCACACAGAATACACAATAGTTAATAGTTAGATGTCTCAACAGATAATATTGATCCACTACAAAATCAATCTAATCCAATCTAATCACGCAGGAGGACCTGCAGTTCAGCCTGATATATGAATACAAACTTTTTTATTACCGAATTAACATTTTTTAGACCTACGTTCACATCATAACGGTCTTTATACTGTCTAAAGTGATTGTACAGCTTCGGCGCAAAATAAGTGAAAGATCTATTGCCAATTGACTTGTTAGTACGTAGGGGATTTGCATCTCCCCTACCCCGTGTATCATGTACGTGTGATGGGAGGCGCAGCTCTATCGATCCTCTATTTAAATATCTCAACACGTCCACGGCATACAGCTGAAAAACCCTCATTACCACCGCGTCAAGAAACAAGAGGGAGGTCGGGTATCTATGACCCTCCCCAGCAAGATCCTCAGTATAATGTTCTGTGTCTTTTCCACTCTGCGCAGATAAGCTGTAGCTGCACCACCCCAACCTATTATTCCGAAACTTAGCAGTTTTACGTAGTTTCCTACATAGTTCGCAAAGGTGCTCATTCCACCTCATATGCTAGTCCACTATCACTCCCAAATATTTAACATGACTCTTTTTTTGAATGTGGTGCTTACCGAACTCACCCAGACTCAGCGTGTTGAATTGTGGCAAGCCACTTCCATAGATACTAAACGGTATAAATACTGTCTTACTCTCGTTTATTACTAAGCGATTAAGAGTGGACCACTTTGCAAAGTTCACAAGGTCTGCTTCAGCTCTTTCTCTCACTCTGCTCCAATCACTGCCAGAAACCACAAGTACCGTGTCATCCGCGTATGAGATAATTTTGCCCCAAAGCCGCTAAACCTAAGTAGGTCATTTGTATACAGAATAAATAGTACAGGCCCCAATATTGTACCCTGAGGGACTCCGCATTTTACCAATGTTTCGTCACTCAGAGTGCCATCGAGATTCACCGACTGCGACCTCCCAACCAAGTAGCTCTCAAATAACTTCAGTGGCAACCCCCTCACACCGTTATCTTTCAAACTTTCGCAACAGAAGATCGTGGTTCACAGTGTCAAAAGCCTTCGAGAAATCGAAAAATATTGCTAGACATTTCTTTGAGTTGACATTTCTTGAGTTGAGTTGTCTACTTTATTTAAAAATATATTGGAAAAAAGTTTTCATTTTTTTTTCATTAGCTCTTTTTGAGATAATGCATAGAACTGCTGAATTTTAAATGACACTGTATGCAAATTTTTACACCAATGAAAAGTGAATTTTTTTACTTCATTTTCTTTATTAAAAAATTTATTCAGAAAAAATAATTTATCCAATTACTCGAAAATCTAACTACTCCGACAGTAAGTAGCAAAACGTGCGTATACGAAGTGTTGAAGTATACTCATCTTCGAAATTTTTGCGATACTATACCTAGATTGTATTACCTGTTGATGTGTTCGCTTTGCTACCAATAAGCGTCCCTAAATTATTAATTATTGAAAAAATAAAATAGCTTCATTTCTGCGCATTTCAATAAGCATTTATTTTTGCTTTTTACTATTCGTACTAATTCATAATTACAAAATACTTCTCTTCAGCCTTATTTATTTTTTTAAGATCTTACGTATAAAACGTTGAATTTTACAAGATTTGTAAGGTTTGCTTTGTAACGTGGCCAAAGTATAATTGAATAACCAAAGTTAATTAAAATCAAAGAAAAACTTTATTAATTAAATTTATTCACTCGCCGCTCACTTACTGTTTGCTGTTTTATTTACATTCGAATATTTAAATTACGCATGTATTAACAGGATATACCTACCGTTGAATTTGTATTTGGTCCTAATTCAAATTTATTTATTTTGCAAATCCAAAATTAATAATTACATTTGCTCTTGATGGAATAAACTACGTAATAGCGTAAATTGTAACCTAATGGCGAACTTAATATTTATACACATGATCAACAGATGTGGGCTAAATGGGCCTAGCCTAAAGAGGGCCCCAAGAGTAGACGACAAACTTAAACTTTTAAGAAATGTTAGGCTTAAAATTAATCTGAGGGTTTTCCGAGCAACCGAGTTTCGGAACTTGGTGTATTTATTTGTGCAGTGTTTTGATTACAAGGTAAGGTAAGCGAACCCCTTTCACAATTTCAACGAAATCCGGCTTCTTCTATTTAACAAATAAATTGAACGCTTAGACGGTTTCTTTTTGCCTTACTGAGGTTACAAGTTACAACCGAATCAATATGACCGCGAACCAATAAATAAAGGGTGAAAGGCCCCGATGTTTATTTCACCTTTAGTCAGTGCGTTCACCCATTAGCGAACTGACGACCGCGCATCCGATCTTGTTCTGAAGTTTAGACAAATCTGCGCTAACTCTTTAGTGAGTTAAGGGCGGTAATCCGGTAACGCAATACTATTGGCCAAAGTAACGACTTACTAGGGCCACTTAGCGGTGAATATGAAATCAACGGAAAGTGAGAGAAACGATTTTCTTGTAAATAGTAAATAGCAACACCTATAGGCAAACAGTCAGATAGACAGAGGCACATACGGAGTATGGCACAAAAAGAGTCGGGAAGAGGTAAAGTAAGACACACTGTAACAATCTTATAATTTAGAGCTATACAGTTACCAATTCAAAATGGTGATGGTAAATATTGGGCATGATAATACACAAACGTTTTCAATGTTTTTATCCCTTTCTTTGTTGCTCTTACAAAGGTATTCAAAAAATATTTCGACTACGCCGCTCAATTTTTAGTTAAGCTTTGGCGGTCTGATATATTTCGTCTATGATTTTACGTAGCCAATGAGGAAAGACATTAAAACAATATTTTGAAAGGTGGTCAAAACTCATAGTCTGGATCAGTAATAGTAAACCCCGGATTTTGACCATAAAGCTAGCCCCTCACATTGGATCTTGAAGATCATTTGTCCCTGTTAGTTAACACCCCCGAGTTTATAAAAAGGCCTTTCTCCCTTGCCTCTGGGCGATATGTTAACTGACTTCCGCGCGATTCAGACCGTTGACTAATTGCTTTCGTGAATTTAGTTATTTTGGTAAATTGTTAACGAGTATTAGAAAAATTGTAAGTTTTGCTCGAGTTAAGTTTTAATGTCCTTCGCCCCGGAAAATATCAAGTTTGGGTTGAATGTTAAATTAGTTTGTGAGTTCAATGTTGGTTAAAGAAATTGTTAAGTTTTGGTTCATTTGCTTTGTTGTAATAAAAATCGTTAACCCAATTTTCGAAGTGTTTTTACAAAGTGTAGTTGGGACTCGACACCCCTAGACCTCGCTAAATGGGATTAAACTAAAATTGATAAGGGAAAGATTTTGAGAAACTCTGTTTTGAATTATCCCGCGAATCTACGTAATCCTAACCATCTTAACTGGCCTCTCCAATATTTTGGGCTCGTGTAAGACATTTTTAATTTGCATGGTTACAGTACTACTCTTAAAGCCCCATTTACATAGAACTTAGTGCAGATTGGTGGTGTAGTTTGCTGGTCTAGAACTCGCCAAGTGGGCAACGTGGCGTAAAAACCATTTAGTAATTTTTTTTTTCTTATTTTTTTTCCGATATTTTTTTTCTTATACTTGAACGATGAGATTAAAATAGTACTACCGAAAACCAAAATGAAGAAATAAAATCAAAGCAACTATTTTGTCAAATCTTTGTTTAAATTTCAAATAGCTGGGCCGCGGGGGAGAGATTGTAACGACCCCAAATTTTAGTTACTTAGTTTGAGTAAGGAAACGTAGTAATAAAACACCGGCGCCAGTAAGACGGAATAAGAGAGTTCTCGAAATAATATATTTTAAATAAACAAGCCAAAGGTCCTGGGATTAATAATAAAAAACGATCTCTCAGCGGTAAATGTCAGCATATCCGTTAGAGTTTCGGAGAAACGATAATTACCAAAAGTGCAGACGCACATGAAATTAAGATCTCCGAGGAAACAAACTCATAAATTATCCGTAGCGCCGCTAAGTCGCAAACAGGACGGGCGTTGATTGGGCAAAGGCCGATTGCGCGCGCCGAGGGGAGGAAAATTAAGTAATCTCGGTCGCGTTAAGTAAGAAAATAGTTAAGTCTTCGTACGCCTCCCAAAGGGAGAAGAAGTCTTCGTGAGACTCCCAAAGGGAGAAGTTAAGTTTCCATAAGCCTCTCAAAGAGTAAAGAAAAGTTAAGTAATCCCAGACCATTCAACGGAAGTTGGTCGCAAAAAAAAGATTAAAGAAGTAAAGTTTAAACGAGTAGTGCGGAAAGATTTTCCAAGAGTAGATTAGTGATTCAAGGGATTCTCAAAAAGGAGAATCTAAATTAAGTACGGTGTAAGAGAGACCAGTAAAAGTAAAGTCCTGGAAAAAGGTCTCAAGTAAAAGTCAAGAAGAAGTAAAGTGAGTAAGTCGTTTTCGGGCAAAGCACGAACCGGTCGAAACTATAATAAATTCGGACGCATCGAATTAAAACAAAGTTAAAGTGCTGGCTCGGGAAGCCACAATTAGTAGTTGGATTGTTCGCGGGTGTGCTTGATAGAAGTGTCAACCCAAAATAAAGACACTTAGCGTTAACGGTCCAGTTGAGACAGTACAGTTATTAGTATCACTGATTTTGAACACGCGAAATATCCGATATAGATAAAAAACAGTCGGTCGGTGAAGACGCGCCTTCAGGCAACCAATTAAATAAGACCATATAGTAATCGCAACGGGATAAAAGTAACTCGTATTAATCATCTCGCATTGGTCAAATAAAGAGTGTGAACCCCTCAGTTCAACGGAGTACAAGCTGTCGTTTTCGGGAGGTCAAACTGCTGCGTGGATGGTCAACGGAGAAGGTGTAGAGCTCTAGGAGTGTAGACCATCCGGAGGAGGTTGTTACTTAGAGTAGATACGGCCGTAAGGGCGCCGTAGGAAGGATAGTTAAGAGTAAGATCTGTTAAGTTTTTGTACTGATAATTTCCAGAAACCCGCCAGTATTTACCTGAGTTGGGAATCTGGGAATTGCTCATTTTTGTGTTTTTGCGGGAGACGAGAATACGTTGCTAGACTAAGAAGGTCGTAGATTAAATGTGCAACGGATTCGCGGCTTCCCGTAACGGATTTTTTTGTATGTTCGTGTATTTAATGTATTTTGGTATTTCGTGTCTTTTGGCGGATTTTGATTTATTTAATTTATGTATGTGTTGTGGACGAGTTAGTCCATTCTATTTGATCATTATACCCGACTTATAATTTGAACTGTGTTTTTCTGCTTCTTCAACGGCCAGGGAGAGAGTTGACGGCGATACCGACGTGAGCTAGTTTGTGTATTCAACTACAAAATACACTGGCGCCCTAAGCATTTTCAAAGTGTAATAATCAATTTTATTTAGTAGTCAAATACATATTTTATCAACAAATAAGGCGTTACGTTACAATTGGCGTCCAACGTAAGAGTTTTTATTAAGACGAAAAAGGCGGCGACCATTACAAGATGCGCTTCTATGATTGGCTGGTGCCGATTTACTAAGGAAAGTGGTCTAGAAGTTTAAACCTTGCAAGCTTTCTGACCATTGTTAGCAACGACCTTACCAAATATACTTCATTGTAAACGGACACATTGAAAAAACCCTATTCAAGCTCTAGACGATTCTTGCTTTTACTAGAACGATTAGACTACTGTCTATGTAAATGGCACTTAAGACAGTACAGACTACAGACACTCATCAGGTGCGCCAAAAAAAGGCATCAGACAGAAAGCCACAAACAGACAGATAGCAAAAAATAGTGTATTTCGATTTAAAAACCTAAAAGCGTTAATAAACACGTCTTAAAATAACCCCAAGGTAATAAACCTATTATTTACAAAAAAGATATATTTATTTAACATAGGTGCATCGAAAAATAGAAAAATTGTTAAAGTGAAAACGTAACACCAATAGGATAACGTAGGAGTGATTGTCGAGATTTACAACAGTTGTAGCATAAAATGTTAAAAATTCATATGAAAATACACGTCTGGTAGGAGGAAAGATTTTTCGGTTGTGAAAATTTTGTACAAATTTATGCGCCCGGCTATACTTTATACGATGTGTTTATTCAAGTAAATGTTGCATTTTGTATATCGAGAGTTAGATTGGATGTTGCTTTACATATGTATGTATATGGGAATCGGTACATTTTTAACCCTTACAAGTTGCAGCGCTATCATTTTATTTTCACGATGCTCGTAAAATTTTGATTCGTGATAAAAGATAAATAAAATGATGCAACTCGGTAGTAAGGTGGTGGAAAAATATTTCGATATTACTATTCGTACAAAATTTATTTTTATTTTTGCACAAATACTCGCAATTTGTGATGCATTTTATACGAATAAATTTGTATGCGAATTGCCGTAAGATGCATCGTAGCTCACCTTTTAGACGTTTTCCTCAACTCAAATTGATATTAATCTAGGAGGAGATCAAAATTATTATAACGTATTGAAAAGACGTGCCGGATAAGTAATTATTTAGTCATAGTGGTAAATGGCTCCCTCGTGGTAGTTTCGACCCTTTTAAGGTTGTTATAGTTTTAATAACTTGCTCCATTTTCTTCCATAATGGTACAAAATTAAACTTGGATAAACTCTAATTGCGAAATGAACGTACAAAACGTATATATTCAAAACTTTAATGCACCAAAGCTTTTATTGTAAATTTGGTGTTGTGATTCGAGTTAACCTACGTACGAAACAGTAGTGTATGTGCAGAGCTGCAGAGTGCACTTGCAAAGGTTAACGTATTTAGCGAGCAAAAAGCATAATGTGAGTGGTACTAAATTACTTTTTATTATAAATAACGAAGTGTGCTAGAAGCGTTTGCGGCGAATTTAAATTCGTCTAGTTTCTCTAATGCTACTGCAATATTCACACACATCAGGGGCACGGCGTTGGGAAAATATTTCAATTCAATAATTCATCGTTTATTAGCACATGGCTTGGTTTTAAATAACGCTCGTTTTTAAACACTTTTTAATTTCCAATGGAGGCTCATCTTTTTTTGTAATAATAATGGATATTGAATGCTCTTGAACGAATAATTTACGTTTCACTGGGACCGAAAAAGTAAATAAATATGAAAACTTAGCTATTGAGCTAAAACCCTTGTGGAATTTAAATAAAGTGACTCATTATTTCGGCTACTGGAGTCGTTACCACGTAGCTGGTGCCAGTCTTGATAAAATTAGGGTTATCAAAACATCTTATCAATCTTCTGCAAAGGCAGTGATTCTCCAAACATATCATACAGAGTACAGAGTGTTAATTAAGTGAGTTGGACACAAAATATAAGGAATTAATATTTGATTGATTTTAAGACGAAAACTTGGTATAAACAACGCAACGACCCTGTTTTCTAGTTACGGGGTGTTAAAATCTAATTCGACATAGATACAAAGGCTCGGTTCCTTAAATAAGGTGAGCCAACTTGGACACTCAACGTTTCATTCTCCAAATTTGCTATTTCTTCAGGAATAGTTTGCTTAAGCCAGCTTATGGTTTGTGGTTTATCAGGTAAACCTGTCTTTTTAGGGAGCATCACAAAAAATCAGGCGATGTTAAATCTGGGGAACGGCCAAGCAAAATCCGAATTTCTCGAAATAATTCTGTCACCGAAAAGTTTTCGAAGAAGGCTTTGGTGGTTCCACCCTGTTGGAACCACATGTCAGGGTTATTCACTACTGCCGGATGTAAACAATTTTCTATCATGAGTCGGTATATTACTACACCTGAAACGGTTTGCAAATGTCCATCATCAGATTCAAAAAAATATGAACCGATTATTCTATTGGCCATAATTCCACACCAAACAGTATATCTAACAGGGTGTAATTGACCCTAATGCAACGCTCTTGGATTCTCTGCACCCCAAATTCGACAGTTCGCGTATTCACATATCTTATGAAATGAAAATGAGCTTCATCACTTATAATTAAGTTGTTTAAATAATTGTATTTTGTGGATTTTCTTGCATTTTCTGTGGGTAGCTGAACGAATATATTGTCATATCTAAGGCGCTGTTCTGAATCCTGCGGTAATAATTGTTGAATAATAATTGAATTTTTTATGGAAACATCTTTAAGTCAAATTTAAATATTCGTCTTAGCGATGTTCTGGAGATGCCCAATAGACTAGCACGTCGACGAGTAGATACCGATGGATAATCGAAGACACTCTGTCGTAAAGTCACAGCTTATTCATTGCGAACAGGTCGATGAACACTTGGTCGTACTTGATCACATACTGTGTACACCTTTTAAAACCTCACCGACCCTGCGCAGAAACCAATATTTGATATTGCGTCATAAGTAAGATTACACCCCAACCTGATAACATCGTCGCGTTTTGCTCTGTCTCTGTTGCTCCGTTTGTATTATTATAATCTAACGTCAAATTTGCTTCTTTTTCCGTTCTAACTCCGTTCCGAGTTATTTTCATATAAAATACTACAGTTTTTTTCAAAACTACAGACGATTAAAGCGTTTTATTGCAACTGTAAGTAGAAATGTCCAGATTGAAGAAGTATTAAAAAATTATCTAAATCTTTTATAGGTTAGAATACGTTTGTGCCAAGGATTTGCCTACAGCTTTGTTATAGTTAACATTTGATTGTTATAAAAACAATGAATAATAATTTAATTTTAGCCATGAAACTAAATAATTAAAAACACAAACAATTTCAAATTTCGCTCCTGTGATCTAGCCGAATGTTTTTAGGTTGTAATGAAAACACTGATTGGGCATCTTTTTCTACCGCTTTCTCACTTCCCCTTCTGCGCAAGTAGGGTCGGTGAGGTTTTAAACGGTCTCTACCAAGTTCCTCAAATCGGCGGATTAAGCTTCTGATCAAGTTTGCACTGGGAGCTGTTGGAACAATAAATTTTTGTTACAAATTTTTAAATATTTAGGGTTAATTAGTTAGATAGATCTAATACGTTGCAAATGAACCCCAACACACACACATAAGTGAAAAAACTTTAAACGAGAAAATTTTTTCACTTATGTGTGTGTGTTGGGGTTCATTTGCAACGTATTAGATCTATATAAATTTTTGTATTGGATATTTTCTTTGCGTTGTAACAGTAGATCGTTGGGAAACAATAAAATTCTATAATTTTGACACGTTCTTGCACGGAGTAAGTAGCCATTATAAAATTCCTTAAACTTCTTTATAATTTACCAAAAAAATATTTTCAAAAGTAAAAGCCCTAAGGCCGCTTGCACACTGATAAAGCAAAAACGCGTTTATACAAAACGTTTTACTTGATTAAAAAACTGTTCGACACATATTGAAAAAGCAAAAACGCTCTATAACAAAACGTTTTTGGTTGAAACAAAAACATTTTGCTTTTTTAAACGCACACTGATGAAAAAAAACGTTTTGAAATAAATCAAAACGTTTTGGTCAATTTTTGTGTCAAATTGTTTTTTCGATAACATGTTCCCAAAAGAAGATTCTGCTACTATTGTGCGTTTGTGGCAATTTTTGCAATTAGGTATGTGAAGAAGAAGAAGAAAAAAAAAAGACGTTATTGGATGCATCCAACACTACCACTGCAGCGTAACGACGAGCTCACTATTATCACCCCCACAGTCTCGCGGTCGTGGCGGGGACAATCACAACCACATAAAAACATAGGTTTTTAACCACATAAATCTCAAGGTTTGTGTGTGGCTTCAATTAAACTTATTGAAACAAACAAATTAATTATGCCACACTAGTGGTGTTATTACCCTACCCCGAAACAAAAACCAACGTAGTCAACAACAAAAAATAGAAACATATTATCAGAAATAGAAGCTCTCCCTGAATTGAAAAATCAAAACATTTAGGACTTTAATGGTAAATTTAGACCTGGGTCCCCATTCTGGCAATAAAACCATTGTAGTTTCACTAATTTAAAGAATCTATTAGCGCTGTGTTGAGGTGGAAATTCCCACATCCCGCGCCTC
The DNA here is from genome assembly GCA_950108345.1 of Malthinus flaveolus. Lineage (NCBI taxonomy): Eukaryota > Metazoa > Arthropoda > Insecta > Coleoptera > Cantharidae > Malthinus > Malthinus flaveolus. The sequence goes on from OX467285.1 coordinate 17,613,682, forward strand.
TCCAAAATCCCGTCTCGAGTTCTTTAAAATAACTCTAAAAATAGTAAAGGTGATACATTTTTGGATTTATCACATATTCCAATACAATTCAATCCAAGTCAAATCTCAAAAACAGTCGAAAATATCAAATTTAATTAAATGTTTTTCAACAAACCATGAGCTCGTGTTTGCACGTCGGACAAAATAAATATGTAAAAACGTTTTGTTTTTCCATGTTTTTCTAAACACACTGATTAAGCAAAAGCGCGTTTGAGCAAAACGTTTTGCTTTATGACAAAACGTTTTTGTTTTAAGATACCACACACTTATAAGGTAAAACAAAAACGTTTTCGCTTAAAACTGTTTTAATATGCTTTAACGGGATTTTTGTTTTGCCGCATCCAGTGTGTGTCGATTCTATTAAATACATGTAAAAATCGGTTTCTAACCAAAAAAAGCAAAAACGTTTTGTATAAACGCGTTTTTGCTTTATCAGTGTGCAAGCGGCCTAAAAATTAGAGATATTTTAAAACAGTCAGTCCAAGGTGGCTCACCTTGTATATTCAAACATAAAATTTATTGGAATTCGTATTTGCTAATGTCAATAAAAGATCTTGTTTCACTTAAGAACAACCCTTGTGAGGAAGTTGATCTTTCAATTATCACTTAATTTTACGATTTTGTACAACGTCCACCAAGAAGTGATCTTTCTTATGAAGAAATCAAACATTGCTCCACTCGATTTCCCCTCATAGTCTGATACCGACTGTTTGACGAACACCGCAGTTTAGTAGGGGCCTGTGTATAATATTTTCTTATTATAAAACATAATATATCGAACTCTTAAACTTCGGTGGCGTCCTTTAGATCCCCCACATAAATATGAGCATTTACTATAATTTTATTGGCATGTGTATTTAAGGGTTAAAAGGGTGCTCGAATTGATTACTGAAAATCTCAATTTTTTGCCATTTAATACTTTTTTGTGTTTCTCCGGGAATTACACTCTCTGTACACATTTTACGTTCACTCATTTAATTAAAAATACAATGCATTAAAATAATCAACTTTCATTATTTTTGTGGAATTAAAACTTTTACAAACAACAACTTTGAATACACATAATATATTATTGCTAGTCAGGTGTTGTTAGTAAGCGATAAGCGCGTCACTATCTATAGTTTAAACTTGTATCTCGACGCATTTTAGTTCTATTCTTTGCAGTTTAGTTGTACGGTAATAACGCGAGTGGAGTGTTGCGAAAATCGTCGTATTTGGAGGGTTTAAAACACCCTAGAAACTTTCAACTATGTGTTTTAGAAGATATCCAGAAATCCAGAATCCAGAAAATTTATTTTCTTAAAGGTAATTTTAAAATTTCTTATTAGTACACACCTGGTTTTTTTACTTCGTTGGCGAGCACATATTTTCAAAAATGGCCGTGGAACGATTTTTGTTAGTTTGGTTCCAAGTACTGGTAGGCAATTTATTTCTTTTTTCTTGAATTTTTAGAAAATGAAGGAGGTGAATGTAGCAAAACTTGATATTTTGGCTAGTTTTGAAATTTGAACACGATGTTTTTATGAAAGCTTCGTGTATAAACGCTTCGCGACACATGTTTTTAATTTTTTAAATTTATTTTCATAAGCCCTACCTTCTATCAGAGTTTAACACCTCATCACTCAAATACTAGTACTTTAAAATTGCGTTAATTAGAAGTTTGATAATTTTAATAGTACGTTGAAGGTGCCACTAGAATACTACAGCCAATTTCCCCCCCTCGGATTCGTCGCATTTCCACCAAATTCGTAATAAGGGGGCACCTCGAGTGGAAATTTGCAATAATTGCAAAAATTTCAAAAATATAGAGGCCGGTCTACTTTTGACGCCTTCTGTATTCGTATAAAGCGTGACAAAAAACTTTTCTCTAAACCATTTTGTTGTAAATTCGAAAAAACCGTTTCCACCGGTTTTCAAAAGTTTGTCGGCTGAAGTAGCGAGGGACTTGCCTGGGAAGGTTTCACATATTGATGCTTATCCACCGACTCCCACTCCCCTTTCTTCTGCAGGTTTGAGATGAGGAACTAGAGCTCCTATAGGACATCTCCTACTTTTCGGGGAAACGATCTCTCTTCGGGGTTCTCCCACGGGCATACTTGCAACCTTAGGCCTATTGGCCATACACATGACCCGCTGTAAAAAAACTCCCAAACCTTGTATTAATAAATTGATTTCGGCTATATAGAAACAATTGCTTTGATAGAAATTAGTAATTAGTTTCACCTGAACCTTTTTAGAAATTAATCGCAAATTTGTGTTTTCGTTGTATTTGTTGATCAAAAACTCGTAGTTTTAAAAAGATATTTATTCCTGTAATTTTATAAAATGTACGTCTCGGGAGAGAAACAAATAAAAATCTCAAATTTCTCAATTTGTGGAATTTTTTGTCTAACCGTACCTAACTGAAATAAAGAATAATGTGATTGAAAGTAAAAGGTCATGTTTACATTAATTCACAATCTATTTGTATTGGTAATCATTATTTATTTTTATCTTCTGATTCAATCGTGACCACATTTTGCGCTCTCATTTTCTTGCCTAAATGTAAGAAATTATACTTTGAAAATACGTTTAATAAATTGTCTGGCAGTTTCTTATTGTTTTTCAAAGATCGTTCTCGTCACTTTTGCAAACTATTTCTTGTTGTGTGTTTTTTAGGTCTGGATTGTTTTACTTTACTCATATGATTTCCAATTTTCTTCTTTAACATATTTTCTTAAATCTTCACAAGCGTGCCTTGATCTAAAAAATTATTCGTAACAACCAGATTGGAATTTTCACAATAACGTTTTTGCCACTTGCCATCTCTTAGAAGCTTATTAGTACATCCTTAATTTGGACTTTCAAAACGAGGCTTTATTTCGTGCTTTTTTACGGCTCGAAATAATATATCGTTTTAGCTTATTGACATCGACATTTCGACGCTCATTGTTGCTTTGTTGTAGTAGGCCGACTTTACTTTAAATGGCTCACTGTAGATTTAGAAAGTGCAGTAATGAAGAGTAAGATGATTAATTTAACGAATCGGCTCTCGAGGGTAAACATTTTCTTTTCTAATAAAAGGAACTGAAATAATTGGAAAAAACAAAAGAGAACTATTCAGAAACAAAATTTTAATAAAGATAAGTTAATTGAGTAAAGGGAATATTGTGCGTTTCGAGTTGAGAAAATTTTAAAGTGTTACAAGACGAGCATCACAAGGGATCAATGAAGAATTTTATTTTAGAAATTGTTTTCGTAAAACCTACCCAAATAAAATTTTATGCGCTTTTTATTTTCCTTACAAAATTAAAAATTTCTTTTTGGTAATTAATAATTCATTGTTTGTAGGTACCTACTGGTCAAAATTTTTATTTTTACCTATAGCACGAGGGTTGTTCAAATTTTCGATTTTGTAATTGAATATGTATCCAGAAATTATTTCCAAAAAATTTAAAGTATGTCGAGCTCGAAACAGGGTCCCTACTGATATACGGATTAGATCAAGATGTTGTAGATGTGAACATAATACTATGTAGACGTAGAACATTGTGGGAGATACAGAGAAACAAACAACAGATCTAAGATATCAGGGGCTATCAACGGCATTAAAAAAACTGAAATCCTTGATTTATGAATATCTTGAACGACTTATAGAAACTAGTTTAATGTAAACTTGACTATTAGTACAGTGCAATTAGCGCAAAAAAATTGATTGCGATCGGAATTATTCCGGTAGTCCCAATTTTTTTAATTTGTTTTATAGAATGGTCTCCTAATGTTAAATCCAAAATCTCGACCTCCGAGACCCTGTACTCGAGTCGCCATCTTGAAAAAAGCAACCGAAATCAAGTCAATGACTAGTTTTTGTCAATTTTGACCCGGAAGGACTACATTTTTGGCAAAGGCCGTTTTGAACGTTTTAAAAGTAGGCTAAATTTTCTACAGTTGAAGACCAAAATGGTCTATGTAGACCCTTGGATCTTTGTCAAAAATCCAAAAATAAAATGATTTAGTTTTGTTTAATTTTTGATTTTTGACAATGATCCGCATTATTTACCTTACATCAAATGGGGTAGTTATGAATTTTTGGTATGTTATACATGATGGATGCCTAATAATAAATTCAAGTTTTCGACCTCTACGAATCTCCGGACCTATGTCAAAAATCTAAAACTAAATCGCTAGCGAATGTTCCAACAAAAGTGTTTTTTAACTTCCTCATAAAAGCCAAAGATAAAGCCTGGCACCACTTTGGTTATCAACTACGTCCTTATTCTATGTGATGTGATATAGGAAATCTTTGTTGTACCTCCAACTTGTAAATTAAAAGCTTCTTACGTTCAATAGAACGCTAACAAATGTTACAATTTCGAGCAAAAGGTCATTTTAACTTCTTCATAAAGCCAGAAGTGAAACTTGGCACCACTTTGGTTTTAAAAAATCCTTAACTACGTCCTTATTTTATGTGCTGTGATATGAGAAATCTTTATCGCGCCTCCAAGTTATGAGTAAGAAGCTTCTTAAGGTCAATAAATGTTACAATTTCGAACAAAAGTGTTTTTAGCTTCTTCATAAAAGCTGAAGACGAAACCTAGAACCACTTTTGTTTTTAGAAATTCTTACGTACATTTTTATTCTACCTTATGCAGTGCAGGATTATCCAAGACAGAATAACTTTCGTGGTTGATTCCGTTTATAAAACTTACGCGTCTTATTGCTCAGTTATCCAGTACGTAAATTCATAGTTACCCTTTCCCCGTCCTATATCTCAAAAAGGGTTAACTTATGGAATAAATGAATATAGCCAATCTTGTAGCTAATAATGTTTTCTGTAACTTTTGTTATTGCCTTTATGGATGGATAGGAATCAAGTTATTCTCAAAAACCTAGATCTACCCGTGATTTTGATTAGTCTTTTCAAGATGGCGACTCGAGCACAGGGTCTCGGAGGTCGAGATTTTGGATTTACCATTAGGAGACCTTTCTATAAAACAAATTAAAAAAATTGGGACTACCGGAATAATTCCGATCGCGGATTACTAATTGAACTGGACTATATAGGTGCGAGAAAACTGAAGGAACTCTTGCGGAAGGAAGTTGCTTGCAATGCTGTAAATGTGCATTTGGAAGCGACTTCTGCCAGATTTCCTCAAGTTTTCTTGCACTTACAGTCCAGTTTATATTAAGCTAGTTTCTAAATCTCTCTCTCTCTCTGTAATTTCTCGCATGTGAAGAAGAGCCTTAAAGGTGTGATTTCGTTGCGACGTCCAGCGGTCGCGGCCGGACGCGACGTCCAGCAGTCGATCACACGGTCGAGCACTGCTTCACTCTCACTTACATTAAAGTGCATTGTAGCAGTGCTCGACCGTGTGCTCGACTGCTGGCCGTCGCGTCCAGCCACGACCGCTGGACGTCGCAACGAAATTACACCTTTAGGCGTCAGTTTACTCTAAGTAATAGTTATAATTATTGCAATTGCAAGCGACTCCTGCAAGATTTCCTAGAGTTTTCTCGCGTTTACAGTCCAGTTTACATTAAGCTAGTTTCTCTCTGTCTCTCTGAAATTTCTCGCATTCGAAGAAGATGCCTTTAGGCCTCGTTTTACTGTATGTAACAGTTGTAATTGCAATTGCAAGCGACATCTGCAAGACTTCCTCGAGTTTTCTCGCACTTATGGTCCAGCTTAAATTAAACTGTAGCTGAGAGTCTATCTGAAATTTCCATGTGAAAACGCTGCCTCATAAACAGTTTACAAGAGAAGTGGCCATCTTTTATAGAGTGTTCTTTCTGTTAATTGTAAGAGCTTTATGTTTAAACACTCTTATCGGACTAAAGAAGATCTTGATGACAAGCTCTGTGAAGTACGACTTTAAAGTCTTAAAATAGCACCCTAATTTTTTATTGCTAGCGCGATTTCAATTCCACCTAATCATAATGGGATAAGTGTTTTTGTGTACCCTTCCTTTTATTTATCATGCCGCGTATATCTTCTGTTCAATAAATTTTCCAACTCAAATTTATGTAGCACTTAAAACATTCACGTTCTATGACTTTTCACATCTAAACCTATAAAAATTGCAAAAACTTTAGATGGGCACTAAAGCGATTTAATAACACGGTTAGTACTAAGCAAGTATTGCTTGTAAAATGCATTTCTCAAGTGTACTAGAACCATAAACACTATCTAAATTCCATGTTATGGACCATAAAAAAGTGGCAAACATTTATAATTAAACTCGGTTATTTGATATTTGATTCTAACCAACAATGTAAACGTTACTAAATTTACCTACTTCTTGCTAGAAATAACAATTATTTTATTTTTGTTTCAGGTGAGTGGAAACTGCATTTTTGAAATCCGCTCATGCATCTTAACAAGGTAAAACTTTTATTTACGACTCCATATTGTAGTAAACGTAAGGGAAATTTTCGAGCCCTTTGATTTTGTATCAAAGGCTTTCTAAAAAAATTCAATACAAATTTCAAATTGCATACAAACATGTGCAATTTCAAAACAAAAAAAATACGAACGCGTAAAAATCCTGTTTTGAAAAGACAAAGCGGCAATTTATTTTACGAAAGGATAAATCTTAGTCGTTTCAGAAATCCCCATTATTAGACTCTACGGAAAACATTTTTACAGTTTTGAGGTGATTTTTTTTCTATTTTTGCAAGGTTTGTTGCAAATTTTAATTTTTTATTTATTCGCTGGTATTAGGAGGAGTTATTTATTAATTGCCAACCATTTGCCTCATATTACTTTTCTTAAGGAACACTTAAAATCAAATGCATATACGAGTATCATTTAAGTAGCTTGCGCAAACTGGTGGGTTTATAGGTTCTAATAGCTAATACTACTCGGTACTTTAACTACTGGAAAGTCTTTGAAAGCTATCATAAGTTCTAAAAGGACGTATAGAGTACTAAGAAGTTCTAAATAGTTTTAAAGTGTATAGGACGATGCAGAAGATTTTGAGGGCACTCTAAAGTGGAATTGTAAACTCGCTAGCAGGGTCTTTGCTCTTGCCATGGGATTTTTCCCATTGAAACTTTTTCCTTTTATAGAAAAAAATTGAAGGTATGTTCGTCTAGTAGTGTTTTTTAAATAGTTTGTCAGTAAGGGTAGAAATGCCTACATGCGTCATTTTACGCATTGACACTAAACTTTGAAAGGTATTTCCACGGATACACAAAAATTGTTAAACACTACGAGACGGACATATCTTGAACCTTTCTCTATAAGAGGAGAGTTTCAATTGAATAAATCCCTCTATAAACTATTAAAAGTTCACGCAGCTGTTTTGGAAAAATGTCAATTTTAGGAAAGAAAATTTTGAGGGAGTAACTACCCATTTTAATACTTTTTAGCTGTAAACTGTCGCAGAATAACACTTTGACTGTCCTGGAACTGGAAGTATGTTACATTGTATAATTTATACTGCTACAAAATTAAAAATTTGGAGTTTACAACTTGAGAGACTTTTCATCAATTTTAGTTATTTATTTCCTTACAACGTCTTTTCCGATGTACTTATGGTGCTAACGAAATTTTTTGTTTTTGAGTTTATACAGTGTGTCCAGTGGCTGAGGAATAATGGAAATATTTCTTTTCTCCTCAGGAATATTAAAAAACTATTTGACAGGTCAAATTGATTGAATTCAAATCCAACATTTTCCGAGTATTTTCATTTTTCTACCACCTACCCTACGCGAGCAGTGACGTCATCAAATTTTTTTAAAAATTGCAACCCCATATTTTTTTCAGATTTGGATAGATTAAAAAATTCTGATTTCAGCAATATACACAAGTTTGTCTTTTGGACTGACAGTCTCGAAGATATTAATTTGTTAATGTGCGCCATTGTTACTTACGAAGTGCGCTAATTTAAATGAATTTATCCATTTAAATCCATTTAAAAGTTTGATGACGTCACCGCTCGCGTAGGGTTCCTGCGGAGAAAAGAAATATTTTCATTATTCCTCAGCCACTGGACACCCTGTATACAATAAAATGGGTAATTCAGCGAATATGCAAATTTGAAAAATTTGAAAATCTGGTTGTTTTTGTTAGATGTTTTTCGATGTCGACAGACCGTTTAAAAAACGCCAGAGATCACTATCACAAAGTAGAATTTTCGTTTTTTTTTAATTTTTGCAAATCTTGCTAAAATTTGAATATTATACAGGGTGATAATTAAGTAAGTTCGTACACAAACTTTAAGGAATTAATAATTCATTGATTTTAAGACGAAAGCTTTATATAAACATGGGCCCGACCCGCAAAGTCACCGTTCTGAAGATACAGAGTGTTAACATGTGATACAAGAGAGGTTTTGAAAATGTTTTGATTTTTGTTTCAAATTTCAATACCTATCACAAAGAACTAAACGCTTCCTGACACATGTTCACAGTTTTTAAAACTTACTTTCAAAATACCTCTTCTATTACATTTAAAACCTCGTATCTTTAGAACAGACCCGTTGCGGTGTATTTCGTATATTAACACGGGAATGCCCCAAGGTTCAATTGTGGGGCCAACTATTTTTCTGATTTACCTATATATTAATGATCTACCTTCGAACATCGTGGCTAAGTCGGTCCTTTTCGTTGATGACACTACCTTCTCTGTTAAAAACAGAAATTCTAACGTGCTCTTTTCGGTTAAGCCGGACAAGGTTTTGGGGATTCAGAAGCCGGCGAAGTTTTTGGGGGTGTATTGTAATGCTCTGGAATGCACACTTTAAACAGGAACATTTTTATTCTAAGAAACCTATAGAATTGTGTTTCCAGAGAAGTGGTGGGACGCTGTGCCAGAGCTATATCGAGTACGCTTTGCTGGTTTGGGGAGGGGACATACTGCTGATTCCCATATGGTCTTTAGGGTTCAAAGAAGAGCAATTAGGATATTGAAAGGCCTCGAATATAGGCACGACAGTGCAAGGGAGCGTTTATAAATTGTGGAATTTTAACGTTTCCGTCCCTGTATATTTTTGCCAATCTTGTTCACAAAAGGAAGAGCTTTACAATCACAATCACAATACGTACGCTACCCTAAAGATAGAGAGTCAAGAAGGCCCAAGTTAACAATTTTATAAGAAGTTTCAAGCTTTCCAAAGAGTTTAAACGGTTTCCACTCGGAATATTTAAAAGGAAGGTGGTGCTTTTTATTCTTTTCTGAACCTTTTAGATTGCAAATTTTAATATGTTGCTTTGTGTTTGTTTTTGATTTTTAATAATATACGTGATGCTATGCATATATTTATGGATCAACTGTTTAAACAAATTTTTTTTCTACACGTGAACTATTCTAAATTTCTTCAAGAGCGTTGTCTTGTGAAACTTCGAATTTCTACAATGAACGAATAAGTTTTTGTACTGTTGAATTGAAAAAGACAAGCATTGACAACAAAGCTCTCTTTTCGACATACCAAATTTGGCTTTGAAATAAATTAAAAATATTTGTGCGTAGTGGTGACTGCTGTTTATGGCGTCGATTTCGATTAACCCGCAATTTTAATTAATTTGGTAATTCGTAAAGTTAATTTTAACGGATGTTTGTTTTTATTGTATTAAAGTAGAGTGCGCTAATTAAAATTAAAATTTACATAATCATTACATCATTAGCATTTTGTTAAATATTTTAGTTGACAAGGGATGAAAATTTTGGGCGCTACCTAATTATCTACTTGGATTGATTGTACGAGAATTTAATTATTCGTCAACTTTAAAATCTTCTACCGCACAGAAGCAATAAATTGATGGAACAAATATTTTGTTTTTCAGGCGTTTTCAACGCTTTCTTATTTTTATTGAAATATGTAGATTTTTTTATACGTAAATTAGTCTTATCTAATTTAAGTAGGTCTAAGAAATTTTCAAAACCAGCCTGTATTTAATTGATACACGCTTTTATCAAAAACCGTCGATTTAGAAGCAAGGGGGAACTTCAAAGTAACCGCTGATTAATTCTTATGTTGCACCTTTTACTCCAGCAACCCCTACTTGTAGAACTCTAATGGAAACCCCTAATGTGTGATACATCATTTTAAAGGGCATTAAAAACCCAATCTTTTCGTGAAATAAAATCGTAATTTAATCTTAGTTTCTTGAGATATAGAACAACATAATGTCTTTGAAAAATAATACAGTCTGTTTTGAAATTCTTTGCGAACTTTATTCGAGTTATTCTGGTTTTAAACTCTTAAATGCCTACTATTGGAGATTTAAAAGTTCAGTCTTTAAATATCCCCAAAGAAAGAAATCAAGGGGCGTTAAATCTTGCCGGCTATTCTAGAGCACCTTTTCTACCAATTCATTGCGCAGGAAAGTTTTCATGAGCCAATTTTCTATCTGGGTGTAATATTTTTCAAAGATTCCTTTAAAATGAGCACACATTAGGAGTATACCGGTGTACTTATTACAAAACCACAATCAAAACAGCTATCTTAAATGAATAAATTGTAAACATTATGCGCCTTTGTCAGAATGCAATTTTAGATTTTAAAAAATTTATTCATTACAAAAGTAACTTAAATGCTTGACTACGCTTATGTTCAACATTATTACGAGTGTCATCTATCGGCAAGCACAACGAGGACCAAAGGTCCTAGAGTAGAGGCTTGAAGGACCGAACTCCCTGAACTCGTTCGGTGCCGAGTTAGTTTTCTGGTGCATAAATTATACATTTAGAAGTTGCGTAACTTTAAAGCCTAAAGTTTAGAAAAAATAACTTCTCAACACAAAATTTATCGTAGAACACGTTTTATTTGAAATATTTTCGTAACTAATTGAACAGCATCGGAGTCGGTATATCTTACTGCTCTGTAGTGATACCCTTGTGAAATAATATCCTAGATCTAAGATACGGGATTTGGAAATAATGCTACAAAGTGACTTAATTTAATACCAAGATACAAGGCTAGCTTGTTAACCTCCATGCTAATTTATTTGCTAAGCCGTTTAAATAAGAGAATGCCTACCCAAAACACATTTTCGATTCAATGAAGTGCTTATTCACATTTATCTTTCAAATACTGTTTCTATTATAGTTTTATTATCTGCCGTTAAATTCAATACCACTTTGAGTGACATGATGAAGTCACCCTAATCAAAAAAATGCGAAATTCAAAAATTCGAAAGAGCTCATTGCAATTTTTTCCAGTCTCTTGAAAAAGGAGACTGTTCTCATATTGAAAATATGAATTCCGACATCAGATTTACTCATATTATACAACTCGCTTTCAGAAATGTATTTTGAACTTATCGTTAACTTATTTATTTTTATTTTTCCATTTAATCGGTTGAAACTTCTTTCATTGTCAACTTTTATGAAATATCTACTACCAACACACCCAACTTTCATACTTTACACTCGTTAAATTTTCTAGAAACATTTATTTTACTTTTTCCTAAAAATTTCTAAAACTGATTAACTTTTAATTGTCCCTGTAAGTTTCCTTGAAACTCATTTTCACGGTTTCAATGTTTGAAGTGATCACTAAGGACTCACTTACTTGAGATGCATACTGTTTGGGTTTATGCATATTCTATCCAAGTTGATATTGCACAAAATACTCCAGAACTTAAATAACTCTTCAAACATTTATTTTTTTACCTTTTTGGTGGTGTATCTATCATCTTGTAGCTCCAGTGTTTGAAAGTTTAGTTTCAAGTTTTCTCGACTTATTGGCCCGAATAACGAGATTTAAGCTTCTTTTGTTTTTACAGCTTCGTTAAAACGTTTTAAAATGACGAGATTCGAGCATTCAAAATTTTTCCTGGCGTCTTTCTAGTGATTGTACACAAGGGTTGGAGCTTACCTAAATCTTTATTGACGTTGCCGAATGAGTTAATACTAATAGTTTCGATACAGTGCTGTAGTTAGGGCATTAGTAATCTAGTCATAGGCTGTAATAATTGAACATTTGAGAGTACAATGGTCAAAAAATATTAGTAAATTAATAATTTTTGATTTTTGAAAATTTTACACTTTGCGTTTAAGTACTGTAAGTGGGTCATAGAGGTCAAGATAATTGAAAAACTAATATTTTTGACCTCAATTTAAAAATTTGAATTCTCTTTTGTAGTTTTGACGTATTTGAGAATATTTCTGCCTTTGTCCTCTGTCCTCTGTCCTTGACCGAATTTAAAAATTTTAGTACACGTGGACGCAGAATTAGATACTCTACAACTTTCATTTAATGAGTTATTTTTTTTTTTTTTTTTTTTTATTAATTAAGATTTTATTTATTTATAATATATATATATTATTTAATTAAGATTATTAATTTGTAATCTGCAGACTAATATAATAATGCTATATTTATGTGAGTTTTTGAGAAAGTTGGAAAAAGTCGTCGTTTTTTGACCGCGGTTTTCGACCTTACCTCTTAACCAAATTATTAAGTGTTGGTACTCATTCGACGCAAAATTTAATGCTCTTTAATTTGTTATGTAATAACTTTTTTGCTAAGATGCACCGTTTAGGAGAAGAAGGCAAAAAACAAAAAAAGTCCTAAAATTTTAAGGTTTTTTGGCTGGCAAAAAGTCTCCCGAGTTTGAGTGTATCATTGAACTCGGTTTGGTTAGGTGCTCATTAGTGCTCGCGTTTGAGCCATTCTGCACGAAGTTTTAAGTTCAATTTCCGCTATTTCATGAAGGTTAGCGTTTTTTTACTTACTAAACACTTTTAAGGGCTACTCTAGTTATATGTCGGATTTCGTAACAAATACTCGGATACTTCGACAATACTGTCGGATACCGGGTTAAAAAAATTTTGAAGTGCTGATACATAGGTATGTTTGCCTTGCAGCAGTGTATTACTCGTATGCGTTATTTAGAGGTGCATCGTGTATAACAAATGAGAGGTGCATAATTTGACTTTTATTCCCCAGATTGCGGCTAAAATAATGTCAACATGACTACTGTTTTATACAGCTTTTGTAGTGCGCAAAAACTTATTAGTTCAAAAACTACGTTTAAACGAAGGTGTCAAGAGTGTAGTTGGATTTTTTGTTTAACATTTAAATATTATTAAATTAAGCGAAACGAAACGAAACTAATTTTGTTTCGAGTATAAAAATAACTTTTTTCCCCCGAGTTTGGTGTAAATATTTAATAAAGCGTTCAGTTAGCACAAAATAAGACAGAAATTAGAAAAATAATACGAAAATGTGTAAGGAAGAGAGTGGTAACTGGAATAGCAATAAAACAGCGAAAAAGCACCTGCTCGGGTAAATTAATACAATTTATACCTGTTCCGAATCTTACAAGTTGTCATAAAAATTTTAAACATTTACTTTTTCACGTATGCTGTTGCCAAAATTACATACTGCGGATACTTAAATATTTATTGCACATATGGATTTACGTCGTTGACCACTGCGGAACTCTCGTCCGCAATTTAATTTGTAATCTTTTATAAATGGAGCTAAAAGTAATTATTACACTAATTATTTTTGAAACGAAGGAAAGTACAACAAAATGGAATTTTCTTAGGGAAGTTTAGTATAAAATATTACAATTATCCTTAAAAATTGTGGACGCTGTAATCAGAATAACGGGAATAATTACCCACCAACTTTTTATTTGAATTAAACGACCCACTTTTAGCCGCAAGAAAATTTGCATGAAACGAGATGAGAGATTAGAGTAAAATATACGTGAAGAGTCAAAAATTGAATATCAAACAAGAAAAAAAGTCGAAATTAGCTTTCCTTCCAAGAGTTTTCATCACATAAATTATTTTTATATGTCGAAAGTTATTTTTTTCATATTTATGATCGAGTTTTTTTCATTAACGCAAATTAGTTCTCAATTCAGATTTTTGCAAATATTAGAACTGTCATTAAAATCTTTGATGTGCAAGACTCCTGCCTTTACGTGTTTTTAAAATTTACGCAAATTTCACTTTTCTTTGTGTATTCACTGCAGAAAATAATTAGATACATTTTATTTCGCGTTTGAAAACACTCGAACATTCTTCTTTTGTCTTAAAAAGTTTTGAGCAATTTTGCAAGCTCCTGTCTTTCTGATTTTCCTTCTTCCGAAAACTTTTTCTTTTTAAATATCTTTTTTCGAGACTTTTTATTGCAAAAGAGATATCATAGTCGGTACAAAATTTATTAACTTGAGCGAAAGACTGCAAACATTAGTAAAAATCGTAGGGAGTGTGTGTGTGGGGGGGGGGGGGACTTAAAGGGACGTTTCAGTTTAAATAAGCTCCCCTTTTAAGATTTATTTATGTTTCCATGAAAATTTCTCCAAACTGAATTGTTTGACTTCGTGCGTGGAGTCTCTTTCTTTCTCAATCAGACTTTTGTAGTTCAATAAGTCTCCTTCTCTCTACTTCCTCGTCTCGCGCTACTATTTGTCAATATGCCATATCTCTGATGCACTTGGCTCATATTTTAGGTCGCCAATACTTTGTTTTCCTGCGACTTGGTATTTAGTATAACATCTGGATCTAGACTTGGGTCACTTAATCGGGCCCATTGTACTTCCTCCAAACGGTCTTCCAGTACCCATCAACAATCCTACTTGTAGAATGAACTCCAGGATTCTGGCGGGAGGGGTGGTGCTTATTCTGTTCATGTTGAGCCAGAAGTCCCCCAACACGGACCAGGCCTTCTTATCGCCGTTAGGGCTGGACAGTGGCAAAGAGCATGTTCAACCGTTTTGACTTTTAGTTCGCATCCACGACATATGAGATTATCTACCAAGCCCAGTGTGTGAAGATATTTGTGTAGTCGACAGTGTCCCGTGAGTGTCACTGCAATTGTTGGTAGATTAGTTCGGCACAGCTGTAGACAGTATTTTTCCAGCTTTTTAGAAGGAGCCAGTAAACTCTTGTGCTTTGGTGGTTACTTACGTTTGTCGACCATCTTTCAGTCTGTAATTGAAGGGTATTATTTTTAAGGAGGGCGTTAACAGTAGTTACAGCTGGTTTGAAGATTGGCTTAGGGCCAGAGGGGAGGCTGTTTGAACTTCTCTTGACCAGCTCGTCTGCTTTATCCTGACTCTCATCTTTGACCCAACAGAGTATAAATAAATGGTTTTGTATATCTGATTCAGCACCTCTATGCACTCCAACAGAGGGCCAGAAGTTACTTTGCAGGTGTTTAAGGCTTGAAAGGCAGCTTTACTTTCCGTCCTGTGTAATATCCCTATCAGTTCAGTTTGAAAAACTGAGCCATATTTTCCCAGCGGTAGGCTGTTACTGGAGCTAAGCTGCTCCATTAAAGTTTGAAAGTCTCTTTTGAATGTATATTTTGGAGAGATACGGTCTGCATCCTTCTCCAGAAGAGGTAGCTTCTTGAAGCACTCGTCAAGGATTTTTGTGGTCAAAACTAGACCACCCTGTATTTTAAATTCAACTGTTTTCATTTCGAAAGGTATTAACTAATGCTCAAGGCTAGTACACGCATAAGTTACGAATTAATATTTAACGAGTTGTTAGATCAGATAATCCTAGTTTGCCATTGTTTAGTTTTGCAACTTCAGAATCCCAAAATCGTTAACCGAATACCAAAAAACTAAACGTCCAAAACTTGAATGTTAAAATCCCAAATGTTTTAATAGAGAAGGATTTTTGTTGTATGTGAGGTTATTATTTGCACACGTATCGTCCGTATTCGTCTAGTAAATTGCCTAATCCCACGTCGTGCTCTTCTCGTACAAACTCACCCACGTTTAAATAGTTGGATTCTTCGGTTAAGTATCTGTCAACATCAAAATAAGCTGTCCGAGATACCTATAACCGATAGGACAGATAAGGTAAAAAATGCTTTTAAAGCCTCCATTACTCGTGTGTCGGGTTGTTCTGAGCGACCGAACGACTTTTTAGTCCGCATATAGAACAAACTATCTTGGTCAAGTTAAGCAGTTAAGATAACGTTAACCACCCGAAAAGAAACCACATACATGAAAATACTATAATTAAATTCTTATAATTAACTTATTTGTAAAACAAACGACGTCGTAATAGAGAACAGATCAATTTAGTGTACTACACACGAGAAAATAAGGAGAAAGTGTAGATAAAATTACTGAGATTTAACTATAAATGGCTCGAGGAAACTCTCAGACAGATAACCTAGAAACGCTAAGAAGTTTAACCAAAGTGCATTGCTTTTAAAGCAACACAATTTCAATTGTTAGATGTGATCGCATTGTAACTTTACATTACTTTGATTGAATGGAAAGAACAGAGAAGCTTGACACTAATGTAAAATAAAATTGGGATTCTCCAATATGCAATAAATTGGATAGTTTGAATAAGGTTTAACTGGGCGTTTAGTGAACGTAATTGCAATTTCGTTTTACGTAAAAATTCGATGATTTATACAACTAATGCGTTTTTGCATTTTTTGGTGTAAAACTAATTGAGTTTTGTGTAGTATTTCAAAAGTGTAATTGATTACTTTTGGCAATAAAAAAGAACCTAATGATTTTTTTACAAAACATAAATTTTATTCTGTCACACAAAATCCTGTAGGTAAAAATTCTATTTTTATATCCGAGATCATTTAGAAACGAGCTTTTTATACAAAAGTTCTTACTTTTAGGAAAAGTGTCATGACGTAGGTAATATATCACCTTAGAGACTGCTTATGAGCGCTTTAAAGTTAGGAATATTTTGTGCTTTTTACTTCAATATAAAACTTCCTGTATTTTAATAAATACCGAAGATGATCGCGAGTTTGGCTTTTAACGTCGTGGAGAGGAAAAAAAATTTCGCGCTACGAAAAATGTAGACTTGTCTAAAAGTTTGTTCCTATTTATGTAAAGCCTTTCAAAACCGCGTCGATTCGAGGTGCTACGATTTTCCCAGATGTCATTTCCCATGTCCCTTTGCTCTCTAATAATAATTCCCATAACTCTGTTCCGCAGAAACGAAGTGTTAACTATAGTACGCTTAAACTAACTAACCTTATATAATTGATTTTGCACACGCGGGTTTAATTTCGTACTTTACATTTATTTGGACCTTAATTCAATTTTAATTGTTTAATAATATCGCGTAATTAGAAGGGCGAAGTTTACTCTTTCAAACCGTTCGCTGTTATTTATACACGGCGTACAAAATGACAGCGCTAAAATTCTAGAGATTATATCTGCCTCCGGATTTCTATTGACGGGTGTTCCTCAGGGCTCTATTTTGTGACCTATCTCGTGCACCTACCCTGTATACGTTTTCTTAGCAAAATTGTTATGCTAAGATACGCAGTGTCTTTTGGGGAGTAATAAAACTGACCGTCTGCTTGTTAAAAATGGCAGCATTAATTTGGGAGAAGCTCGAGAAGGGTGAATTTAAACTATTTTTTTGGTTTTTTGCTTGTAACTCGAAAACTACGCGTTTTATAAAAAAAGCTCTTCTATATAAAATTAAAGTACATTTAATTTTCTACAAATAACATTTCTAAAGTTTTTTCCCCGCGTAAACAATTTAGGCGCTAGCGCGCGTTAAAGTTAAAAAGGTTCAAAAATAGGCCTAAACATTTTTTTATCGCTCATAACTCAGAAATTACGCACTTCAAGAAAAAAACTCTTCTATAAAAAAATAAAGTAAATTAAATTTTCTACAAATGACATTTCCTAAGATTTTTTCGTCGGGTAACAAATTTAGGCGCTAGCGCGCGTTAAAATTAAAGAAAACTTTGAAAACAGTCCAAAACCTTTTTTATTGCTCATACCTCGGAAATTACACACTTTATGGAAAAAGCTCTTCCATACAAAAATAAAGTACATTAAATTTTCTACAAATGACATCTCTTAAGTTTTTTCAGTCAGGTAAAGAATTGAGGCGCCAGCGCGCGTTTTAATTAAAAAAACTTTGAAAACAGGCCAAAACCTTTTTTATTGCTTATAACTCGGAAATTACACACTTTATGGAAAAAGCTCTTCCATACAAAAATAAAGTACATTAAATTTTCTACAAATAACGTCTCTTAAGTTTTTTTGGTCAGGTAAAGAATTGAGGCGCCAGCGCGCGTTTGAATTAAAAAAACTTTGAAAACAGGCCAAAACCTTTTTTCTTGCTTATAACTCGGAAATTACACACTTTATGAAAAAAGCTCTTCCATACAAAAATTAAGTACATTAAATTTTCTACAAATAACGTCTCTTAAGTTTTTTTAGTCAAGTAAAGAATTGAGGCGCCAGCGCGCGTTTGAATTAAAAAAACTTTGAAAACAGGCCAAAACCTTTTTTCTTGCTTATAACTCGGAAATTACACACTTTATGAAAAAAGCTCTTCCATACAAAAATAAAGTACATTAAATTTTCTACAAATAACGTCTCTTAAGTTTTTTTAGTCAAGTAAAGAATTGAGGCGCCAGCGCGCGTTTGAATTAAAAAAACTTTGAAAACAGGCCAAAACCTTTTTTTCTTGCTTATAACTCGGAAATTACACACTTTATGAAAAAAGCTCTTCCATACAAAAATTAAGTACATTAAATTTTCTACAAATAACGTCTCTTAAGTTTTTTTAGTCAGGTAAAGAATTGAGGCGCCAGCGCGCGTTTGAATTAAAAAAACTTTGAAAACAGGCCAAAACCTTTTTTCTTGCTTATAACTCGGAAATTACACACTTTATGAAAAAAGCTCTTCCATACAAAAATAAAGTACATTAAATTTTCTACAAATAACGTCTCTTAAGTTTTTTTAGTCAAGTAAAGAATTGAGGCGCCAGCGCGCGTTTGAATTAAAAAAACTTTGAAAACAGGCCAAAACCTTTTTTATTGCTCATAACTCGGAAATTACACACTTTTTGAAAAAAGCTCTTCCATACAAAAATTAAGTACATTAAATTTTCTACAAATAACGTCTCTTAAGTTTTTTTAGTCAGGTAAAGAATTGAGGCGCCAGCGCGCGTTTGAATTAAAAAAACTTTGAAAACAGGCCAAAACCTTTTTTCTTGCTTATAACTCGGAAATTACACACTTTATGAAAAAAGCTCTTCCATACAAAAATAAAGTACATTAAATTTTCTACAAATAACGTCTCTTAAGTTTTTTTAGTCAAGTAAAGAATTGAGGCGCCAGCGCGCGTTTGAATTAAAAAAACTTTGAAAACAGGCCAAAACCTTTTTTATTGCTCATAACTCGGAAATTACACACTTTTTGAAAAAAGCTCTTCTTACAAAAATAAAGTACATTAAACTTTCTACAAATAACATTTCTTAAGTTTTTCCCCCAGGTAAAGAGTTGAGGCGCTATCGCGCGTTAAAGTAAACAAACTACCATAATCGGCCAAAACATTTTTTTATCGCTCATAATTCGAAAACTACGCACTTTTGGAGAAAAATGTTTCTATACACAAATAATGAATATTTAATTTCCTACAAATTATGTTTTTTAGATTTTTTCGTCAAACTAACAGTTGAGGTGGTAGAGAAGAACTTGTCTCATAAAGTGCGTAGTTTTCGAGTTAAAGTGAAAGACCGAAAACAGAGCCAAAATCCACCTTTCTCGAACCTCCCCCCAAGTTAGTGTTACCACTTTTAACAGGCAGACAGTCGGTTTTATTACTAATTTGCAATGCTCTTTCATCCTCCATGGTTTAGTAAAAATGTTCGCTGCCTCCCGGGCTATCAGAATATCAGAAAGCTTATACCTAGACCTTAAGGAATAATTGAAGTCGAAAATATTTGACTCACAATGACAAGGTTCTTCTTTGTGACACATTGGTGCTACCATATTGCAATTATTGCGACAGTGTCTATGAGCCGGTTTTGGATGTCTATGATCAGTTTTAGGATACAGAGGGTTCAGAGGACATGGTTGATGCTGATTTATAGTATTCGTAGAAGGGAGAAGACGTCGTATAGCTGCCTGAGGTTGGATACTTGGTTATAAAGTGTCGACGTCGCTTTCATGCTGCATGTTTCTACCCATAAGATTATTTTATTTGGGGCCCTGCGTAACAGGGTCAGGTTTCGTTTTGGGTTAAGGGGGCTTTAACACCACCTTTACGTAAACCGAATTTCTTAAGAATTCTTTTAGTTACCCGATTTTGAAGGTTTATAATGACGTGCATGAATCATAAAGAGGCTTCCCTACAATGCTTACAGGAGGAGACGCAAAGCTGTCTTTTAAGTAATGACAGGTGTGTACACAGGGGTGTAAGTCGACTTTACTGTGTCTATTGCGTATATTACTTTGCTTCTCTGTATTTGCTTTCTGTTACTTCACCGTATGTGACTTGGGTAATATGAAAGGATTTGTACTGTGGCTAGTAGTTGGGGTGTCGGATGCCGTTGCCTTTGGAAGTTACCCTACCTTGGTTTACTTTTACGAATTGCCGACTTTCGACTTTCAGCTGAACGCCAGAAGAATTTGACTCTCCATTGGGACTCTTGCAATAAAAGTTTTCATACGGCTAATGCCCGCATCTCATCCAGCATAATATTTTAAGGAGCGGCATTTGAAAGTTATCGTTTTAGTTGCCAGCCCAATTTTTTCCTCACAGATCTTTTATTTGTTTTTCCTCTCCACAGTCTCTACTCTTAACATGCATTAATGTAATGCATGCATTAATGTAATGCATGTTAGATTAGTTATAATTTTGGGCATATTCACCTATGTAATCAAACGCTATCTAGCGATAAGCTCGAGTGGGTCCACCCTGTATAGCTGCTTGGTACAGTTTCCAGTTTACTAGTTTTGCCGTATTAAACATCTCAAATTATATCATCGCGCATTAGGGAACATGTAAGTTTCTTGTTTGCAAACCATTTAACAAACGTCTCATGTTTGTGATAACTTGGTGCTTCGCTTTAGGTCTTGCATTCTACAAACATTAGATTAACGAAAAACGGCGGTATAAGTTTTTTCTTAAAGACGTAAAAAAACAATAGTTATGATGTTGAAACAGGAAAGAAAGTTTGTATAGGTTATACGTATATGTGCTAAAAGGTTTTCCGAAAAAAAGCTACACCTTTTAAAAGACAACAACGCGATAAAGTGCCTAAATTGGCCATCAGGCGTACGCGTTGTACGATTTGCTACTGTAACGTAGGAGCTACGTTTTTAAAAGTTTTTTTTTTAGTTTATGTTTATTATAAAAGGTAATGGTTTTTCCGTTAAGCTTTTCATATTTAATATTTTTCTTCCGCATGTTCGCACTTTTGATTTCTCAAGCCGCTGAAGGCCGACTCTTTTGCAAAGTGGTAAATGCGTTTTTTATTTTTTTAGTCATTCGAGTAAGGCGACTTTCCCAATGTTTTAAGCTTCTTAAACAACTTACCATCATCATCAATCACTCCTTCCTTGGGTTTTGTAGGTTTAAATTTATCACTAACCATCTAGAAGTTCTATTAATTACACTTGTTTTCTTATTTCAATTCCGTTTAATTAGTATCTCTTACAATTTGTTCAACACCTATTCACTTCTTGTTTTGGTTTCATGAAAACGCAGTAGAGATTTGTGGGTAGAAGCAGCATTGCATACATTTTACTTTACGACTTGTTCTTATTTCCACTTAGTATTAATAATTTACATGCAATTACTTGTAAATTCGAATTTAATACGATGAAAGATAAAAGCATTCATATAGTTATAGCGCATGTTTGTAGAAACTGCTTAAAACGAGCAAAATGATTCTGCGACAAGCTTATCTGCTTATCCAAAGCCAGGAGACAGGTATAAATAGTAAAATGAAACTATATAAAAGGTGAACGTCTGAGTGTTAAGTTGTAATTTCTACAGGGTGGCTCATGAATAAAACCAAGTCACTGGGGTAAATTCACAAACAGATTTGTCTGAAAAGTAAAGGGTGGGCCAATAAGAGTGAATAGTAAACAAAAAATTATTGCATTGGAATGATTTTGAATTCTTTATTAAATCATGCTTATTGATCGATAACAATTATGTGTGAAAGATGATATTGGCCAAATGATCACCACAGCTTCGAAGGAACACGTCAATCCATTTGTTAAAATTTAGGATGACATCCTGGCATAATTTCACCTCTATTCCACCAATATGCCTTATTAGCTCGTCCTTTAGCTATTGAATTGTTTCTGGCTTATTGGCATATATCTTACTTTTGAGCTAACCCTAAAGAAAGAAGTCCAAGGGTGCCAAATCGCACTATTTCGGTGTCCAATTCACATCGATATTTCGCGAGATAATGCGTCCCGGAATAAAGCCATTGTTGCTTTAGTTGGGTGGCATGTGGCACCATCTTCTTGAAACGACATATCGTCCACATCCATATCATCGAATTAGGGCCGTAAAAAGTCCGTTATCATGGTACGATAGCGTTCACCGTTCACAGTACCAGCATTGCCGGTATCATTTTCGAAAAAACGGCCCAATAATTCCTCCAAGCCAAACACCACAGCAAGTAGTGACTCTTTGCATCGGTTTCTCGACGATCCCTCTTGTGTTTTCATCAGCCCAAACGCGACAATTGGCGACAAACTGGCCAACTGGTTAGTTTCAGAACGACACTGAAAACGTCGAACGTAGAAATATAGAAGTTGTAATTTAAACGGTTTCAAAGTAACGAGAATACATCATTTTCGTATATACTCGATTTTCCCCCTCCCTCATTATTGTCTAAAAATCGTCGATAATCGACGGTAAAAATATATAATTTTTGTTTGTAAAAGAACAGAAACGAAAATACTTAAAAAACTGCTTTTTGACACCTTCCGCGACCCCCGGTGGATTTTGGATCGAGCCCCAATCTGTGTGTACTTTTTATATGTTACTGCGTGGTCTACTCCTAACGACCCCACCTAGTATCGAAACCTTTCGAATTATTGCACGATTCCGACCTATATTTTGGTGCAGTGTAAATAACAAAAGGTGGCCTTCTCGATTGAAATTTAAACACGAAGTGTAGTATAATACGTTTTAACGAAAGCGACGTTTTTAATTATTTTTGTGAGCCGGTGGTTTTCTATCCTAACGTCATAATTCATATTGTGTAATAAATTTAATTAAATCTGTGGTTTTCGCGGTTTAGTTTTCGAGATAGTTTGTTGAAGTCTATTTACACTTTAATATAGGATTACGATGCAAGCATAGACGCTTTCTTCCATTTTACGATAATATTTGAGTAGGTATATCTTTTAAAAGCAGCATCTATACCAGCATCTTGCCTAAATAAGAAAAATCTATTTATTCTTTTAGTAGCGACATTATCTTACAAAATTAAACAGTTTTTCAGTCTTAGAAAATTGACAAATAAACTCTCGCGGTTCTCTTTAAGTGATTAGGAGACCGAATAAAATAATTTTGAAACGACTAAACGAGATTCGTTTTTAATTAAGCAATCAGTTTGTAGACAAAAAGGGATTTTCATTTATGGGGCGATTAATTTAAAAAGGCACCAAATGTTTTTCTACGTTTATTCGTCTCATAAAGTGGATTTTTCAACTCAACATTTAAAGATCCAACATGTAAAGTATCGCCGTAGGTATTAATTGTAATTAAACATTATACGGTTTTATGGTTAAGTACTGACAAATAAATAATTTAATTATAAAATATTTAAATGTTTCTGTTTGTTTTACTAAACAAATTGAACGTTTAATTTCAATTTTATTTCCTTTAACCTGACTGTTTCGCAGTTTATGTTTACTAATAAAAGTTTTAAACCTCCTGAAAGTTTGGAAGATTGAAAATGGTAAAGAGTACATGATGATACAGATATCGCTGTGCTGTAAAGAGTGAAAAACAAGTTTAATTGCTTTAAATTGGTATCCCCAAATGTTAAAGTACAAATGAAAATTTATTTAAAATATAATATTAGTTTTTAGTAGTATAGAGTCACTAATAATTTAAAGTTCAATTTACCGATATTCTGTTACTGTCTAGCGTAGGTACTTAATTTATTTTCTATATCTGTTGCGTGTTGTCTCAGGCACTGAGCGTTGAAATGATTACTGATTGCCCTAAAGCTGTTTCCCCACATCACATGAGTGAAAATGTAATTACGATTACATCGGAATGGTTTAACGGGTGCAATCCGAATGTCATGATCATGACGTTATAATCATGAGGGTAACCAAAATTACCTTGACGTTAGATCATATGATAAAAAATTAGCAGCTTGCTATTTACAGAAAAGTTAAAAATTACAATTTCGATCATTTATAAGAGTCTTCTTAGAAATTCTGATCTGCTAAGGTAACAGCAAACGTGAGTTGACTTTAATTCTTGAATTTGGTTCTGAAGCAACTTACAGAGTCTTAAGTGCCATTTACACGACAGTAGTCTAATTGTCTTAGTAAGGACAAGAATCGTCTAGAAGCTTGAATAGGGTTTTTTCAATGTGCGCGTTTACAATGAGGTATATTTGGTAAGGTCGTTGCTAACAATGGTCAGAAAGCTTGCAATGTTTAAACTTCTAGACCACTTTCCTTACTAAATCGGCACCAGCCAATCATAGAAGCGCATCTCTCCCGCGTGACCCACCTATTTGAAATTTAAACAAAGAGCTGACAAAATAGTTGCTTTGATTTTATTTCTTCATTTTGGTTTTTGGTAGTACTATTTTAATCTTATCGTTCAAGTATAAGAAAAAAATAAGAAAAAAAAATTACCAGTCTATGTAAATGGTTTTTATGTTTTACTAGTTCATTATTATCTTTTTATTGCTTTGTTACGAGATATATTATACTAGTCATTATACCCCCACGGGCATTAAGGAATCTTAACGCCCGCGGGGTATTAAAAAATCTTAATATTCCAACGAGTATTTAAAAGATGCAAATTTAAAAAAATATATATTTATTTCGTTTGATATAGTACATGAAGTAAATATTAAGTCTACTTAATATTGAAATGACAATTCTGAAAGGATCCAGTAATAGTAACATTGGCTGCTGTGAATGTCGATGCCGTATTTGTAATTAACTTATCGCCTTCATTCACAGAAATGGCTGACGTTGGTAATAAATCGTGATAGGTAGAAGGCACACCAGCTAACATTCTGGAAACCTTATTTTTTGAAGAAATGCTATCCTCTAAATATCCTTCTGCAACCGAAGAACTTTTCCAGCCACCATGTCGTTTCAATGTAGTCATACTAGCCCCTGCTTCTGCCAAAAGAGTTGCAGATGTTCTCCGTAAACAGTGGCCAGTGAATTTATCTGCATCGCTTAAACCCAGATATTTTGCTATGTGGGAAGGTATTTTTCCAAACGTGTTTTTCCCCACAGGCTGTCCAAAACAACGGCCATGTCTGTATCCTAAGAAAAATCTTTTTTCAGAGCATCCATGTGGTCGTAAAGAGATGTATTTTCTTACCAACATAATACTATTCATCTGATTTTCATCAATAATGGTAAAAACTCGCTTCTTATCAGTCTTTGTTTCAGGTATATTTATTACAAAAACTGAGCCTCGGTCTTCTACATGATTAATTAACATATTAACCAATTCTTGTCGTCTACATCCACCAAAAACACCAAAAATCAAGGCAACTTTTACCATAAAAAATGTCTCATCGGGCGCATTATGAATAAACTGTAACACTAGCTCTCTGGACAAAACTTTAGATTTTTTTGGTTCATATCCTTTTGATCCTTGTTTTAAAAATTCTCCTAATTTTTAACGTTTACATTTTTATTTACTAATAATGTCTTCTTCAACATGGAGTATTTAGCCCACAAAGAATTCGGGGAAAATGATTGAGCCAAATCTCCGAAATATCCAAGCAGCACAGTCTCGTTGATTTGGTCAACGTTGTTTTCTGTCATCCAGTATTGAACTTTTTCGTATTCCTTATTGTATAGGACTTTAGACTTCTGGGGTAATAATTTTTCGGTAGCTTTTTCAGCTTTTATTATAATTTCATCTGGAATTTTAGTTTCTTCCATTATGACAGATATGCACTTTTACTTTAAACAAATATAAAACAAGTAGTTTCTTAGCAACTTTAATTGACTTTAATCAGTGCTTACTATAAAAATTTGTCAATGAAATCACTCATATTATTTATTTATTTATAATGAACTAGTAAAAAATAAAGTTTTATATGAACCACGGGCATTACTAGAGTTTATACCCTCAGGCGACTTACAAACCCTCGGGTCAGAGGCCCTCGTGTTTGTAAACTGTCGCCCACAGGGTATAAACATCTACTTAATGCCCTTAATACATAAATAACTATTACGCCACGTTGCACATGTGGCTAGTTCTAGACCAGCAAACTACACCATCAATCTGCACTAAGTTCTATGTAAATGGGGCTTTAAAGAAATTTACATCGCGGACGATATCTGAATGCCACGGTAATTATTATGTAATTAAACATCGAAAGATACATTCGAAAAAATTGACAAAATATTATTGGTTTTTTAAGGGCCCTTGGGCACACAATTTTTAGAAATAGGCTGAAATTACTGAAACAATAAAGTAGATAGCCTATGCGAGTTCTGTCTCAAGTTACGTATAAGGCGGAATCGAGTTCGCGGATGATTTGCGGTTATAATGGACGTGGTTAAATTATTTGATTTGCGACCGCGATACAAATTCTATGCTAATTTATTCTACGAAATATGCTAATTATATGCAAATCTATAACTAAATATTAAGAGCGGCTTATTTTTGAGCCATTATCAAGTTTTTCAGTTGAAGTTTCTTCTCCAAGAAGTGATCCAGGGACACACGGTATACGGTGTAACGTGAACACAACTTGTGTTTTAGCCAAATAAATCATTAACTAAATTTAATAAAAATAAAATTATTCATAAATATTGGGATGTCCAAAATAACTTATAAAAGTTATTTTTCAATGTTATCAACACTTTCAGCCATTAATTTATAGCTGCCCTAATTAAATTTACAAATTCTGCTTAAATTTCGGCTTCGGTGAAGTTTGTTTTCTTTCATAATAAATTTTCAGTTTCAGTCTTAAGATGGACCGAGCAAATAATCTGCGTTGATATAGCTTAACGAGCACTTAATTATAAAAATACTTTGTTAATTAAAAACAAATTTTCTTATTTTAAAAATAAATAATATTAAACTTTCTCCAAGGAATGACCAAAATATATTCTAAATCGTTTCTACCCTCTCCACTTACCAATAGATAATGTGGGATAACCACCAAAGTGGCGTTGCAAAATTTGTTGCAGAAATTGCCGATTAACCGTAGAGACTGTAATTAGCTCCAGGTAATTAATAATTTTGTAACAGCTTATTGTAAGTAACCGATAATCGCTTAGAAGCATTTCCGCAATTTTAAGTGATAGATTGCATTTAAATTGTTAATTATTGTTTAGCTAATAAATAATTTATTTTCAAATACGCGCTAATACGTTGCAATAATTAATTCGTACGTTCTCAAAACGTGTTATAAGTTAACCCACTTTGGCTATCGAAAATTGAATTTCTTTACTAAATCGGAAATAATATAAAAACGTGTCCGAAAAGTTGTTTTTTGTACTGAGCAAATTGCGGCTGAACTCTTTTGCCCAATTCATCATCTTGCTTAGATTTTAGGCACAATTCACTCGTAGTTTTCAAGCCGTTCAGTCTTTGTCTTCGATACGGTGACTGTTTTTGCTTGTTGAGAGAGAAAGGTGGAGTTGGATTAACTTGCATTTTCTACGAAAAAGCTCAAACTTCACTTTACAATTCGCCCTGGACGATGATCCCGTAAATTTAACTTATCAACTTTGTGGCATAGCTAGCACCCAATAGCTCAATACTAGGCTAAGTGCTAAATATTAAAAAAAAATGGGAATTTGAAAGAAACTCTTGTGAGACATCTAACAGTGCTTATCTCGTCTAAAGCCTCGCAATTTATAAATCATTTTAGCACTCCTCCATGAAAACCCTCCTTGCTACGCGAGTCGCATTTTAAACTTGGGAGTCGTTCACATGACTTGACTTATGAAATTCGTTTTTTAATAGGTATAACCGTTTCGGTATAAATAATTGATTAATTTCACAGTATAAGGGCCAGTCTCACCAACTTGTCATGACAACTGATTGCAATTCATTGATTAACTGCCATTACCCATTAACCATGATTAAATTCTTTAATCAGAGTTGGTGGAACTGGCCCTTAAAATGTTAAAAAATTCCAAAAGTTGATCTAATCTCTCTTGACCTTAAAATTTCAAAAGTGAGGGCTAAGGGGCCCGTGGAAAATTAGATAGAAAACAAATCGGCGCACTTTCTTCAGGGCGTTGAAAATGTAGCTACGCCACTGACCGTCGATTTATGATCTCAAAGCTAATTTTGTTCCTGACCCCGATTTGGCTCAACAAAATTGACAGTGCACTCTAGGATATAATTTGTAGCGTATTAGGTTTAACGAACTGAAATTTGAATAAAAGCCCGTATTTCTTCAAAAGACTTAACTCACCATTAATCTAACTATCGAGGTATGGGAAATGTTTTATGCTGTCTATGTTCCGGCCGTAAAGTAGTAGCTGACTAAGCATATATGCTACCGTCAATTTGGTTTTGTTCGAGCGAAAGACTCTGCTACGACTGGCTTTGTCGAATATCGTTCCAATAAAAATGCGGAAAATCATTAACTTCCTCCGATCATTAACAATTTCTTGTAATGAAATCTTTTCGATCAAAAAAGTACGCTTTACACGGTACATTGTGTAAATTTCTAAATGATTAAGATTTCGTCTCATCCTTAAGATTTGCAACAATGGTTTTCGTATCTTTTGTTACCTTAATACCAATCAAAGTTATAACTCCAACTAGTACCGCATTTTATAAATTCAATCGACAGTTTCTAGGTTTGATTGGACAAACATAACGAATGGATAAGTTTACAGTAAACTGTTTCTTAGTTTTCGCCAATTATGAGAAAATTAAGGATTTAATTTGAATAATTAAAGACTTAATTTAAAGACGAGGCTTTAGTAATTATTTTAAATAATCGCAGCGTTGAGTTTTCCTTTCTTATATAAAGTTGCAACGTTTTAATTACATTGTACGTATATGGAATGCACAGGCATTTTTCGAAACGATTCTTTGAATTATGCAAATTCTTATTTGAGTCGATATTGAAGCAAAAGCGCCTTTTTTCCTCCAGTTAGACGTAATAATAGGAATGTTGTTCAATTGGAACGCCAAACTTACTTTGTGATTTTAATACTGCCTGAAAGCAAATGCAATATGTATGAAAAATTCAAAACGAGACTAACAAAGAAGCTGTAAAAGTTAGTTGACGACTGGAACATTTTCAACATACTTTTTAAAGTACATCCGCATTTTTAGCAGACTAGCTTAGAGCAGTGTTTATTTTTTGAATTGCGACTCGAAACGAAAACTAATAATTGATTGAGCGAATTGTTAATGGAATTGAAACGAAATATCTTTGTACGAAAATAAAATTATTTGTCGTTAAAAGAACAGCATAATATACTCTGATAGAAAAGTTCCACATCTCGATAACAGTTTTCCGTTATTAATTTAGCAGTGAAATGAAAAAGACGTCCAGCTAATGCACTTTAGATTGATGATGATGCTAAAACAAAGTATACCACAGTACTTTAAAATTTATAGTTTGTTTTAACAATTACAAAAGGGAACTTGTGGGTCTGAAATTGAATTGTAATACATTTACTCGAATTGTGAATTTACCAATTATTATTCGAGCGAAAAAATGGTATTGGAAATACAAATTGATTGCGTGATATAATCTTTCAATATGTCCCATTCAGGGAGGCTTTCGTGCAGTATATCAATGCTTACATATAACAGTGGTTTTGTTGCTTTTAAAATTAAAATTGATCCATTAGCGAATACAAAAACATCTAATAATTCAGAAAATATAAAAGAAATTGGTTTCATGACGCGGCCAATCATATAGATCCTCGTGCGCTCGTGCCATACAAGAAAGTGAGAAATAATTGACCAATGCAGATAGCGCAGATCTAAGTAATGGAAGAGTGCTAGAATGACTTATGAAATGAGTTTTTTAATACAATTTTCTCTATTTGGCGCTTTTTCAGCCCATTTTTAAAGCAAAAATTGAAATATAAAAAACTATGTCAAATTAAATATTGCTACAAACTTTTAAACAGAAAATTTTACCAAAGCTACTATAGCACTCATATGGGTGCTGGGTGCTGTAACAGCTTACAGACGCAAAAAAAAAACTTTTTTGCTATTTAAAATTGCTTTTAGACAGCCATGGTCACTAAAGGAAGTTCCCATTGGTGCCATTCGTCGTATACAAAATGCAATTTCTGTTAAAATTGAAAATTTCGTTTACAAAGAAAAGATTCTGCACTTTGCAGTAAAAGAGCCGACGTGAATTATTGAAAGTCGGTGCACAACTTTGATTTGCATTCGAAAGCTGCAGAGCAGTCAAAATTTAAATATTGCGCTTTGTGAAAGTATTTTTTTTTTTTTTAACGATTTATAATGAAGACGGGAATATTCGTACATGCATGTAATGCGAAACGCACCTACCTATTTAAAATTTGCCACTAAGTAACTTTAGCATTGTGAACGATTATCTAGTTTAGCCCGAGCTCGTGAACCAGGAGCTGATATTTATACGTCAATAATATGTCTGAGGAAATTTGATCACGTTTTCCTAAAAGTTACTGGAATTGAGCACAGAGCAACTAGATATAATATGTAAGTTACAGGAAGTATTATGTAATAAAATAATAAAAATTCCCATTGTCCTGATACTTATAAAATAAAATACCATTGTTTAGTAATATAATATTCTATCAAATTGAGTTTTAAAATCGTATGCTCCTTAAATATTTCAATACGTAGGTAGTATACTTATTATTCTTATAACTTTTGCAGAATTTACAATGAGAAATAAAAATTTAACTACTATTTTATTAGTACAAGAAAAGACGGTTAGAATATTTTCCAACATAGTTTCGTGTAGGATTACTTTGGAATATTACCTAAAGAAAAATTTACAGTTCACAACAACCAACTCATCATAAAAAAATCGGCCCACAACACAACAACCGAATTTTTCAAATTTTGTATTTTAAAATCCCAATACAATCTAAATATAATTTTAGTAAGCTCTTATGGCCACCTCCATTCGATTTGTTAGCATCGGAACAGCTATTTTATGTTGTAATTCCAAAAACCGGTAACTTATCTATCTTTTGCTCTTCGGCGTTGCTCAGTCGTAGACGAGGGCCAGGTTGAAGTTCGTAGAAAATATAAACCACAATTATCACCAAAATAACATAAACTTATTTTCCACCATAAATAAATATTTCAAATTTAATTAAAATTAAACGTGAGGCGGGTTAGGAAAGAGCGGGGGTTTATGGGGGTGTTATGGCGGTTGAGGTGTCCCACGACGGCTCCTAAGAACCACGACGGAAGGGTAGCCACACGGAAGTAGAGATTTGCGGTTAGGAATGCTCCACAACGACTCCTAAGAACTACTATGTTCTAATTGTTTTTTCCCTCCATGCTCATAAGTACCTTTTTTTTGTTTCATTCAACCGCCCTGTTCGTTTAATAAGTAGCTTGTTTGTTCGTAGTATAACCAAAGGAAAATTACAATGGAACGTGAATGGTTCAAAACTACAAACGTTTTTGAAAAAAGTGCAATAAATAATAATTAAATTAAAATGGAATAAAATATAAGTATTTTTAATACAAATCCAGTTTTCTTTGCTCTTCTGTGAGCTATGGGACAACTTCAGTAACTATCAAAATTTCTGTAGATTACTGAATTAGTGAATTGAATTTTCAAAAGAAACAAAGGCGGTTTTTGTGGGTAGGGTTGCGAACTCGGCTATTGTTAAACATCTTCAGCTTGATGATGAATTGAGTTTCAATTTTAGAGAAACCTCAGTAATCGAGGTTCGGGACGTAATTAGTGCTATGAAAAATAGCAGTAGTGCTGATATTTACGGTGTGTTGACTTCAATTTTGGAATCTCAGTAGAAAATGAGTTGGTTATTCTATTTGTATTAGTAGACACATTTTTTCAGAGTGTCTAAAAGTTTCTAAAGTTGTGCCAATATATGAGAAAGGATGTTTTGATGACACGAGTAACTATCGCCCAATTTCTTTGATTCCCATTTTGAGTAAGATTCTTGAGAAAGTCATGGCAAACCAACTCATTAACTATTTCGAGACAAATAAGCTGTTCAGCCGTAATCAGTACGGCTTCAGAAGGGGAAAGGTCGACTGTCGATGCATTATTAAATTTATCAAAAAATATCACCACGGGCGTTCTCTTTGTGGGACTTGCCCAAAGCTTTCGATTGTGTGTCGTACAGAATGCTAATTCAATCATTACGCGGATGTAATTTTACGCAAAATAGTTGCAAACTTATGGCTTCTTATTTGGAACATACAAGTCGATTCATTTTTTAAATAATAAATAGTCAATTCAACTCAAATCGTTAGATGAGTTCCTCGAGAGTCTATTTTGGGCCTACTCCTTTTTTAATCTACCGACAAATATTTATTCCTCGAAAGTATGTAGGACTGCAGTATGTAGACGACACTACTTTCACCACGGCTTCGAGAGATTGAGGAGGACTGTTGGACGAGCTGTCTCCTCGCATGAACTTTACTTAAATAATTCGAAAACAGAGACTTTGCTTTTTAACTATGGATACTGTACTCATGGTGTCAAGTTTTTGGGAGTTACTCTGGACTCCAGACTTCTCTTGGAGAGTCATGTAACCCCCTTACCC
Source organism: Malthinus flaveolus (assembly GCA_950108345.1). Lineage (NCBI taxonomy): Eukaryota > Metazoa > Arthropoda > Insecta > Coleoptera > Cantharidae > Malthinus > Malthinus flaveolus. Next base: position 17,646,339 of record OX467285.1, read on the forward strand.
AAATCTTTAACTATTAACATATACGCTTTGAGAAATCTTCCACGTGAAGTGGATATGGATGGCCCTGATGGCTAATCATGGTTTCATTCATGCTAGAACTAAATATGTCATTTTGGTTTGGAGACTGTCGAAGAATGCTCCACAAATTTTTGCGTTACAGAGAAGAGCGGTCAGGGTCATTTATCGCATGGGTCTCTAATTCTAGTCTCCGAGTCTTCTTCTCACCGTACTGTCACTAGTGGCCAAAAAGCGTTCTTTTCTGAGTCGCTGTTGAAGGGTAATGTGATGTAGCGATCATCTCTTTCACTCGTCGCATGATTCCCCCCAGATCCTGCGCGTCTTCGATAGAGACCAGTCTCTATATTTATATCGGTAGACTATGCGAACAGCGAACTGGCTAAGATTTAACTTTCTTGCTACAACTCGTTGGCTTGGTCTTCTTCCAATAGAAGCACGGTTTGGGCAGCTTCGACCTCAGTTGTGTCCATAATTCGTTATCAAAACGATTGATAATGGTAATCAAATGAATTACTCTTAACATCCAAATGTTCACTTATATTTAATTAGAATAATGCTCATTAGTACCTACTGTAGGTATATTTATACCAGGCTCCTACTAACGTTCACTTGTAGATTTATTGTTACAATTCAACAATATTTAAAGTTCTCTCATAAAATGTTATAATACTTCCTTGTGGCAAACATGCCGAGATTTTTTGAAAATAACCATTATAAAATATTACATTGAAGGACGGGATAACGTTACATCGTAACAAATCCCCGGTTGGAGCTTTTCTTTATTATTGAAACATATCTTCGTTATTTTCTAACAAAAATATAAAATTTATAAATAATACGAAGCTTACGCTACGACTGTTACGAGGTTTAGGTCGATTTTAAAAAATTTCTATTTATATAAAAAAGATAAAACGCATAGAAAAAAGTCAATGAATAATATTGGGTCGTATCCTGAAGGATGACAGGACGGTCGCTTTGGGATGTTCAAAGGTATTGTGTTCGGTAGTTTATTTAGTTTCTTGAGGGAAAAAATTCAATTACAAATAAAAACCTATGTGGAAAAGGCCTGTTAAAATGAAGTTAAAAATATCTCTCAAATACGAAATTAAGCTAAAAGATTGTTGTGCTTTTAGAAATGTGACGTGCCAACACATTACTTGGACCAGTTGTGTAATATCATTTATGTAATAATTAACGTTGTTCGTACCTGTGCGTTTCCAATTGAAAAAGATAGAAGACGTGCCTTTACCTCTGTAGTAATTATAAAACCGACAAAAATTTTACGATTGGGCATGGAGGGGGCGGCCTTAAGTAGACATTTTCACGGTTGTTCCTATACTTGACAAGATGTAATAGGAATACGTTTCTTTTCAAATGTATCGCAATTTTTGAGTAATAAAAGCAAAGCTTTCGTTCTTTTAATAGAGTTTTATGTACAGTGCCCTTTCATTTATTTTGGCTGTATGGAGGCATGGAATATTATTTTCTGGCGAGTTCTTTCAATTAAATCTCCGACTTGGCCTTACAGCGACTAGCTTGTCGAGACATTTGTATAGTTTACTCTAATCAAATTTTGTGAATTTTCTTTTGTTTCTTCAGAGAAATTAGGGTTAAATCGGGTTGACTGTTATTGACGAGACGTAAAGCTAGAATTTATTTCAGTCGTGTGTTGATTACGTTTTCATTACCTCATTTGGGTATGTATTCTAATATTAGAAGAGTTTATAAAATGGGAAAGTTGTAGTGGGCTTTGTAGTGGTTTATTTATTTACAAAAATGCACATTAGTAGAGAAAGCTCGAGCATTTTCGTTCCCTCTCACCGCGGTTTGCTGGAGGGGTATGGGAAAGGGTATACTATGAAAGCGAGCCAGTGCAGGGGCAAGACCTGTCCGCTCTTCTTCTCCCCCTTCCCATCTTTTTCTAAATTGAAACTCGTCTTCTTTCAATTTTTTCCCACAAACCAAATTTCTTCGGCCAAGTTTTTTCTTCCATGTTTACGATAAAAATTGCCAGTTTCAGTTTAAGCTGAAAAAGTGAAAAATCGAAGTGTGAAAAACAAGTAAATATGAACGAATAAATCGTAAATTATCCTAAACAGCCCCTTTAGAGAATTTTAATTGCTTTGGAATATGTCCTAAGCGTGTAGTAAAAGGTCGTTATTATGCTTTTAACAATGTATGTGAGTGGCGACATATTTTTCGGACGCATTGAATATAATTTTTTATTAACTTTCCCATCTTTAAAATTGAATTAAGCCAACTCGACTTCCCAAAAATTCTACCTACATTTTATGTCAACGTTAAAGTTTTAGTCCATCAAATCATCGATATTTTTACGACCATTGATTTAAAATTTTTATTTTGAGTGATTGAGGTGTTTCAGCTGCCTTGATTATTAGCACCGACTTGTTTTGATAACATGATTAGAGTACTTTTATAAATCCAGTGTCCTTTAGGTATGAAATAAGCTTCTCGACGCTTTTGTGATATCTTATGTGGCTGCCGGTGGTACCCGGGTACTTTTTACGCTTAAAATGTAAAATATTTAATTTTTGAGAAATCGTATCGACTCTTTTAGGACTTCTTTTAGGACATCTTCCAGTAGATCGTTTTTTGTTTTTGATTCTCATTGTTGGCAAGACCGTATCCAGAAAAGGTGTTGGACGAGGAAGGGGCCACCTCTGTCCACCCACGGGACTGAAATGAAGTCGAAAGATTGTATTTTTATTCAGTTTCTAAACATAATTTTTTTTATTTTCTTCTGGAGGAACTCAGTGTCTCAGTGCCGTTTTCTAATAACTAATAGTATATTGAGAATGTTTATTCTCTTTCTTGCAGCCTTTCAGGATGTAAAGGACACCTAATAGCATATAGGATTTGAAGATAAGATCCCTTTATTGAGCCCTCATCGCTGAACAATAGAAAATTTTTAACTCATTTCAGTATCGGTGCTACGAGTCTCCAACAAAGATGGACATTCATCACAGGGAATAGTTACGGGTTAAGATTGAGATACGAATGGCTGGGGGGGGGGGGTCTGGTGCTTTACAAATTTTTTTATGATGGGACTTAATCCACGTAGTTTGAAAGATCAAGCCAAGACGTGAACTTGGGTAAGCGGTTTACAGTGTGTTCATTCTTGTTAGAAGCCTTCTACTTACTTCAGGTTCAAAATAGAGTTATTCTCATTCCGAACTTTTATAGGGGGGTTTATGCTGTTTTATACATTACAACAGAACATTGAAGTCTTCGGTCATCCTTGGAAATCTGACAGCAAACACTAATCGCACTAAATTGGTAGAGAAACGTGTCTTTTAAGGTATATTAATGGCATTTATCCTCTACTCTGAAAACTTGGGAGGGGGGGCGTTTCCCCATTCCCCAATATAACATATTGCACAATATTCCTTCCACTATAAAGTCCAATTTCCGTTTTCTTTGGATTTTACAGCTGTTACAGCAGTGAAGCACTACGTGAAGCAACAACTACTGTATGCCCAATTCTGAGTCTTCAAATAACTCCCTCCTCTCTCCTCGTTATATGCTTAATTGATGATGATGTTAGCAATGATGTCATTGAATGAAGTTTTTCACTGGCATATCCGAGTGACGATTCCATTTTAACTATAGTTTGGATTTGTATAGTGTGTTCAAGTCGTAGTGAAGATAAAACGAATCGGATATAGTGTTCGTTGCAGCAAGCTCTCTAGCCGACTCATCCACTAGCTCGTTTTTTTTAAATACTGCAATGGTGAGGAACTCAGATAACAGTTACAGATGACGAACTTTATGTTAAGTTGGTTACCTCCTGCTAGATTTGTTGAGTCAACAACTGTTTTGGATACAACTGTCCGATTGATGAAATTGGTGCTAGGATATCTGAAGAAATGGCAGCTCGTTTAATGTGGCTGCATATATTGCTTTGAGGATTCCGAATAATTCTTCTGGTGATAAATGTTAAAATTGTGGTGTCACATTTAATATTTGATTGCATCCATGCAGGAGTATTAACACAGCCGTGACTCATTCCTGAATTATTGGAGCGGGCGATGAAACTATTTTCATAATTTTTCCGTTTATGTCAGCATAATGTGATGTTGAGCGATTGTGGAAATTTTAGATTTGAAATCAAACAACGCTGCATTTAAAGGGCCCCCATTTAAACTTTTCGCATTTTAAACGCCATTCGAATGTAATTCATTTCGAATTAAATTTCTTAACTGTTCGGTACACGGTGAAAAGTGGAGAACATAAAGGAAAGCTGCGTAAGTCGATGTTTCAAAACAAATAAACAAATGATTTAATTAAATAAAGTTAGAAACTAACAACATTTTGCTTTGTGTTGATAAATGTCAGAACCAAATATTATTCTCGAAAAGGATGCGCCCGTTAATCATTATTTATTCTAATGATATTCCTCGTCTGTGTTAACTTCCCGTTTCTTGCCTAAATCTGCTACCGCATATTATCTCGTCAATCCCAATTAAAGTTTTTGGTAGTAATTTGGAACAATAATTAAGTTTAGAATATGCTAGAAATATTTGTATAACTCCAAATTTATTCATTATTGTTTTCGGCTTGAATACTCATTTATCTTTAACCTCTCAAAACTTAGTCTAAGTTAAGATTTTATCGACTCCCGTAATAAATAATGGAAGTAAATATATAAACACCGCCTAAAAAGTTTTTAGTTAATTCAATTATTGGTTAATATTTCCAGTGGAAGAATTGAAAATTATAACTTTTATAGTAGCTACGGAAAATTTAAATTTTGGCGGTAGTTTTGTCAACTTTGAAGAGGCAGACGTATGCGTATGCGTATCCGAGGGGCTTTATAATTTAAGTTTGAATCTTAAGATAAGAAAACACCATCAGAACTCGTGAAAAATTAATGAACATGATAACTTATTACGAGATTAAAGAAAACGGCTTGGAAAATACCTAATGGTTTCCAAAAGTCTTCTCTTAGGTCTTAGATAATGGCAAAACATCTTAATAAACCTCCACAATTTATTAATACCCTAAAGATAAATTTATCTGGAAGCTCGACAATAATATTTATTAGTATATTGGTCTATCACTTTCTTTGCAGCTACTAAACTTCCATGGCATGTTTTTATTTTAATAGCTCTGTACGATTACACGCACGAATCCTTTGGAAATGATTAATGGGAAAACTCATTTGTTGTTTTTTGTTTTAGGCGAGTCAAGTTCAAATACTCATTATCTACTGTTCTCTAATAATTACGGGTAACTGAATTAAACACCTTCGCTCGAAAGGGTTTCGGTCTAAAGGAAAGGTTCAATATTGAAATAGCAAATTAATAGTAAAAAACGGACGGAGGGGTATTGGGTATTTTTGCAAATAATTTTAGTCACAAAATCGTTCTCGCCCGTTGTACAATTTTCACGTGGAAACTTATGATTCTGAACTAAAATCCCTTTGTAATTAAACGCATCAGCTAAGTTCTTGTTGATACTGTTTTTTTGATTAATAACCTCTAGTTTAACGCTATTGAGTTTTCCAATACGAGTCGATTACTGCTTACAATGTCTAGGGGTTCTAGTGCTTGATCATGTGTACAGTACCTGTCCTCTACTAAGACACTATATAGACAAGTCGATTTTTCTCATTTCTAAACCTGAGTATACCAATTTGTGTGCAAAAAATATATATTCGCTGAAGTTATTTACGCAAAATCCTGCATATTGAATTCTCCAGATGGAATTTGCAATACTTATAGGTCCGATAAGCGATTACTATATAGAGATCGCTATAATAGTGGACGCTTGTCTGACCTATGAGTATTATAAATTAATTAAAGTATTTTAAAAATAAGAACATTTCAACGAACTAATTTAAAAAATAGGTATAAATTCATAAAATGTAAAAATTCAATTTAGCGCCCTTAAAAACGACTTTGCGTCTATGTACTCAGGAACTGTTGAAGCTGAAACACGGCTGATGGGGCCATAACAGGAATTTTTCGTTCGCGTTAGCTAGCTATAGCTAATTCTGCAAACTCTTAAGACTTAAAATATTTAGAAAGATATCAGAAATAGTACCAAACAATAGTATGCTCAAAAGCTCTCTCTGATTTTAAAAGTCTTAAACTATACGGTATTTCTATTTGAAATATTTGAATTTGAAATAGGCTCCAGCTGCACTCCTAAGAGTCTTTTAGATTCCAGATTGTCAATATGATTGTTGTTTCTAAGACCGAATACAACTGGGATTCAGACTTAGTCTGCTCGCCCGAAACCACTCATCACAAGATCACCGAATCAGAGTGTCATAATCGCTGTTGGATTAATAATTGTCGTGCCGTCGGCAAAAAGTATAAAATCAGAATCTGGCGCAGATAATGGCAAGCCGTTTATGTAGATCAACCCTCAAAACTGAACCCTGCGGAACTCCGCAATTTACATCACGAAGTCCTGATTGAGAGTCATCAACCTGCACCTATTGCTTCCTATTCCCTAAGTACAACCGAATAATTGAAACAGTACTTTCAGAAAGCCAATATTGTTGGAACTTTCTGATCAACAGGTCATGCGAGACGCAATCGAAAGCCTTGGTGAGGTCGGAAAACTGACCACAAACCCAATCTCCGCCCCATCGGCGACTATCGACTATCGAAACCCGAATTGCTTTTTATTTAAGATATTGTTCTACTCTATGAGATATATTTAAGACATTTTCGAAAATTTTGCTCAAGACCGGAATTTTAGAAATTGTCCTAAAATTAGAAAGTTGGCCCCTATCACCCTTTGTTAAAGTGGCTGAAACCAAATTTCAACAAAATCACTTGAAGTATTAGTTTTTGTTTGAGGACGTTACACTCGCACCCAGGCCGACTTTTACGTATCGAGTAGATCGTATTACTTTCTCAAAGTACACAAAGTCGAGGAAAACGTAAAATTGAAAACCAAGACATCTAAAAACTCTCGAAGTGAAACCATTAAATGCCCAAACTCGTCTCGATAACACCAGAAATAAATCAAAATCGATGAAGTCGCTTTCGATAAAATCGCAATTGTTGTTCATCAGCAAAAACTATCAATATTTGGGGGTTTGGGTAAAAACAAGCTGATGTAATCTTAAGAAACTATGTCTGTGTAATTTAAACGGTAGTTTAGGTCGTAGGTTGAAATACAGGCAGATACCTACACTCATTTTTGCTGAACTCTCCTTTTAGTAGGTGTCTGTGGGGTGATGAAACGAGGTTGAATTACAAACGATTATCGATTTTTTGCATTCTTATCTTTCCTGCGGTGCATCACTCTTGATTTAAATTTATTTAAATTATTAACGAACAACAGGGCTTGTATGAACTTTAATTCAATCGCAAACACAATCTAAAATTCGTGATTGTATCTACAATCTTTCGTCGAATGATCAATCTTGAAGTTTGTTGAAGTTTTCCTTATCTCACGTAACATTAACAATTTTTGTGTAAAAATAAACTTTTTTAAGTTTAGCCAACTTTTTCGATTCAAATTTTTTAACTTATTCACGTATTTCGATGCAGTAAATTTATTATTTATTATTATGCAACTCAATTGCTTATATTATTGTAGGTATTTATACGTATAACGGATACTGTTTCGCCACTTTGGACACAGAGGAGATTAACACGAATAAGTCGCGAATAATTTACCCAAACAAAGTTTTCGAAATGATCTCTGTTTTCACTTCCAGATTAAAAGCTGGAAGCCTTTTCAAACAATTTCTTACCTTCTGTAGTACTACCAAAATCCGATGGTCGTCAAAATGTCGTCCTGTACGGGGCGGCTCAAAAATCCAAGAAACCGAAAAATGAGCTTTTTCCAGTTTTTCCCAATTTTGACGCAGAAGGACTCATTTTTCGGCAAAAGCAGTTCTATACTTTTTAAAAGTACATTAAATTATCTACAATTTGAGACCATCATGATGTCTCTAGACCTAATAGTGTCCGAATTTAAGCGTTCACGGTCGGCGTCATTGGTGTGAGGGCTGGCTAATAGGCCATGGTCGAGAGGTTCTTTGAGAGATTCCTGAGGTTTCGTTGGCTACTGTGGCAAACATCTCCTCCTGAACTTTCTGTACGGTCACTTCGACCTTTACCACACTGAACAAAACATCTCTGACGATGTTTGCCACAGCAGCAAACGAAACTGCAATAGTCTCCCAAAGAACCTCTCGACCACGCCCATTAGTTCAGAAAATACTCACACTAATACACAATTTAGTTTTGGATTTTTGAAAAAGACGGGATTATTTACCTTGCGTCAAATGGGTTAGTTATGATTTTTTGGCATGTTTATGATGAAGCCCTAATATTAACTCCTAGTTTAACAAACTTTTGTACACTAGTATCTCTGACACTATTATTAGGCCTTAACGGAGACCATACTGGTTTCAAACTGTAGACAATTTAATCTACTGTTTAAAAGTATTAGAACTGTATTTGCCGAAAAGTTACTTCTCCTGGGTCAAAATTGACAAAAATTGAAAAAAGGCAAAGTTGCTTGAATTTTTGAACCACCCCGTAAGGACGAATCATTTGAAAAAGATTCCAGCTTTAAATCTCGAAGGGAAAACAAATAATTTCTAAAAGTTTGTTTTCCCATGTTACATGATCCAAGTTTCCACCGTGTATACTGGAGAGCACAGCTAGTTCAACTTATTCGATGTTAGTTCCTCATTCATGTACCTACTCTACTCTTAGCGGTGGGTTTGTATGCATAATGTATAATGAATATGAAATACTAAAATAATACATAGTTGTAAATTTAGGGCTTTATTTTGTTTTACCAAATTTGAAAAGAAAGACAAGCGACCTAAATAAACAGCCTAGGTACATTTGCTTGCTTGGGCGAGGTCAAAGATGTAAAATGATTTATTAATTAAAATAAATAAGAGCTAAACAACATTTTGCATCATTTTACCTTTATAATCGTTTAAGGTTGTTTTTGTAGGTTTCTCAAATCTTTGAAGAGCTGTTGGAACTCGACAAATATAATCGTCATTTAAGTTATGCTTTTACGACGACTGAATTAATTTTAAATTGTGGTTACTAGTGTACTACAGCTACGGAAATCGAATAAAAGGACATTTTTAAAACCTTTTCTGTAATTTAATGGCTATTTGTTTCTTCTTTTGTTTTTTGTGAAACTGCGTGAAGCACTTCAAAAATCCATTTATTTAACAAATTTCTGTTTACTCGCTCAATTCGTTACCTGTACTACCTATTGTAGTTTTGGATGGATTTTCCATAAGTTTTTGGCACGTAACTATATTGAAAAATTCTTAGCCTACTATAGAACCAAACAAAATTTCAATGTCAAAATATTTTATTACTCAACATATTCTCCTCTTAATTAGATACATTTATTACAGCGAACCTGCAACGTCGCTAGACCTTTCAAAAAGAATGTTTCTTCTTACTCTGCAAACCAGACGTCCACAGCTTTTATTACCTCCGAGTTGGAAGAAAATTTACAACCTTTTAAACTTTTTTTCAGTTGAGGAAAGAGATGATAGTCGGACGGAGCCAAATCTGGAGAATAAGGGGGGTGTTCTAGTAATTCAAACCCTAAATCACGAATTTTTTGCATGGCAACATGAGATTTGTGTGCAGGGGCGTTGTTCTGCAAAAACAAAACACCTTTGGATAGCTTTCCGCGTCTTTTCTCTTTAATTTTTTCCCGTAGAGTGGTCAGTAATGTCGAATAGTAATCTCCAGTTATTGTTCTACCCTTATCCAAAAAATCAATCATGATTACTCCACGGCAATCCCAAAAAACTGAAGCAAGAACTTTTCGATCGGTCATCATCTTCAATTGAAAATTTACCTCTTTTGAAGCTTGCAGTCCAATTTTTCACGGTCGCATACGAAGGACATTGATCACCAAGGATATTAACCATATCTTCGTAAATCTGCTTACCTCTTAACCCTTTTAAATACAGGTACTTGATGATGGCTCGATACTCCAATTTTTCGATTTTCACAATTTCGGTGGACATCTTTTTTCTTTTAATTTATTGCTTAGATCTGGTTTACTTTTTTGACGTCAAACTTTACACTGATACTTCTAATAAGTTATTGTTTGTTGCTATGGTAACGCAATATTTTTTTTTGCATGGAACTGGTCTAGGCTAACTAGTTATCAATACATCCTTGTATGTTGTGGACGAATTAGTAGTCGCTCCAAGTAAAGGTTGTTCGCTTGGTTATGTAATCATATTCAGTTTCATTTTCGCTTTGGAATTTAAGTGTTTAAAAATAGTCACGAGCTTTGCGGATTTCTGTACCCCTAATCTGTCTCGAATGCACAACTCTGAAAGACGAAAATATGCGCTCTATCCCCGCTGAAGAAGCAACTGCCGTATGAAGCTGACAAACTAAACTTAAAGTTTCCTCTTTAATTTGGCTTTTCATGGCAGTCCACCAAGTTAAGGTGGTTAACACATCTCGTATTAGCAATTAAATCATTAGTCGCAGTCTTCTACGACTAAACACGAATTGTTTTTATATTTTCATTTTTAGTCCTACAATAAAACTCTAAACATCAAACGTATCTACTAAAACTTTTCCATTTACTCTCATCGCATTTCCATTGTCAAGTATTTATCCATGTCAAAATTTAAAAAGCTTTGTGTATCGAATGCAAATAAATAATAAACTAAATTTGCGTACCATCGGTGAAGTTGTTCGATCATTTTCAAACAAACTTTTGTGAACTACTGTGTGATCACCTGAAACGGCGATTAATTATTTTTACTGATATATCACTGCGATGTTTGAGAGGGCGTTAAAAAATTCTTCTCCTTTAATAAAAAATAACAATAAAAACGTTTTGGCAAAAAAATTTTCCACAAGTAAAAATTAGACATCTGTTCAAGACACGTTGGAAAACAATTTGATTAACTCGCTCGTATTGAAACTAAAGATGAAACCTGAGGCAAAACGAACGAAATGAATTTTTACAGTAGACTTTACTGCTTCTGCATGTTAAATAAAAAAGAAATTAGATTATAAATTATCATTTTTACTCTCTTTTTTGTAAGGAAAAGGGGCCTCCTGTTTAACATAAAACAAATAGTTGCAAATTTACGGAGGTTTTCGTGTAATTTGTTATTTAATTTCCTATTTGAGCACTTTAAGCAGTTAATTTTCAATCAAATAAAATTCAATTAAAATCGTATGTAAATTAAGTGTTCTTAGAGCCGTAGTATGCGCCTTTTATTAGAAAACAAATTACTTGATGAAGATTGAATTTCCTCGAGACAAAAGGAAATATTTAGGCAATTTAAATTATTTTCAATGTCGTTAGTCCATTTATTACATTTCGTTTTACTTTCATCATTTTATCGTACAGCGGTAATTAATAATTCTAAATTTCTAATCTCGTTGTGGCTGTGTTTAGTGATTTGGAGAAATTTCTCTCTTTAAACTAACGGTTTGGCTCCGTAATACCACAAATTACGAAACGAATAAATGTAAAAATTATTATGCGCGAGGACGTCTCTATTTTACTGCTTTTTTACGCCATCTCAGGCACAGTTGCATTGTAATCACGTCTGAATTTTTTAAAAACGAATTGAATGCGAAAAAAATTACTGAATTAGTAAAAATATTGAGGGTTGACCTAATAATAAGAATTTGCTGTCCCGCACAGCAAAACCTGGGGGGAAAAGCACAATTCGAAACGTCCAAAAATCGATTTCTTTTACAAATTATTAGAATCTTTCAAAAGTTTTCCACCAAAAAATTATTTTCATTAATAACCACATTTTTGAAAACTTTTCTAGTTTTTTTACAATTTGCCCTTATGCGGGACATCGGGTCACCTCCTCAACCACATTTCTAACTCTCAAAATTGCGTCCCATGTACAGAGATTAGACTGGCGAGATCTGAAGATCTCGACTCCGCCATCCAAATTTTTCGCAACCCCTCGAAACCTATGCCTTGCCTCTGATGCAGCGTATATCGTTAAATCAGGTTTTGAGGTATGTGGGGCGGCCATCATGGAGACATATTTGTTTTGAGCTCCTATTAGTTGGGTTGTATGGTCTTCGAACTTAAAAATGCATGCCTGTTTATAAAATTGTGTAACACGATCGTATTTAGCGATTCCATGTGAAAAGCGTAGACCTCTGTGTAAAATTTGCAGTTTTCTTTGAACGCCTGGGTTAGAAACGGATAGTATACCGGACTCGAGTAGTCCAGAAGTGACAAAACTAGAGATTTTTAGCGGTTCCAAGGCGTGTTTAAACTGGTATAAAGAGCGAAGTTGATAGTAGCCTGTTGATAGTTTTCGGTTGACGTGCTGCTGGAAGTTGAGGTTGCAGTTTAACAGTATATCGAAGTTGTTTACACACTTACTCATCCTCAAAAGGTTACAATCGACGGTTACTCCTTGGCCTCTCGGCACCTTTCGGCTCCCATGCATATCAGTTCGGTCGTCGCCGGGTTGATCAGAAAGCAATCGTCTGTTGACCATTCGCATTCCACGAATATTGACGTTTAGTTCCACCGCTTGGTCTATGCTTTTAGGCGAGGACGCCGTGTAGAATTGAGTATCATCTGCATAGTGTGTACTCGGTGTGTGGGCTCAGAATACTTTCTTGGGAAACCCCTCTTTTTATAAGGCATGTTGTTGATATTTGGCCTTCGATTGCCAGAATTGCAGAATATACGATTGCTCATTGGAGCAAATCGTGTGAGATACAATCGAATGCTTTGCTATAATCGAACACAAGTAGTGAAATTTTCGGTTGATCGATGGTCCCGGTAAGATCGAACGTTACATATTGTAATTCCGTGGTCGCACTCCTGGTCGGAATCCTGATTAGATAGGAGGGAGCTTATGTAGTCGGTCAGTAAACGGCTAACATAAAATTCCACCTCTTTTTTTTTGTTACAGCTGTTCGAGATATGCGCATCGTTTTCTTATTCAAAATAAACTTCCACTATTTTGACAAACAGGGAAATGAGGCTTATACGGGGGTTTAGCGAAAGAAGTAGCTTTGGGGACCTTAGAAAACGGAGTGACTCTAGAAATTTTCCATACTAGGCCGCAGATGATATCGGCGCAGTGAGAGTAGATTAACTTGAGCATTTGTAAGTTAATGTTATCAGGGCCGTACGCGTTTAATTTAATGTTCATATTTGTTTCATAGAGAGAATCAGCTGTAATTGGCAGAATGGAAAGTTTGGGTACTCCATTTATAGACCTGTTAGAGTTAAAGAAATGGAGGGCCTAAACAGAGGCGAGTGAAAGAGAAATAGAATTGACGAAATGATGATTTTTGTTGTTGGGGCTCGATCATTACGCGATTTAGAGTGAACGGTTCAGGAGAAAAGGTTTTGCCATCGTTTTTAGGATTTGCCCTGTGCCTCTGAAGTTGTAAGTTGATGTAGCAGGGTTTCTCTCGTTTTTTTCGTGTGAAAGGTAATGTGGCTCGGTTTCAGTCTACATAAAGGTGATTATGATTAATCTGCCTCAGTTCTAACCCGAGAGCTTTATCTAGATAATCTAGGGCCACCACTGACCACCACGACCTCCCTTGATCTATTAATTTATTATTAACCCCCTTATAACAGTACCAAATGTTATTTTCTTTTAAATTAAAAAATTTATAATTTAATAGTCGTGCATCTACTAGGGTAGATAAAAATTTATAGTTCAATTTCGGAACAATCTTTTTATTTGGCGCACATAATACACTTTGGGAACTCCTGTACTGAAAAAAATATTGTCCCGTGTTTTTAAATTACGCAATTTTTCAAATCGCCATGCGTTGTTGCATATCTTTTAATTAAAAAGTCGACAGAAGGGAAATTGTAATTCGGCCTAAAGCTAATAAATTTGTAATCACAACCTTTTTAGTGTAACTTTTACTTTAAATAATTAATTTTTGTCTTAAATTTTGTCCTAGCTCGTATATCGTTTTATTTTGGGGGATTGCGTATCCAATTATTTTGTAATCTGCCTCGAATAAAGTTAGTATTTTAATCGTTAATATTAAGTTTCGTTGAAGTTTAATTGAATTAAAATAACCATCATTCTTTCGCAAAAACATCAAACGATATTAAAGCTTAAGTGTTATTCCCTAGCGGTGAAAATGTTCATTTACTAAAGTTGTAGGCGTAAATTGTAAATCTCAGACGCGCCGATAGAATAAAGTCAATAATCCGATATGGGTAATAATAATTATTGTTTTCAGTTTAATTATAAACCGTAATATAAAATTGAATCGTTTAGCATAATTTAAAAAGTTATTTATTTATCCTTCTCTTTTGGTTTTCTGTTTTAATTATTATTACTGCATATCGGCAAAAGCGTGGGGTGAGCAATGCTAGGATTAACCGGTAAATACACGTATTGTTCAAACACCAGAAACACAGTCTGCACATACCATGCAAATGCTATAGGTAGCGTCATTTGTCAATCACATAAACATTTCTAACCTTCTCGATAACATTTACAATATTTTACAATATTTACAATACAAATCATTCAAATTCGGGTTTGACTTTTATTGACATTACGTTGCCCTCAAACAAACAAAATCCCTGACTGATTACACTCGTCTTATTGAGGTTTATGCACATTTTGTTACTGGTGAACTACATGGTAAGGTCGTGCAGTTCCTCCCTTACCTCAACCAGCAGCTGTTCAACTGCAGCCGACACAGTTGTATCGTCTGCATACATGCCCCACGGACATTGCAGGCCGGGCCAATAGAATATAACGTAAACAAACGAGGGCCGAGAACGGACCCTTGTGGGACACCATAATTAGGCATTTGAAGCATGTATCCCGATACTCTATTTCCACACGCTGTGGCCTATTAGTAGCACAATTATGAAGCAATTTTAATGCCACTCGTGTAATATTAAAACTTGCAGGGCAGTAGGCCATAAATATGGTTTACTAGAACAGAACGAAAGCTTTAGATAGATCACACACTATGGTGGCATTCAGTCTTTCAGAATTTAAACTAAGCGTTCAAAATATTATAAAGTGCCGCCTGGAGAGCAGATGAGGTAGATCGTAGCTCCTCATTCAGGCTAAAATTTAATTCCAGTTCAAAAGAGTTTTAAACATATTTTTAGAAATGTCTTGGAAGTTTAAAATCTAAATTTTAAGTTAAAACGTCTGACGGTAGTTTAACAAAATTTATTCGTGGAGGTTGATGAGGGTGGCAACTTAATTTAATAATTTATATAATGGTTTAAAATTTGTTACAGTTACCTTTTTTGAAACAAAGAATTATAATTAAGGACACCTATGTCTAGAATTTAAAAAAGAGTTTTCTGATTTAATGGGGGTAAAAAATAAATATTTGAGTTTTATTGTCTGCTACTTCACGAATTCCTTTTATGTGGAAAAATGAAAAGTTACTAAATGTGCGTTTGCCTGTGCTGTATCCAATAGGACGCCTGCCGGAAACAACCTCAAATTTGACCATTTTGGAAATCTTGAGCATTTTCTGAGTACATTTGCGTACTGTTTACTTGATTTGCTTTTCCCTCATTTATTTTTAAATATATCTGAGCCATTCTGCCATATTCTGAGGATGGACGGTCAATAAACAAATACTTTTGGGTGGGTATTACCACTCTATATTCCTTATAATTGAACCTTTCTCTTGGTCTAAAAGCCTTTGTTTCGTGACCACCATTCCTGAAAATGGTTTAGGTAAGTTTTAGTTATTGGATTCAAATAATCAACACATTCCACCACAGAAAGATAAAAATACGATTATTTGAATAATAATTTACTACATGGAAACGTTTTCAAATGGCCGGATCATTTTTGAAGTACACATTCTTCATAAATTTTTAAATAATCGAAAATAATGATTGGTATACTATAACTTCATAAACGTATTCATGAAATATTCCAATACAAATTTCAAAGGCATTATGGTCATTTAAATAATCCGAATCGAAATTCTAGTGCATCGGATATTACAGTTTGATAATACTATTAAAAGCATTGTACATCATTTATATAGAGACATGCTCAAACGTTCAATTATCGATAAACACAAATACAAATTATGCGTCCAACTGAAACCAGTCGAAAATGTTAGGGCCTTTGATGACACTTATTTTATAGAGTGGACCTTAAACAATGAGCCATGGTATAGCACGCTCATGTGGACGAGAAGTAGACAAGTTTTAGTCGGTTCAACTTTCCAAACTTGACCTTAGAACTACTTTCACTTTCAACCATCAGAATTTCAGTTTAACGATTAGATAAACGTCAATACAGTGCTCTTCCAAAAGATGTCACTCGAATCATTTAATTCCAATTTTAATACTTGAAGTGACAAGGTGACAAGGTAATATATATGTGGCTCTTGTATGTCTATCCGGTTAAACAGGATGCGTTTTAACGGGACTCGAAATCGTGATGTGTGGTGCAGTACTTAGTAGTTACAAAAAAGTTCAAAATAAACTAAATTTAATTACATTTAAGTAATTTAGCCCTTTTATTGATAATGAAAGCCTGTTTAAATTTAATCACCAATTTAAATTCCTTAGAATTTAAAATTGTGGTTAAAGTTAATTGCCCTTGTTCGAATGTTAATCTTTGTATTTAATTAAGTTTTGTCTTCTTTGTCAAGCATTTTGAACCGTAATAAAAAAAGCAAAATATGGTTTAGTGGGCTAATTTAATTAACTTTTTATATTTTCTAATGCAATAACCTGTTTAATTACCTATTTAAAATTAACAAAAACTCTAAATTTGAGCATTTTGTATGTTTTATTAAAATCCTTAAATTGAACAGCGAATTGCTCAAATTACACACATACAGTGTGTTCATTTGAAAACTTTCCACTTGGAATAACTCGAAATCTAATCTATGAGCGCTTTTAAGAAAAAACACGTTGATATAGATGAGGAGGGGAAACTTCAAAGCCACCTCTGGTTAATTTTTATGTTGCATCCTTTCACCCCCAGCAACTACTACGTGGAAATCTCTAATGGAAACCCCCAATGTGTGATACATCATTTTAAAGGGCATCAAAAACCTAATCTTTCCGTGCAAATAAAATCGAAATCGTATCATAATTTCTTGAGATACAGAACAATATTATGTCTGAAAAATATTACACAAAGACCGAAAATTATTATATTAAATGCTCAAAATTTCTTCCGTTGTTTTACAACAGACAATACAGTTTGTTATAAAATTCTTCGCAAACTTTATTGAATGTTTCGTAGGTAATTTGTCTGCAAGCTAGAGTTATTCTGATTTTAAGAATACCACTATTGGAGTTTTAAAAACTTTAGTCTTTAAATATCTCCAAAAGAAAGAAATCAAGGGGTGTTAAATCCTGAGATCTTGCCGGCCATTCTAGTACACCTCTTTTACCAATTAATTGTCCAAGAAAGTTCTCATCCAGTTACTCTCTGGCATTAATAGCCTCCATCTTGCTGAAAATGTAAATTATGCTCGTTAAGTAGCACGTTTCCTTCTTCATCGACTTGACTTTCCAACGATTGTATGACGGGAGGGTATATTTGGGTTTCTAAAAGATTGATATAGTTGTCTAGTCAAATTTTCTTCTAAAGGGTGGGTCATCTAACATTTGGAATTTGAATCGGCTATACAAAAAACTAATGAACACGTTTTCAAAATTATGAGTTATTAGAAAGATTGGACATTTTCGTTTAAGAATGAAACTCAAGATCATTCAAATAACTGATGCGGCTGGCTTGACAGTACCCCATCCGATAAACCCAACTTTTCAGTACATTTTCGATTGTTTGGGCTCCAATCGCATGAATGGCAACTTCTATTACGTGCTTCAAAGCATTAATCGTCTCTGGATGTTTAGCGCAGCACTTATCCTTAAGGGCTTCTCACAAAAAAAATCCAACGGGGTTAAATCACAGGCCCACAGCTCTACGGGATCATTGGGCCAATTTTCTTCGAAAATGAGCAAGGGGTCGCTGTTGCCGTCAATAGCAAACGCTACTGTGTCATGCTAAACGAATTTTTGTTTCCAAAAATTGAAGAGTAATAACATGGATGCCATTTGGTTTAAATAGGATGGGGCCACTTGCCACACAGCCAGCGTAACCATCGATTTTTTGCGCACTGTTTTTGGAAATCGAATAATTAACCGAAATTCTGATGTCAATTGGTCGCCTAGGAGCTGTGATTTGATCCCGTTAGATTTTTTTGTGGGGAACCCTTAAGGATAAGTGCTACGCTAACCATCCAGAGACGATTAATGCCTTGAAACACAAAATAGAAGTTGCCATTAATGCAATTAGAGCCCAAACAATCGAAAACTGAAAATTTGTACTGAAAAATTGGTTTGATCGGATGGGGTACTAAATGTCAAGCCAGCCGTAGCAGTCATTTGAATGATGTGTTTCATTCTTAAATAAAAATTTCCAATCTTTCTGATAAACTCATATTTTTGAAAAAATACTCAAATTCCAAACGTTAGATGACCCATCTTTTATGAAAATGGGCCAAATACCAGCCTATACATTATATTTCTGGTGATAATAAAGGTATGACCTGCACTGAAAACGTCCATTCGTCGCACAAGCAACCTATTCGATTTTTTTGAAGGTGACTCGTAACAAAATCCTTAATTCGAGCCCAATCAAATTAGCGAACTGGCCAAAATTTATATTTCTACGCCACATATTTTTTCTACATAAAATGATCAACATTTTTCGATTAGATTAAATTTCAATTAAATAAAAAAATAAAAAAACTTCCCTTCTCTGAATATTCCAACCGTAAAGTTTACTATGCGGTCTAAACCTAAACTAACTCCAGAGCATATTAATTTCCTTTAAAAGGGTCCTGTTTTTATCTTTGGGTATCGAAAGTAATAAAAGACATTCATGTGGGAGGTTAATATGACTTTGTATATTGTATAAGACAATTTACCATTAATCTTTCTTACTTTTTTTGCCCTGTTTAGTCTATTAAATATTGATTTATATGTTTGGGTGGCGCGTTGGCGCAAATGTTATTAACTTATTAATATTGTAAGAGTCTATTTAAAAAAAAAATTAGAATTGTTTTTCCAATCAAGTATTATTAGAGGGAAAAAAAGTAACGCGAACTCGAACAACCGAATCGATTCTGATAAAATTTGGAATATGGGAAGGAGCTTTAGTGTAAGCGAGTTGATCGTATCGACTTTTAGAAACTCTCGGGTTATACTTTTTTTCGAGTACGCTAAACTTTATTCATATTAAAGTTGAAAAAAAATAAACTTTGTTGTTTCTTTGAGACAGTTTAGCGAAAGTATTTAAACAATTTACGCAGATGGTAGTTGAAAGTAGTTTAAAAACGTATAAAATTTTATAATGCTCGAAAATTTGTTAGTAGAGAAGTTTGCTCTAACGTTCACGAAATGAAGACTTAATTTTCCCTATTCCTTGATCTTCTCTAAAGCTGAACTAAATTTAATTCGACGCTTTGCTAAACTGAGTTTTGTTGTAGATTGTAAATAAAGCGAGTTTTACAATTTATTCGCTTTGTTAAAATTTTTGTTTAGTTATTTGTTTATTTAAAAATAATCAACAATGGTAGGTTGGTAATAATGTAAACAAACTGTTTTGTAAACAGAGCTTTGGGGATTTTGTTTCCTTCTTGTGCCTTGTGCCAACCGAGCGATTCAAAGAACGTTTTGCTTGTTAGTTGCCACATCAATAACACAAATTCTTTGCTCCAATTTTTTTCTCTTATTCCAAAATCGGTCTATTTAATTGGACTTATTTGTGTTGTACGTCTATAGTATACGCTTCGTTTAATTTAATTTGTTTATCAATTTTAAATGGCCACTTAGGCTTTATATTTAATAACAAAACATCTTTATGTATCATTTGTCAGCATCTTATAAATCTAACAAATGGCACAAATTTTGTCACAAGGCCAAGTTTTTATGTTTTTTTGCAAATTTTCTTTATCGAAAACACAGTAAGGTCGACCGAATAAAAAATTGAAGCCAATTAGAGTTAGGGGAAGAAATAATAATATAATCCCCTTTTTATGTTTGACGACGCCTTCGAGATTTAACCACCACGTTCCAAGTCGGTAGGTACCCCAAAATATTCTACGAAAAATTTGAAAAATAAACTTTTGCTCCTAATGCGCCCGTCTCTACGTAAATACGGGGTGATCAATGAAGAACTTGTTCGGGAAAGCTTAAGAATGTTAATAATGTGACAACATGCGCTCTGTCATTTAGTTTGGCAATCACCTTATAGACATTCCTAAGCTTCTCGATCAAATTCTTTATTGATCACCCCGTATTTTTTACCGAAGACGCCCCAGCAACGTGCGCTTTTTCTGCCAAAATTGATAACATTCGAGTAACATTTATGTTTCGAACTTCTTTATAAACTTCTTTATAATTGTAAAAAGAATACTAATTATTACCACAGGTGTTAAACGGTTAAATTTCTAACAAATTTACATTAAATTTTCACAAGGCTTAAAGGAAATATTAATATATTCCAAAAGACTCAATTACATCACTCAGCAGCCTTTCACGGTTATAAGACCGAATGTACGTGCTTAAATTAGTCTAATATATGTATTGTATAATCATACAAAGTGCCAGTTATTGAATTTAAAATTAACACAATTTATACAGAAATACGTTAATTAGGTTCGCTTAAATGTATGCTTTATACATTTGCGATTTTGGCATTGACATTGGCTTTCGAAATTCTCGTTGGAACAAAAGCGTCGAATTTTTCGAGCTATCGCCATGAATACATTTATGAATTGGACTGTGAATATTTTATTTCGAAGTCTGTCAATTATCTTTTACCGTTTCTCAAAAGAAGTTCGAGACAGTGCGGCCGCGTATACTGTAAGATATTGAAATGAGATTAAATTTTAACTAACTTTGTTTTACACACTTGGCTTCTTTTCAAAAGAATACGTTAATGAAGTTGAGACAACTGATTGATTAAATTAAAATAGTTTGAAACGCATCGCTTTTTAAGATTTTTACAATTCTCGAGTAAATTGTATGTTGTATGTGTACGTGGTGGAGCTTCTACAAGCTCTCAATAATATGCTCAGAAGCTCTCAAAAATCTAAAATTAGATATACTCGTATTGATATATAGATAGATAACACATTTCAAAGTGACGGTCTACTTTTGGACCTCCTACCCTGTGTCTCAGGTGTTCCTTAGGTAGCTATTTTAGGTTCTACTCAACTTTCTATCTATACGTCTAACTTATATACGTCTTTTAACCATTGTAAGTGCCATTAATGCAATCAGTTCAGTAAATTCTGATCTACAAGCCTGCTCAGCCTCTCTAAAGAACATAATCTTGTCTTAAATCCCTCTAAATCGTCTGTTCTGCTTTGCTGTGCTCGTTGTAGGAGACTGGCAGTGCTTCTTCAAATTCGGGTACATCTCGGAGTGTCTAACCCACCCTTATCGGACGAGGCTCGGAATCTTGGTGTTGTTTTAGATGCGGAGATGATATTCAAGTCCCACATCACTTATCTGCTTAAGATTTCATATTCTATTCTTTAGATGCTTTATGCTAATCGGCTCATACGCCATTCTCTCCCGATTTAATTACTGCGATGTTTTTTATCATTCCTGTCTTGAGTCAGTTGACGTAGGCCGAATCCAGCGCGTATAGAATTCGCGTCTTCGACTTATCTTCAGTCTACGGATGTACGATCTAATTTCTCACACCCTGGATGTGTTGGGGTGGCTTATCTTGCTTATTCTATATTCTATAGGGTCTTAGCCCTCAAAGCTCCTAATTATCTGTACCGTAAGATTGCTTTTAGAACTTATGTCCATTATCTTAACCTTGGGAGTAGAGGGCTATTAACCTTTCCGAAGCACCGGGGCCACAGTTTCAGGATATGCTTATCTTACAACATCGCAAGTGTTTTAAATTCACTGCCGGCGGATTATTGTGTCGCCTAGTCTCAATTTTTAGGAAGCGTCTTATCAGGGATGGGTTTTCCTTGTAATCGCTGGTGGGGTTGGGTTTGCGTTAGTAATTTTTGATTTTGTGACCATAATGAGTAGTGTCGATTAAATCTGTTTTTAATTATCAATTGTATTTGTTTGTTTCTCTACTATAATAGCCATAGCGCTTATTTAATAGTTATTTTTGTTTCGTTGAGGGACCAATGGAAGATCAGACAGTTTTACTACGCTGAATCGGTTAATAACAAAGCAGCTATACAAAGTAATAAGATTCAAATATAATTGTTAATTATTTACTTTCTTTGATGAGTAATTTTCTCCAGTAAAATAATTTAGTTGAAATATCATCAAGTCGTTTTATCTAATCACAGCGAGAATTTTATTTATATTATAACTAGCAATAAGCAGTCACTGCGAGGCTGAAAGTCGGAACTATATAGAACGATGGTAACTTCCAAACCGAGAGCCTTATGGACGAGAGCAACGAAATTATAAATATTCACAAAATTCGCGAACCTCCGTGAGGTAAAAGACGTTTAACAGAAATGAACACATCACCATAAACAACTTGGTAGTGTATGCAACATCTCGAGAACGACCGTATCAGGAAGATCCGAAGTCCTGAATTTTAGATTAATCGTCTGAGCTACGTGGGTGAGATATTTCCCAGCCTCACTGTGGACTTAGCAGACCAGACCAGACCAGACCAAGAATGAACTCATTGAGAATTTCCAATTTTTTTACCCACTTTAAGTGTCCGAGAGGCTCCTACATGTAGAGGCTGCAGGGGGGGTAGTACAAATCTTATTCCAGCATAGCAAATGTCCAGCGTCTGCTTATCCGGAATCAGTGGATATATACAAAAATACAAAGCCACCCGAGCAGGTTTGCAGCTTTATTTGACGATACAGAACTGCGGATGGATCTACAACACGATCGGGACGTACAGTCGAAGAAATAATTATTGGCCATTATCGGTTCGCCTTATTTAAAACCGTGAACTATCAGTTCGTCGAGATTTGTATCGATCTTTCAATAGAAAAACTTTAAACGTGCACAACGTTAAATTTCGCAGGCTAAAATATTTTACAACAATTTAACAATGATGGAAGACTTGGCACTTAGGCTACAAAACTATCTTAATCGCT
Organism: Malthinus flaveolus; assembly: GCA_950108345.1. Lineage (NCBI taxonomy): Eukaryota > Metazoa > Arthropoda > Insecta > Coleoptera > Cantharidae > Malthinus > Malthinus flaveolus. The sequence goes on from OX467285.1 coordinate 17,669,462, forward strand.
CGGCGGTGCAATCTACCTTTTCTATGTTACCGCTTAATTAATCTTGGGATTTAATTCATGCACCAACTAATGTTATGTGAAAAACTGTAAAAAAATTAAATTAACAAACTCTATATTACATGTAATTCTGTAAAAACGTTCTTTTTCATAACGCAAGCCTGAAAACTGAAGCAACGCGTAAATTGTAATTAGCGCTCTCTATTAGCAACTAATTTATTACACATATAAAAGAAATTGCTTATAATTTAGCTAATTAAGTCTTTACGACGCTAAACGTGCTTCATTTTAATTGATTTAAACTTTTTATATTCTTTTACTAACTGTATTATTACTTTATGAAGTTTTCCTTCTAATTATACCCAATTTGGGGTTCTATAACAAAATTTTATTTAGTAACCTTTTTGTAGAAAATCTTAGCGATTTCGCGAGGAGAAAAACTAATTCTCATTACAAATTTCTTCGTTTTATAGCCGGGTACCTTGTAGTATTTTTTTAAAATAGGAATTATAAATTTTAGACAATTTAAATTTTGAAGTAAAAATAATCTAATTCGAGTTCTTCGTTTTTTTTTCGAAAAATCTTTTAACAATAATTCAAGTTGCAATCTTCCGTAAAAGCTTTATAAGAAATTGAATTTTAATGAGTTTACCAAATAATTCCCCATTCCTCATCAACCGTGGAAAGTTCGACTACGTTTCGAATTTAATAGTATCAATAAGAGCTACTTCCTACTTTTTATAATAAAGAAGAAAAGTTATACAAGGTGATTCTAAAATGTGTACTCAACGTTTTATATTGGGTATACAGCAAGTCAATTTATGACGAGAACTTAGTAAATACGTCTCTAAAGCGTCTCCTAAGGGAGGTACAGCCCTTGGATCAAACCGTTGGAGATATTAATGTTGAAATTTGGCGTAACTACCAACTTTTGATGCTTAACTAGGCCAACTTAATAACATTTTGAGATGTCAACTCAGAGTAGGTCAAATCTGGGTTGGAGGTGCAAATAACCTCCCTACCTTATTTGTATGTAAGTTTCTTTTGTTTTTGACAATAAATGAATAAATTTCATAACTATGGTATGGGCGTATGGGTAGGTAGTTTTATAGAGAAAAGGTCAAACATCCAAAGATAGGACTTGCCAAAAGTATCGATGAGTGCCTATAAAGGATTTTGTTAATTTTAATCCGCCAAACAGTAATGGTTGTTTAGGCTTTGATATAAGTACTCGTAAAACACCAATTTCGTCATGTTACAGTAAATTTTTTAAAAAATATACACAAAATTCAAATTAATTACAAAAACGCCCGTAAACCCTTGTAAATGTTTTTTTTTAATTTTTCCCTATTCCCTAAAAGCTAAAAGACCGCTAATGGAGTTTTTTCCTCTTCGTAATTTAGACCAATCATATTAATTACTGGATGACACTGCTAATTATTCTTTTTTTAATAATATTTCGTTTCGTTATTTTTTTATAAAAATAATTTCATTGATAAAAATCAAGTGGGTAGTACTTCACACCTTCACATTGTTCTTCTTTAAGCTCTTTTGAATGGCAACTTCATTTCAATTTTTAGAATTTTCACCTCAATTTTAAACAAATTTGTTCGCTTAATTGCTAAAACTATAGTATTAACACTTCAACATACTTATAAGCGAGAAATTTTGAGCAGTGGCAATTATTTACGTGAATAGAGTAAACTTGCCAACTTTAAGTAGACTAATTTATCAAGGAATATATTATAAGGCCCGTCTAAAAGGGTTGACAAGAAGTACTATCCAGTTCCGTTATGTTTTATATGTAATTTTGTTTAATAACTTTCCTAAATGGCTTCAAGAATGTCTAACTAAAGTAGTCTTTAGTCACTTTGGCGTATAACAAGAACACTAGGTATTGTAAATTGATAATGAACCCAAACGATAATTTTTGTTAGCTCGTGTAACTTTTTTGAAACTTCTAAAAGTGGTTGTTTGCGAGTTACGTCACATACGTTGATAAAGTCGTTTCTTATACGAGTAAGTTTTTCTTTTCGTTCTTAGGGGGGAAGAATTTTATGAATGATATTTTATTTAGAGAACGTGCCTTGACGTTTCCTGTTACTATTTTCAAATTTGCACTAGCACACCAGCGCGCACGTATAAACAAAGGAACATTTCTTCGGTTTGTAGAATTTCTATAATCGTGACAGGTTAATTCTGTAAATTATCTACGAAGTAGGAGAATCTGAAGCAATTGAAGATCATTACATTCAATATTTCAACAATCGAACTTGTGTTACAATATCTTATTGAGCTTTCAGAGCGAATCTACATGTTTATCAAATAAAACCCCAACAATATTATAGCTCGTGTGGGTGCAAACAACTTCAGCTACCATGTCCAATCTGAATAGTTTTGTTTCTACAACTGGCGACGGAGTTTTTTCTTTTACTACTCCTAAAATTTTGTTTTCTTTTTTTTTACCTGTCCCCAGAATTTTAAACATAAATTGACACCCAATGTGATACTAATTTAATATTAACCAAAGTGAAAACAATGATGCTTTGTATCAAACAATGCATTTTTTTTTAGATTTTGAGGCATTTAACCCAGTTTGGGTCATTTTTGCCTATATTCATTTAACAATAAGTTACTGGACCAACATAAAAATAAATACTACTTACAACTCATAAATTAATATCATATTTAAAATATCACAGTCTAAGATCACAAATTTATCGAAATATTACAGATTTTCTAGTAATTTCGACTCTTTTAAATGTTCGAAAACTCTTTTAATGACGTTCTCTCTATCGCTAAGTTGTTGCCCTAATTGGGGCGGCAAGTTGTATTTTATTCGAAGCGTCATTAAAATAGGACAATCCACCATAAAGTGGCTCACAGTAAGAGTCGCCCCACAGTCGCAAACTGGAGGATCATTTCCTTCAAATAAGTAACCGTGGGTCAACTTCGTATGCCCAATTCTTAAACGGCATAATGCCACCTCTTCCCGGCGGGATGCACGAACAGAGGTCTTCCAGGGCGACAAATTAATTATCCCTAACATTTCGAAGTTTGTTATTTTGCAAATCGTGCCATTGTCTATGCCAACAAGCTCTTATTTTTTTCTTTATTGCAGCTTTAACATCCGAAAATGGGTCATATTGTTAATAGCGCATGTTATGAAAAAAAAGTTGTTGAAAGCTTTTAATTTTAAGTATGGGAATATTCTCATATGAGAATGCTCCATATACCTAATAAAAAAAGAATAAAATGTTTCATCAAAGGGTTGAATCAAAATGATATGGTTTTATTTGAAAACAACATAAAAGGTACATAAATAAGTATCTAGGGAAAAATATGAATCTGGTACGATAGCTGAAGACCTCCATAATGAAAGTTCAGCAGATTTTTCGAAGCAACCCATCAGCGCCCTAACAGAAACTTTTAAGGCCCCCGAGACTCCTCATGTGCATATACTGTAATACCGTTCTTAAAAAATTATATTTTTAAATGAAAGAAAAATTTGTAACGGACGACTATTATTTATATCAGAACCGAAAAAAATTGCTCGAGTTAATAATAACATTGACAGTAAAAATGTCTCAATCATCAAAAATTGAAACTTTACAATTGTTTCGAGCTTCCGTCACTTAAACTCGTGAAAAGTTGTAGAATGTAGAAAATTGTAACTTAGTAAAGTTATAAAAGTTGATGTCACTAAATGTCACAAGGCGGCGAATACCCTCTTAGGACGACAGTTTCGTAGGTTACATCGATTTATAACTTCTTTTTAATAGAACAACTTTTATTATCCGCTTTTTCTAATTTCTCTAATTAATTTTATAAAGCGGTATTGTACAGGGTTCCCCACAATAACCTACCCATTTTAATTTTTCACAACCTACACCGCGATTCCACAGCAAAAGTTAAACTTGCTTCGATATTCGAGTACTATTGTCATATCGGGAGTATCCCTATGACATACAACCCAATCACCGCTTATAACATTTTGAAGGTTGTATATGGTGTGGCACAATTTGGTTTTAAGTCTACGACATGCAGATCTAATTGTGACGCGTCTGTAGACGTAATTTCATCTAAAAAATGATATTTCCAGGAAGATGCGTTTTTTTAAGTTTTGGGGTAAGGTTTTGGGGTTTTTAAAAAGTTTTTCTTGTACCACCGGAACAGGATAAACGAATTTTTGGGCGACTAATTATAGATGATGGCCTTGGGAATGTGTATCCCAATCTTATCTACACTATCCTTTTCAAGAAATGTTTTTAATTTAACAAAGTGCTTGATGGGTTAATTCCGCCGCCCCGGGGTTGTTTAAACAATTTAAGGTGGTTGTTGTAATAGTTATTATAGCAAAAAACTGCGAATTAGGTTAGTTTTGTCTCATTAAAACTATTATTAACAAAACCAACTTTTTAAATTTTAATTTTGCACTCCCAGGGTAGAAACAGAGAAATTTATGAGTGGCGTCCAATAGAGTGGCCAATGTGCAATATATGCACCGAATTTCCGGAAGATGGCCCTATTATTAAGGGAGGTATGAATTTATTAATTTTAATGTAGTTATTGTCGTCAAAAAACGATAAAAAATAATAGCCAAGCAATGGGTGTTTTTAGAAACTCCCTGTATATGTATGTTACAATTTTTAAAAATATTGTACCTACTTATCTATCTCACGATACCAAACATGTCATATTTTAACTTCGGGTTCAGCCGTAAATCAGATTAGCTTTCCTATTTCAAATAGAACACACCCCGTATAATTTTAGACTTTTGAAATTAATAGGGGGATTTTCTGAGAATACTATTAATTGTTTGGTACTATTTCCGATATCTTTTTAAATATTTTGAGAGCTTGTAGAATTACAACGCGTACGAAATAGTCCTGTTTATGGCCACACATCAGCTCACATTGGGCGCGGAAAATTTTATAACATAACTTTTGGTTTTTGAAAAGTTACAATTCTCATACTTCACTATTGCAAGTGTTGTAGTGAGGGCAGAATGTTACAAAAACTAATTTCTGTTAATGGGTTTGATAAGGGCACATTTTGGAGCACCAAGCTTGAACTTTCAAAAAGAGTTGCGCTTTGACTCAGTGTAAAAAAGCGTCAAAACTTGTTTTTTTATAATTTTCCAATTTTTACACTTTTCAATACCGAAAGTGCTATAGCTAGGGTACTATCTCATCTTATAAACTAAGTTTAGCTACAGAGTTTCATAAGGGTACATTGGAGAGTACCTTGATTGAATTTACAAAACAGTTTTGCGCTCCAATGGGACGAAAACTTTCGAAATACTTTCGTATTTCTTACAAAAAAATTATTTTTACACTTTTCAATACTAAAAGTACTGTTTAGTTAGGGCTTTAGTTTAATAATTGAACATTTGAGCAAAATGGGTTAAGAATATTTTTAAATAATTTTAGATTTTTTATAATTTAACAATTTTCTACTTTGCGTTATTTAAGATACTGTAGTTAGAGCAGAATTGGCCCACAGAGTTCGAGATAATTTTGAAACGAGTATTTTTGACCTCAATTTAAAGTTTTTATTTATCTTTTGTAATTTTGACGTATTCAAAAATATTTATTTCATATAATAAGTAAATAAAACTTTGTTTCGTTTAAATTTATTTGTCTTTATCATAATATGTAGCATTTGTTTTCCTCCCGATAAAAATTTTTGCATGTGCAGTCGATGTTGGATAACATTTTAAAATTGTTATCCAAAATATTAGTAATAATCGTGGAAAAATCGACTCGAATTTTTAATATTTCAGTATATCATTGAACTCGGTGTGGTTAACTGGTTATATTATGTGCTTAGTGCTGTGTTTGGAATTATCTTTTGCCGTTTAGGATATTCTGCAAGAAGTTTTAAGTTCAATTTCTGCTGCTTCACAAAAATTAGATTAAACTTAGTATAAAATTTTAGGAGTTACTCCTATTTTACTACCAGGAAAGGCTGGAAAGCACAGTGGCGTACCTATTTACCTAAAACTTGCTCCTCTGTAGCGTAGCGTTGCAGACGCAAAGAAGTGGGGAGGTAATTAAAAATCAATTCAAAATTTCAATTTTACTTTGAAAAAGTAATATACCTAATTACTTTATTTCTGATTTCTGGTCCCCCCCCCCGAATCCAGAAATATATGCTTTTTTCTATGTAGTGTATAAGACATTTTCGAAGTTAAATTTGTTCTAACCACACGAAAAAATGTTTTACAACTTTTGATTTTAATTTAAAAAGTTGGAAAATTTAATTTTGGATGTGAATACAAAACATCCCTTCATTTACATATAAAACCATAAGGTCGGCTCACTTTCCTTTCTTTTACCTTTTGTCTTTTCCTTTTCCTTTTCCTTGCACAACTGTTGGGGTGCTTTTTGTTTACTTAAACATTTACCTACTTCCGTTTACTGTAAAAAAAATTTCGTTCGTCCGACTGCAGTTAAGTAGAGAGTAGAGACTGTTAGTGGGTTACTAAAGAGGACTATTTTATAGTGACAAGCCGCAAAGTTGTAGTTGAAAAAGGTCGTTATATGCGGTAGGTACTTGAAAAATATTTCGCTTTAAGTTGAAGGGTAAATAAATCCTCGATAAATTCCTTTAACAAAAATAAGAATGTTTCAGAGCTGATCTTGAGATTTAGTTGAGACATCGAATCTAATTTAGCAATCGGTCACTGCTGCCAGTTGCTACCATACAAAAGATCATCCGAGTTGTTGCCTTATTTATCATTTTTCTAAAATATCCATCAATAACTTTATTTTTTTAGTTTTTAATCTTCTTTTTCATTTTCATGTGCACTCCTCCCTAATTTTCATGATTTATAGAAAAAGCTCGTCTGATTAAAAACGACCCTGACTTCTTAAAAAAAAAGAATAAAAGAGATTTCAAGTAAATTTCAAAGGTGTAACGGTGTGGGGAAGCATCGATGACGATACTTTTCAGCTGTTACCTCTTCTTCCTTTGTTGAAATTCGTATTTTAATGAGGACAAAAGCTGGACATTTAGACTTCCGCTAAGCTTTGCTGTTTTACCTTATATCCTTATATTTAGTAAGTATGCCCTTCTGAAATAACATTTAATTTAATGTAACAGCATTTAAGACAACAGTTTTGGTTTAACAAAAACAGTTTAGGGTAGGTATAAAACTTATAAATAAAAAGACATCCGCGCGTATCTTTAACACTAACAATAAGAGCTTTAAGATTGAGGTTTACTACTTTACATCGGTAAACCACAAAGCAACCCTGGACAATGATAAAATCAATCTGGATTTCGTGAGAACTTACAATTCAATTTCTTTTGTGCTATTTATGTAAGGGTGGCAAAAAAAGAAAAAAAAGAAACACACGTTTATATACTTTTTAAATTTAAATTTGTACAAAAGTTTTATTCGTTTTGTTTTTATGGTTTAAAATATCTCAAACTGCTTGATCCATTTTAAAATTGTAAAACTTGCAATTTGTATACTCGTAGAATAGGCAAAGCTTCATAAATGTGATATTTCGATAGAAATTTCTATTTTTAATATCAAAATATTTTCTTTTGCTAGTCATAGCACTAAAGCTCGCTAGTATGGCTGTTGCTTTATCGTCTTGCATTTTGTTCAGTTTCAATTTAAAAATTTATATTTTTGTAAAATATTCTCATTTTGGAACATAAACAAATTACGTTATTCCGGCACTCGCTCTAGAGGAAAGAAAATTCTCAAGAAAAATATTCAAAAACAAATTTCGGTTAACAAAATGTTCTAAAATTCCCTAGTGTGGCCCATCACTGCATTCACAAAATGAATTATTACACAGACAAATAAAATAAGAAATACAAGCTCGTCTTTAAAATTTGGAAGCCGATGAACTGATAAATGATAACGGCCCAACGACTAAATGTTTATATACGTTTATACGGAAATGTCAGAGCAATAACCCAGAGTTGTAGTGTACGAAAAAAAAGTTCAGAACTCCCTCTCAAATCTATTATCTTCCCATACATATCAAAATTTTTCTTCTCAAGCTTCTATGAAACCCGTGAATCATGTCGGGGAAATAGTCTAAATTCAATTTTGTATAGAATCCCCCTTAAACGGGCGTAAAACGTACCCAATAAATAGTTTATTGGCTTATTCTATTATAAATACTATAATTTACATTTTTATTCAAATAATGGCAGCAGCTGTGTAATTAATATGTCGTACATTGGATTAATCTGCAAGTTTATTTTTCATCCAGATCAAGGTATGAGAGAAAAACGAAAAGAGATTAATGAAATGATATTTTAAAATGTAACTGTAAACCATTGAGGAAGCCTGAAATACCCAGTAAGTTTAAACGTTTGAAAAAAAAATCTGACCTACCACCAAAGCTAATATTTTCGTTTTTCTCTCATAGCTCGAGTTGGATGAAAAATAAATTGGCAGATTAATCCAATGTACGACAAATTATAATTTACATTTGACGTATACATTATAAATGCGAGTAGCGGAACTAGAAATGTTTTTGGGGTTTTGCGTCGTAACTTAATATAACGTCGAAGATTGCTCATTTTCTTTATTGGTTTTTTAATAGCAAGATGTAATTTAATTTGAAAAGAATAAAAAAAAAGTTATAATGTTATAACACATTATTATCTTGGTCGGTGTGCACAAAGCTAGAAGTGCCTAAAACTCCTTAAGAAGCTTAAGAACGTTGATAAATGGAGTTGTGCGGCAATTTCAGAGATTGAAGTCATTCAGAATTTACAGCCCTTTAAGAAAATAAATACTTGAACGGTGTTTTAAGAGTTCTAACTTTAATTTCTTTAGTCCAGTAAATTGCTTCTACTATTTAATTTGTTTATTTGTTGGTGGTTTCCTTTTCGTGTCGAACATTTTTTGTTCAAAACAAGTTAAAAATTCGAGGTAATAATAATAAAAACAAATATTGCCTAGAAGCGTAAAAACTTTTACGAGGTTAAACAATTTTTTTGTTTTTAAAAGTCGTTTGAAGAAAGTATTTTCTTTTTTGCTAAATTACATAAGATAAGGGAGTTAAGAGCCCAAAGCCGGCATTCTTGCCAAAATTAAGAAACGCTTTTAGATAATTTCTTTAATTTTTTAATTATTAATAATTAATAGGTAGTACTTGTTATAACACGAGGCTCTTCCTTAATTTAACCGCTTTCTGTGTAAATAAGAAACAGTACAGATTTAGTGCAGGGTGTCTCCGAAAGGTCTGTCTGTACAGCGCTTTACCTGAGATCAAAATAGGCCGATTAAACCCAATTTACTCTTTCCAAAAGTGCACTATCGGACGCCAAAGATCTTAAAAAATTTACACTTTTTCATAAATAACCAAATATTGCTTTTAGCAATTAGAATAAAACTGAAAATGCACTGGAAAAATGCGTGTACATACTTTGCTTTCTCGTGGGTGTTGCGTAAGTGGTAAAAAATTAATCATCCGCATGCACTCAACCTCATATTTTTTTAACGGCCAGGTCAATACCTTCCACACTTTTCATACAAGTGGACATTCTGATTTACAGTATTTTTTGACCTCTTGCTTGGTTTTGCTATCTGCCGTAGTTTAGGCGGAAAATAATAATTTTCATTTGCACGTTGCGCGTACCTACTGGAGCAGCTGAGCTCATAACTAAGAATAAGGTACTGCAATTGTATAGGGGAAAGTTTTCTATGATTCTGCTAAATTAAATTTATTTATTTAAAAAATTTAACTCCCCCCCTCACCCACTCCCATGCATGGAGTATAAAAACGCGTACCTCGGAAAGTCACAAAGAAAAAATCTATAATATAATCATTATAATTTTTTATACTGCGGTATTTTTTGCTTTCGATGCACCCTTTCCAGAATAATAGACAAAAGCCAATTTTGAGGGTTTTTTTGTTCTATTAATATAATAATTATGTTGAACATATATATCGAAAGCATTTGATTTGTAGCCAATTTACTTTGCCACCTTCGGTATTCTTTAACCTGTTTTTTATTTAACTTGTGATAACGCGCATTTTTAATATTTAGCGGTAAATAATTCAGGAAGAACAAGATAAGTACCACTTATATTGTACAGGAAAACCTGTAACACTAGCAAAAATTATACGGCAAAAAGAAGTTATATGACACATAACTTATTTTGGTTAGAGAATAAAGTACAAAATGTAAAATAATAATTATGTTGGACATATTATAAGCTTTACTGCTGTAGTATGCATAGGTAACGTGCAGAAAATGAAAATTATTCTTTTCTGCCTAAACTGTGGCAGATAGCGAAATCGAATAAGAAGCCAAAAATGTTGCAGATTAAAATGTCTACCTGTATGAAAAGTGTGGAAGATATTGACCTGACCGTTAAAAAAATATGAGGTATCAAAGTAAACCAATATTTTTTAAAGTTCCATTGCATCATAATTTCACATTCTGAGCAACTTTTCTTATTAACATTTTGTCATATCAATAACCGAAATTGTACTTTATCTGTTTTTTTCAATTGCCATACTGCCTTGATTTTTTTAAACTAAAAATCTGCTTGAAGGTCTTTTCAGATCAAGCAGGGGGACATCCCAAAACATCAAAACGAGTTTCCAAAATTCATGAATCCATATTTAGAGTGCTGTCACTCCGGGAACACGCTGTATACTGAAAAAGGTTTAGAGCAGAATAGAGGTGAAATTTTCGGCCCTCCGTTGTAGGTATTTCAGAAGGATGAACCATTTTTTTTTAAGACTCTTAAAATAATAGAGTAAGTGAAAGTTTTGCTATTTTTCCGCAATGAGGGCTCCCTAAAGAGACATCCTTTCAAAATCCTACATACTATAGATACGATAGGTGTCCAAGAGAATCCTACATAGAGAGACTGCGGGGTAAAGAATGAATCTTCTCAACGCATTATTAGGATATGCCCAGTTTTACGACATTGAGAGAGTCTACACGTCTACACCGAGTTCTGCTTATCTTACTGTCTTTAAAAAGACAAAGAGCCTTATGGAGTTGCATTATATCATAACGAGGACGAGTAAATTATAAATATTTTTAATTACACCGGAATGAACCAAACTCAAACCTCCCTTTTCAATCTGATAAATCTTAGCCATCGAATATTGTAATCATTTAGGTTTTGTAGTGAGGTGGCCAGTCCGGGACCAGAAGGATTTTCAGGAGGCCAGACCTTCCCCCCCCCCGACCTCCCCTGCGTTGTACACCGAACACTCCTCGTAAGGACTTAGTTTTTTTTTCCGTTTAGTGACAAACCTCTTATGAATGCGATCTCGTATAATCGGCTAAAAGGTCGAAATTGGGTAAGTTCCTAACGAAATGATGAACTGAGATAGGGTATGCATAACAGTAGAGTAATCGTTTTTAAAAGTTGAAAGTTTTTTAATCGAGAACGAATTAAAAAAATTCAAAGGCATTAAATCGAGTAGGCGAAAATTTAAATTTTCGTTGTCTTTCTCGACTATCTTTCCACCCCTTAATTAAAAATAGAGATCATTGCTAATGGACAACTTGAACTCGAAACTTTTTTTATTAGCACTTCTTTTCAAACTTTTTGAATTGCAAATGCAATTTAAAATTAAATATTTAAATTCGGGAATAATTCGAAAAAAAAGGTATTTACATTGTGTCGGAGATTTCAATTTAGGTAGTCGTTGTTTGACACTCGCCAAATTATTATTTCGGCCGCATCGGAGAATTTTCTTTTAAAATTTAATTAGAAGCGTTTTCGAAATAAACAATGAATATTTGATTCAAAAGTTAGGCGAAGGAAAGCAGGGGTTGTGTTCGAAGTGCAGAATGTGTAATTAGAAGTTTTAGTTAGGTGTTGAAAACAGTTACCTATTACACTTTGTGGGTTTGTGCGACGCTCTTGAAAAATACTTTTCAAAGTGTAAAATTTCAAATATTAAATTTTCAAATCTATTTCGGAATTCGAGGGGAAATATTTGTAAGTGTCGAATTTGCACATGTTTTTAACGTTTGTATGAGCTTCGTTTAACTACGGTATAGAAAAGGAATAAGCGTGAAATTTGTGGAATTATTATAGAAACGAATATTAAAAATGGGTTATGTCGACTCGGATATTTCGCTTCACCTTATTTATATTACTTTATTTTTGCAGGTATTATTACATCAACTGGTGGTCGAATGGCAGGCGATCGACTATGCAGTAGTGGTACCAGATTGGACGTAATAAGTTCGCCTGCAGCACAGTCGGGAATTCAAGTTGGTAGCGGAGTAAAATCCAGCAACGAAAACGTCCCTAGAGCACTCAAGTCGGTTTCCAAGCAGAGTTTGTTAGGTAAACAACACTTTAAGTTTAATGTATTTGTTTGCGGGAGCTAAAAATATATTTCTTTACAGATTTGGTTAGTTGTAAGTTAGGAATGTCCAAACCCCAAAGACCACGAGTTTTCAACGAGCAACTCTATTTTTCCCAAGATAGCATTTCGATTGCGTGCGCGAATGCGGCGGCTAATGTTAGTTCGGCGGCTAGTGAATTAGATCTATCTAGAAAGGCGCGAAGAAAAGATCTTCGTAATAGGCTCAAATTACCATCGAGTGTTGCCTTGGCGAATTATGCGGACGCGCCACTTTTGGCTCGTTGGAGAACGTCGGGATCTGGAGCTGGTATCAATCCACCATCCACCAATCACCTAAATTCCACCAGTAGTTGTAGCGGTACGGAAAGGTAATTTTTTTATAAATTCTTATTTTTAGTGTAAAATTTGACGATTTAAGCGTTGACAGTTTTTCCCTCGAGAATCTTTTAAACCTGTCATTAGGTTAAGCCTTCAATAAACGTTGAACAACTCTCGAAGAACACGACTGTCAATACGAATTTACTTTCATAGTCGACCGATTTATTAGCTATCAGAATTTCCTCTTATTATAAAATATTTTGTTTTATTACGCGTTTCAATATTTATTTGAAAAGCAAATTGAATTGGATTTTGGTAAAATATATTTTTTAAAAGATAAATTTGCCTTTAGGTTAAATGCACGAAGTAAACAACTGGTTAATGAAAACATCAAACATAAAAAGAACGAATTTTATCAAATGTGGTTTCTTTATTTACATTTTTCAGTATCTTTATTCGTCAGTATGACGCTCGAAAGTTAATCATAAACAAACTTTCAGTCATAAAGACTGCCTTTTCAGACACGGTAACTTCTGGGTGATTGTCTCCGGGTAACTGTTGCTCAGCAATCTCTCTTGCAAAATCAAACGCTTTTCTACCAGCTACTCCGGATTCGCGAAAAGCAAATTTTTGTCCTCGGATTATAATCTTATCACGGGTAAAAACTCGCTCCCTACTCGTCGAATTTTAGAGTAATTGTTGCCACGTGTAATCACGTCCATAAGCTTCGATCTACTTTTCGATCAGTTTCCGAGAGGTAATACAATAGACGGTGACTGTGAAGGACCGGTGACTAAAATTCAGTCACCGCGACTATCTACAGGAGGTGTTCACGAATTTCTGTTTTTTTTGCTAAAAAAAGCTTACAAACGTAATTGTTTTTGGTAGAATAAGTGGCTAAACTGCGCTACATTGCCCAAATCTTTGTACATAATTGCCTTTTGTTCTAGAGGATAAAAACAATAAAATCCTAAAAAGCCTATGTTCGATAATGGTTTAGAGGGGTATGTCGGGTGGTATGAACGGAAATACTTTTACGTATGCCCCTATTTTTCCTTATTATTTCTATTATTATATTTTAGGTTTGTTTGCCGTTTGAAATTAGTTGCGCTCTAAGAAAACTGTAAAAAAGCTGCGAGAAAATTCAATTTTTCTAGTTTTACGCGCATAACTTGAAAACTACGCACTTTTTGAAAAAAGCACTTTTATACAAAAACAAAGTACATTAAATTTTCTACAAATTAAGTTGCTTAGCTTTTATCATTAGATTAATAGCTAGGACGCTAGAGCGCGCCCAAGTTTGAGAAAAATTCCAAAATCAGTTTAAAAACTGTAATTTTTTTTAGTTTTTCGCCTCTAACTCGGAAACTACGCACTTTTAAAGAAAAGCGTTTTCACACACAAACAAAGTACTTTACAGGTCTGTTCGTTTGCAATGTTTTCGCTGTTTTTTTGCGTGAGATCATGAAGTCGAGTGTTAGTTTGTAAAATGTTTTCTTAGTAGATGAGTTTTAATGACGTCACACGAATCAACTCCAACATGATTTGCCTGAATTAGAGTGAACTCAGACAGTCCAAACGAACAGACCTAATGTTTTCTACAAATTATGTCTGTCATGCTTTTACGATAGATGTGCGGTTTAGGTTAGGCGATAGGTTAGGTTAGGTTAGGTTAGGTTAGGTTAGGTTTAATGTATTTTCGTAGTGTATTTTGACCGTAGCGCCTAAACCCAGAACAACATTCTCATTTCTCTTAGTCACTATGTAATTATTTTAATTACCCTCAATGCCTCAATACCCAAAACCCAGAATGTTTATGGAACTCTGTCCCTACCCAATGTCTCTGTTTGATGAAAGTCAAGTTTGTTCAAAGCGATTTTGGAATTTTTTTCAATCTTTGGCGCGTTCTAGCGCTTAAACCGTTCACCTTAAAAAAAACCAAAAGGTAAATTTGTAGAAAATTAGATGTAGTTTATTTTTGTACAGATGCGCTTTGTCCAAAAAGTGCGCAGCTTTGAAGTCATAAGCGAAAAACTGAAAAAGAGTTATTTGCACGAAATAGAAAAGGTCGCTTTTAAACAGCCCCCTCCTCTTGCCCCTTTCCGGCACTTTTAGTATGTTGTATTGCAGGCTCTAACGAACAACTATACTAATTTTTAAAACTCTTGGATGTTTTTCCCTCAAATGTCATCGCATGTTTATTTGGACTGCACTAGAGGTGGTAAAGTTGAAATTCGGATGCAGCATCCCAAAATACATACCTATAAAACCATAGAGAAAGAAATTTCTAGATTTTTTTCCTGAACTTGCTTTTTATGTTTTTCTAGTGACTGGTACTACAGTTAACACATTGTATAACACCTCTTCGTATATCGTACATTTTTTCTCCTACTAGCCCAAGTTTTCAGGCTTCAATTTAGAATAAATCGTTTGTTGGAAACTTTCATAGAACCTTCTTGAGCTCTGGAGCTCTATTTTTGTGTTTGCGTTGACAATTTTTTTTAAGTGCTCAACAGCAGCAACTTACATACTCCGAACAATTTTATTTTACGTCTCCCAACTGAAAATATTTTTTACGAAAGTAGCAAAAATTAAATATTTTTATTCGTTCCTAAAGGGAAATCTTTAATATAATCTTAAGCGCGAAAGAGAATATAAATATTAAAGGATTGGCCATTATAGTCGCATAAAATAAAGTAAAGCACACTTTTGGACCCTTAAAGACTAAAAGGTGTAATTCTATCGATATTTGAAATCAATTTTTTTTCCTAAAGTTTTTATCGCACAACTGTTGCACTCGACATGTTTTTGATATATTCCGCACTAATGAAACGAAATCGAAATCGCTTATTGCAAGATTTTAGTCTAATTAAGTTTTTATTTATTATCATTTTAGTCGGTACGGCTTTAGAAGAGGAGAATCGTATCATCCGAGATCGAGAGGGACACCTAAGTGGACTTTTGTGTTCGATCCTGCAGGAAGGCTGTGTTATTATTGGTCCATGGTTGTGTCGTTAGCATTTCTTTATAATTTTTGGGTTATCATTTACCGTTTCGCCTTTCAAGAAATAAACAGTAAGTAACAAATTTTTAATTTAATTTGGAAGCTCCGAAACTATTTTTGTTCGAAAATTTATCGGAAAAAAATCGAGGAAAGTTTATAATGTGACGGTGTGCCCCCTTTTGATTTTATTTTCTGTTATTTATTGCATAGTCATAGTCATCTTATAAATGTTCGCGAGACTTTTCGATAGAATCTTATTTAGTAGGCCGCGTATAAAGGTTCTTTCGAAACCAGTTGAAAAGTTTTCATTTCGAGTAAATGCGTTTATTAATTATTTATGAGATCGTGAATTAATAATGTTACTTTTCAGGGGATACAATCTTAGTGTGGTTCTGCTTGGATTATTTCTCGGATTTTTTATACCTAGCGGATATCATGTTTCATTTTCGCACGGGATACCTAGAAGACGGAGTGTTACAAACAGACGCGACGAAGCTCCGGCAACATTATATGAACTCGACGACCTTTTATATAGACTGTTTGTGCCTATTACCTTTAGATTTTCTTTATTTATCGATAGGATTTAATTCCATTTTGCGATCGTTTCGTCTAGTGAAAATTTATCGTTTCTGGGCGTTTATGGATCGTACCGAAAGACATACGAACTATCCCAACCTATTTAGGTCGACCAGTTTAATTCACTACCTCTTAGTAATATTTCATTGGAATGGGTGCTTATTTCATATAATACATAAAAATAACGGATTCGGGTCTAAAAATTGGGTGTATAGTGACTCGGAAAATGCGGACGTGGTGAAACAATACTTACAAAGTTACTATTGGTGTACTTTAGCTTTAACAACTATTGGGGACTTGCCAAGACCGAGAAATAAAGGAGAATATTTGTTCGTCATCTTGCAGTTGCTATTCGGTCTGATGCTGTTTGCAACTGTGTTGGGTCATGTTGCTAATATCGTTACATCCGTATCTGCCGCTAGGAAAGAATTTCAGGGTGAGTGCTTTTTATTAATACTTTATTTACATTTATATGCCGTACAAACAAAGACTAAGTTATAACATTAAACGCAATCGAGTTTCCACAAGGATGAGTCGGCTTAAAGCGATCGATTCAAATGCGACAAATGAGCTCATAAGTTTGAACAAAAATAATTTTAATTAGTGTAGGTTAACTCGACCCAAAACCGAGTTCTACCTCGATTAAGCCGATTCGAGAGACCGCACAAAATTAATTTAAAGGCATAAACATTTTGACATCGTGACAAGTTTGTTAGATAAAATCATCCCTTGTAAAATTTCAAGAAACATAAATTGACCAACCTTCTATTCCAAATTTTTTTTTGGCTTGTGTAGATAACCAAATTTTAGATTTAATACGAGTTTATATAAAAATAGAGTACGAAGACGCTAAATTACCATACACTTTTTTTTATAAAATGGCAAAAAAAGCAATCTAATTTCCATTTATTTTTCATTACACCCAATTTTAGCCTAAAGCATATTTGCATAAAAGCCAAGTAAACGGCCTGCTAATAACCATAACTGAACTTTATTTCCTCACGTCTTACGTAAAAGAGTGTAATGTAAAATAATAAATAACGATATTTCTTTCATTCTTTTTAAAAATTTTACACCTCAAAATTGAAAACTCGACTCAAGTACAATGTAATTTACATATCGAAATTCGGTCTTGACAATTCAATTTTGCAACAGACAATACTCTACATATTTTTTTCAAACGCACACAATAGAGCTATTTCATTACAAAACTTGGAAAATTATTTAGATCCTTGTGGAATCCGTTGCTTTACGCACATCGCATTGGCTGGATGTTTCCACAGATAAAAATAAATGTAAAATGTTCAATTTTTCAATTTTAGTTGAACAAAAAGATATTTTTAGGCACGAAAGTGGCAACAACGGCGATAATTGATAATGAATAACGCGCGTTTTATTATCTGCCACGCATGTACAATTTACAATACGATTTCCCTTTCTAAAAGTCGCTAGAATAGTACCGAAATAATAATTTCAAATATATTTTTACGTTGGAAAAATGGTTCAAAGAGACCCACGGGTAACTATAAACCACTCGATATATTATGACAGTTTCGATATCCAAAAAAATTCTGCGGATCAAAAGAGGATGTTAAAGCTGACAATTTTTAGAAAACAGATAAATTCTTTACTCGACATGATGTAGACTGACGTCCGTTTGATTTTTCTATTTTTAATATTGAAAATCGCTCTAGGCATTTTATAGCATGGCAGTTGTTGAAATTGACGTCCATTCGATTTGAATTAAACTAGTAGTTGCACTAGTACACGTCCTAGAGGTGTTAAATAGAAAAATTGTAGTCAGCCACGTACTGGTTATAGTGTGGAAACCATACAAAAGTACTTTTAGACGCTAAAAGTGGTGGTGATTCTTGTCGCGCATTTTCTATTTAAAATTCGTTCCATATTTTTCTGTGTTTTTTATAATAATATTCAAATATTCTTGTTCTATATTTGTTGCTTCATGTATCATTTAGTGATTCGTATTCCCGAGACGCACTATGTTTCTTAAGTAATACGTTTCAAAAATTCAATACCTAAATCTCCTCGGAGTGAGTACTCCCTGTGCCATTTGCATATGGTAAAAATGAGCCTTTTAAATGCCAAATTTAAGAAGAACAATTTTCAATAACAATACATTTTGATGCAAGAAATAACCTCTTCAACTACTATTTCTTGGTGTTTTTAGTATTTGAACGTTTTGCAACTTTGTATTCTGAAACCAGACCGTCTTTTCACACATCTAATTAATACTCAAATAAATTGAGAAGGCTTATCAAAAACGCACGTTGATAACTACAAAGCAGTCACTTAAAAATTTAGCCTTTGGGCAATTGACTAAACACTGATATGCTATTGGTATTTGGACCCCTTCTCTGTGCTTTTTCATAAATATACAGCATACAGTTTATATTATTATTATTTTTTCCCTGAGGCTGGCCCCCAGTGGTTCCTTGCACCGCGACCTCTTGAGTCTATTGTGCGCCTCGGATATACTCTTCTTTTATATGAGTTCTGTGCTTTTGATAAAGTCCAGCATTCCCTCTATTGGTAGTTTAGGCAATTCTCTTTGGAGCATCTTCTCCTTTCCGAGATTGCTGTGACGACTTCTTGAGAAAGCTTCACAGTGTAGCTGAAGATGAATTGGAGTTTCCTCTGCCTCTGCACACCCTCTGCATAGTGGGTCTTCTTCTAGTCCTATCGTATAAAGGTGCTTTTTGAGCTGGCAATGTCCCGTTATCAGTACCGTTGCCAGTCGTAGCTCACCTCTACTCGTTCTAAGTAGGGAGTGGGTTTTTTTTGTCAGAGGGTTTCTTCAGTAGGACTTTAGAGTGGCCCTGCCCAGGAGTCTCTCTCCAGTGTTTAGTATGCCATTTCGTTAGAAGTGAGTGTATTTCTCTCTTTGCCATTTCGTAAGGAATGCCAAAGCTGGTTCTGGTTCAATGGGTCTTATTTTGCTGCTCTCTTTGGCCAGACCGTCCGCTTTTTCGTTCCCTAGTATGTCGGCGTGAGCTGGCACAGCATACAGTTACTTTTTATTTTTTTGCCAAAGAAGCTTGTCCCTGAAGTTTGGCTATATCATTTACCGTATAGACAATATAGAATTTAATACCTTTACATTAGATAGTGTTATAACAAATGAATAATGTATTTAAACTAAACGTACTGTGAACCATTCATAACTTGACAGTGGTAAATTCGGTTTTAAAACCATTAATTGCTTTTGCGGTCACTTCTGAAGTTATAGCTCTTATTTCAACTCGAATTCGATTTTTTAAATATTGAATATTATAGCCTCAAAGAAGAAAATCTAATTAACTTTGACGAGCGAGCAGGTCATTCTATCGTACCTCTACTGCCTATTTTGACACGTATTATTAAGAAAGTCGGGGACATTAATTCCAAAATGAGGAGGTGTCCCATCTTGTTGAAGCCATATTCTGTTCTGAGGTATATCTGGATCTACTTCATTTGGAAATAATCTTAAATCTTAAAAATCGAGATACATTTCTTTCAAAAATATGGCTTCAAAAATTGACTTCCAATCATTCCCACCCACACGTTGCCTTTCTGCTGGTATTGAGTGTGTCCTTTTAGATACCAGTGAGGATTTTGTGAAGACCAATAACATGTGTTTTGTTTGTTAATTGTGCCGTTTAAACAAAACGTAATCTCAACAGTAAAAAGGATATTTTTATGAAAATTTGCATCTTGATAAGTTTGTTCGTTATTCCTTCACAGAACTCCAGCCTTCTGCCCAAGTCGTCTTCAAATAATTTCTGAACTGCGCAAGCTTAATAAAGATGAAATTTTTATTTTTTTTAAACTCGCGTACAGCGGATTTATTCAAATCATGGTCTCTAGCAGTTTGTCTTAGAAATTTGTGGATTTTTCTCAACAGACAGAACGCATTTTCTCGTTCCCCATTAGTGAAAAAGATCTCCTAGTCCTACTCAAATCTTTCACCGAACCTTGAAATTTCCGCCAAATTTTGCTTATCGTAGACTGCAAAATGTTTAATTCTGGATAGGTACTACAAGTTATTCAATAAATCACTTACTTCGGTCTGGGTTCTTCTTCTATCTCAATATCTCAGAATCATAAAAATTTCAACTCTATGTTTTTCGGATAAATTAGCCATTCCAAGAAAGTATTGTTCAAACTTTGTTATTGTGACAGTCTTCTAAAGAGCATTCATTCTTTCGATTGTATTTGATTAATACTACACAATAAAATAAATTTTGTAGATATTTTATTGTTTTTCTTGACAATTTTTTGATGTAAAGGTATTCAAGTTTCATGCGGTTGAAAAGAAGAAATAAGCAACTTTTATTTAAAACTTTTTTGCCTAAAGTGGAAATTTACTGAACTGTATAGCATATTCCAAACCGTTGGTTCGGATGGACGTTGATCACTCAAGGAAAGTGTCTTTAATCTTTCTTAACTTGTTGTTGTAAACTCCTCTCCAATTACAAGCCGCTTTCAAGAGCGTGAGAGGAAGCATCCCTCCTCCCTGTAGTAAAGCCAATTCCTTCGCCGTCCTGATGGGCTTCATTCCGCAAGTCTTTCAACGACTGCCGGTTATTTCAACGTGAGACGGCACCCACAAGAATCCAATGTTTGTTTTGCTCTCCACGATTGATTTTAACGCACTCATATTATCGTTTTTAATAAGTTCGATATATTCTTTAACAGCCAATGATTCTGCAGTAAAAATCGAATTGATATTGTTGAGTTTTGTGAGGGTCTCAAATCGAGTGCAAATTCATTGTTCAAAAGCATCACATTAGTATATTAATTTATGAGACGGACCCCAAATAAGTAAAACTTTTCTCGTCTTCCCTTATCTTATTATTCAATTATTTATGTCTTATTTTACTCGCTTCTTATTCTTTGTTATGCCTACGAGGCTACAAATTTTTACAATAATACTGTCACCCTCGTTCTCGTCATTACACGTTTGTGTAAAAGAGATTCAATAGAATGTATTTCTTTTTTATAACGAAACTTATGAAAACAGAATACAGTATCGGATGGCTACAGATTTAGTTACTTCCTACCATGTTGTTATCTTTAGATAAAAAAGTTTTTTGAAATTTTGCTTTGTTTATTACGTTATAACTGCTCGTTTTATATTGGGTATATTCTTTATTGAGGAAATAAATTGTGACGTCGCAGATACTTCTACCTAATTAGAATTTATATGATCAAACTAAAATTGCGTATAATATGTGGAATAAAGTGCGTGTAAGTTGTACGTAATGGGGGAGGGGAAGACACTTACACCCACCACTTTTTAAGGACTCTACGGCTCCCTGTTAATTTCCCGTTTTGGCCATAGGATAACGCGTCCTTGATAAGAGAATATCAGCAAGCACTTCAATCCCCTCGTGCCAGGGGGATGATAAACTCCTGGCCTAATGGTCAAAATTTACATTCGACTAAACTATGACGACACACAGGATTTGTTGAGGGCACTACCTTTCAGATGAAGTCCTTGTTTTCGAAAACTGTCAGTCGAAGTTAATAATCTCTTACACCCAATTTCTTACTTTTCGGCAACCCTTAACAAGCTGTAATATGTAACCCAGCATGGGACAAGCTTCGGTTTATTTTAAGAAATTAGAGCAGAACACCTCATTGAGACATTTTTTAATTTGAGCTTTTAAACTAAATCAATAAATTCAGTTTTAGATGATACCCCTAAAATGGGACGTGGTCTATTATGACCACGACGGCGACAACGTCGTTGTGCTTTAAGTTCAAACTATTTTTTTTGTAAAAAGTTAACAAACTAATACGTAATTAGATCAGTGATCACCCGGTATATATACGTACTTTTCCGCCTATAAGCTTTAAATATACATCTCTCTAGTATTTGTTTTTGCATAATGTAGTTTTTCATTAGAACCTCAATTCCTAGAAATATAATTTATTGAAAATGCAGTTTCCAATGTTTCTTTTTGTTTTGTGAAGTAGATCCTCGTTAAATATTCTGGCAGGGTTAAAAACGACTCGCTAGAACGTTTCGAGTTATCTCGATAGAATCATTCGTCCATGACAGAGAAGGTAAACTGTTTGTCAAAATTTAAGAAGGGTATTTTTCTATTTTTGTATTTTATATACATTTTCGAAGTTTATTTTTTTATTTTTCACATTATCGTCGCCCTAAAAGCAAAATAATGTGCTTAAAATGTGTACTTTACAATAGGAATCAAGAACATTTATTTTTATCTGTGGTGATTTCGGGATACGAAATCCAGCCTACGCACATTTTAAGCGGTTTGTTGTGTACTGTGTTTATGCGTTAATTAAACATGTTAATTGTATTTTTAAATGCGCGAAATGTTCCTTTTTTTAAAATACAACATACATGTTTGGTTATCGTCTTTTTTAAAATTAATTTCGTCATCGTATCTTTATCATGTTCACGCAGACAACTCGGCGATATGTGAGTAGGCAATGTTTGCCAGATTCGTTTCCCGATTTTATTGTGCCGTTTCCCTTTTATTATTGTATTTATTAGTGATATTTTAGTTGTTTTATTTAAATACGGCTTGTAAACCCCCTGGGTGTACCTTGGCTGTAGTATAAAACTGCTTTAAAAGTATAGACAATTGACAAAAAAAATAATCGGAAATTTTTTTTTAAATTGTACGCCGGAAAAAGCTAGTTTTATACACATTAAAGCCACGTCACAAAGCTTTTTATATTCTCTACATGTAGCACCCTGTTTATAATCAAATTAAATCCTTTGATGTAATGCTACGAACCCCGTTGATTTGTATAGCCCTTAAACCTCTGCATGGAATGCAATTTATATACTAACTATACTCAAACTAACTTTGTTAAAGATAAACAGATAAGTTTAAAATGTTAAACTTTTCGGCTAAAGTGCTTTTGGAATTTTGAAAGGCGAATTTAGGCACAAGTTTATAACGACTACAGGTACATCCTACGTATTTCTGTTAAAATCTATGTGAGGTATAACGAATAGTATTTTCTATTTAACTAGAAACCTAAAATTGGGGCAGATAAATTTTTAAGAAAATGTCAAATGTCATGGTATTTTTTTCGTACAAATTTTTAACCGTTAAATTGAATACTTCGATGCAACTCGTTTACGAAGTTGTGTAAATTTTTATATGTCCGTATTCAACGTGCCTGAATATAGCTCTCGTGCTTCACGAGTAGGTAGGTACTTGGAGGTAAACAAACACATATTTTGAAATTTTCTCTTTCTCCCAGATAAAGTTATTCCATCCATTGAAAATTGATACTTACCTATATAAAATTGAATTCATATTTTAATAAAAAGAATGTTTTTCATTACTTTCAATGGTTTCACATTAAAAGTAAATTTCTAATTATGAAGACCCTGCATTGATTAAAATATTTACATACATTAGGTGTGTTAAAGAATGAAAAGCGTTTATTTCATTTTTATTTATGCTCTGCAATCGTATGAAGCAATTTTGAATTTATCGTGAAACGTAACGGAATTAGATTTATATGTGCAAACAAGGTGGTGGGAACATTTCAAAGCAAAACTACACAAATACACAACTACACAGGGCAATCAAATCGGAAATGATTTTGACCAGGCTATGGAATTAACTTCACAGCCTTCTAATTGATAAACTGAGGCGTTATGGAGTACTTTTCGGCTAAATTGCTTCGGGTCAGAGTCGGTGGGTACATATCGAATGGTTACGAAGTCTCCCACAGGGACGCCATCTTGGTCCTGTCATCTTCGACGGTTTTGTTAGTGACATCAGGGCCGGGTTTCTTTCGGAGTATTTTGTCTATGCTAATGATTTGAAAATATTTTGAAGTATGACAAGCATCAACTATATTATAACCTTCCAACGCGATATTGATGAGTTGCCGAAATGAACGCCTGATCAAGAAGCTTAATCTTAACATAAAAAAGTACTTTGTAACGTCCTTCTCGCCCTAACATGGGAAATTCCCTTTTATATACTAACTGGGTGACCACCGTCTGCAGGTTGTCGATTTGATGAGAGACCTGGGTGTGGTTAATGATAGTAAACTTAACTTCTCCGAGCACATAGACAGCATTCCTCGAAGACCTCAAACCCTTGGTACGATTCTTAGCATTGGCAGAGAATTCTCTGCTCGGACTCTGTCACTTATTCTAAACCCCTGGTTAGACCCATAATACTGGAATATAACACAAATTATATGGACACTTTACTTTGGCATAGACATCAATGGGTGCAAGACGAGGGGGTGCAGTGTAAATGCTGCAAATACATCGACTATCTGAAAAGATCCAATGGTCAAGATTTGGGTCTAGAGGAAATCTACAGACAATTTGGCGTTTGAACCCCATATCTCGGAGACGGGTATACCTGTTTCAAAACCTCACCGACCTGCGCAAACAACACAATTTTGTACAGCGTCGTAACCAAGGTTACACACCAACCTAAACACACGGATTGGGTATCGCTTTTAACCGCTTTCTCACTTTCCCTTCAGCGCATCTAGGGCCGGTGAGGTTTTGCAAAATGTATAGCCGACCTTTGTTTCTTCTATAAAGTTCTAAATGGGCTTATAGATGCTCTTGATCTCCTGGACTGGTGTATCTTGGACTTGGTCTAAAGTACCAAATCCCTGAAAAGTTACGTTTGCAATAGGCCCATGAATCTAGCGGCTGGCTTAGTGAATGACAATAACTCCCCCTTAAACTTTTTTGGGCATTTAGGTCATTTGGTCAATAGTGATATTAATTTTATTGTTATAAGCTTTATAGAGTTTATGTCTCTCATTGTAATTTTGATTAATCGTTTTGTAGTATATACCGCCGATTGGCGTTGGAATAAATGAATTTTCTTGAAAAATCAGAAGATCGTTTGAAAATCAACGAAAAGATACAAAATGCATTAAAAGTATTCGATGACGAATACTAAGATGTTTTAGTCTAAAATTCGAAAAGGTGTGATTTAGGTACTATAGGTTATTTAACAATAAAAAAGCCCTTCCTGGACATTTTCCGAACCTTGTTTAATAATTCCTTACTACGGCCAAGCCATCGTTATTTATGTATCTGCTACGAAAAGTTCGTTTTCTTCGCTACTCTAATTTTGACAAATTTGATCTAATCACAAAGCTATGCTTGATTCTCCGGTTTAACTATTAAATAGTTACTCCTCATGAGAAGTCTAAAGTGAATTAAAAGTAAAATTTGGAATTTTGAGTCCTCAAACTTTCATTTTTTAGTACCTAATTCAGATTTTTAATTTAATTTTGGAATGTATTATTTGTATGATTATTTTGAGCCATTCCTGTTTTCAAGTCTACACTCGCGATTTGATTGATCGGTTAAATAGTTAATTTCTCGAACTCCCCGAAGTGTAGGTGTCCATTGGATAGATTCGCTTGTCGTATGCATAATTTCCATGGAACTAGAAAATAAGTGGAATGGTTATAGGCTAGTTTGGGGGTATCTAAAAGTGAAGCATCAGTAACGTAAGGGGGCTGTTGCTCAGAAGTGTGCGCGACCGAGCACGCCAGGGTCCTGTCTCACTCGTCCCTACCACCACACTCCCGGACCTCTGACAGCTTGTTCTGCGCCAAGAGCTTCATGTTCTTCGCCAGCTCGACCCTTCCACTTCTTCTAGTTCCTCAGCTCAGTTTTCCAGTATCTACTTGTTTATTTGTGGTTTCGCGTTTTACTTTCTTGAAACGCTTCATTCTGAAATCCATGACTACCGGGTTATGGTCGCTGTTAACATCTGCTCCGGGATAAGTTTTTACCGATTTTACATACTTTTTTAGCTCGAGACGCATCATTATATAATCTATTTGATTCCGTATTATTCTGCCTTGATTGTCTGCAGGCGAGACCCATGTATACAATCGTCTAGGATGTTCTTTGAAAAAGGTGTTGGATACGAAGAGGTTATTTTCATTACATAACTGCACAAGCCTATCCCCTCTGGAATTTCTCTCGCCAAGACCATGTGCTCCCACAACTACGCCTTCGGTGCCTGTCCCAATTTTGGCAATTAAATCTCCCATAACAATTGTGATCTCACCCTTCTTAGTCAGTTTCATTAGTTCATCTACCTCGTTATAAAATTCTTCTATCTCTGTCTCTGATTTATCATTGGTGGGCGCATACACTTGCAGAATGTTCATTTTGCGGTGAGACGTTTGAAGCCTTAAACATTGCTTCAATCGATTCCTAAAGTCGACAATAAAATTTTTTTCTCATAGTATGGTACCGACTGCTTGATGAACACCGCAGCTCAGTAGGGGCATGTGTATAATATTTTCTTATCATAAAAAATATATCGAACTCTTAAAATTCGGTGGCTTCCTTTAGAGATCCCCCACATAAATATGAACATCTACTATGATTTTATTGGCATGTGTATTTAAGGGTTAAAAAGGGTGCTCGAATTGATTACTGAAAATCTCAATTTTTGGCCCTTTCATACTTTTTTGTGTTTCTCCTAATATAAGGGAATTACACCCTATGTACACATTTTACCCCATTCATTTAATTAAGAATACAATGTAATAAAATAATCAACTTTCATTATTTTTGGGGAATTAAAACTTTTACAAACAACAACTTTGAATACACATAACATATTATTGCGAGTCAGGTGTTGTTAGTAAGCGATAAGCGCGTCACTATCTATAGTTTAAACTTGTTTGTATCTCGACGCATTTTAGTAGTTCGATTATTTGCAGTTTAGTTCGGTGTACGGTAATGACGCGAGTGGAGTGTTGCAGAAATCGTCGTATTTGGAGGGTTTAAAGCACCCTATAAACTTTCAACTGTGTTTTAGAAAATATCGTGAAGACTGATGAATCCAGAACTTTAATTTTCTTAAAGGTAATTTTAGAATTTCTTATTAGTACACACCTGGTTACTTTTGCTTCGTTGGTAAGCACATATTTTCAAAAATGGCCGTCGAAAGATTTTTGTTAATTTGGTTCCGAGTAGTGGTAGGCAATTTATTTCTATTTTCCTGAATTTTTAGAAAATGAAAGAGGTCAATGTAGCAAAACTTGATATTTTGCCTAGTTTTGAAATTTGAACACGATGTTTTTATGAAAGCCTCGTGTATAAACGCTTCGTGACACATGTTTTTAATTTTTTTAATTTATTTTTATAAGACCTATCTTCTATCTAGAAAACAGAACCGTTGCGAACCTATGTTTATATAAATTTTTTGTCTTAAAATTAATCACATATTCATTCCTTAAGGTTTGTGTACATACTTAATTAACACCTTGTATACAAAACGTGTTTAAATACTTTTGTCTAAACCCTCAACTGTTGAAACCCGATTTTTGAAATCTTAGTCTTTTGTCTTACTTTTTTATTTTTATAAAAGCGCTGCAGTATGCCAAAATGACCTTATAAGAAGAAAACTGGTATATTTTAATTGAAAAAGTTGCCTCTAAACTTGACTACTTGATGCTTTTCGTGAAAGTGTAACATTTACATACAGAAAGATTAGAGAGCACTCTGCAGAATTTTCTCATAAAATATTTCGTTGTGCTCCCATTTCTTCATTATTTTCATTTCTAAAAAAATACTGGTCTTTAAACTAGCCTTACCGTGTCTCAATTTAAATCTTCCTTTGAGAAAGACGAACAGTGGAAAACATAAAGTTTTGACTAAAATCCTTCACTTAAAACTTAAAAAGTTGTTTAGAAGACCGTTTAAAATTTAAAAATTCTAGATTAAAGTTTTGAGACAATTCATTAAAATTGTTCGCTTTTATAGCAGAAAATCGAGCAAGTTTAAATTTAATAGTGGTTAAATAAATAACAACCACGGAGATGCATTTTGCGAAATTTGTTTAAAAATTTAATAAAATACGTTTAAAGTTTTCACATGAATTGAGAAAGTATCTCGCGAGATAATTTAAAAGAGCTCTCGTGTTGCGAAATACATTGATTTAAAAACTAATTTAAAACTCGTGACGTTTTAATAATTCAAACCAACAGATAAATGATGTCACATCAACTATTTAACGCGCCAGTTTGTTAGTTACCTCGTTGAAAATATCCAATCGATTACTACTACCACTACTGTATAGGAAATCTCATTTGACGGAGTAAATTATGTTTTTCTTCTTTTGTAAGAAGCAACGAGATTGCCGATGAAAAATTAAGCAACTCGAAATTATTTAAAAAAATCTCTTTTAGTAGATAACATCTTTACGTTTCTAAATATATTGGTAAATAAACTAAAAGAATTTATTTAATCCTACAAAATTTGTATACCTATACATATAGAAAAGAAAAACCTTTAAAAAATAATCATAATAAAATATCTGCTGATACTATGAAATTGAAATTGGAATGTTTCGGTAGATTACGAAGCAAAGATAGGGAGAAAGCTGTTATCACATTTGCAGCCCAGAAGAGAGACTTGATTTCCCTCAACTCCCAACTCGCTGAAACTGTAATACTCTATATTTAGTAGGCCAAGATGGTTCGTAACATTTAGATTTTCTTCCTTATTTCTTTATGTGGGTGCCCCTATTTTGTTTAAATTTTATTTTCTTAAATGTGCTTTAGTAGAAAAATTTTTATATAGAGTGCAGCGTATATAGAGCGAGACCTTAAATTTGCAATAAAAAGTGAGTCGACGGAGAATAGGGGAAGTTTTTTAGGTAGAATTATTCTGCCATTTGTATGCTAGGGATAGTTTGAACTCAAATAAAATTGTTGGGATTTTATATTCGTTTTTTAAATTAGTTTTTAACAATAATTGACTTATAGAAATGAATATTAATGAAGAGCTCGTAGTTTCGCTTAACGTACGGGGTTAAAAAGGTACCGCAAATCGTTTTGTGTAAACGTTAATTTTACTTCCCGATGGTATGAAGTGTCTGAGTAATGGGACGAAATGCATTTTCTGAAATGTAAACTTATTTTCTTCGAGTATACCTAAAACATAAAAATTGATGATGGCAAGGACAGCTCACATAAGAAAAATAGAAAACTTTTTATTGGTATATGTCGATGACACACATAACGTAACTTGTTTTATAAGATAACGTATAGATATCTAAATGACACTTCATTTGTCTTACCTTAAATTTACATTTAGTTTGTCAGAAGGTGGTTTAAAAATTGAGGCAGTTAAAAATTAGATGGAATATCTTCGACGTTTTCTATAAATCTTCTTGACCTCTCTCTTTACAATAAAGAGACAACTGTAAGTAGTAATCGAGATGTCTGAAACCAACTTAGATATAGAAAAATTATTAAAAGAAGACAAAAGTGCATAATTATTAAGTTTCGCGATAATCACCCCACTAATTACAAGTTCCACTGTAGTTTCATGATTCTCAGCAAAGAATTTTGTAAAATAACTGCAGTAGGGATATCATCACTAATTCATTGCGAGCACTCGTAACGTAGCGTCTGGAATTTATTTTTTCTTAATTTATTTAAAAATGCATAACTTAAAGTAGCTCTTTAGGGAAAATAATAAAAAAAAATGTCACTTAAAATCCACTCGTTGAAGTAAAAAGCTTTTTATCACAAGTAAAATGCTTGTGCTCTTAACTTCTCTTAAGTTGAAGCAACAAGATGAAAAATGGTAAACAGTTGCAAGAAGTTATTTCAAAAAGAAAAGTCTTAAAACATTTACTTTTTTTCTTTTTTTTAAAATGCCATTCATTACTCGCGACCGTGTTCACCAAAAAGTCGGCGTCCTACAGGAAGTTGTTTATATGTTGGAATTTAGGGAAAACTCATATAATACGCTAATTGTGGTTTGTCATCAATTTGTAGAGCAAAAGTTACTTAACTGCAACTGTTTGTTTTGTATAGATTGATGTATAGTAGTTAAAACTGATTTTGTGATTCTCTAATGACGAGCAATGACCTCCTAATAAGTCTTGAAGCGCTCTCCAATGGACGTTAAATTGGGGCTGTTTTACAATAACTTGTTGAATAGGTATCAAAATATCAATTTTAGGTGTAAAATTTAGAAACTTAACTTTAGTTAAATTTCCAAAACCTTGCGTTAATCTCTTAATGGCAACTACTGGACGGACATTTGTTTATATTTGGCGCAGCGAAATAATAGTTTCGGAAAGGTATAAAGTTCATTTGACAAAAAAATATAACAAACTTAATTGGTAGAAAATTGAATGTACCTTATTTTTGTATAGGAACATTTTTCTCTAAAATTGCGTAGTTTTCGAGTTATGAGAGCTAAAAAATGTTTTGACTAATTGTAGAAGTTTTTCAACTTTAATGCGCGCTAGCGCCTAAATTGTTCACCTAAAACTAACTTTGTATAGAAAAGCTTTTTTCATAAAGTGCCTAGTTTTCTCGATATAAGCCAATAACCTAAATACGAGCCAAAATCCAACCTTCTCGAGCACTTATTTCCTTTCTCTCGCTCACTCGCT
Organism: Malthinus flaveolus; assembly: GCA_950108345.1. NCBI lineage: Eukaryota > Metazoa > Arthropoda > Insecta > Coleoptera > Cantharidae > Malthinus > Malthinus flaveolus. The sequence goes on from OX467285.1 coordinate 17,700,103, forward strand.
CTGCGAAATCCGTCTATCAAACTTCAAAGGCATTTACCTACCTGTTTACCACTACGAAAACGGCACTTAAAACCGCCTGCCACAATATTTATGAAATCTTTAAAAAAATGGAATTGTTTGATATAAAAATTTTTCTTGTAGGTGTAGTTTTACCCCCAAACACCACCCTTCATACTTCAAAGCGCTCTAGCACCTATACAGTTTGTTTGACAAAAAAATCCTAAGAGAGATAATTTGTAGCAAATTGAACGTACTTTATTTTTGTATAGAAACACTATTTACTAAAAGTGCGTAGTTTTTGAATTATAAGAGATAAACAAAAAAAAAGTTTTTTGGAATTTTTGTCTAACTTTGACGGACTCTGGCGCTTAAGCCATTCGTATGAGGAGAAAACCTTTCGGATATAGTTTGTAGGAAATTTTATCTAGTTTACTTTTATATAGGTGCACTTTTCTCAAAAAAGGTGCAAATTTGAAGTTGCAAGAAAAAAACTGAGAAAAGACCAAAATCCACCCTTCTTGAGCCGGTGCAAAGTTAATAATGCCAGTTTTAAGAAACAGACTTTCTAAACAAAAAATTCAATTTGTTTGGTATAAAAGTTTTTCATGTACCCTATATGGTTTAGTTGTACCCCAAAAACTACCCATACATACTTCAACGCGTTCTAGCACCTAAACTGTTCGTTTGACGAAAAAAATTTAAGAGGCATAGTTTGTAAAAAATTGAATTTTCTTTATTTTTGTATAAAAACACTATTCACTAAAAGTGCGTAGCTTTAGAGTTATAACCGATAAACAAAAAAAATCAGTTTTTTTGTAAAAATTTAGAGCTTTCTACCGCCTAACCTGTTTGTCTGAGGAAAAAATCTTTCTGATACAGTTGGTGAGAAATTTTATTTAGTTTACTTTTACGTAGAAGCACTTTTCTCAAAAAGTGTGTAGTTTTGAAATTATCGGCGAAAAACTGAAAAAAGAGCAAAAACCCACCCTTCTCGAGCCGCCCCCAAGTTTCTTCTGCTACTTTTAAAAGGCAGCCGGTCGGTTTTATTAATCATTTTCACTGCTCTTTCAGCCTGAATCGGTCAAAATCAAAAATTTTGTATTTTTGTATTTCGGCATTCTTCCTCTCGGTTCCGCTAGGTCCGATATACCCTAAACAAAAAAATTTAGGAGGCGTAATTTGTAGGAAATTGAATGTATCTTATTTTTGTATCGGAATAGTTTTCTCTAAAAGGGCGTAATTTTCGAGTTATAAGCGATCGACGACTTTTTGGCTGATTTTGGAAGTTTTTTAACTTTAACGCGCACTAGCGCCTAAATCGTTCATCTGAGGAAAAAACTTAAGAGGTATCATTTGTAGAAAATTTAATGCACTTTATTTTTGTATAGAAAAACTTTTTTCGTAAAGTTATAAGTTCGATAAGTAATTGATAATTCTAATTTTAAAACAAAATATGTGACAATATTTGCTAGCAAGATACTTAAATGGCGTAAAAGTGCCGCCATTCTCGAGTTTAAATAAAACATATTGTAGTGGTTCGTTAATTTTGCCCAAGAGTGTATAATTATTAAATGAAATTATTCTATATTAGCCTAAAATACTTGAACGCAAATGATAAACCGTGCACATTTGTTGATAAACTTTATCTAAACCTGCAATTTGTATCATTAGAGAATTTAAACTGTTGAAACTAAAACTTTTTAAACTACTAGTATAAATTAAAACGTGCGCGAGTTATGAACATTTATTTTGCTGCAAACGATTCGAATTTTCCGTACGAAGAATTTTCAGGTGCTTATTAAAATTAAGGTAGGGAAAATTTATTAAATATCTAATGTTGGTTAGTTGGGTGCAGTAAATTGGGGTTAATTGGTCATTACAGTGTTGTTATTCAAATTGGTATTTAGAAAAAAAAATTTCTCTTTGTCTACTAGCAGACTTCAGTTGGTGATTTTGATAAATCTACGCCATCGGTGGACTTAAACCCCATTAGTTAAAACGCGGTGAGAATTATCCGTATAGGGCGGGCGTCATCGGGTACTAAATAACTTCAATTGATTTAGTAACAAAATTTAAATTTGTGGAAAAAAAATTGTTACGCGTTCGTTATAAGTTATAATACACCAGTTTATCTACGTCGTATTATTCGGCCTTATTGATAAATATTTATGTAAAAATTTTGTGTTAACTTTTTACTGCCAATCTGTTCGTGTCACTGTTTTTCTTTATTCTCTACACGAACACGTCCAATTTACAACTTGGTTTTAAAAGTTGCGGGTTCCATAATGTAGAAAACCTATAAGACAATTTTCAACAATAAAAGATACTAGTTTTTCTCTATTTTTCCAAAAATATCTCGTTTAGTAGAAGAAATATAACAAAAAACTTGCAGATTGTAGTGATCAATTTGTAACTTTATCGAAAGACTAAAATATTTAACGCGTTCGCGAGCTTTAGACTTCGGTTCATGAGCTCAAGAGAAATTTGGTGCTTATATGAGCGAAAATTGAAGTAAAAAATTTACGGGAAATCAAAATATTGATGTTAAGACGCTAATGGGCTAATGTAAGGTCAATGGAATTAATTTCAGTACCGTAAAATATTTTCAGGTAACCTTTAAAAAAAGTTTAGTTTTTGTAAAGCTGTTTGTTTTTTGAAAAGAACTCGCTTCCTATAAATAGTACGTGAATGAATGATGTTATAAAAGTTATAGACAACATTACTAGCTACAAGATTAGTTATATGCATTTTTCCATAAGTTTAACCCTTTTCGAGATACAGCGCGGTGAAAGGGTTACAGTGAATTCGTTTACGGGATAACCAGACGCGTAAGTTTCATGAAAGGAACCAAGGTTATACAACAAAAGTCGGGTAGGGTTTCGTTTTCACCTATTATTGCGAAGAAATTAAAAACAATTTTTTTGTCGAAATTGTAATATTAATGAGTGCTCTATGGAACTTCAGAAGTTTCTTATTCTCCGGGTTATATCTCAAAAAGGGTTAAACTTATGGAAAAAGTGCATATAACCAATCTTGTAGCTAATAATGTTTTCTATAACTTTCATAATAACTTTCAGAAGGTAGTATATATATATAGGAGGCGAGTTATTTGCAAAAAACTAGAGTCACATTTATACTACCTTTTTCCCCTACTCGCCCTAAACTCTCAGGAACTTTTAGTATGTAGAACTGCAGGTTCTAGTGAACAATCCTACTAATTTTTAAAGTTTCTCTATTTTTTTCCCTCAAGTGCCATCTATTTGTTTAATTTAACTGAACTAATATAATATTAGGAGACATTTGCGAAAAACCGATTTTTCGACCATTGACTTGGAATACAATTTTTAGCAGAAGTAGGAGATCGAAAGGTACTTTTAAAATTTCATTTATAAAGCTTTATATCAATTTTCAGCTCTATGCGAGTTTTTCGGAACTGAATGTCTATTTTGACTAGACTATTAATTGTTTTTATAAAACGAAATAATAAATTTATTTCGAAATTTAGTCAAATTCGGCACTTCAACATTACTTTCGATTTTCTTCTACTTTTCTTAATGGAATTTTTTAATGCCTTGCAAGAAACGTGTATTATTCTACCCCAAGAACTTAAGACCACTTTCAACGCTATTAAATTTTTTTAAGGGTAGAAATTACTTTCCACTCAATCTTCAATCTCCTTGTTTATTTTTGGCAAAATTTTAATTCTAGCTCGGATTTTCACCGATTTAAGTTTCCATATTAAGATAATTACTTTATGGGCCTTTATTACACGTAGTGTTACCATAAAAATACTTTGTTATTTCGTTATTCAAGTTCTCAAGTTGTAAGGGACTTAAATCTTGCCGAGCTGTTTAAAATAATGTCTTATTTGAATTCTGATGTAAACGTAATAATCCGCCAATTGTTTTTTACTATTATTAATATTACTACATAAACGAGATGGTTCGTTTTTATTAGCAAACCTATATCTTCGGTAATGTTGGAGATACACAAAAAGTTTCTTAATTCGAGACAATCTAAAACATACCGAACATAATAATTTTTCATGGGATCTATATTTTTAAGAAAAATGCGAATGTTTGGTTTTTCAAACTGAGCACTTTGTAAGTTTTTTTACCAGACGACTTACTTATTCCATTTTAAACAATGTTATGTAAAAAGTCGGGATTTGCCTTCCAGTTTCTATGCGTTAATGAACATGAAATTTAAGGTGTCGTCTTATAAAAAATATACGTAGACTATAAAAAACTCTATAGTTGCTATTTTCCGATAAAGCGAATTTTTTTAAACCTCCGTATCGTCACTTGCTATAAAACGATATAAACAAACGGGTATAACTCTTCGAGGGGCGCGAATTTAATAAAAATAAAGCTCTAGAGAGGCACAACATAAATTTTCTATTTTTACAGTATAATTGTGTTAAATAAGCTTACAAATACAAATTAAAATATTATAATTCTAGAAAATTTTCACTTTTAAAATTCAAAATTTTAAGGGTGGTATGTATAAGTACCACTGCCCACATGAAGATGTTACAAGGTATTGTGAAAGTCTTATTTTTTCCCAGACACAACGGCACTTGGCAGATTGAACAAATCTAATGCGTACGGACTCGATTTTTGGTGGTACTGCATTTGGTACCCTTTTAGGTTGATGGCCATTTTCGGCTAGTCTAATTTATGCTGAAACGTTCGATTTACTTTTTATTATAGCTCCCTTATTAATATTAATTTGGATCGTTTTTTCGAATAATATTCTGTTCTTTTGTCAAACCTATAACGCCTCGTCTAAAGTTCTTCATAGTCATTTTTGGTAGATTTAGTTCTTTATAAAGAACTTGAAAACTGACTATAGCAGCATCATGAAAATAAACAAATATTCGGTGCCACCATTTTTTTGATTTCTGGTTGATTTTGTAAACATCCAATTATGATCAAATTTATCAAAGAAATTCATATTGGTATTGTAATCTGTAAGTGCTAGTTGACGAGGCACGTTTTGAATAGTTCGTTTTACCCGATATTTTCTCTTGACGTCTGCGACACTCTCAGGATCATGAAAATTGGACAGCAAGTGAACATTTTGTTTATCTTTCTATTTCATTGCTACTAGACTTGAATCGCTATTAAAAATCAGAAACTCACCTCTTTTCAAGTTTTTATCTAATTTAAATTCCAGAAGGCCTTACGTTTAGAATTTACAGTTCCACATGCATGGATATTTTTTGCTTTCAAATCTTCCAACAATTCAACTCCAATAAAAAAATCATAAAAATATACGATATGTTCCTTGTTTTCCATGCCAGTCAATAAATTCTTCACCATGGGACCCAATTGTTTCTCAGCACTATCTGATTTTACTGTATAAATGCAAAACTTCTGACAATATCCCTTTTTATTTGCTAACATCCAGACTTTGTATCACCTTTTAATGGATTTTTTAGGAAGATATTGCTTCATGGAAGATCTCCCTTTAAATTTGATGATGAATTTATCGATAGAAACGTCTCTTGTTAGCAGCATACATAACTGTCTTACTTTTTGTACCCTGGTTCCTATTTGTTTGGCATCAATACGTAATCGTTCAGATGCAAATTATATAGCGGCAAACTAAAACGTTTTACGGACATCAAAGCACATTTAAATCTGATCTCACCAGTGATCTCTGTAACTAGGTAGGCGTTTTAAGCCCATTAACAAATTAATAGCAAAAAAAGTTTTCATTTTTGATCAATTTAGTTCAATTTTGTTTGCTGAAAGCTTGTTGGGCGTATAAGTTTGTTTGAAACACTTATGTGTTGTAACAAATCGCCCGTGAAAAATATCTGAAATAGTTCGCATGGTGTGGGATCGACAATATTTTTTTACAAGGGAAGTCATTACTGTTTTAGGGGTATTACAGAGGTTTGACCAATCAGGACTTCTTCGTGTTACGTATGTTATCGCACTAGCAAGATTTGCCCGTGGAATATTATACTCTGGATCGCTATCGGTATGGCTAAAATCCTCGATTTTGAAGGGGTGTGACTGGTGGCGCGCTAGTTCTCATGGTACAGTCAAAGTAAAAAGTATTTTGGTGGCAAATTTAAAAATTGACCTGCATGCACGATAATACACCGCTGACCAGCTCTGTCGGTTCGATACACTCCAGGTTCGTCTTTGTATTACCACAATTTACTAACCCCATAGAATGGGCGAATGTAAGGTTCGTCAAAATAAGTTATAGGCTTTTTGTTTTGACTTAGGGCATCTTTAGGGCGCTCGTAGCTTGCGTAAATGGCGAGAATGCTAAGCAAAGCCTATGATTAATTATCCTTAGCATTATCTGGTCTACCAGAGTAATTAATTTTACCTATCCTTGATTTTATGGAATAAAATATTAACCTCGTTGGAACTATTTTGCTAACTGTGTGCACTTTATGAACTGTCCTTTTTAAAATTCCCAGGTCCCAGAAGGGGATGTTGCACATCCCCTTCTTATTTTCTTTGAGGGAAATTTTAGCCATTCATCTTCGGTTGTCGAAGCTTCCTTCCTGAGCTTTTTAATAAAAGATATTGACTTTCAAGTAGCGGTGGCAGTGAGATCAGTTGCTTTTCCTAAAGAAAAGGCACATTCCTTCAGCAGCCAGAAGAGCTCCGGAACAGTTTTAATGCCGTTTCTGGCTTCAGATTTACGTCGATTTCAATTCAATATGTATTCTTTGTACTAAAGGGTGTTTTTTGGAGTTACAGAACTTTAAATTGAAATAAAACATCTATAATTTGATCAAATGAACGGAATTTTGGCTTAATTTAATAGAAAATCTTTTGTCATTTTAGAGTTTGAATATTATTTTGAACATATGACCCCCGCTACTGGCTCTAATATGGTGTATCTTGGAGGTCCAATTTTCGACCATTTTTCAAGCATTAGTCGTCTGATTTCGCCAATAAAACACAAAATGTTGGTTGTAATGGCTTTTGAGGATTCGCTTGTGGATTCTCTTCACTAAAAATGTAAAAATTTTGCTTATTGACACGGCCATTGAGCCAAAAATGAGCCCCATCGCTGAACAAAATTTTGCGATGAAATAATGGGGTAACTTGATTTTCAGCTCATTTGCCAAATAGACGCCGAAAACGATGGTCTCGCGGCTTCAATTCTTACACGAGCTGGATAAGGCCTTGAGCCAAGATTTTTACTTAAAAAATTTTCCAAAAAAGTAGTCTGTTAGAGGTCCAATTGTTGCGCACGGTGCCAAATCGAGGTGTTTGGATCTTCTTCGGTACTTTTCTTAAGAGCGGTTATATTTTCTTTGTTATGCACTTTTTTTTGTGCCACAGAGGAAGCTAACATCAAATAGCGTAAACGAAGTGCAAAATCGATCCATGGTTTGCCGAATTATTGTTTCGGATGAACGATTATGTCGGATCGTAAAACGATCTGTACGTTTCGAGAAAAGAAGCACAATTTTCAAAATAAATTTGCACGATCTCCAATCGTTGCTCTGATGTCAATCTTTGCATGATGAAATGTCAAACATTACTTTATAAAAATAACCACTCACCTTCACACATGATAACTGATATCAAAGCTGTCTCAATCGAAAGTTCTACATCTCTAAAAAAAAAACACCCGTTATTAAGAACAATTGAATATCAGATGGACGTTATGATGACCCTAAAGTATTCAGGGTTCTACTGAACAAAAATATAGTTTAGTTCGGCCACATGGACCCGGACACAGCACTAACTTACTCTTCTTCACATATAACTTTTATTTCTAGTAAGAAACGTATCCCCATCGACCGAAACATTTGTTAGTGACTCACCCTGTACATTTCAAATCAGATAAATATTATTTTATATTTTGTTTTATTTTCCTTTGGTTATTTAAATTCGATATGTTTCGGGGAGTGAAAACAAACATTAAAATTATATTCGGGAGGTATATATTAATATTTTTGCATAAATCGTGAAACTATGCACTCTTCGTTAAAAACAGTTTTGTCCATAGTGCCTAAAATTTTTCTGCATAATGGTGTTTTTTAAATTTATCCGAATTCGATAAAAGGCGAGAAAATTAGAACAAACTGTATTTAAATTTTTAGTCCGATGTGTATTATAGCTATTATAGGCGCCCAACAAATTTAATTTTCAAAGTGTATACACAATTTCCGACCTAAAGGTTATAAAAGTTGAATGAATATGCATATTTACGTCAATTAACTTAAAGTAAGTAATTAAAGCGTGTTTTTATGTTAGAAATTCAAATAGCCATCAGTTGTAATTACAACAATTTAAACAATATTTTTCCCCAAAGCAAATTTAAATATTTTATTGTTAAAGGTTTAATAATTAAAATTTGTATGGTCAAAGAAACGCACGTTTTTAATAATAACTTTAGATAAACGAACCGACGGTTTGGGAAATGCTCGTTGTGGGATTTGCAAGAAGAGACATCAATTTATATTCAACTGTTTACGTTTTGTTGTTTTCATGACAAAAATTACAATCGCGCTCCGTTTTGCATTTTCCTTGTAGAGATTAACGATTTAAGAGAAATTTATTTCGTTTAAGTGGAAGTAAAAGGAAAATCGATGAGTTTAGTATTACCTACCTGTATAACGTATACGTTTATAATATAACGTGACAGAATAATAAGAGATTGTTATTAGAAACGTGTCAAAATATTATGCACGATAATTACCTGGTACTGTAGTTGAGCTTACAATAATTACAACTGGAGTTACATTGGATTATTGGCTTCCATTACATGTTTACCCTGAAACGGAAATGGATTGACTGCAGTTGATAATGCTGCAATGACGCGAATCCGAATATTCAAGAATAGAAGCAGTCAGAATTGGTAGATAGGGGAGATAATGTCATTAATATTGATTGTCTGAAGATCTGAAGATCTGAGGCTGCGTGTCTCATTATTTCAGTATTACCCAACTCGAAATGTGAAGCCATGATGGAATCGAGCATTAAGAGTCCGATATTTTCTCAAACACGCATCGTAAGATTAGCGGTCATATAATACCAAACATGTTAAATTTTAACTTCCGGTTTCTATTTTAAATACAACTTCCTGTATATTTTAGGTCACATCAGTCGTTTTTGTTATTGTGGGCGCACTGAATATTTCTTTCCAAAATTAATATTTTATAAATACCTATACGACCCACGAGTTGAAAAATGCCTGGCGCGAACAACAATTTGTATTTGTTTCCCAAATTGAAGCTTCAACAACGATAATTCGATAATTTTCGTTTCACATCATCAATAATTATCATTTATGTCCACATTATCTCGTATATTCACATCTCGTCGCGTTTTGTTTGACACCAAATCATACTATTAAGCTTATCAAATTCTGATATGTAATTAACCAAAGCCCTGCGATGATTAAATCTATCAGTTATGTGAAGAAGTAGAACGGGGTGCATGTTATATTTTTCGAGCTGTCGATATGATTACTTAATAATTTAATACCTAGATAAGTGCTATGATAACAAAGTGATTCTATTGCAATTTAGGTAGAATTTTGTTTTGTTTTATAGCGGATCAATCATTTTGGCATGTTCAAGGTCTTTCCTTCGTTACGCTTCACTCATTTTTTTCTTCTACAAGTTTAGAGAAAGTATTGAGCTTGTGTGCGCAATAAGTAATTTTTAAATTTTGATATTTGTAAAACGGCAGGTGGGAGGCTAGCCGTCAGTTTTGTGAAAATTCTGTGTTTTGGTGGAGTGGTGAGCAGCGTTGAACACCTTGTTGGAAACAAACCCCTTGCTTCTAGTTTTAGTGAAGCGACAAGGAAAGAGATCCTCCGAAACTGTAGATGGAGATATTTTTAAATTTTCATCAAGGCTCTTATTTATCTTTAAATTTAGATAACTTGGGATTTAGAGAATTAACAAAAGAATATTTACTACACTGTTATTTTCCTACCTGTCTCATTATTTTATTTATCTCAATTCTCAATAACATTTATTTTCCATTTGGCGTACTTTTAAAAACTTTATTATGATTGAGACTCTATTACTTACCTTAATTAAATATCTGAAATATATATTTTCCAGAATCTTAAAAATATTTTAGACGAAAAGGAAACACTGGAAATTTTCCCAAACATAAATCCTCTCAATAAAATTGAAAATAGTGCTCTTTCGTAAAATTAAGAATTAGGAAAGCAGGTAAATTATTTGATTTTTACTTATTTTTCCGAGCTACCCAACAATTTAATTCTAACCGCAACGAACTTAAAAGAAAATAATTTTTAAAATGTAATCTTGCCGAAGAAAACTTTTACATTTTTTAAATAAGAAAACTTAAAACATTAATATTTCAAATGTATTTTTTTAAATGTCTACGTCGCTACTAATGCGGTTTTGTAATTAAACATACTCGGGCACTATTATTTACCTTCAATTTATTTTTAAATTTTAATTAAGTTTTTTGAAATGATTAATAGAAAAAAAATTTTTGAGGCTAATATTTAGGCTGTTTTCCGTATTACTTTCGTATATTTATTTAAAATTTCCGAATGAGAGAAAGGCCCGAAGAACCTTAAATTTGAAGAAGCTTTCAATAACGGGTGTTCTCATATCTTGTTCTAATGACCCCTTAAGGTACGTTTCCATTCCTACAAAACACCCCTGCGACATGTCGTGCGACAAGTCCCTGGGACAAGTCGCAGAATGGAAAAGGTCTGCGACAAGTCGCAAAAATGTCCCAGCCGACCGCGCAACAAAACATGTCCCCGCAACTTGTCGCACGGGCAATGGAAACGGTCTGCGACTTGTTCCGGCCACGAAACCTAACCTTCTCTGTCACAGATTGTGTTGTGTTGTATTACACTGTGCACTGTTCGTGTTGTTATCACACTGTGCTTTTTATGGTATTTGTCTGATTTGGGTGTGAGAGTGTCGAGTGATTGTCCGTGTTGTGGAACATTAAGAGTTCCACAACAAATAACGTAGAGTGGCCGCCAACATCTCGCCAGGAGAAATAGCCATTCGACATGATCTGCTTTTGGCAATCTCCGGTCCGATAAGATTCAATAGAAATTCGAAATCGTCATTCAAACAAAATTCTCGAATCCACTTTGAAGACGTAGGTCTCTCATTAAAGAATTATACGCCCCTTCTGATTGTCGTTTTGCTAAAAAAACTTTTAACCCACCATCTCGATCGTTTACGTCTTTTTTTCTTAAGATTATAGTAGGCGCCCGCCATTACTACAAACGCGGAAGCAGCTAAGTTTTCCATAATTTGCACAACACACACTATCAAACTGCACAGCACTGGTAAATAAATCTGCACAGCTACAATGCAGAGTCCAAACTGAGAGTCTTGCATCCAAATCATCTGCGACATGTTGCAGGGAATGGAAACACCAAAACAAAATCGGTGCGACATGTCCCCGGGACTTGTAGGAATGGAAACGTACCTTTACAAGCGGTTGGGGATCCCTCCATGACGTCGTGGAAGTCCTATTGAGGAATGTTCTTCTATTCCTCTCGAACGACAACTTTTAGCTCCCGTAAAGATTAATTGAAACCCGTGAACGATTCTGAAAATGTCTTTTTAGTCCTCCCAAATGTGCTCGATGGGGTTCAGGTCTATGCTTTGAGTTGGCTATGGTAAGGCACTCTGTGACGCACTTGCAACGTGCGGGCAAGGAGCGAGCTTTGCAGTGCGTTGAAATCGTCTTCAATAAATGAGAAAGATGGCGCATGTCTTCTAACACCACCTCCAGCTAACCTTTCTGCGTTAAAGCTCTTTCGAAGATTTCCGGTGCGGGAGCCATGAAAATTTCTTCTCATAATATCATTATGGACCCACCATTTTAACCCACCGTTTACGTTATAACACACTGGACAAATAGTTCGTTTAAGCGCAAGATGTACAGGGTGGGAAAAATTCGATTGTTCTTATGGCGAAATCGATAACTATGGCGCATTCTCGTTCTCTTGTTTTTAGAGAAACTCAATGACGAAAACATCCAACACATCCAACATCCAATTGCTATTTTAAAAAACACAACTTGGTATTATAAACCGGAAACTAAGATATTAAAAATCCCTTTGAATCATTTTGATAGTTTTTTCTATAATTTTACAATTCCGACATTTAGCGAAATTTTGAAAAATCGAACTCTTGTTATATCTCCAAAACAAAATAAGATCGCAAATTCCCCTTTCGCCATTGCATTCCTCTCAAAAAAAAGAGAACGAGGATGCTCCATTCATTTTTCCATATCTCTTATAGTTACTCATTTCTCCATAAGAACCATAAAATTTTGCCCAGCCTGTACATTCGTTGGCAGCCATATTGACCCCACACCGAGATTCTTGACTCGTCCGAGAACAGACCTTCTATTAGGCGATTGTCCAGCTCTCATGTTCAAGGGCGTCTTAGCCTCAAATCTTAATTCATTTTTGGTCTAAAAACTAATTTGTTAAGTTGATTTGAGGTTATGACGTTCGTCAATTTTAAGACAGTTTTGTGCGGCCCAAAATTAGTAACCAAATATTTACGGACGTAAAGAAAGTGTACCTATTTAGCAAAAATATTGTCTTTGTTGGTGTAGTTGGTAAATATTTTGGCGTCGACGCCCAAAAATGTGTAATGACAATCTTTATTGTACTGTCAAACGCGATTATTGGCGGTTTATATTTTCGCAGTATTAGGTTATGTACGACATTGTTTCACATTTTCCGGCGTTGACGCCTGCCAGCTCGACGAAATTTTCAGTTCAACGCTCGTTATTTAGCGCCAAAAACAACACCTGTTTCAAGAGTTTGCACGAGCCTATTGGAGATGAAAATTATCTTTTAAATTTATGTTCGTTGTAGTAGAAAAAAAAGTAGGAGCTTAGTTTGAAAATTTTGCTAGATTCGATAATCTAAAAGGGAAAATCTCAACAGCTGTGGCTATAATAAACCCTCATCATGCTTGGTCGACTTTGAACTGAAATCCAATATGAAATGGATATTTGTAAAGCCGAAAATTACTGTGTAGGTATACTTTTCGAGACGTGTTATCAAAATCCGCCGTATTTGTTTCACTGTTTTTCGATAATTTCATTTCGACTTGTTATAATATTTGCACGAAGAATTTTGACGAAAAAACGTCATCGGCATCTCTCGACTTAAAACTTGAAGCAAAATTATTGCTAAGGTAGGAAGGGAGGCGGCAAAGTTGCCTTATAAAAATGTGTCGAGAGACAAGTTATAAAATCTGTTAGTTTGACGTTGAAAAATAAGACGATGAAAGTGCTTTTTCTGAAATTACGACTACAAAGAAATGTAACGTAACAATGGAACATTTTTGAATTTTATCTTAAAAATAATTCATATTAACTACGACAATATGTATGTGATTTTCATCAATAAATTTTCCGCGCAAAATCCCATTTTAAGTTTTTGGCTCGGAAGGAAGTAAATAAATTCGAAAGTCTCTCTTTTTTCTCCTTCCCTCTTACTTTTATTCCGAGTTGAAAAGACTAGCTTTGATTCAATTATGTTAAACTAATTATATTTGAAATTTTTTTTAACTTTTCTCAATAATTTTGTTTTATACACAATTCTCGCAAACTTTTTAATTTCATTTATTTGTAGTCTCGAGTTACTCTTACTTAACAAAAGTTTTAATTTCAAATTAACGTGGTGTACGAGTATTAGAGTTAGGGGCGCATTAATTTTTTTTTAATTAAAAATTGTTTTTATTAGGTGCTTCAACACCTTACTTCGTTTTTGTTATAGATAGGGGCTATTTTTAAATTTTTATCGTAACAAATCTTTTCGTAGCAGAAACTTTTCCGTTTGGATAAAACGTGTATAAAGAATAAAGATATGTGCGATGATTCTCGCAGCACTGTGTGGGTACCAATCTCGTGTTTTATTTCGTTATTTTTAGCCATTCCATCTTTTATTGGGACATCATAACTTTCTCTAGTGGTCGATATTGTTTAGGGATACGCTTGTCCTCCAGTTTTTAACCAGTTCTTCTATATTTTTTGTTAAATTTTTTTGTTACGCCAAACATCTTTAACTCACTCATTAGTCTTTATTTATATCTTTCTTAATCTAACAGAGTACATCTCCTGGCACATCGAAAACTGCTATCCCTTAAGAAAAGGTTTTTAAATATTTAATAGATGACCCCCACGCTTTTTGGCAACAGTTTTATGCCACATCACGAAAGTCGTGTCGTGTCTATTACAAAAACGCTTACAACACATTGTGGTCTCTACAAAACAGCTACAAAGCGAAATTCGTGTTGTGGTTCTTTTCGAACCGGCCAGAACGCGTTTTGGAATCAAAAAGTGCTACATTAAGAATATTTACGAATGTAGTGTAATAGTCCAGCCAAAAGTACTTTTAAATTGCGTTAATTAGGGGTTTGATAAAAATTTAAAGAACACTTTGGCCAAGCCCTTAGATTCATTGCATTTTCACAAAATTTGTAATAAGGTGGCACCTCGAGTGGAAATTTGCGATGATTGATTGGTTACGTGCAAAATTGAAAAATTTTCAAAAATATAGGGGCCGGTCGACTTTGGGAATCCTCTGAATTCGTACCAAGCATACAAGAAAAATTTAACACACGTACCTTGTAAAGAAACTCAACAGCCACAACTTTTCTTTTAACAATTTTCCGCTCCCGATTGGCCGTTTTGTTGTAAAATCGAAAAAACCGTCTCCATCCCCAGTAGTGCTATTTTTGAAAATTTATAATTTTTGAACAATAAGAAATTTCAAAAGAAATTGCAAACAAAAGGAGGGAGAAAACTTGGCTGGATTGTCCTAGTCTCACCCCCTACCTACTATTAAAACTTCATCAAACTTCTAATTAATACTTTTACCAAGATAAACACCCTGTATAACAAGTATACGAAAAATTTAAGTTAAGAAGATCTAGACCTAAAAGAAATTAGAAAACTTCATTAGATATTTCTATAAAGATAGTTTGTTCCCTCCACTGCGCATTGTAACGCAATGTAAGTTGTAAAAAGAAAAGAAATAAAATTTTATATCTGACCATTAACATATTTTTTGGGACAGTTTCTTGTTATTATGTAAATATTCTTCCCAAAAATACTAACAATTTGTGATGTGTTCTAGAATATACACAAAAATCTTTTGTGTGTCGTACCATCAGATACTTCAAATCGATGTCTTCGTATAGGTATGCTTTTATGCGTTGAAAGCCGTCGCTTGGGAATGGCCCAAGTTAAAATACTTTATCCTATTTAGCTTTTACTGAAAAAAGAATCGCATTTACAACAAAAATATATACTCTACCCTATCAAATCTCTGGATAAATTACGTTAACCTTTAAGTTCCTTTTTTATTTGTGTATTGTATGAAACCTAGTTTAGATGTTAGAAGTTTCTTGAGCCTCGTCCACGCGTCCACATTATTGAACGTTTAGGTTGTATGTTGTATTGACACAAATTGGAGCGTGAGTTAACGAATTTTGCGACGTGGACGTGCGTACCTCGTATAAACAGACGCAATATACCTATATATTTTGTTTTTTTTTACAAATATCAAAGAAAACTGCTTCAAAATCTACGACTAACAGTGTGAAAGTATCTGAATCTGAATATAAATGTCGCATTATTAACTAGTATGTACTTAATAAAGATGCTGATAGACTGGTGAGAAAACTTGCGCGATTTGCTGTCCGACAGCAGTGTCACTAATGTAAATAGCACTGCGAGTCCCTGCGAGTCTATTCATTAGAACTTGCGACACTGCTGTCGGACAACAAATCGCGCGAGTTTCTCGCCAGTCTATAGGCACCTTAAGACTTTGATCTGGATCTGGATCATTTGGATAGGGGAAGCAAACTTCCTGCACTTAGGCCACTTAATCGGGTCCATTGCACTACCTCCAAGTGGTCTCTCCGTGCCCATGAGATCCCGAGCCATTTTACTTGTAGGACGAACTCCAGGATTCTGGCGGGAGGGGTGGTGCTTATTCTGGCCTTGTCGAGCCAAAAGTCCCCCAACACGGATCTTTATCATCATTACGCGCACTTCCTTGATGTCCTTTGAACCAACAGAATATAAGAGTCATGTTTTTGGATACCTGATTCAGCAGCTCTATGTACTCCAACAGAAGACCCGAGGTTACCTTGCAAGTGTTTAGGCTTGCAAGGTAGCTTTACTGCCCGTCGATATTAGTTTTTTCTTGTTTAGGATTTCGTTGGCACTGTGTAATATCCCCATCAGTTCAGTTTGAAAAACTGGGGCATATTTCCCCAGCGGTAGCCTGCTGTTGATGGCTCAGGCGAGTGCACCTGTTCTAGATCCCTTTTGATTTTTAGATCTATCGGTAAACAGTTATTGTGTCTGCTTCAATGTTCTCAATTGAATCCATTAGAGTTTGAAAGTATCTGTTGAATGTATATTTAGGAGATATACGGTCTGCATCCATCTCCAGGAGAGGTAGCTGTTTGTAACACTCCTCGAGAATATTCCATATCTGACAGGTCACAGTCCCCATTCCCGCAGTCGTGAGGCTCCTTTAATTGCCATCTTCTTCACATATTGACCTAGTAAGGTTCTTTCTGTCTGTCTTTCCCTACGTGAACAACTTTTTCAGCCAAAATTATAATAGTCAGAGCTAAAATTTGAAATAAAAGTCCAACTCGAATAGTAGGGCCTTATTCGTCACCCCCCGTTTGATGCCTTTAAATTGCGAGAAAAACAATTTAATTAAGTACATCTAAATCGTATTTTGGGAAAATAGACCTTATGTTGCACTAACATATTTATTTGCACGCCGCATTGTTTTAATATAAATTATTACATATAGGGGTCAATTTGAAAGGGCGCATAAAATATACTCGGACCATTGAAAAGGAATAATAGAAAAACTTTTTTTTCTATTAGTCGAAAACAGTTATTGCAACGTAGCAATTAAGTTCATCAATCAAATTGCTTTGATATCAAAGAACTTATTGTTTTTCTGAAAAACGATACAGCGGCATAGTTTTTTCCCAAAGTAATTGTTTGTCCTACAAGAAAACCGAAAACGTTTCATTGTTTGGTCCATCCTAACAATCGTAAAAAAACGTTGGGCCATTTCCAAAGATTAAGATAATTTTTCTTAACTTTAGTCGAGTGTTATAAATTAAAATCGATTTTTGAAGTTAAAATAAGCGATTTAAATCGGCGTATGAAATTGCTCGAAGGCAGTCGTGCTTGGATAAGCATTAAACGTCACTATCACTGCTCATGTGCTCATTTCATAGCAACAACGTATTCAAAATAGGTTATACCTGCATCAAATTCGCGTTCGTTTCATTCATTAGCGATTCTGTTTGTTAAAATCAATTGCAAAGAGTAGTATTTTTATTTACGTTAGAACGTTTTTGTTGAACTTAATTTAAAATCAACTGCAAACTAGAGGGCAGGGAAAAAAAGGTTTGTTCAAACAACACCCGCATGTTGTTCGCTTTTGACCATAATCAGTATTTTTAATTCATTTTTCTCTAACAAAATTAAAACTCTGTGTACTCAATGAGCCGAATAAAAAATGAAAAAAAGTTTTCCATTTAATGTTAACTTCGATTCGGATTGGAAATTTTTTGTTCATTTTATGCAGTTTTCGAATTATGTGTAAGTGTTGCGATTTTAGTTTTTTCGCCGTATTTAAAGCCTATAAAAACAATAAAAACATTTTAAGGACACTTCGAAGTTTGAAGAGGTAAAAAGAGGGCGGTTTGTTGTACGAAGAAAACGTCACTTTTCTCTCATCAATGACTAAACTGAAAAGGGGGAAATCATGAATGAGCCGAGAAAATCTTTAAAGAGGTTAGGTGTTATTTTTATCGCTGGTGTCAGTCATCGCTATATTTTTTTTATCTCGTGTACTACTCTTTTTCACATCCTCAAACTATTTGTCATAGTTTGACACGAATAAAACTACCAGCTTGTGGAAATAATTTTCTTTTGTTTTTTTGTATTTTATGTTCCATTATATTGTTAATATGATATCAACAGGAATGAGGTCTCGATAATAAACACGGTGGAAAATATATAATATAAAGTTGAAAAGCATTTAGATATCAAAACATCCATTAGGATCATGTGGGAAAACCAACAATTAGGTATATCTACTTTTATTGTATCATATATCTTTGCAAAGTTAAAGTAACAAGTGGCTTTACTTTTTTTTAATTAAACTTTCCCATTAGGACAAACTCAGAAAAGTCATGACTCGAAATATTATACGTAATATGGTTATTACAGAAAGTAACCCGGATTTTTTACGTGCAATCACATTTTATGTCCCCTCATAATTTTTATAAATTTAATTCGGGTATTATTTATGTTTTTTTTTTACTTTTTATGTTAGCTCTTCTTTTTGTTACGTTGTAATTTTTTTAGATTTGATTTTAAATTAATGACAACGGCCTTTTTGTGAAGCTTCAAAAATCGGAACAATAAAAAAAGTTTCAAGGGAAAAGAAACCAAAAATAGTGTACAATTTGTCTCACGAGACTTGGGTCGCTATACTTATTTTATTAAGGGCAGAAAGTCAACTTAAATGCACAATGTAATGCAAATTTTTGTCACTGTCAGACGTAAAACAATTTTTTCAATTTTCATCAAGCTCTCAGCAATGCGGAGTAATCAAAAATTTTTGAAATAGTTAGACTAATTAAAAAAATTCCACATCTTTATTGAATCGAATTGAAATTGAATCGATTCGAAAATACGAATTGTCGTAATAGATATAACTAATTCAAAAGCTTGTTTACTTAGTATGTTGCCTTTATTGCGAGTAGAACGTTAAACGGTTTAATGAAATATTTGCCTCGTCGTCGCTCGTGAAGGTGAACATGAACAGTTCCATGAAAGCATTTACCTGCAAGTAGAGTCTAAATTTGAATATAATAAATAAGAAACTTCGTTTGACATAAATAACAAGGCAAGTGTAATGTAGTACTTCAATCATGAATCTTTCTCTTTGGCTTATTTGCCAAAATTATATCCCGACAAATATATATAATTTGACGAATTTTATTGCTCCATTTGGCGTAAAAGGCGCTTGGCTTCTGTTAAGTGTTTTTATTTGTGTTTTTTGTGTCTAGGCTCTGCCCTAGAGCCTAGATCGAAGCTTAATGTGTTTTTCAAAGCACATCCCATTACGTAATTTTAATTTTGGATTCATTTTTAATATCCATCCCCACTATACCAATATTATTCATTTCTAGCACCTTATAGGACGTCCTCGTTTCGCTATTTAAAAATATATCAGTACACTGAAACCTGGTATTCATAAGCATAGTTTCAGTCCACAAAAGTGCCATTAAGATATGGTAAACAAGGAAACTATAGTAGCCGTGATTAATTTGATTTAAATTGTATGATTTATACCAAGTTTTTGGATTTTTGCATTGTTTCCTGCAAATATTGAGAAAGGAAGGAAATAGTCAAAACGTTAATCTCGTTAAACCAGTAAAAATGCTAGTTATACAATTTAGTTTTGTTTATTATGTATTTATTCCGGCACAACAGGTTGCAACCTCACTATACACTATATAAAAAAGATACGAACCAAACAAAATTTCACTGTCTGGCGGAATAATAACCTATCGAGGATCGGTCAGGTTACTGTTTAGAAATTATGTCCAATATCGAAAGGTTTGTTTTTCGACGTCCAGAGCATGTTCTCAATCTTTGATAATTAGGGTAAATGGGGAGAGATGGATCACATTTTACAAAAAGAACAAAAAAAGAAAATTTATTTCTTAAAACTCATTTAATCTATAAATATAAATAGGCTGCAATGGGTCGGCCGTCAGACCACTAGTGTGTCCTTACACGGGCCAGGAAAAGTTCAACTGAAAACAAAATTTTATTTTAAGTGTGCTTTTCACATTTTTTATATAGTCTACGCCGTAACCGGCGCATTCAGTTTCATAGATACCGCATTTTCATTGTCGCCGTCAGAGTTATCTTCTAAATTTAGTTCTATGAATTTGAAGATGGCTCTTCTTGGCGGTTAGACTTTGCTGTTTTATTTTTGGTTACATTTTTTTCCTTGCTAACTTGCTTCATATTTCTATTTTTTTCTATGGAAGAGTATTTTATTTTTTTAATTTCTATGGGTACGGTGTTGGAGTTACTGAGTGAATACTATCGAGTACCTTTCCTGACGTAATTTTGCGTAGAGTCTCCTGTGGGTAAATTGGATGCTGGGAAGTTGAATCCTTCACTTGAATTAGATGCTCATTGTGTGATGGATTCTGCACCGAAATTACAGACTCTTCAGTCTCCAGAAGTACTGGGAAGTGCCATTTGTACGTTAGTAATATAGGCGTAGTATCGCGCAAGGATTAAATGGTAAAATACCAGTTTAGTACCAGATGGTAAAATATCGTCAATATGAAGAAATAATCGATTGTATAAAATATTCATGAATATTGATGAGGAGAAGAAAATTGCAAGCGCTGCAAGACGCGCCATGCTCGATTAAAAATTTTCAAAGTTGCGTGCGACATGGACAGCGCAACTTTGGGCTTGGATTGGTGGGCGATCAATCGACCAATCAGATTAATTTTTATATCAAAATACGCATAATTGAGTCTTCTTTAAAAATAATTATATTCATCAACAGCTCCGAAGCACTATAAGAAACGACTTGCAAAAAACCGCCCGAAAAAAAATTTTTGCAAAAACATTTTCAATTTTCAACACGAATAACTTTTTTTTCGTCATCGGAGCGCTTACTGTGACATAAATGCATTTGAAGGAAAAACACCAAGGGGTCCAACGACCCCAAAACCATCGAGTTGCAATAGATAGAATGCGAGATATAGGCCACAACGCATTTTCGAAGATGGCGGCGAAAGGGGTAATTTCGCGGATACGCAAAATCAAAGTTAAGGTCTCCGACCAACCCTCTATCGAATAAAAAAATAAAAAATGACAGTGCCTAAAATTTTTGGGTCACACGTATAGAATTTTCGTGAAAATCCAGATTTTTGCAATGCTTTTATTTGATTTGCCAACTTTCTCTTAGCAGCTTCACCGGTCCGGTCCAAGTCGATTTGTTTTGACCGAGTTACAAATTTTTATACAGCGTAACTCCGATTTTAGAATTTGAAAATGAGTAGCCGCCTCATTTACTCCCATTTCATGTCTTTGTACTGCAGACGTTGCATTTTGTAAATATCGAGCAGTCCACACGCCTAGCGATTTTACACGCGCCTTTCTTTTATACACAATTGGTATTTATAAAACAATACATTCACAGCTATATCATAGATTTAATTCTCTTCCGTACGCCTGGTCCATCTCTACTCTTAAGTGGGGGAGATACGAACTTTTGCTATATTCTGACGCAATATCAGCGTTGTAGGTGCAACGGTTTGCAAAATATCAGTGCTGAACCATCTTTCCTACTGGTCCATCTCTACCGCACTTACCTGGCAGTATGATGTTTTCCGCAGTTTACGTAAGTGGATAGTATATCGATGGTTTTAGTTAGGGCATCTTTTGTAGGAGCAACTGCTGATGCATTTAACGCATCTTTAATACTTTAGCAATAGGTAGCTACTCATCTCATAACGTTGCTAGTTTTTCAAGTTTTTCTCAACGTGAATTTTCAAGTTAAAGAAGCCTGTTTAGTCGAAATCTCAGCTATATTAACTAAAATTGTATTGAATCAATTTGATAAATAGTTCGATTTCTCTAAGCCGGCAAAAGGTGAGATACACCTCTTAAAGTTTACCCTGTATAAATTTAAAATAAATGACTATCGACTTTGAATTTTAAACAATGCAATTTAAGTCGAATGGCTTTCGCAATAAAACTTCGCGTATAGAAATAGCCCATTTGATTTTAAATTTAGTTTTGACGAGCAAATAATACAAGACATTTAAGGATTTTATTGGTACAAAAAGTTCGTGATTGAAAAAAAAATTACTTTAGCAAAATTTACGTGTTTTCCCAGTTATCGAATGTAAAGAAAAGTGCGTTGTTTTACAAATAATACAAAAACAATGTTGATAAACCGAGTCACTCTAAACACAACTTTTGATCAAACCCAGGATAGTCGATCTGTTCTGTACGTCTGTACGCCTGTTTACTCTTTAACGTTAATATATCTAATATTAATTGCGTAGTAAAAATGCAGTGTATCGATATAGCACCCAGGAGTAGTGTTGTCCTAAAAACTTCAAATACAACAAATTTTCCCGACCTGAAATTCCAATGTAATGAGGGCCCGGTTGTCATAATCGAAGCGAAGTGTCACTTCTGTGTGTTTGAATAATTCATCATTTTTTTGCAGTTGCCCCAAAGCATCAACATATTATGTAACATTTACATAACCCGGAAAGACTCTAATGGAACCGTCGTTTTAAAAGTTTAATTTTACTCCTGGGACACCCTGTACCTTCGAGACTTATTTTCAAACAGCTTTTCACTATTACAATGATGTTGTTTATATAACAGCAGTTCTTTTCGACAATAATGCGTTTTATCACTTTTCTCTCTTTTTTTACTTGTCTTGTAAAACTGTAGTAACATAGAACATTATACCATCATCAATCTTCCGTTGATATGAAAACATGCGCTGATTTTTGTTTATTTGAAAAATAAGTTGTAGTAAAACAAAAAACAAACTGAGTTTAGACGCTTTTACTGCGATTTACAATTTTTTCTAAATGCTAACGATGCTTAGATAGCTAAAAGGATTGCTTCCCAAAGTTTAAGCAATTTTGTTAATGGTAATATGTGGGGGACACTGCTGTTGGAAGTTGGAAATGGTACTAATTTTGTGTCCAAATGGGCGTCTATATTATTAGCTCATACACGACCGTACTGAATTATACTATACATATCCGAGTATATGCTTTCAAACGGTGTTTGTGACTTACGCCACCCGCAGAGAAGTTCAATAGAATCGATAGAAGGAGATTACTCGTTATTGTACCTCTCTGCTGGTGGTAAAGCAACCAACGTCATTTCAAAGCGTACCTACTCGGTATGCCTTAATATTATTAAGTCTAAAATAATTTATAAAAACGGCTTGGTTTTATACTTTTTACTCTGATGAAGAACAATCTATTTGTTCGAAACAATTGTTAGTAATTTACTAATTAATTTCTTTTCAACTTAAAGTATTATTTTACTTTGATATTAGACTGTCTAATACAGCCATGATATAAATAATAAATTTCAGGCCTCGCATTACTAGCCTAAATATTTCAAAGATACCAAATGTTCGTCAGTTGAAAGTACTTCGGCCGGGTGCTGCTAAAAATGAGTTGAATCAGAAAATATGTTAAAAAGAACGATCTTAACATTTTAGTATTGCACCGTCACAAAAGAACTTGAAAGAGTAAAATGACCAAATTAATATTAGAGGCAGCTTTTCAGAATTAGCAATAAGCCTAATTTATGTTATGGAACTTTTTACTATAACAAAAGAATTTTTTGTAGAGACCCAAAGAGCCCAAAGCTAGCGTCAAATCATTGTGTTAAGTAAATTAGGGTTGATAAAGGCCACCAATGACCCCAATTACGTCATGAGCAATGCATATAAGAAGTATAATTATAGCCTCAAAACTCAAAATCTAACGATAAGTTCATAAACGATTTGAAATATATTTTACAATTGAAAACATACCGTGTTTGTTTAAAGTTTGCAAATTAATGGATGATAGATGTATAATATTATATACAATACGTCAAGTAATTAGAATTGGAATAATATTTTGTGAGCGTTTCAAATTTCGCTTACAAATTATTATTTTAAACAACATTGTTGCAGTTGTACGTATAAATGTTGGAATACGTGCGTAGAATAATTACATAAATATTTCTAACTGAATTGTTGTCCTAAAACAAGCAGAAACGCCAATTAAGCGTCTCAGAGCACTTTTTTGCGAGATAAATGTCGATTTACTTTGTGCCTGTCCGCTCGTCTGTGTGTCTATAACGTGTGTTCCAAATGCCAACACGAGAACGGAATCGTAACATACACACAACCAAACTTATATGGAATCATGTATTATTTCCAACTTTCTAAAGTACTACGAAAAAAATCGTAATAGGATATTAAAGGCACTTTATACTAATACTAATTTACAAAAAGAAATTTAGCAAATGCTTACAAATAATAAAAACTCACTAAGATGTGTAAAAATAAGTAGAATCAATTAATTTAAAAAATGCTTATTTCTATAACATTTTTAACTTGTTTAGCTTGTTTGTCACGTTAATAGTCAGTATTGCCACCTCTAGCCCTGATACAATCTTCAATTCGCCGGGGAATGCTGCTAATCAAATTCACAACTTGATCTTGGGGTAAGTTTGCCCATTCTTCTTGAGCGGTTTGAATGAGCTGATCCACATTTCCTGGATTATCCCTCCGAGCTCTAATCCTTCTTTTAACAAAGTCCCAGACATGCTTAATGGGAATTAAATCAGGTGAGCAAGCAGGCCATTTTAAAACAGTGATGGATTCTGTTTCAAGAAAGTCTATAGCAACTCTGCTGGTGTGCGGTGGCGCATTATCCTGCATGAAGATAAAATCATTTCCAATTTGCACCTCTCCATAACCTCACTATGGGTTCTAGTACCAGGTCAACATATCTACGACCTGTTACACTTTACCGTATAGGAAGCAAAGGAGTTTTTTCTTCGACCATAATACCTCCCCAAAACATTACAGTTCCTCCTTTATATCTTGGGACAGATCTTGCAGTTTTCAATCTAGCTTGTTTTCCCCGACCTCTTAAAACCCGAATTCGACGATCATCTGATCGAAGACCAATTCTAGTTTCATCTGAAAAGAGGACATTTCGCCAATTTTCAATTGTCCAGTTCTGATGTTCCAGACACCAGTTTAGACGATCAACTCGATTCCGTCTGGATAACTCGGGTACCCTCAACTGTCTCCTGCTAAATAAATTTTGGGCACGAAGTCTCTTTCGTATTGTTTCTACTGAAACGTTAATACCTGTAGCCTGCAAAAGTTGCCTTTGGAGCTCCGGATGAGAAGAGGTTGGATTTCTTCTAGCTAGTTGAGCTACAAACCAGTCTTGTTGTTTAATGTTCAGTAGTTACTCTTCGACGACTTTGTCTAGGTCTGTTCCATAGTGTTTGCATTTCCAAAAATCTTGCATACGTCTTTGAAGCAACGCTTTGAGAGACGCTTACTGTTGCTGCGATTTGTCTTTGTGACATTCCCTACTCAACAAGAGTAATAATTCTACCCCTCTGAACATCTGATAGACACGATACGATAGATCCTGTGATTTTATGACTGAACAGATATAACAATATTTTTAAAGACAATTTCATCAACTTTGATCAATTACTTATATAATTATCTAAGAAAGCCTTTATTGTTAATCAGTATGATACGTTTTCATTAATTTCTTACTATTATTGCAAAATATTGAGTGATTCCATATAAGTTTGGTTGTGTGTATTTTATGTGAGAGAAGGGGATCTAAAGCATATTTTCTTATTTGCTTTAAAGCATCAAAAATTGAGTTTCATTACCAAGAAGTTGATTTTTCTGGGTTCGTTTTGCTAATTAAAAATAGGCTATAGTCAAAACCAGGAGAGGCGTCCTATGACTCATTCCAAAAACTACGTACCTTGAATCACACTATCCTTATTTATAAGTTTGGTTTTACTGGTTTTACTTTGTGGGAACGCAACAGAATATTTTAATACGTCATCTTTAAGTTATTTTAGCGAGAGTCGTCGGACACCTCTCCTGGTTTTGACTATTATTGCTTCCTACCTGCCGTAGATAGTATAGTATCTGGATCTGGATTATTAATGAGGGGGCAGCAAGCTCCCTGCACTTAGGCCACTTAATCGGGCCCATTGTACAGCCTCCAAGCAGCCTCCCCGTGCCCATCAGATCTCGAGCCATCCCACATGTAGGATGAACTCCAGAATTCTGGCGGGAGGGGTTATGTCGAGTCAGAAGTCCCCCAACACGGATCTTCTTATCAACGTTAGAGCTGGACAGTGACATAGCACATGTTCATATGGGACATATGCGACATATGGGATTATCTACCAAGCCCAGAGCGTGGAGATGTTTGTGTAGTCGAGAGTGACGCGTGAGTGTCCCTGCAATTAGTCGTAGATTAGTTCGGGACAACAACTGTAGACAGTATTTTGCCAGCTTTTTGGAAGGAGCCAGTAAAGCTCTTTTGCTTTAGCGGCACCCTTCTTTGCTTGTCCATCTTTCAGTCTGTAGTTTATGGGTATTATTCTTAAGGAAAGCGTTAACATTTGTTAAGGCTGGTTTAATGATTGGCTCAGGGCCACAGGGAAGGCTGTTTGAGCCTTTCTTGGCCAGCTCGTCTTCTTTTTCGTTACCCTCATTTCCTTGATGTCCTTTCACTCAACGGAGTGAGATAGTATAGTATAGCGCAGTCCAAACAAGGTGGCGCATAACTCATTTCATCTCATACGTCGGAAGTCGAACAAGGATAACAACATTTTTTCAGGATAATTTTTATGTTGCATAGCGATGAGCCATGCGCCAGTTTATTTGGACTGGAACATACGTTGCTACTTTTAAGTTTTATGATTTTATGATTGATTGTGAATACTAGGTGCTGATTAAAGGCTTCTATTTTATGAAATCAAAACATTTTTGAAATTTATGGCATAACTTTTCTAGCTGTAACTAGAGCTGACGTTTTTTTACCGAATAACGATGATCGCCCTTTAAATTATTATTTTTGCGTCGTAGTAAGGTTCTAATTTGAAATTTTATTATATACAATTTTGATCACAAATTGTATCATTCGGAATTTAGATAAAGAATTAGCATTTTTTTAATCTAAAATATCTAAAAATTGACAAGTTGGAAATTAAAACAGTATACAATTATTCAAATTCGACGATTTATTTATTCCTGTTTCGAACAAAAGTGTAATCATACGACCCATTTATATTTAGCATTGTTTCTTTTCAACTCGAATTTATTATTAAGTTAAAACGTAACTTAATTATTATAATTTTTAAACTTTGCTCGTTTTATATTGTCAAGGCGAATATTTAGGCCAGGTTTCTCATCAAATTTAGAAACGGTTTTAAACACATTGCGACGTAAACTTTTTTAAAGTTTAGCAAAGTGGATAAGTAAAGTATAAAGTTGAAACATTAAGTAGCTAAAGCTACTGTATAAAGTTTTAAGAGGAAAAATTTTTTGCACGTATTTTGCTTACACTTTTTTTGCAATTTACGGCTTTTACACGGCGAAAACTATGTACTATGTAGGTACTACGTATAGGTGCGATGAAAGTGCAATTACAAGTTCGCAAAAGGTATGCATTATAAACTTCATCGAAGGTCGGGACGCTTTAGAAAGTTAGTTTAAGGCTTACACACGTTCAGTAAAATTGATAAAAAAATTCGAAATCTCAGAAATTAATTTTTTACGGATAAAATGTTGTTTTTGATTAAATTTGAGGTGGTCAGAGTACCACAAAACGTATTGGGATCACACGTTTTAGCAAATTATAAAATTAAATCCTGTAATTGGCCATAGACGCTCAATATAATCACGATACGGATCGCGATATTTATTATCATACTGCGATCTGTCAATATTTCACCCTACATGCTCAATAAATATCGCGATACCGTATCGTGACCCATATCGTGATTATATTGAGCGTTTAGGGTATGCCTTTTAAGACTTCTCGAACGATTTTTAAAAATTTAAAAATAAATGGTATGTTTGTGAGTGAAAGCCATTTTTGTTTCGTTAAATTTGAATTAATAATTGGGCAGGAACGTAATAAACATATAACTATAAATATTAAATAGTAATTAACCGTCAACTCGCTATTGACCCTTCTTTTAAGTGAGGTTAAACGTTAAATTAATTATTTCGTTCATTTATTTAGTCATTTTATACCGTTAAAATAGTTTTTTGTGGTTAGGTATAGGAAGGAATATCAATTAAGGACAACGTTAGTTAATTCGTTAGCACCGAACACTAAACAAATTGAACGCATTCAATTTTTTTTGTTTATATTTTCAACTAATTAAATTAAATGTAGTTACACACCGTGATGTACTATAATTGTGTAGTCAGTAACAGACTAACACACGTCGTGTTAATTAATTAAATAGTAGGGACCCAATAAACGGGGTCTCGTCGTATATGATGCGAGATACTATTATTAATTATGAACACATAGGATAGTTGTTATAGACGCCATTTGTTAAGATTATCGAGGGGTGGCAATAGTTTTCTTCTAAATAAATTTGCATTTCTCGAAATGAATTGACCCCGAGTGGTTTGAAGGGACTTGGCTTCGTCTATAAAGTTATTAGATGGCCCTAGCGCTCTTGCCACTTACGAGTTTTCATCTACTAAAATATTGGTAAATACTGAAATGTTTTATAAGTCTGGCGTTATTAACTGTTAAAGCAACATTTTTCTACATAAAAATCAATGTATTAAAATATACTAGTACATATGATTGAACTATTTACCTTCACGAGAAATGAGGGGTTGTTCTTGTCTTAGTGCCTACGTCCGATATAATACACTAAACTTCAACGCGTTCTAGCGCTTAACCTAAACCGTGACGTAAAAATCTAGAAAATATAACTTGTAGGAAATTGAATGTACTTTATTTTTGTATAGAAACCCTTTTCTTTAAAAGTGCGTAGTTTCCGAGTTATAAGCGAAAAACTAAGAAACAAACAGCTGTTTGGGTAATTTTGGAATTTTCGTCAAACTTTAACGCCCTTTAGCGCCTAACTCAAACTGTCCGTCTGACGTAAAAAAATCTAGGAAATATAACTTGTAGGAAATTGAATGTATTACTTTTTTTTGTATACAAACGCTTTTCTCTAAAAGTGCGTAGTTTCCGAGTTATAAGCGAAAAAACTAAGAAAAAACAGTTTGGTCGAGTTTGTAATTTTCCTCTAACTTTAACGCGCTCTAGCGCCTTAACTGTTCGTCTGAAGAAACAAGCTTAAGAAACATTATTTGTAGAAAATTTGATGAAGTTTATTTTTGTATAGAAGTACTTTTCTCAGAAAGTGCGTATTCTTCAAGTTATAAGCGAAAAACTTAAAAACGCATTTTTTGTAGCTTTTTGAAATTTTCTTAAAACTCATTACGTTTACGAGATGGTAAAGTTGAAATTCGAATCTTACTATTTCCTACAGAAGCAGCACTACTATAATATTATTTTTTTAAATCTTCTGATACCTATTCTTAGAAATTTTGGCTTGACACTTTCAGATCTGTCGTCGTCGTACAACGCAGAGAGCAGAAATTCTGTTTTATGGATTGACAAATTATCCTAATTTGCAACGTAACAGATCTAAATGTCTAATGCTTCGGTGTACCGAAACAGAAACTTCGTTCCGTCGAAAATATTGTTAATTTAATACTAAAAGGGTTAATTTAAATCTCTAACACATGATCAAATTTAGCAAAAATTAATTGCCTCCAGTTCTCTTTAAATGAATTAAAGTTTGCATTAATAGGTGCGCTTACAGATGATATTTATATTAACCGATTTAGATAATTCTACATAATAGGATGTAATGGCCTAAATTAGACCCGCGTAATAGCTTTGATAATTCAAGTTTAAAACAACTTATTGAACTCGAAGTAAATTAACATTGATAATTGAATTAAGTGCTTGGTTTGTCAAGAACTGTATAAAAATTATTATTAATTGTAATCGATTGTTATCTTTGGTTTTCTATTGTATTTCGTGAGATTAATTTTTTTTCTTTACTTGCACAAACCTTTATTATTGTTGTTTACTATATTTATTACTGTTCGCATCCTAAAGCTATACATTTTCTCGGTTGTAGAATACTGATGAAGCCCAAAAATTATTAACTACGGGTTTGTTTTATTTCGTGTTAACAATACGACGTTTTATAGTAGTTCTAAAATATTGCGACAAGTTAACTACTACTAATCAAACTCCCAAACTATTAGAAAAATCATTAAATTTTCCACTAGCTAAAGGTGAAGTTGAACGAGTAGTTAGTTGTTCGAGGCGGCACCCGATTTCTTATTTATACGTGTAATCAATCAGTGGTTTTATGATAGTACGTCGTTCTTTTCGTAAATGAAAAGGTTACAGGTTTTAAAATTTCTGTTAACAGCCCAAATTAAACGACTCGCTTCACTGCATAACATCGTCAGAAGTACAGGAATCACAGTCTTTTGGGAGTTTCACTTGAAGAAACTTCGATCAACCAATGCAGGTTCACTGTTGAAAAACCCTCAATTGACAAATCCTTACAAGAAAAGCTAAAAGACATAAACAATTCGTTACTATTAACAGTTGATTCTTTCAAAAATCTTTTAGAATATCTCAAATACTGTTAACTTGAGACTACGCAAAGTAATAGCTTTCGTACTTAAAATTGGTAAATGAACCCAAATAGGGAATAGAAAGCTTCCATGTAAAATAGTAAAGTGAGGTTTTTTATATTTATATTTAAAAATAGTTTTTCGATGATATCTCGAGATAAGAAAGTGTTATTGAACACCTTCATCGAATTTTTCAAAAAACTATGCGATTCTAATAACAAATCGATCTAATCTCACCCTGTATTGTAATAATATTAGTCTACAGTGAACGAAAACCAAACATAGGGTTTACCTTCAGAAGAAATCTAATAGTTTTGAAACTTTACATATTATCTACTCAAAATAAATTTATTGAATGCGCTGTCGGTAAGATAATTGTATTGGTGATTTTGGGATTTTGGCACAAGAATGCCAATTTTCAACGCCCCATAACGCGGTAAACTTTGGGAATACAAAAAACATGCAGATTTTCAATTTTGTAAAAAAAACTATCAGCTTTAGTTTTGAATATAGCCACTTTTTAGCTCTAACTAATAGTTTCTGAGATATTAACGAAAAACCGAAAAAAGTGACATGTCTTCGGGCACTGCTGCTAAAGCTCACCTCTGATTCATCAGGACTTTTAGGATATTCATCACCTAGACACCTACAAATGAGAATGCAAAGTTTCAAAACTATTGGATTTTTTTGAAGGTGACTGGACTATATTATTTACTTATGGTGACTGCTGTCCTGCTTATAGAAATTAACAACAATTCACAGTAAACCTTAAACCCACCGTAAGTGGCATATTGCTTACGGCTGTAGAAAACAATTGAATTAATATTTTTAGAAAAGAATTTGGTGTTCTTTTTATCAAAGCTTCTCTGGTAACTAAAATGTACGTGGTCAAAGTAAATTGTTTGTTTACGATATCACAATGACTCTCTGTAGCTAAAACGAGCTTAAAAAGAAATTTACATGCATTAAAAATGCTTGTCCTTTGAGTTATTATTATTATTTGAGTTATGCCCTAAAAAAAGGTTTATGGTGTACGTCGTTGAAGCAAAGTATGAAACATATTTTATGTTATTAAATTTTTGGCTTTTAATTGATAGGATAACGCGTGCATGTTGGTTGGAAATTATTTTAAATTGCGAAACTCTACTAGATAGGTAGTATTCGGTTGCCACTTTCATTGAATATTCAGACTTCAAACTTGAACGTTCTCTTTGAGAAAATTTATTTAAACTACCTGCTTGCATTTATCTAGATACTGCAGTTTGCCAATACGTACATTCCACAACATGATGGTTGCAACAGGTGGGGTGCACTGGGTGTTTGAAAATGACAAGGTTGTTCATGTGTCCATATCCATAGGTTGTTAGCAGATACTTTGAAAATTTCAGTTTGTTATGTTGATCGCAAACCGAAGTTGAAAACGATTTAATAATGAACAAAAATAATAAATTAGAAGAATTTTGCTTAGTACTGAAAATATGAAAATTTTAATTGTCTTGTAACTAAGCGAATTGTGTTTGAAGTATTTTATTAAAAAGGCACGTTGTGTTTTCCAATTTAATGTATTTGTGTTCTTTTATTCAATATTACACTGACCGTCAAAATTAACTGAATATTTTATTGAAAACTGCCATTTAACAATAACAAATTTATGGAAGATTAAATAACAATCTTGCAAAACAGACCTCTTTGAATAAGTCCCTAGTAATCTCCACTTTCTACAGTGTGTTGCATTTTTCTGAAAATTTTAATAAATACGAATTCTGATATCAATCACAAAAGAAGCTCATGCAATGAACTTCTAGCTTCAATATGTCGTATGTTCTCCTCGAGTATGTATCACGGCTTGAAGACGTCGTGGCATACTGCAAATAAGATTCCTGATGGACTCTTGCTGCTAATTGTTCCATTCTTCTTGCAGGAACTGACGCAGTTCATTTAATAAAGCAGGTCTTGGTCTTCGACTATGTAACCGTCTTTACCGTCTTTTCAGCTCATCCCATAAATGCTCTATGGGATTTAAGTCTGGACTACTTACAGGCCGGTCAATCTAATATCTTAATTCCAACTGCATTTAAATAGTCAGTATAGTAATTTGAGCAACATGTGGGCGAACGTTATCATGCATTGAACAAGAAATTTTCTCCGATACCATATGCAAATGGCACTACATTATCTTGCAGAACATCTTCTATATAAGAATTTGCTGTCAAACTTGGTCTATGGAAAACAACTAGGTCTGTAAAACCATTCGATGAAATGCCGCCCCAATTCATTAACGAGTCACCTTCAAATCGCTCTCCCTCGACAGTCGCACATTCGACATAACGTTTGGCAGGTTTTTTCTACACTCTTTGACGACTATCGGCATTCTTTAAGGAAAACCGCGATTCATCTATTAATGGTACCTTTTCCCAATCCTCTATTCTCCAATTCATATATTGACTGTCATCTGGATATTGTACATTTTGACGAATATGGATCTAAAATCCTCCTGCTCTCCCCCCTGTACCTAGAGCACTGAACTATACCAGGGGTATAGAGAGTAGGTTGATTGGTATCCCTCACTTCTCAGGACGCCATTAGCCACTGCGAATCCAACCTCATCAGAAGTCTTTAGACCTCTGCCCGCAGGGCCAGTTTTAACCAGACTAATCACAGGTTCTGGGGTAGCTAATCCCCTTCCACCAGCACCCACTTAATCGCCTCCGGATCATCCGTTACGACCTATTACAGACCAGTTACCATAAGGGAGAGCTCTCGGTGTCCCTCTATCGCACGCCAACAGCGGGGCTAAGCTACCATGATGGCGCGCTCGTGAACACCTTGCACCCCCCCAACAGAAGGGCTGTTTCTGCAACAGGGATTAGGTAGATTGCGGAAAGCCTAGACACGCACTGGTGGTGCCCACGTGCCTAAACATTTAGAGCATGCCTACTACGGAAGTACGAGAACTTCCTACCAGAACTCGCGTCTTCCCGTTACTATTTAAAGTACAACTGCAGATAGACTAGTCCACAGCTCCTCTGGAGGAGAGACTGCAGCAGCCAATTTGATCCGAAGATCGCGTATGACTCCGCCGAGCGCTCCACTGTACCGGTATAGCGGGTATAGTTAAATTAACCATATGCCGCATACGCGTCGACACTCATCTGGACATTCAGATGGAAACTTTCGGATTCATGATCCACCCACCCTCCCCCTGCACCCAGCTTTTCATCTGGACAGAATGAACATATTCCAGGGAGTCTAACGTGAAGGTTTGCCGATGATGCACGTTAGCGACCTTGTCCTCGTCTTCTACCGACATCGCCAGTCTCTCTAAATCGTCTTTGAAGCCGATTGATTCACTCCTAATCGCAATGCAACATAATGCAACTTCCATATTTTACAGTTATAAATCGGCACGAGTGCGTGACAATTGTTTTCAAATTACAATAAAACAATTTTAACGGTCGTGTACAACTTTTATAACAATTAACTTTATTAACAATTAATCGAATAGAATTCTTATGAAAGAAAGAAAATTTTAAAATGGTATTAGTAGTGGTAGTAGTAATGGATTTTCTTTATTTGTGAAGCTAATTCATTGTATAAAAAGTAAATCTATCGGCGTGGAGGTTTTCTAAAGCGATAAGTCATCAGCCTCGTAGTATTTCGTCCGACTAACCCTATTAAATCCGGCAAATCAAAGCTTTTGAGGTGATTTTCAGATATTTCTATGCATCAAATTAACTTGTCCAACAAATCAAAGTTTAAATTGCGAAGTTAATATTTAAGAGGAAGGCGAAAAAAAAGTCAATTTTAGGCCTGGTTTTATAATGCACAACTATTTATAAACGATTTATTTACTATTCCTCCTTTTATGTTCTTAACCTCAATAGTTGGCGGTTCGATAAAAGTTAAACAAAGAAAACGCACTCGTTCGTAGACGGTTTTCTTCAATTAAATGCCGTTAAAAAGACGAAAGAGCAGTTCGGAAAACTCTTATTAAACCGTATTGTTTTTTCTCTTCTATTTTTAGACCGGTTTGTTTTCTAAAAATGTTCATTCATTTCCGCGAAAGTCTTCTTTGTACATTATGTTAAATTCGAGATTAACAACACATTACAGTTGTTGTGCTTTTAATTAACTTGTGTAATTGAAAGCGGTAATAATGTTGTAGGTGGGTTAGAAACTTGTGTAAAGCAGAGGTTTGAAAATTATTATGCACATTATGCACTCAAATAAGGAGAGAAAAAGCTCACAACAAACTTTGATAAAGTTTATACAAATTAATTTTCTTCGAGGAATGCTAACTGAGTTTAAATTCGTAATTCCTATAGTTTAGGGAAGAAATTCAAAATTAAATTAAAACTAATGAGCGACCATAATCGTGACTTAATACGCCAATTAATTTGGTAACTAAAAGTAGGTAGTATGTAAATTGTTGAAATTGAGTTTCAAATTTACTTTTTTATTAAGCTCACCCCGTTCCGTATACTATACGTATAATTTAGTAGCCCAACACGTATATACGTAATAATTCAACACGACCAATTTGACAACAAAATATATACAGTAATAAAAAAGAAAAAGAAATTTCATTACTTAGAAAAATCAAAATCGTAAGGAAATAAAAAAAATCTACTTTGTCATCAAATAAAACACCTTTGGCATTTTAGGCGCTTTATATTAAGTGTTTGTAATTTAATTCAATCGATGTAATGTCATTATTTTATTCTTTAGGAATTATCTTATAATTTAATGTAATTTGAGGAAAAAATTATTATGTTTCGTGTTTTGATGAAACCATTATTTTGTAAGCGGGAGCTTCAATTGCGTCTCAAATAAAAGGTTGGAGAATTTTCTCAAGTACTTTAGGACTTGTCACGAATTCTCACAGGAGCGCTATATTTTAAGTAGCCAACGCACCTGTATAATTAATAGGCTTTAACTGTTTTTATTTATAAAATGGGCGGCAAGGACTTTTGATGTTTGAGAAACGGCAATGTAAAATGTATTTATCGTGAAAGTAACCTCTACAGTTAAGCCTCATTGACACGGTGATAGTATTTTAGGAGAGTAATTATCATGAGAGTAAATCACGATAGTTACTGTCGTGAGAGCAACTTTAATTTCAATATACACAGTATTTCTAATTTCTAGCGATAGCACAGAGAGAGAGAGAGTTTAATTTAGACGATGTTGTTCAAGCGAGATAGTCGGTAACTATCGTGAGAATTACTCGCAACTATCTAGCTTGACTAGATAGTCGAGAGTAACTATCATAATAGTGATAGTACTGTTGACAGAAGCAAACTGTGCCCCTGGGAAGGCGTGACCGGTGTCGCTTTAGTTTCGAAATGTGTAATAACTGTCTCCCCTTCTACCACTGAATGTACATACTTTCTTGACGTGATTGGATAAAAGTTTTACCCCCCCCCCCCAAGTTTTTAAATTTAGTTGGCATATTTTCCGGGGGAACAATTTACTTCTGAGCGCTGTACGATAGTAGTCTATTTACACGATGATAATTTTGGTGAGATTTGCTATCATGACAGTACTCTCGCAAACTATCGCGAAAACTATCACCGTGTCAATGAGGCTTTATTATTCGTGTGATAGTTAAAACGAGTAATCCTATTTACGGTTATATTCCAGTCATTTCATGACTGTCATCAGGCATCGCTAAGGGTTTTTTTGTGTTCAATTCATTCTTAGATTGTGTTTCGAAGTGTTAGCATCACGCCAGAAAGGTAACTAGGTAACATTGATTATTTAATTAGTATTTCTATTAGTGTTATTCTATTGTTTTCCGTACGGCAATGCATCACTTTTCTTTAACCTGTTCACGTGTTGACATTCGATGATGCCCTCTTTATTTATTTTTGAATTGAAATTCAAACAAAGTAACTAAAGTACTTATGCAGCCTGTCACAAAAAAAGACAATCCTATCAATATCGTAACTCATACAAAAATGAAAATGTCTTGACTTTGCAAAAGTTTCTCTTCATTTAAAATTTAGAGGTAATATAAGTTTTTCTTTCCTTTCACGAAATTTCTAAACGTATTTTTTGCGTAATTACCTACTAAAAAGTTTAAAGTAAAATAATTGATAAAAGCTAATACTTACTTATACGAATATACTTGAACCCTTTCCAAATTTCCCATTGTTTCGACCTCGTGAGGCCAAAAATTGATTAATAAGGATTTAGTTATCAGTAAGTTATTGATGATGACCATTTTTCTCATCCTTTAATCAATGTTATTTCATACAAAAAGTCTGATAAGCTTTATACGAAAATAATAAAATAAAATTTTGTTTCGAAAAGAGAAACGTTTTAAGATTTTCAAAGTGCCGCAAATCACGAGAAGCTCTCTAATTTATCTTTCTCCAAAAGAAAATAAGTTTATACAAAAAAAGACTAAAGTAATTCCCGTAATTAGCAACGTAATTAGTATAACAAAATTCTAAATTAATTGAAAACTTTTTTTTAATTTTCGGCAGAAATGTCTGTTTTAAGGCACTTATACGTAAAAATTGCAATTTTATCACAGTAACTACTGTTGTTAACAAAATAGGACCTAGACACCTAGAGGAAATTTGCCAAAATTTTCTTAAAAGCCAATCGATTATAATGTTAATGTTTGGGTTGAAATCTCTGTTTTGAGACCTTATTGAGGTGAAAATGCAGATTTCACTGCAAGGCTTGATCCACACTAGTAGTATAGTGCCCTCAATGTAAATAGCTGTTTCCAAAATGGAAAATCTAGACTCTAGACGATACGAGAAATTTTTCCAAAATCTGGAATCGATTCAAAAGCTTGATCGAAAGTCTTTTAAATATGTCTACTTTGAGGCCTTTTGTAGGGGACGACCACTGATTTTTCTCGATTCAACTCCCATCAGTTGCGTTAGCACAAACTCGATTCGGAACTGCAGCTTGATATAGCTGCTCACTTTAACCCGTCACTTGTCGCTATCTTCTATGCCGGTGTTTTTCAAACTGGGGGTGCGTAATTTTTTTGGGGGGTCGCGGTCACTAGACAAATATATACAGTAAATTTACAGTGAGTATACGATATGTCGAGTTTCACGCCTAATCGTTTCAAATTGGCTGATTTCTCGGCATGGGCTTTATGGGTTACAACACAGGGCCCTATTCACTCACAGAGCTTCTTCGCGGCGGTACAAAAAATAACAATTTAAATTAAAAATTTAAGAAAAAATAGATTTTACAGAATTTATTCGTAAATAATATGATAACGTCGGAATGGAGGGCTCCTCTAAAGCGTGTTAGCTTATCGTAACTATCATCGTTTGACATTGGAGTCGAGTGGTTCTTTGTCCAAAATTAAGGAGGGGGGAGGACTTCTTATAACTTATTTTGATGTAACGTCTGCTTTCGAAGTTACGTCTTTCTACAGGGGTTTTGATTATCTGAAGATTTTGAAAATCCGAAATAATAGCCAGTTCGGATTATAG
The DNA here is from genome assembly GCA_950108345.1 of Malthinus flaveolus. Lineage (NCBI taxonomy): Eukaryota > Metazoa > Arthropoda > Insecta > Coleoptera > Cantharidae > Malthinus > Malthinus flaveolus. Next base: position 17,737,926 of record OX467285.1, read on the forward strand.
AAGTCATACTGTAGGTACTTATTTAAATTTCCCTGGCGCTATATTTGGTGGATTTAGAATAGTCAGTTTAGGTTGCAGACCACAATTACTTGGACGCTGATTTAATTCTTAATTTTCCAACTTTCTTCTTGTGGAACATCGGTTTGGAGAGACTATAAATTTTTACTAAAATTCCTGATCTTTATTTTAAGCCGTTCGACCTTGAACAATCAAAAAATTTTTGCCTGCGGTGCTATTTCCGGGAGGTCGCCAAAAATAATACTAATAATTTGGGGGTCACGAACCAAAAAGGTTTTCAAAACGCTGTTCCATGTAACGTCGTTTGTCGTGGATGAGTATTTTGCTAAAAATCTTTTGTTGTTTTGGCCATGGCTCTTTAGTACCCACTTTGCATACCTTGCACATTAGTCTAGAGTCTAGAGTCTAGTCTACTAGAGTCTCCATGGAGCTTCAACTTTACCAATTTTTTTTATCGTTACTCTAAGGGCCGTCGATAAATTTGTGTTCTTAATTTACTTGTCTATTGGTTCACTAAATTATTTGAGAATTGGTTTCACTGATGTTATTCAGTAAACACACTTATTTGCCGAGTAAATTGTTCTTATTTAAAGAAATACTAATACGTGGTTTGTCGCTCGATGAGCAAAATGCTCACGCCTGGGCCGCGCTGTAATTATAAGACCTATTGTGGATAATAGAACTGATGACCGCTGGACGGAAGTACATACTGCATTTATAAAGATTAAAAACTCAGCTAGACGAAAAGAGAAGACGAAACCAGCCGGCGTTTATCCTATTACGATAATTTTATTGAAAATGTGAACAATTTTCTCATATAGCGACAAGCGACGGGTTAATTATAATAGTATTCTGTTTTTTCTGATAATCAGAAAAAAAAATAAAGAAAGAAAAATATAAATTTTGCTTGTCACTCGAGGTTCTGTCTTTATTTGGAATTTTTAAATTAATTCACAATTTTACCTCAAATTTTCGTAAAAAGTATAAAATATCCGGCCAAATTCAGCGTCATTTTATCAAAAATTTTATTTTATATTTCTGAAATTTGCCCTTTCCTGTAAAACGGCACAGTCGCGCAGTTGGAGGGAACCCTTTTTAAGTTGTAGATTTTGATTGAAGACGATTGTTCTTAATCAAGTTTATCGTCTAATGTAGTTTTTGTTGGCGCCAGCCAAGTAAAAAGATAGCCCAAGAGCGTCGAGACCAAGACAGGACTATTATTCAGTATCGCACAAAATTAATTACTTGGTCTTAATATTATATCTCTTCTTTTTATTTTATTTTAAACTTTAGGAAAAAAAATTATCTTCTTCTATTGTATTATTAATACGAAAATGCATACAACAAGCTTAACAATCCGACAATGGATGCTTGTTTATTTCGGTAATTGCTTTAGTGAAGGCTCAGGTTAATAACATACGTGAAAGAGATTTCTTGAAAATTGTTCACAATTAAGTTTTTTATATTAATTCATTAAGGGTTTTATAAAAAATCCCTTTTATATTCTACCACGTTCCTTTATTTAATTGTTTGTTTGACTGCGTTTGTCATTAAGCAATATTTAAACTGTTTTTCTCTTTAATGTAGGTTTGTGGAGCTCCTGTAATTTGCTTGGAATTTAAGTGTTGTGTTATCGTTAATAAAATTTCTCGATTCTCAAAAGTAAATATTTGAGATTTAAATTTTTATTTAACAAACTTTTCGGCAAATAAAGAATTAAGAAGAATGGGCTGAAATAAGACCTCGTTATTTATGTAAAAACTAAGTCATGGTATTATGTGTGCCTAGAGCCTAGAACGACATAGTGCGCTAGAGATACATGATTTTTCCACTCTCAAAGCGAAAAATCAAAATTTAAAAAAATTATTTAAGCCAATCAAGGAGTTTATGATGACTATTATGTAATTCGCTAGCATACTCCAGTCAAAATAGACCAAAAAAATTCGCGTAGAACTGAAAATTGGTACAGACTTTAGGCAAATTATGGCATTTGAAGGAAAAAATCCAGGAGTTTGAAAATTGGTTCTTCGTTAGAACTTGTACTCCAACATACTAAAAGTTCCGGGAGAACAGGGGGGGCTGTTTAAAGGTGACCCCCTTTATTTTTTGCTGATAACTCGCATCCTAAAGATCGTACGTTGATGAAGGTTACTATGAAAGTTATAGAAAACATTATTACCCTCTTCTCCCCCTTCGCTGCACTATATCTCTAAAAGGGTTAAACTTATGGGAAAACTGGATATAACCAATCTTTTAACTAATAATGTTCTCTATAACTTTTATAATAACCTTCATCAACGTACGATCTATAGGAGGCGAGTTATTTGCAAAAAAATTGAGAGAGTCGCCTTTAAACAGCTCCCCCTTGCCCCGCTAGCCTTCCACCCTCCGGGACTTTTAGTACGTTGTTCTGGAGGTTTCAATGAACAACCACATCAATTTTCAAAACTCCTGGATTTTTTTTACCTCAAATGCCATTTATTTGTCTAGTTTGACTAGGCATTAGGAGAAAAACCGATTTTCCGCCCTTTGACTTTGAATAAAATTTTTAGCAGAAGTAGAATCGATTGGGACTTTTCACATTTCATTTATAATAATGTTTTCAGAGTCTGTAGCAATTTTCAGTTTTATGCAAGCGTTTCTGAAGTTGAATGTCCATTTTTACTGCACTATATGGTTATGAGAATGAGTAACAAATCACTTGCTGCTCACTGCACAGTGAACGTTAACTTTTCGTTGTCAAAAGAAAACGCAAAAGCCTCTTTTCTATACGATGTTTGTAGAAAAAAATTATTTTTCTTTTATTCCTATTAAACCGGAAAAATCAACCAAACGGAATTAATTTGGGCTAAAAACAATAACTTGGTGATGTGTGCGATGTGTGTGTGTGTGTGTGTGTGTATTATTATTTCAGTAAAATATAAAATAAGATCAAAACTGGGGTGGTATAAAGCGATGTGGATGTTTTTACTCGGCGCGAAACTATTTCTTTTATTAAAGCTTCAACCTAAATAATAAAATATTTACAATATTTTCTCGCCTTTGCTTTTTAATGTTTAAATGAAATTAGGTTATATGAACAAAGGTAAACCACCAACTGCAGATAATGATGCGACAATCTCTCTTGATAGGATTACGTTAGGGTCACAAGGTGAAATGCTCGTATACGAGAACCATCTCAACATCCAATTTTTTCAAGATATAAATCAATAAAAAATAGCTTTTTGGGAAAACACAAAAAAAGATTTTACAAAAACTAAATTTCAATTTCAAACCCGACATCACCTGTAGAGCGGAGTCATTTATTCGTGTTGAAATTTAAAGGTAGTTGAACGTGTAATCAATTAATTGTCGAATAAATAGTGCAAGAAATATAAGTAATTTGTTATAATTAAAACTAGTAAATGAGTCGGTCTGAAAATGAAATGAACCGGTTAAGAGAAGCGTCAATGTCATATTCTGCCCGACTCCCGGATTGCGCGGTATATAGGCCACCCGGAGTTATTTTTAGCTCTCCGGAGCCATCGATCGTTGGGGGGGAGGGTTGCGGCTATTTCGGGAACATCCCCTTTACTAACACCGGTGCAACATTCCAGTATTCCAGTATTTGAAAATGCATGCGGCTGTATATTATTATATTTATGCCGTGGAAATTAGCGACTTATCTATTTTAAATATGTTTATTTATAAATTAATTAACTTTACCACTTTTACTTAATTTATAACGCTTTTTGCGTTTATTTTAGGCGATAAAGGGAGAGCTTCGTGTGAGTGCTTAGAGTTTCAAACTAAATTGACTTTAGTTTTACTGCAGTATCTTGGGGTTTTCTTTAATACGACTTAAATTAAAAAATTAAGTAGGTCGTGTATTGTTTCGGCTAAGTTTTATGTTTTTGTTATTTTTATTGCAAATTGTGTTATTTTACTCTAAGAAAACATACCCAATTTAAACATTGCAGCTCTTACTTTTTTTTGCTAATTAAAATTTGTTTTAATTAGCTAAATGTATTAGTGGAAAACTGAAAAATTAAAAACTATACTCTATTCATTATCGTGTGGTCTGACACGATTTTCTCTGCGTGATTCTGGTTTTTGGAATTATAAAGCAAAATTATCAACTATACGCCGTTTACTGAACAGAGACAGTTAATCGCTCATTCGTCTACGCAATCATAAGTGGTTGGGGGCGTGGCCTAGCTGTTTCTGTTTAGTGAACGGCGTATAGTACCTATTTGATTGTTTACTTTTTTGTTGAAAAAGTATTATAATCGGAAAAAATTTTTTAATTTAATTTCTCAACGTTTCAGGTCCCCCTGAAACCGCAAATAAGGGGGTTATCTACTTGCATATCGAAAAATATTTAACCAAAGTATTTAAGTTCGGTTATTAGCTAGTACACATCGGCCGTAATTAAAGAAATATTTTTTCATATTATTAAATTCAAAATGGCGGCCAGGACTACTTTTAAAAGGCCAAAGTTGACAAAATTTTAAAACGGATTTTCTCAAAATTGGCTTTGGCCGTATTGTCTACCTATGTTTTGATATGTTGTAGATATCGAAGTTCTTAATTTATGAACTGAGTTTAATTTTCCGCTATGCACTAGTTTTAAAGCTATGATGTTTAAAAGGTCAAAAGTTCAAAAATTTCTAATTTCTTTTGTAATTAAAATTTGTAATTGCAAGTTGGTATATTAATTTATTTCATAAATTTCTATTATTTGTTATAATTTTGGTTTAAAAAACACTTCCGGTTAAACCAGAAATTAGCCAAGCAAACTGAGTTTTTAAAAACACCTTGTATATTTTAAGATTTTTTAAAATACCGTAAGATTAGCTGTCCAATGATATTTAGCATGTTAATTTTTAACTCACGGTTCAACCGGAAATGGGGGGGGGGGATACCCATTTTAAATACAACATGCTGTATATTTAAGTTGTTTGAAAGATTGTAAAATTATCTATATAGTGATACTAAACATTTTATATTTTCATTTCCGGTTTAACCGGCAATTAACTTAACTTTCTAAGCTTAGCTTCGTTTAGAGTTTTGAAATCAGGAAGAGTTTCTGAGCATACTATTGTTAGGTACTATTTCTGATATCTTTTTAAATATTTTCAATGAGTACGAAAAAGTCCTGTCATGGCCACATCAGTCGTTTTTTATTTCTTCCAGTAATGACCAACTGCCACGTGAATAGAGAGAAAGTCGAAAGTACGGTCCTGCATTTTGATCGAATAATTCTTAAGTTACAAACAGGCAGATTGAGCTGAAATAATTAATACTTCTAATCCTTCTGAGCTTTTTTTAAAGACGCGTTGTTTTCGATTCCCAAACTTTCTTCGGTTTTTCCAAAGCTGGAGTCTTAATAGAGGATGAAACAATTTACGCTTACCTACCCTTAATTAATAAATAACTCCCACAAGTATTATTAAAGTAGAAAATAAGTGCATCTACAAAAATATTTTATTTTTTAAAAGCCAATTTTGTTGAGCCGTGAAAGTTTCCCTTATCTCGGCTTTTAAAGTGTTTAAAATCATACAAGAATATTTACGCAGCCTTGTGTAAACTTGGGCACTTTTTTATCTAAGGGTTGCAGAAATTTCTTTTAACAGTTTTTGTAATATTATCTTATAGTTACATAGTACAGAAATTTGTCGAGAAATTCCCTTGTAATCTAAAGGGTTAATCCATCTCTGCTTACATCTCTTCTTCGTCTTCTTCTTAAATAGCTCTTCTAATTCAATTTCTTGTTTAAATTAGATAAAAACTTTTATATTTAACTTTGTTGATAACTTTTAATACTGGGACGTTTAAGATTATTTAAACGAAAATCGTTAAAAGGCTTAAGATTATTTCGATGTCATAAATTTATCAGTTAAATTGAATCGGAAATTTTGATCGACTATTTAGTTAACCAGTAAAGATTGATCGACCGAATTTATTAGAGAAAATTTATATTTTAATAGTAAAGGAATGCGCGTCGAAGCTTGTTTTAGGGTTTTTAGGTTTATGGTCTAGGAATGTTTACAAATTCGAGAAGTATTTGTTAAGCAAAAGTCAAACTTGCAAGTTACAACAAACTACTTCTAACCACCTGAAAAATAATCGATCTTGATCGTATTGTCGAAATTTATAAGAGGCGAAGTCATACGAGGGGTGGTTATTAAATAACGAAACTGATAGAATTTGGACTTAATTCTTAAATTATTATAAATTTTACATTATCCCCTCTGTTCGCGCACATCGCTCCATGCGTCGCTACCACTGTTGTGTCGCAGAGCGCTAACTCTGGCGAATATGAAGAATTTTCAAGGGCCTTTTACACGTTTATCGACCAAAAACTGCTTTACTGAAAGCGCATTATGAATGCAGCATTGCCGTGGTGCAATATACACTCATTTGGCAGTCTGGACGTTTTTTCGAATTCCTTCCCTTACTAAAGTCCCCTACACACGACCTGACGCGGTCGGCCTGACTGTCGGTCTGACCAAATCAGGTGTTGCCTACACGCTAAATCGTCTGACAACGCTCCACACGACCTGATTTGGTCAGGCGGTTGGGTAGTTAGGTGGCTGGGTCATCTGACAACACCCGACGACCCGACACAATAAATGTCAGACGACAAGCCTACACACGACCTGATATTCTACCTGATCTGACCAAATCGGCCCGACCGCCTGACCAATCAGGTCGTGTGTAGGGGACTTATCTTTAGTCAGCAAATTTTTATAAAAATGTTGATTTGCCGTCTGTCCATGTGATTTCGCTACCTTTCTCAACAATTGCATCTGTTTTTGATGTGCAAGGGCGGCCTAGACGTTTATAGTTCTTCACGTTGTCTCTTCCATGCCAAAACTGTATATGCCAACCAAAAACTCGAAATTGAGACATGCAGTCTTCTCCGTACACTTCACTTAATACAAACTGAAGGTTTTCGTATGAGTTTTCTTTAATTTAACAAGAAATTTAATATGAACTCGTTATTTGGTTTTCGTATTTAAAGTTTTTCCGACAAAACTTGAAAACCCGGTAATGTTAAACAGCTACCGTACAAACACTAATTGAGTTAGCGAGTTGAAACTTGCAACGTTTATTAACTAAACATCAAACTCAATTATCAGGTACGTACTTTTGTGTAAAAGTGTCTAAAACGGCTCCTAAGACTGCAGTCCCTTTATTTAACAGTCATACCTCGTATATTACGTATGTCTCACGCCATTCGGCCCGAAGTCTAAATTAAGGAATAAAAGAAAAGAACGAGTCCCTATTTTCTGTCGACTATATATAATTTAGAACGAAGTTAGGATTAGGATTACCTCTTGTTATCGTCGAAAATTTGGTAATATTGTTGGTGAGTTTTCGTTTATAGATAAAAGAGTTTAAAAAAAGCTGACAGAGATTTTTTGCATCGAACCGTATTTTCATCATAAAATTCGTTAAAATAGAACATAATATCTCCTTCAACATAAATAAGGGTAGGTAATTAACGAGGCGCAAAATTAATCAAAACATGTCCATTAAAGAAGCTTTAGAAACCTTTAAAGGTGCCACGGTTGCACGGGCGATTGCGAAGGTGCTTGGGTGGTGTGTGTGTAATCGATATTATCATTACACGTTTTTAAGGGCTTTGGTGTTATTAAAATTATCTCGCATTTTAGTGACTTGGTATGTGCTGACCCCGTTTAAAATGTAGAAAATTCAATATCCTACTAGAGCTTTTGCATGTAAAAATAAAAAAGCTCATCTTATTTTTTTTCGTGTTAGTTACAGTCGTGAATAAAAGTAGCACAAAGTTTTGTAGCAAAATTTACAATTTGTGACATTTCTAAAAATATATATCACTAGTAGACATAAGACAACTCGCCGCCATAATGACAACATACTGTTACTGTGCCATAAATTATATACAGGGCGAGTTTGAATGGAGAGCCAATTAAAACTAAGTCGAGCTGAGTAAAAACTTGAAGGAGGCTATTTAGATAAAGCTTATTATTCACGAACGGCCTACAACGTAAAAACAGCTTGCAATATACCGAGTTTTTCATTTAAGAGATACTTGCAATTACTTTGTTTCATAGACTCTTTTTTTTCGTTACTCTTCAGCTCCCCAAAATCATCAGATGAGTTGTCAGCAAAGGTATTTTTTTATGTTTAAAAGAAGTGGTAGGTTCGTCATCTACATCTTCGTGGCTCGATGTATTTACACCGCAAATGCTTTTCCATCCGGAATTGTAATCTTTTTTCCTCGGTTCTGGATTTGGGTGGATTCCGATCTTTTAGTTTCGATGCTTGAAGGAACCAGGAGTGTTCTTGATTGCATAAAAATCTTGGTATGCACTGTAAAAGCAAAGTAAAAGCACTGTAAAATGCACGTTTAAAGGGACCATGCCACATTTTTGAAGTCCAGATTTCAAATTAACTTCAATGTTTGGTCCAATAATGTCCATCATTTATGACAGTAGAGTGGTGGGAAGTTCTGCTTCTGTATGTTAGTATTGCGTAGTATGCGCGTATGTCGTCCTCTGTATCTTTCCAGCCTGATAATACGATTCTTCAGGCTCTTTTCAGTGGACGGAGGAATGCAACATCCAGAGGCTGGGTCAGATGGATGCTATTGGGTGGCAAACATATTAGGCTTATTTCATTTTCAAAGTAACCCCGGTATACCTACTATTGAAAATTATTTGGAAATATACAGACTAATAAACTACAGGGTGAGACATGGACTTTTATTTTAAATGCGTTTCATGAAGATTTTGGTCTTAATTCGCCAAATTAGGATTACTTTTAAATTATAAGATTATATCAAAAACATTAAATTACTAGGCTGTTTTGGGGGAAATTAAAAAAATAAAACGTGGTTAAATAAAGAGAAAAAGATATATACTGTAAGAATGCGTCGAGTGTTCTATTGGAAACACTAACTTGTTCTTTGATGTCCACTCTGTAGTTATTGAAGACTGCGTTCTTATCTGAACTCCTCATTAGTATAGCAGAGAAACTTTTGTAACGTCGGAGTGATCAAAAATATCAAAAACGAGGGCAAAAATGAATGCCAATATCGCCCAATAAAATTTGATCCCAAAAGTTTAATTAAAAACACCTCTTTCAACTTACAAGCTGCCAGTAAAAACGCAACATTTTGCAGGATTCACTTAGCAACGCGATTTTCTCTTCAACACTTGAAGTTATTATGTGCCTACTTCCTATGTCCGGGTGAAGGTTCCTGTTCGTTTTTTAAAATGTGAAGTATACTGAAATTCGAACTTCTTTGCTTATTAAAAGTAGGAATTTGACAGTAAAACAGACTTTATGCTGTAGTTGGGTCGTTTATTAATATTTCTTGAGGTTTTCTCAAGTTTAGTTACTCTCCATTCCACCCCACTACACTTTTCTGAAAAAATAACACATGTAAGTCCCTCAAGTGGCGAAGGTACTGCTAAAATGTCCCGACTTCTTGTGCTACGAGTCGCGAGTTCGTCAGCAAAGTGCTCATCGCTCGCTATTACCGAATACCGGTTTTCGGATTTACCCTATAGCTCAGTCCGTATAAGAATTTCTAGATCCGTCTCTGGCGATGTGCACGAATTAAATTCACTATTTTAGGTTTTATTTTCTTTACGCAGTAGGTTTTGGAATGAATTGCTTAAATGTTACAAAGGCTGCCCACTACCCACTACTCACACCGGTATGCGGTAAGGGGTCCACCCGGACCCCTTTCCTTTCAGTGCATACTTAAAATCGTTAAAATATATTTTTTCGTTCACAAACTAATAAGAAATACTTGAAAAAAATAATATCCCTAGGCCAATTGGAGAATTTCCTTTATTATCCTACTTCGAATTTAGTTTATCCTTGTTCGTTTATTTCTGAAGTTAAAAGTATACCATACCTATTGTAATATTAATATTATAGCAATTCATTTGTTTTTGTCTCAAATGAATAGAAAGTACTACATGTTGAAATAGTAATTATTATATTTTAAACGCAGCGTAAGTAGGTACGCTAAAGATTGTTATTTAACAAGCACTAAATAAAAAAGTTTCCCTTAGTGGAGTTAATAATGAAAGTAAGTTCTTGGCGAAATTTATGAATACTTTTCTTATTACAGTAGTACGTACTATACTTGTAAAAATAAGATTAAATTGCATGTAACGCTTGGTGAACTCAATACCCCATTCAAACAAATAAGATTCAAGTTGCTAGAAAATTTTAATATAAAATATTTTATGAAAATGTCTCCGGGTATAAAATTTTACAGACTTATTAAATTTAAGAATATTAAGATGAGTAAATGAGATGTCTTTGGAAATGAAACTATTTGCTTAAATAAAACTTCTCGATTATCGTTATTTGTTTCACCCCACTTGTGCTTTATGGATGAACTTAAAGTGGATGTCGAGCTGTTTTAGTACTAAAAGTCTTTGGAAATCTATTTTTTTAACGCCAAAAAAAAATATGAAATTTGTTTATTTTCATTTTTCATACTCCGGACCTAAGCTGTTATTGTTTATTAAAAAAATATCATTTAAAAAACAATTTAGGCGCCTTTTTTAAGCAATTTCAAAGTTTTTTATTACACACTACTAATAAAAAGAGATATTCTGTTTGGACGTCGCCTACACCTACAGCTTTGCTAGTTAAGTTTTTAGAGCATGTCTTGAAATTTGTTTTTAGGGCAAAATTTTCGAGTTGACTAACATTTGCAAAATTAATAATCTAACAAGATCTCTTTTGATGCACCTTGTATACTTAAGTCCTCGGCCTTGTTTGTTTTTCATTACGAACAATGTTTAGAGAAAAAGACATCATAGAACACAATTCGTGTCACAATTTTAAACGAATAATTTCCAATTCAAATATTTACCTCCGTTAAAAAAACAAGCGTTTTTAATAATAAATTGTGACGGTAAGAAAGTAGAAAGATTTGGTAAATATGTGTGTTAAGTGAATTCTGTCTTTAAGGTCAATCGAGTTTGAACTGCTGAAATATCTATTTAAGTATCGTAAAGCGATAAACCTCTTAGTTGAAGAAGTTTTGATAAAGATTGCGTGATATAGCTGCCATATAACTTTAGTCGTTTAGTCCTTTTCATGCTCTAGCTGATTTCATTTCAATTAAAGGTACCCACCCAGATGCGCCTTTGCTAGGCAATTTCAGCAAATAACGCGAGTCGTAAAAGTTTTTACTATTATTTTCGTCAGATCGTCGCTTAAAGCAAATTTTTTTTAAATTACCTCATCACTAAACGAATTTTGATAAAAATGTAAATGAACGCTATTTAAGGGTATCAAAAAAATGAGATTCTTATAGAAAATTTACTGTTCGTAGATATTTTATTCACAACAATATTGATTTTATATAACCCAAAAATTATTTGTAAGCCTCAAAAATTTTCCCGAGTGTAATTAACGTGATGAGCGTCATTTATAAACAGCCTCGAGTAAATATAATATTTTTTGCTCAAAAAAAAAGATGAAATTATCTTTCATGTCAGCTTCGTGAAAAGAAAATCTGAAAAGTGGTTCAAGTTATAAACTGCTTCTTTGTACATCAGACGAATTAACAAGTGTTATTTTTATCCAGTTTGATACGTTTTCAAAGTACGAATAAATCCAACCACAACGTGTTAAGGTTTAGAAATATCGGAAACTACGAAATAGTCCTTAAAATTGTTTAGTTGCATTTCCAATTATTAATTTATTAAAATTGCTACACTGTTGTAGTTAATTGTGTTACGATTTTTGTTATCGTTCTTTATGTATTTTTGAGATACTCGAATTTCAACTTGGCCGTCTTGTAAAAACGATGCGTTTTGGGAAAACTGCAAAAAAATGTATTTTTGAGAAATACACTTCTATATAAAAATAAACTACATAGAATTTTTTACAAATTATTTTTCTTTTTTCGCTAGAGCGCGTTAATGTTTGACGAAAACTACAAAATAAGCCAAAAAGGCTTCTTTTCAGTTTTTTGGTTATAGCTGGGAAACTACGCCTTTTTAGATAAAAATTCTTCTATAGAAAAATGAGGCACATTAAATTTTCTACAAATTATATTTTTTAAGTTTTTTCTACAGACCAACGGTTTAGGCGCTAGAACGCGTTAAAACTTGAAAACTACAAAATAAGCCAAAAAAATCTTTTATTTAGTTTTTCGGTTATAATTCGGAAACTATGCCCTTTTTGAAAAAAATGCTCTTATATAAAAATGAGGCACATTAAATTTTCTACAAATAATTTTTCCTAGATTTTTTATTTCAGACGTACGGTTTAGGTTTGACGCTAGAGCGCCGCGTTGAAGCTTAGTGTAATATCGGACGTAGCGCCACTTAGCGAAGACAAATTGATGTACTTATAATAAAGCTTATTATTATCAACAAAGTGTTTTTACTAAAAAAGGGCGTAGTTATAAGCGAAAAACTAAAAAAGGATCATTTTTGCGGCAGTTTTTCTGAACGCATTACTTTTACGAAGGGGTAAAGATTCCGAATCAGCATCTCAAAATGCACAAATAATTATTATACAAAGAAAACTTCTCTATATTTTTCCTTGAGTGCCTCTTATCTAATACTAGTGATTGGACTATTTATAATACAAAGTGTGGACGAAATTGATAATAAGTCATAGTCCATGCAATGGGTAGGTTCTAACTTACAAAAGGTCAAAGAAACTTGTAATTTGGTAGACTTGTACAGTTTGGTATCCTAATTAATATTCCGAGTTTGCAACCTTGAACAACCGCCGCTCGCGCCGCCGTATTGGAAAAATGGTACCAAAAGCCAGTTTTTCGTGAATATCTCTCTCCATCTACCTAGGCCAAAGAATCCCAATTTTAAGTACAGGACGACTGGACTATTCGAGAAAGAATGAAGCAATTTTGCGAATTGTTGAAATTTGCCGAGCTTGACTCCGTTGTAACTCGCGTGCTATTTATCTGATTGAAAAATATTTCTTACAAAAGTTACAGGAAATCTCATGCTTATCATGCATATCAATTTGTGACTTAGGTGGCTCTGGAGAGAAGATATTTTTGAAAAACTGGTTTTCGGTACCATTTTTCAGGTCGCAAACTCAACTCAGAATATTAATTAACACCAAACTGCACAAATCTACTAAAGAAGAACTTTCCTTGGCCTTTTTTAGCGAAAGCCCACTTTTATGTAGGTATTCAGTTCCTGGACCTGGACCATCAATGGTTCATGCAACGCAGTACAAAGTTATGAAACGATCTTTAGACACACTCATTACTCATTACATTTTGAAAATTCGCATTTTTCGCAGCCCTTTTCAACCATACTATACTTTTTCAAATAAATATTCGGCATCGACTTCTAAGGCCATTTAGCCGTCAACTTTCGTACATACTTGGGCAGTCCTGAATATGAAGTTGCATGTTAACTCACTTGATATAATTCAGAGAGCTTAAGTGGCCTAACTTTTTGGCCACTTTCATGTTTTAAAATATTCATATTTTCTAGGTAATACTTGAAGATAAATCGACCACCAAACATTTATTTTACATTAAAATGTCACGAAAATAAAAATATTTAAATATAAAAATTTTAAGTGCAGTTTGATTCCTTTTCATTTCACTAAGTATATCGTGTCGAGTGAACGATATACCTAAAATTCAAATTATTGGTTCATTTTATTGTACTGTCGTATAAGTAACAAATAATTTTAATCCATTCCAATTTAAATGATAGAGAATAAAATTGCACTTAAGTTGATGTATTTTTAAGATATATTACAAATTTATTGCGGGCGGCAATATACACATATACAGGGTGTTAATTAAGTATGTACACAAACTTTAAGGAATTAATATTTCATTGGCTTTAAGACAAAAAGTTTGTATAAATCCTCCTGAGACCCCAACTTCAAAAAATGTTAAATCAAATTTTTTTTTTACTGTTTCTGGTTACAAATAGGTACTAAAACATACTGTAATTTTTTCAAAATTTTATTTTAATTACAAACTATAAAAAAAATGTGTCCATTTGGTTGGACATTGGGACCTTATCCGTACATTATTTTTTTTTGTGAAATTTATAAAAACAGTTATGATCATTGGTAATACAAAAGAATTGATTACATTTTTCACATTGAAACTTAGTTTTCTTTTTACAATTCTCGTATTTGCATCTTACTGAATTTTTTAAGTCACCTCTAAGAATTGGTAAATGTTGAAATTTTCTTAAACTCTTGTAGTTGCTGTTTGAGAGTGTCGGGGTAGATTGGGTGGACTCAGAATGCCTCTTTGGTGTGTATCTGGTGCGAACTCCTCTGATGTTATCAACTTGATCGTCGCTATCTGCTATTTCTTCTGTTGACTGCAGAAGAAATTCGGAAATTTTTTGCTTGAAATCAAACAACTGGAGAGTATTTTTTCTAGGGCGCCCAAGGTTTCTTTGATCTAGTCGATAAAGAACCCAAGAGTTCGCAATTGCTAGATCAAAAAAATGAAAAATACTTTTCACTGTCCATTTGTTTGTCCTTGCACTAATACGGTAGTAAGCAATCATTCTATCAATAAGATCTATTCCACCCATTGAATCATTATACTTTGCTACCATGTCTGGTCTCTTTACTTCTATAAATTTTTTTTCTAGTTTTGACCACCTTTTGCACTGATCAGTTGGATTTTCTTGCAGAGTGGTGGATGCTAATAGCACACTTTTCATGTCGTACCACTGAATGACATTGATCTTTTTATCTGACCTAACAGTCTGTTCAGAAGTTCCTCTCCCTAATTTTTTCAAAACATTTTCTTTTGTTAGATGAACAGCTGGTGGCAATCTAGATTTCATGATTGTTCCTGTTCCATGAATTTTTCTCTCTAGTAAGTTTTCTAGTAAGGAAAGAGTTGTGAAATATCTATCCATGAAAACATGTGAACCCTCTTTAAGCGTTTGTGTTAATCTTATTACAGCTGAAGCTCCTACTCCCAGTTCACGTGTTTCTTCACATAGAAAAGTATCTTTACCTTGATAAACTTCGAAGTCTAAAACCAGGCCTGACGGAGCAGCACACACAAAATTCTTTAAGCCTTCCGGATTGGGTTTACCCCTAACAAATTGTTTTACGCCACAAATGCCTGTGAAAGGTATCATTTGTTCATCTACAGCAACAATACCTTCCCTTGGCAATGACAAGCATCCCTGTTTGACTTTTTCAATAATAGGTCTAATTCTCCATAATTTATCTTTTTTACGGGAATCATCCGAGATTTCTCCATCAATCACTACTTTCAAATGGCTGCGAATGGTAAAAAATCTATCCCTTGTCATGGAACTAGCAATAGCAAAAACTTTTGTACTCTTTGCCCAGTACATACGAATTCTAGGGTATTTCAATACAGACATTAAGATTACTACTCCAAAAAAACGTTTCACTTCAGACACTGTAAGATGTAAAGGCTTATGATGTAGAAGCATGTACTTTAGATTTGAACATTCGCAAATGTTGGCAAAATCATTATCGTCAATGTACATAGAAAAGTAGTCAATAATTGTAAAATTACTTCTATCATTTGAAGTAACTTCCGTTACTGGGGTATCAAATTTCGTACCTGAGAATGATTCACATTTTTTCCAAGTAAACTTTTCCTTAATTCTCTTCTTCGTTTTCTGCTTGGCTACATTCTTCTTTTGATTAATGTAAACATTCAATGGTACATCATCGCTGTCTTCACTATCGTCTTCAACGTCCACGAATGCATTTGTTCCATCGTCTTCCATATTACCATTGTCATCCAGTATTTCAGTATCTTGTACTTGACTTTCTTCCAATTCTGGATCAGCCTCGGGATGATCATAACCATCGAAGTCGTTAGCAGCTTCATCCTCTTCGTAACCACCTTCATAATCTTCCGGCACGTCTTCTAAATCAGAAATGTCAGCTTCTAATAGTCTTAATAACTTTTCATCGTCTTGTCCGGGTTTCAAATACTGTTTGCTCCCAAATATGCCTAAAAACAAGAAATTATTACTGACTTTTATAAAAAGTAAGGTTAGATTTTTTTTGAATAAAAGTCGCCACACAAACCCCAAGTCCATTCCAATGGACCTTACAAAAAATGACTTCGTAGATAACTGTCGTAATGTTTTAATGCTAATCTTATTAATAATCTTATAATTTAAACCTTAATAATTAGTTTACCTAGGTTAAAATAAAAAAAAACAGCTTAAAATAATTAAAAAGCGGTACTTACTATCAAGTGTCACTTTGGAGAACGTGGCCATTACGCACAATGACTTAAATATGGTAAGATCTCTGTAATTAAGAAAAATTGTTGCGCGGAGATACACTAGATGGCGTGTTTAAAGATCCATTAAGTTGGACGTCGGGTCACAAACAACTTATTTGCTCTACGAAAAATATAACACCTAACAATTCAAGTGTCCATTTTAATGGACGCAGGGTTCCAGGAGGATAAACATGAGTCCGCTACAACCCTGTTTTCTAGTTACGGGGTGTTAAAATTTAATTCAAGGTAGATACAAGCGTTCGGTTCCTTATAAATTCAAACATAAAATTCATTAGAATTCATATTTGCTAATGATGTCTAAACGAAATTTTTTTACTTAAGAACAACCCTCATGAGGAAGTTGGCCTTTCGATTATCATTTAATTATACAATTTTGCGTGGGAGGGGAAGGTTTCCTGATGAAGGGGACGGTTATTTATGGCAGTAGAAAGAAAATGGTGTTCCAATTATTATTTTTCTTGGTGTCCTTCCACCGCCACAAGGTAATAATCCAAATTCTCAATTTTTCAAATATTTAATACTCAGTATAATAATAGATGTACAAATTAATATTAATTCAGGTAAAAATTAAAAACACAAAAAACATGTACATTAACATGACCTAATGCAGCTTGAAGTCCTGTTTTGTTTCGAATATAGGCATCTTCAATCTGGATTCCAACTTGCTTCTGATGACTCTGTCTCTTCTTTTTTCACCACAGACAGCAAGAGAGGCCTCAGTTACAAGTTTCACAGCTCTCTCAACAGCTTGCGTATGGCAAGGTAGCTCCTGTATATACGAAAGATCGGAAGATACTGGATCATCTACATGATGTTTCAACTGATCCAGAGAAAAACTACTGGTCATTGGTGGTTCAGTCCACGTAACCTCTTGGCAGTCAACTAGTTCGAAATATTCTCTAGCCTGAAAATTGAACTTAGGAATTGAAAATATTCTAATCGCTGAGTTGTCTAAT
Source organism: Malthinus flaveolus (assembly GCA_950108345.1). Lineage (NCBI taxonomy): Eukaryota > Metazoa > Arthropoda > Insecta > Coleoptera > Cantharidae > Malthinus > Malthinus flaveolus. Next base: position 17,755,176 of record OX467285.1, read on the forward strand.
CCGTTTCTGGCTTTCACGATTCTCAGATAAGCGAGCTGTCTGATTTGCTTGCGATCATCCCAAAGCATGCCAAGAAGGATGTTCTCTGGATGCCCAAAATACCCATTTCTTTGTATCGTTTCGAAAACCACAAGTTTCAGCTCGGCAGGTAAATAACTAGCTAGCTGAATTGTTCGGAAGAGATGTTCTGATCCTTTGGTACAAGAACTTTGCACTTTAATGGCAAACCACATTGGCGCATAAACTGTCGCAACAAATCTTGCCAATGTCGTCAGGTTTTGTGACGGGATTTCAGTGGCTACGTATAAGCGGAGAATCCGATTAGCGGTAGTGAGCCACCGAGAATGGACCATCTTTCCAGGATCTCGTTTTAGAAGCCCGTCAGAACAAGTTCCGCTCATTACAAGAATACAAATATCATATAAATATTTTTGATCAGTGCTCAAAATGTGGCTGCCAATCACAGGAAGTTGCGACTCAATCTTTGAGAAGTTGATGACTGGAAGGTTCTCACAGTTTTCCAATAATTTCCCGATAGGTCCAGAAAACCCTCGAGGACCAGAAGTAACCCCATCTAAATGTTGCATCAAATGCCGCAAAGGGAGTTCGTTGCCGTGTAATTGGCAAACTAGCCATTGTAACGGTCTTTTAATTTCTTTTTCGAACGAAGTGATTATCCCTTTCTTATTCCCAGTATTGGTATTGGTTCCATCGCAACCCAGTGCTTTCAAGCTGTTTAGAGAAACACGTGCTCTACAAAGAAACTCTATCAAGGATGATAAAATCGACGAGGCTGTTCCAGAAGCAGGTATGATGTGGCCTATATATTTGGAACCGGGTTCTTCAATTAGAGATATATGTTCCTCTACTATAGTTCGTCTTCGATTTTCAGTCATAGTTAGAGTTTTGTCTTTACGACCGTCAAAATAAAGACCGCAAATAGTTGGTTGATTGAACTCGGATTGTAACTCACCGCGCTTTTTATCTCTGGCTCTTCTTACTTTGTGCCGATCAATGATATTTTCATCGTTTTCTTCTTTAATGACGCCAAAGTCTTGCAATACAGCCGAAGCTATGGCTGCCCCGGCTCTGTCTGAAATAGCGTATCGGTCTAGAGTTTCCGCCAACACTGGGAGTTTACTTAAATTTCGTTTTTTGGCGCAATAAGTGCTTTGAATAGAAGCCGGCATAGAAACAGGGTGATCTTGCTTTGGATAATCTACATCAGAGCTGTCAGATTTATTTTCTTGAACCAAACTTTGTTTTATAGCAGTAGAAGAAGTACAGGGTGCTTGATTTTCGGTAATTGTTCTTTTTTTCGACTCAGCTTTCCTGGCTTCTCTCATCTTCTGTTGTCGGACATCTTTGAAATCAACAGAACCGATCATCATCTTTCTTGGTCCTCTTTGATCTTCGAGAAACAATCGTTCTTTCATAGGAACCTTTATTTAAATTAGGTTGTTTATTTTTACGATGAAATTAATTAAATGAAGTGAAGAGACTTACCTTGAATTGCTTGTCACAGACACATGTATTAAAACTCTTGCACTTACAAGCTGAAAAATCGAATAAAGCCTTGCTGCTGGCGGCGAAGGCCTGTAATTGCAATTTATAGCTAGTAACGTTACTCCTTTGCTTATAAGGCTTCAGTAGATTCCTACGCTTTAGTTGATATTCTCTGATGAGTGACACTATTCTCTGATGACTCAATATTGGAATCGAGGCATTGCTCCAGATTTCTTCCACTTTTTCTGCAACGGCCTCTAGTGTTTTGGATACGAGAGTATTTCTATTAATGTTGGTATGCTCTAAATTCTCACGAGTCCATAGAAAATACTTAATTACATCCTCGCGCGTTGGCAAAACGAACATGTATAAGTCAGTTGGGGCACCAAAAATGGGGCAGTCAGCTGGTTTTTGTCTCGACATCATGCACGTAACCTAATTACGAACTCTGCACTGAACAAGTTGAAGCAAATCATCCAGCATCAGCGGATCAGCGCACGCCGTACACCACCACCAAATCGCAGAGTGATTAGTGGAGGTGCATAAAAAACTTATTTCTAGAAATTCAACCTGCCTGACTGTTCATCAGTTGCGCACATGATCAACAAACATTTTTTAATAGTGGCAAAAGAAAATCGGAAATTGTTTTCCACCGCCACAAAGTGATAAAACTGAAAGAAGTAGCTAAGGCTTTGTGGCGGTGGAGGGGATAATAGAAAAAAAAAAAGAAAAATACACAAATACTTCTCGTTCACGTACACAACTTTCCACAATACAGGAAAATCAAATTGAGTGAAAAAAAAATCTCACTCCACCCTACTATACAATAACAGGAGCGTCAGATACCGCCGTTCGCCTATAGCGTAAAAAATATCAACGTCGCGAGTTAACGGTTAAAAAGGGTGCTCGAACTGACTACTGAAAATCTCAGTTTTTATTAAATAATCCACTTGAATTATTTTTGGGGAATTAAAACTTTTACAAACAACAACTTTGAATACACATAACATAGTTATTGTTGCGAGTCAGGTGTTGTTAATAAGCGATAAGCGCGTCACTATCTATAGTTTAAACTTGTTTGTATCTCGACGCATTTTAGTAGTTCGATTATTTGCAGTTTAGTTGTACGGTAATGACGCGAGTGGAGTGTTGCGAAAATCGTCGGCTTTTGAGGGTTTAAAACACCCTATAAAATTGCGACTATGTGTTTTAGAAAATATCGTGAAGACTGATGAATCCAGAACTTTAATTTTCTTAAAGGTAATTTTAGAATTTCTTATTAGTACACACCTGGTTACTTTTGCTTCGTTGGTAAGCGCATATTTTCCAAAATAGCCGTCGAAAGATTTTTGTTAATTTGGTTCCGAGTGTAGTAGTGCACAATTTATTTCTATTTTCTCGAATTTTTAGAAAATGAAAGAGGTAAATGTCGCAAAATTTGATATTTTGGCCATTATACAGTTTTGAACTATGAACACGAGGTCTTTAGGTAAAAACATGTATGTATGGTATGAACGCTTCCTGACATTTTTACAATTTTTTTAATTTATTTTCATACTCAGATTTTTTATCAGATTTATTTAGAAAAAAACAGGGCAGTTATGTGTGACGTGTGACTGACGTAATTTTTCTTCTCATTTTAGGGTTGAAAAATATTGCTATCGCTCTATTTAGTGACCACCGACAGCTTTTCGACCCTTGGGAAACTCGTTAAGTATTGTCTTTGTATGACGTTTGACATTACCCACCAGACCCCAAAGCCCTAAAGTATTGATTGAAGTATAAACGATAAAATTAATTTAATAAACAAACGCTTATGTGGATTTTTGTTCGAAAAAGGTAAATTTTTCCCATTATTACATCGTAATGGTAGCGTACAAGCTGCGTTACAACTCAACTGTCTTAAATAAGCAAAAATAAAGCATCATATATACGGGGGGACGGTTTTAAAGTATTAAAAATTCAAAAGGTCGTCTCTTTAAAAAGTTTTCATGAAAGACGTAAGCGGATATCTGACACGTATAAAATAATAATGCACATACCATAAGAATAAGGGCGCCCTTAAAATTTTCAACGGGGTGAAGGGTGAGGGGGTTGTTATGTTTCTTCATAACTTTCAAAGCATTACAAGACTCCATGCAACTGAATGTGTTTGAAAGTTCGTAATAAATAAAAATATCCAGAACTCTTTTTTTAATGTATATAGTTCTTCTTGTAACTACCGTACAAAAACTTCCATTTGTATAAATTGTCTTCAAAATTACTCTGGTATAGATATTGATGTACATAAATTCGAATAAATTAAATTTATAGGACATAAATATTATATTCATCCGATTTATGTTTTCTGTTACAAATAATTTTCTGTCCTGCTAAAAATTTTAAGTTTCGAATCCATTGTGGGTATTTCAGAAGTTGTTTTTTTTTAATAAAAACTAAAATTCCTAGAGCTTACGAGAAGTCTATTGACAATTTAGACAAAAATATTTGCTAGTTTACGCATGTACAAAGTAAACGAGAGTCTTAGAAAGCAGGTTTTGGGTCACGTCATATGTGAAAATAATCTTCTTCCCTTCAACTAGGTAAATGCGGCTAAAAATAGAACTGAAAATGTCTTTAAATTTTAGATACACTTATAGGTAGTGGAAAATCTCATGAGCCGGGATCATGAGAAAGTGTAAACTTAAACCAATTATTTAAAAAAAATCCCGCAATTGATTAAAATTAAGTTAAGGAGAAATTAATTGGGAGGAAATTTCTCGTTAATTTCGTTTCAATCAACTGTTGACGCCAATGTCAATTTTCAACGCTATAGCGTAGATTTTAATATAGAAAAATGTGGTTTAAAGAGTAAATGACTCTAGAGCGCGCATTCTTCTACAAAATACGCAACAGCCACCGTTTCAAAAGCTTTTTATTGTATTTTTACATTGTTTTCTAGTCGCATTAACTCGTCAGTATGGTACGCATCGCCCTCCAATAGTGCAAGAAATGCAAAACGACGAATTAATGCGTTCTGAGTAATATTACGATAGTCTACAGTCGGTTTAGGTTCAAGTTTCAATTCTTGTTCTTCTTTTCAACTTACTTTTTGTTCTCTTAATAGGTTTTCTAGGACGTCGCCCTAAGTAACTTAGGGATGTGACCAGTGGCGGCTCATCAATTTCACAATTGAGGAGGCTAAAGAAAATCCGCCGAGCGGAGCGAGGCAAAGAGCGCACCGCAGGCAAAAGGGGGCGTGGCCTAATCAAGTTTTTCTGAAAACTGTCAAGTTGGTATAAATTTTAAGCAACACTGCTTACTGTAAATTTTCTGGCTTCTTTTTCTTTCTTCTTCTTCTGTTTTTGGTTAAGGAGGCTAAGCCTTCAAGCCTCATCTGAAAAGCCGCCACTGGATGTGACAGATATATGCAGAACTTTTTAATTGTTAAATAAAACAATACGAGCTATGCAGTAGCCATAAAAGTAGAAGAATCGTTCTTTGGTTTTAGACCGACTATCGGCTATTAAAAGTGGCAGAGAATGATACATTTTGGGTATTTTTTGGTGTTTTGCTTATAACTGGAAAACTATACACTTTATGAGAAAAGTTTTTTATACAAAAATAAACTGCATTCAATTTCCTACAAATGCTGTTTCCAACATTTTTTTCCTCCGGTGAACGATTTAGGCGCTAGCGCGCGTTAAAGTTAAAATACTTTCAAAATCGGCCAAGAAATTGTTTTATCATAACTCGCTCATAACTCGAAAATTACGCACTTCTAGAGAAAAGTGTTTCTATACAAAAGTAAAGTGCATTCACTTTCCTACAAATGATATCTCTAACATTTTTTTCCTCCGGTGAACAATTTAGGCGCTAGCGTGCGTTAAAGTTAAAAAACTTTCAAAATCGGCTAAAAAATTGTTTTATCGCTCAGACCTCGAAACTACGCACTTTTAGAGAAAAGTGTTTCTGTACAGAAATAAGACCCTCAATTCTTCGCAAACTATGCCTCTTAAATTTTTTTGGTCAAACAAACAATTGAGGTGGTAAAAACAGTTTTTTTTGAAATTTTTGTAAAATTTTAACGCACTTTGGCGCCTAAACCGTTTGTCTTAGGAAAAATCTTTCCAATATAGTTGGTAGAAAATTTTATGTAGTTTACTTTTACATAGATGTACTTTTCTCACAAAGTGGGTAATTTTGAAGTTATAAGCGAAAAACTGAAAAAGATTAAAATCCAGCCTTCTCGAGGCACCCCCAAGTACAAGATGATCAAGTTATCCCGTAATTGGGGCTATTTGGTAACCTTATTAAAAGCGTAGGCAATGGCCTTTAAATAGTTTCCCATGTTTCCCGTATATTTGAATACAAATCTTAAAAAAGCTCGGTCCTAGGTAGTTTTTAAAGTAATTTTCTTGTATTTTAAAGTGAAACAGCTCTTGAGATATCTCTTTTATTCTATCAAATTAACAAAAATCATTCTAAAACGGATTACAAACTAACAAAAATTATTTAAACAAGCAATAAACAAAATAAGTAATAGTAAAAATAAAGCAATTTCATAGGGTGACCCCTATGTTACCCCGGGGTGTCCATGGTTCATATGTCTATGTCCAAGTAGCCTCCAATTACGGTAACTATTTTTGAACTTAAATTTTTGGGGGTATTTTCTAGTTTACATTTTTATCATATTATGACTTTTACAAGTTTTTGCGCTTTTCTTGAAAACCGTTCACTTGTAAATTTGCCGCTTACAGCTCTATAGAGAATATTTGATATTAAATAGGGTATTAAGATATTAATCCTGTAACACAAAGGTCTCCAGGTTACCAGGTTTATTAACTTAAAGTAGCTCTTTTGGGCGATTAATACAAAAAACGAATAAAAAGTATCCACCAGATCAATATGAAAACTATACGTGCAATCTGAAATAGTAAATTTCAATAACCGAATCAAACGAAGTCTTTTGTTTATTTATGTGGCTTTTACGCTATAATATATGCACAAAAGACCCCAACTGATTATAAGCCACAACATAATTTTTGTTTTTTGAATTGTAAATAAAACATACAAATTTTACCTCTATTTGACTAAATTTATTACTTCTGGTTTAGTTTGCAAACTCGCCCCTTTTTGGGGCCAAAGTTGGCACAAATTTTTGTTGTAAATTAATTAAAGCAAAATTACGCAGTATTAATTAGTGATTAGTTGTTCCTTTTTATATAGTTTTAAAAGTATTCTTGCTTTGTTTGTTCTCTGGCAATTTATCACTGCGTGGTCTTGTATTTAATTAAGATGTTATTTTATTAGTAACGGTTTTAGTTACTCGAGAAAACAATTAATATCTGGCAAACAACTTTAAGTTAAGATTAATTTCTATTTTTATCCCGCAAAGAAAAAGACACTAGGGGAGGTATTTAAGTAATACATTAATTATACGAAGAAAAATGTTTTTATCAAAAATATTTTAGTTTTTTGCTTAATTACTTAGTTAACCATTAATGGCGCTTTTGATGTATTTAAATTTGTATATTTTAATTAGCTACGGTTTCAATTTTGCAAACTAAAGTGGTATATTTAAGAATTCTCTCTTTACTAACACGAGATTTATTAATGAGAAATGCTAATGAAATCGCTCTTATGTAAAGGGCTTCGAGGGGCAATTATAAAGTGCAAGTTTTCGTTAAATGACGCTAATCAGACTTTATAAATTGACTTGCAGGCGTTGATCAGTTTACGATACTAATCACAAAATATTAACTACGAATTAGTTTAGTTTGAGTAATAACGAAATTAAAATGTTTAGGGTAGTTAAATAGGGTAAGTGCAGTAGATAAATTTCAAGAAGCACTGTAGTTTCGTTCGCAGATTTTTACCAAAGAAAATCGCCTTTTCATTCGTTCTTAAGTACTCGTAAACTGAAAACTTTTCTGGTTTCATCAAAACGATAGCGATCTATAACAAAAGGGTCGCCATTGTCTAAACTCCACCTAGGCATTAAATGAGCTCTTAATTTTTTGTTAATGTTCTTCAAAAATTAACAGGTTATAAGCGAAACTTACCAAAGAATTTTTTTTCTGTAAGTTTTTTAAGCTCCATCTCGGAAACATTAATCTTGTGTTTCGTTGTGGCTTTAACTGTGTTGCATCCATAAATCTGGATATAACGTGGTTGATCATATTTCAATAAATCCTGCAACATACAGTGTGTCTCCGGATAGACTAAACAAGAGGGGAGCTTTCTTTGTTATTTACTGAAGTTTAAGGTATACATCATTTCTTTGAGCTATCGGCACTCTTTCTAGCGAAAGAGCGCTCATTTTTTGAAAATCAAATTTAGGACATTTTCTCATTATAGCTACAATCGTTATATATTTAAATCGTGGAATTAAAATTAATTGTGTAAACGACAAAAAAATGAATGGTAAAATCTTATTGGAATAAATTACAAAATCAATTTTCTTCAATGGTGAAACCAGTTAAGTTCTAAAGAAAGTCTCTAACAATGACAGTAGCATTACAGATGCATTAACTTGTTAACTTAGTTGGATTTAGAACTTAGTTGTAGTCTCTTATCTGATAACATGGGTATAAAAGCTTTAATAATAATGTCTATAGATTAATTGCAACTCCATTGTTAAAATCTGTTGGAGCATAAATTGTGCATTACTTTAAATCTAGAAGAATTGATAGAACTTATTGATCTAGAACAATGGACTCAAGTCGTTCCTTTTATTTGATTAATTTTCTGCTTTGATAACGTTTATATACCATCGAACATTATACAACTTGACAGGGAATTTATAAGTTTTTTTTTAGCTTTGAGCAATAATTACGAAACGGAAAAGAAAATTAATTATTTACTTTTCTTCAATTCTGCAAGGTTTTTCTTTTCGTTTTAAAAGAAGTTGATGGTTGGAGTATCTAATTTCGTTTTTTGGGGGGCCAATATGTTTTTATTACACAAAGTAAATATTGACGCCTTTACGACAAAAGTCGTTCTCGCAATTTTTTGGCAAATACCTATTACACTACACCACACCGACTTGGAATTATTGCTTCTATTCAATCAACACACGCGTGTAAAGTGTAAGTGGAAACCACCAATAGGATAAATTCTGGAACACAAAAATAAAGCTACAGTGAGGCATTGGGATGCGTGCAGTTGGCTATAAAATGACCAAAATCGCTTATAACCCCCTGCATTTTGTAGTGTTAAGTTGGTATGCATTAGTTCTCGCATTCTCCACACTGTAGGTATAGTACAGTCTCAAGTGAGGTAGGTAATTTACCTTGTAGCTTCTTAAGGTGGTAATAATGAAAAGTTGAAACTTGAAAACTAAGGGGAAGAAGGCACGTTTGCGAATCTGACAGGTAAAATTGGAATTGCGTGTTTTGCCCATTCTATGAGTAGCAATTCAAAGGTATTCCACTCTATTTACATCGTTTATAGTAACGCATTGGGGTGGAATGCGTTACATAACATTTGTGGATTTAAGGTAATGAAAGCGGACATTAAACTAAACTACGAATAATAAATTTATACATCCTATATCATAGGTTTACCTTCGTTATCATTCATAATGTGAACACATTATCTAATGTCTGGAAGCAAAAATGACTTTTTTTACAAAAAATCTTGTGTAAGTCATGAATTATTCAGTTATTGAAAATTTAATAGAACTCGTAAGGAAAGCTCTTTAAAGTAACTTTATTAAGATTTCAGGTATTTAGTAAGCTCCTTATCGTGTTATTTTCAATCACGAGACAGAAATCTGAAAAGTTTTGCAGAAAAGAGTATCTAGTGGACTTTTTTTAAATGTTATTAATTTACTTTGGATTACCGTTAAGCGTATTTTTTTAAATTCCAATCGCATAATGGAAGACAATAGATATTAAAGCTTCTGGGCTCATAAGCGTATTTCCTGGCTTTGAAACTTAAAAAATGAGCCAGTAACACCCTTTCAATTGTTTTCAGGAGCTGTCGATAAAACAATGGGGAGGGGAGGGGACGTGATTGATTTCCAAAGTCCATTGCCCATTAGTGGATTTAAAAATGAGTGGCTAAATAACCAGTTTGGAAAAAAATTTAATTTAACGACTTAAATTTCAAGCATTAACCTATTAACGGCCAAGGTAATAAAAAATTGCAAATCTATTCATTTTTTTTTGAAAAAGGGATGTTCAAAACACGTCAACTAAGAGGAATTTTGCATTGATTTAAAAAAAATTATTACAGGGAAGAAAAACGTTGAGGTGTGTGCGGAAAACGGCATTACGAAATAAACTATTTTTCCACATGAAAAGTTTCAAAACGTCTTCCACAATGAAAGAGTTTTTGAAAAATCAATATTTCTTTCTTGCACAATTTTCTTCTCTTTTGATAGGGTGGTCAAAACGTCATCGTTTTCTAGATCCAGTTGTACTTCATTCAGTTCATACAATATCCGTTTCCAGTTTCCAGCGTTCGTATTCCAATAACGTTATCATCGATGTCTTCTTCATCCGTAACTTGGTCCTTTTTTGGTGACACGTAAATAACATCGATGTAATTAGTATTTCTGCAATGAGGATCTTCCTCTGATATAGACATCAATTTATTGATGCTTAGTGGTCTTTTCATCTCCCATTTTGAAAAGTGAGACATTTTGGGATATCCAAAACACGAACAAGAACGCGGCCTTTAGATAAACATGCAATTATGGCTAACCATTTTTAAAAATAACCCTAAAGGTAGCTACAGACTATTCGCGTGTGTACGACTTTTTCACGAATTTATTTTTCGTGAAAACAGTTTCGTAGCGTTTCGCACTGTTTCGCTCTCGAAGCGGTAAAGTTTCGTGGTGTTGCGCGTTTCGTCAAGATCGTACTTTCTTATTAATTTTTGTTATCATATTTGCATATTTCCGATTTATTTTAATTTAGTATAGTTTATCAATAGTAAGCATGGGATTCGAATGGTCGGAAGTAATGGTGCTAACATTAGTTGAAGTACTTAAAAAGTATCGGTGTTTGTGGGATCCCAAAGACAGTGGGCGCAAAATAAAGAATAAAAAAAAATGACCACCACCTTCTCGCTTTCTTTTTTGCGTTACTTTTTTTAAGTTTTGTAGCCAATATAATATAAATTGCACTTGCAACTGCTAAATCTTTTTCGATGTTCATGACTGCTTTGCTTTGAATAAACTGCTATTAAGACTAAAAGAATAATTGAAGTGAACTAATCACCAGACACGAAACGTCGCGAAAAAGTTAGCAGTGGAACACGAAATTTTCGTCATGGGAATGCGAATAGTGTGTATGCCTTTTTCATGAAAAGGTACGAAACACGACGAAACGCCACTAAATGCGAAATGCGAAACACGAAACGCGAAACACGAATAGTCTGTAGCTACCTATAAACGTAAGGTAGTGTGAAAAACTTATATTTTTAAATGTTTAGCATCAAAAAGTCATTATTGCTTCAAAATTAGTTAGGTAAAAAATAATTTCTTGGAAGTAGTTTTATTTGGTTAAATTGGCCATATTGGTCAATAAAGAAACTATATTTTCAGCAAATAAAAAATTATTGGTACATTGTTTGAACTCAAAAATTCCAAAAACTTCACCTTTCTTCAGTTTTTGTCAATTTTGACCGAGAAGGACTAATTTTCGACAAAGTCGGTAACGATTTTTTTAAAGTAGACTAAATTTTCTACAATTTGAAACCAGAATTGCCTCTGTAGACCTATTGGTGTCCGAGATACAAGTGTACAAAATTTTGGAAATTCGGAAGTCCACCGAAGACAAAATTTATTATTACGCCTTCATCATAAATATTATTCTACCACATACCAAACAATCATAACTATCCTATTTGACTCAAGGTAAATAATCCGGTCTTTGTCAAAAATCCAAAAATAAACAAAACTAAATCGTGTATTAATGTGAGTGATTTCTGGGCTAATGGGCCGTGGCGGAGAGGTACCTGACGTTTCGTTTGCTGCTGTGGGAAACATGTTCAAAGGTGTTTTGTTCTGTGTGGTAAAGATCGAAGTGACCGTACCGAAGGTTCAGGAGGAGAAGTTTGCAACAGCAGCCAATGAAACTACAGAAATCTCTCAAAGAATCTCTAGACCATGCCCATTAGTCCAGAAACCACTCGCACTAATGACGCCGGCGTGAAAACTTAAATTTTCAAATAAATCGTTAATATTTTTGCTAATTTTTGTACACTTGTATCTCGGATACCATTAGGTCTACAGAGACCACAATGGTCTTTTATTGTAGAAAATTTAGTCTACTTTTAAAAAGTATAAAATTGCCTTCGCCGAAAAATTACTCCTTCTGGGTTAAAATTGACAAAAACTGAATTTTGAAGTTTTTTGATATTTTGACGACCATCGAATTTTGGTACCCCATAAGGTAAGGAATCATTTGAAAAAGGTTCCAACTAGGGCCCTTGACTGACTAAAAAATTAAATAATTAAATCTAAAAGTTTCCCTTAATGGGTTAAAGGTTGTTGGGAGGGGAGATATTTACTTATATTAAACATAAAACTTATTTTATATTTTGAAAGTTTCCTTAATAACTCCAAAATGGGCCGATACAACTTTATTCGATTCTAATAATAAGGCATCATATCGAGAGTACCGTAAATAAAGCTAATAAAAAAAACTTCAAAAGTGCTACAAAAGAAAATTTTATTTAGCTTTTAAGTAATAATATTCTACGCTTTCATTTTGATATAAATTTTTATTACAAAATATAGGAATATTGCGTAAAACAAAATTTCAATAATTTATGAACTTTTTTCCCGAAATTGCCTTTCCGACTTTTATTATTATATTTTATAATTATACCTACAAAATGACGGTTATTTTATTATTATACTCGGCTTTTTAACGTTGAACTCGTAAATGGATTAATTTTGTGTGTTTATAAATTGCACTACAGATTGAATCTATCGTAAAAAGGATTACAAATTATTATTAGATAAATAAATTTAAATCGATGTGACATATATGTCCTAATCATTTTTAATTAAAGTATTAATTTTCAATTGAAATTATGAATCATATTTTATGGAGCATAATAGTTTATTGCGTGGTAGAATATGCTGGGATCAAAATTTAATCTTACTTCAAAGAGAATTTGTGAAAGACGATCTTTAACGAGAACATGGCTGCTTAAAAATTTACGAAACTCATTTTTGTTGTTTTCGTAACAAGAAAATCGGTTGACCGACGATTGATTAGTGATTACCAATTTTACAATTTTAACAATTTGCAAACACCGGTGACGTTCTTAAAAATATTTACTAAAAATTTAAAAATTGGACTCTGTGTCGAGCAGGGGAATATTGTTTGCTATTTAACATAACCTGTAGCTTTTAATCAATAGAAAATTTTATTAACGTAAACTTCAAAATTGAGCCAAGTAGCAATAAGTATCAATTATTAGGCTAAGGGTTAATCATCTCCGTGATGTAGAAAATAACAAGCTTCATATACTCGAAAACCATTAAAAGTTCAAGTACATTAAAAAGCTTTTGTAGGTTTTTTAACAAGTACACGGTGAAATATCGAGTGAAAAAGTTCACAGTATCGTATTCAAGTAATTGGATTATTATAAAAACGTACCTTAGCTTAAGAGTCATATAATTATAGCGATTAAAGTGCATATTATAATAAAATTATTTTCCAATTCAATTAGTGTAAGGGCAAAGAAACAAAATATTCTGCCATCTAATATTTGATAAGAAAAGCTTCTTTTACGCCATCAACTAAGAGCTTATTATAAAGTAAATTGAGGGGTTTTGCGTTTTGCTGATCTTACGAATTCTATATCAGTAATGGGTAGTTCGTAGTTGAAAATAGTAACTGTTTCATTAGTGATTTAGCGAACGCAGCAAGCGTTTTGCAGAAAAGTAAAAATCATTTCTGCAAAGGGCTTGTTTTTATTTTTCCATTTACCGGTTTTGAAAGAAAATAGAAATTAAGCCAGATCCTTGATTACGACACAGAAGCTTCTTCTTAGCATTTAAATTTTTGAGGGCGAATGTCATTGCGCTTAGGGGTTGAAATGGCTCGCATCAACCGAACGTTGAAGTGTTGCTTTGAAAATAAAAGTGATAACTCCAAAAATGGCCTCGTTATTCGCCCAAGAAGGCAGAAATCTGCCTGAGCTGTTTTAAGTGGGCACCCTGTGTGTAGGTACTGCCAAACATTTGTTTACACATTTTTAAGAGTTTAAACTATTTTTTAAACAAAGTGTATGCAGGCATTGGGTGCATTCAGAGTATGTTATCGTAATCCGCAACCGCTCCCAACTGTTACCGCTCCGATCCAATGTATTAATTTACTAGCTTGCGCTACGAGAGTGGTACTTGAGATTTGAGATTATATTTCCAACGCATTTGTGTTTATCACCAAAAATAAGTTACCCCCTCGTCCCTCCCTTTACTCTTAGTAAAGTAGCGTAAATAAAATCCACTACCAAAAATGGCGACAGCTCCGTAACCGTTGGGAAAGTAGCGCACACTAACAAGGGACGTTTTCACAACAAGTTCCCAATTACGGAGCTGCTATACGTACCCTGAACGCGCCCATTCATCGCGTGTTGGACCTAAAGACTTATTACGTAAAACTAATTTTGAGCAATCGCTTTAAAGATTACACAAATGATAAAGCTTTGTAACGACACTTTTCTATTTAAAATTTTGTAAACGCTCTTTCCATTTTGATCGATAGTTAAAGCGTTATGAATTTGACAAAACCTTTCAACCCGTAAGTAAAAATTAATTCAACGCACAGGTTACTCATTATTCTGACAGATTAAAATGAAAGATTGATGAAATTCGTTTTCATTAATAATCGTTTTATTTAAATTCAAATTGAAAACTTACTTTTTTTAATCTTTTAAAAAAGCGTTTAGTCGTAACTCGAGCCATAAGCTTATTTAATTAAAGCAAATCGAAAAAAAAATCGTTTACGATTAAATATTTATTCGAGGGAGAGAGATTTGGTGCAAAATGTTCTTTAATTTAAAAGGAAAGTTGGGGAGTAAGTGAAAGTACATTATTCGTTATTCTTTTGATTTGAAATTGCAGAAACGTTGCAGATTTTCAATTTGAGACAAAATTCGAATAGAAAAGTGCTAGCGGGCTGTCAGGTAGGAATTCCGAAACCAAATGAATTTCCGTTACTAGATTTCCCTATCTAAAATTAGACTCAAAATTATTAGGAAATTGGTCGGTTTTTTATTGGAGCAAATATGACGCTTTAATGGTAATTTGTTTAACTCGAATAGTGGGGTGTTTTTTAGTATAAAAAATATAAATTCAGTTCTCTTTTTCAATTAGTAGCAGTAAAATGCAAATATGATACAATAATAATGACATACATTTTCAAAAATACAATTAGCCGTAATTTAATGCTCTGATTGGTTACGTTTGTTACTCAAAAGTACACCTCATTCGACGCTTTAGTAGACCCTTAAGATCGATCTACATTAACGATGCACTCTCGATACAATCTCTATGCGCTCTAGGCCCGATAAAATATTCTTCTACAAGGATCAGGTCAATTGCTCTCGCTTCGATTTCGACACGATAACGCTCCGATACTAATACATCCGAAATAAAACTAGTCACAATTTTCAACAAGGGATAACTCGGAAAAAAATGCTCGTACAGAAAATTTAAAAAAAGGAAATTGTAGCCTCAAGTGTCTAGTTTTCAGATCTGGACTATAAAATTGAATAAAGCATTGTGAACATGTGGCAACAAAAAAATTTAAAAACATTTTTGGAAAAGCAAAGAATGTTTCAGAAAAATCTTTTTTTTCGATTTTTTCCAACGAGTCATGTTTTGAGCAAAAAATATGGAGTGTCGCCAAAAAACCATATTGAAGTAAAAAAAAATGCATAAAAATCGAAAAATTGCTTGTGACGGTGATTTTTGCCCGAAACGATAAATTTAAACCTTCAGGGCACCAAGAAAAAAATCTCAACGCTTTGCAACTTTGAACGGTTTTTTAGGGACACTTTGAGGTTAAAAAATTACCGACAATATCCTTTGTTCATTCACTAAAACCAAAGTTATACCAAATTTTCCAATTATCCATAAATTCGCAAATTTTCAACTTTTTTTCAGCCTTGATCATCGCTTCAAAAAAAAATTTTTATCAATCGCCACCGATTGGGTCTTATAGAGAATGCTTGCAGTTTCCAAAACCTAACCTTAATTTTCTGTACGATCATTAGTTCCCGAGTAATCGATTGTCAAAGTTAAAATGGACTTTTTTGCTTTGATCGACGATTATTCCGCGGCAAAAAATCCTACGGAGCTCGCTAAGAATTCAAATTAAAACTGATTAAATTGTCTAAGAGAGCTTTATCGCACGATGAAAAAAACTTTTTTGAAGTCCACAGACCATTTCAATGACGAGAAAAAACTTGCGAAAATTATTTTGACTTGGTTTTCGGATGATTACGTGAAAAACACCCACTTTAAAAAAATTTACAGTCCAGATCTGAAAACTAGACACTTGAGGCTACAGTTTACTTTTTTTAAATTTTCTGTACGACCATGTTTCTCCGAGTTATTCCTTGTTGAAAATTGCCCTAAAATTTGGAATTTTTTAATATCCCTTAATTTTTGTGACTAGTGTGTTTTTATAATTTTATCGGAACTGTATGAGACCGAGACTAGAGCGAAATCGAAAACTTGTACGATATTCCCCCCCCCCCCCCGTTATTAAATTATTATTTTTTCATTTTTATCTAACATAATCACAATTACGGCTAATTGGTGCGTTTTGAAATTAAAAGAGATCATGCATGATTGTCGACAATAAATCGACCGAAGTACTTTCGAAAATAAAATATGTGAATTAAATAGTATCGAACCGAGAGCATATCGAGAGCGCTACTATTATTGTGTAGATATGAGTATCTGACCGAGAGCGTATCGAGATTGGAGCGATAGTTTGACATTAGGAGATTTTATCGGACCAAAAGTGTATTGTTAATGTAGATCGACCCTTAAGACCCTTAAGTTGACAAACTGAATTTGACTAAAAGAAATTCAAGAAACTAAAAAATTCTCAAACGGCGAATTGGTCTACTAGAACCATTTTCATTGAGTTAGTTATCGACAACGTTGAAAGTTCAAAGATTATGTGACAGAGTGTTGCCAGGAGCCGTGAATGAATAAGCTTTCTCTCTTAATTTGGTCAACTAATCATTGTAAAGTTTGAAAGTCATTGAAAAAAACTTTATCGACTACCAGAATCACAAGTAAGCATAGGCTGACTGGCATTTAAAAAAACCTCACTGCTTTGTTACCTAAATAAGCGGAAGATTGTTAACGAATTCAATATTTATTTTTGTATTGCGTTTAAACGTCCGTTCAACTGCTAAGGTTATCAATACTGTTTTTGTTCCTAAAATGTTCTTTACGCATCAAGGCAAACAGTGTAATGTACCATTATGATATGTATTTTCATTGATTTGATAAGGGAAAAACGATTGTTTTGTTTTAGAAATACAGGATGGCCTCAACCAAAACATACAGTGTGTTCATTTGAAAACTTCCCACCTGGAATAACTCGAAATTTAATTGATACACGCTTTTAAGAAAAACACGTCGATTTAGGTGCGGAGGGGGAAGTTCAAAGCCACCGTTAATTAATTTTTAGGTTGCAACCCCAGCAATCCCTACTCGAAATCTCTAATGGTAACCCCCAATTTATGATACGTGATTTTAGAGGGCATCAAAAACCTAATCGTTCCTGTAGAAGAGGTGCACTAGAATAGCCAGCAAGATCTTCGGATTTAACGCCCCTTAATTTCTTTCTTTGGGGATATTTAAAGACTGAATAAGTTTTTAAAACTCTCATCCAGAATAACTCTAACATTCAGGCAAATTACCGACGAAACATTAATTAAAGTTTGCGATGAATTTCAAAACATACTGTGTTATTGTTTAGCAAACAACGGAAAACATTTTGAGCGTTTATTATAATAATTTTTCGTCTTAGTGTAATATTTTTCAAAGACATAATATTGTTCTGTATCTCAAGAAATTATGACCCGATTTCGATTTTATTTTCACTTAAACATTATGTTTTTGATGCCCTTTAAAATGATATATCACACATTAGAGGTTGCCATTAGACATTTCCAATTAGGGGTTGCTGGGGGTGAAAGAGTGCAACATAAAAATTAATCAAAGGTGGCTCTGAAGTTTCCCCTCCGCATCTAAATTGACGTATGTTTTCTTAATAGCGTGTATCAATAAATTATATTTCGAGTTATTACAGGTGGTAAGTTTTCAAATGAACACACTGTAGAATACCTATGCAATTATTATTTATGTGATAGCGAGAACGAGTAATGCTATTTATCGCTAAACGTATTCAATATTTGAATATACGAGTACGTGACAGTCATCCAGTCATCCCTACGTGTATTAAAAGTTTAATTCTCTCCGAGATTGAATTTCGAAGTGTTAGCATCACGACAGAAGTTAACGTAAAGTCTTGTGTCTTCCAATAATTGATTATTTCATTTTAAATAAACTATTAGTATTGTATAATTTTCCTCAAGATCTTGCTCCACGAGTAAATTTACAGTTACGAATTATGAGATACGTCTAGATTGAAATGGACCACGAGGTTTGTAAAGTGACGTAGATGGTCAGTTGGCCAGATCAGATTTTTTCCCCTAAAATGTATGTAGTTAGATGTGAAAATAAAAGGGCAAATGCAACATAATGCCTTCACACTGTGTATTAAATTTACAAAATTTTACAAAATTTTAAGTACTACAACCAAACTTTTTAGGAGTTTACGAGGGAGTTTATGAGTAGTCAGTGTAAAGCTAACTTTGTTTTTTTCAAGTGCCTGGTGAAAAGAAACTTAAAAAGAATTAAACAAGAATTTAAATAATAAATAAATTAAATTAAACTTCTAGTATTTTAATATTTTGTATTTTGTCTTAATCCCTTTTGCTTGTAAAGAATTAAAATGTATATTTTTATCATACGCTATTCCACATTTTGCTTTTAATATCCATATTTAAATTATTCAAAAGATATTCACAACTCATGCTTTGTAGATTATACAGATATTGACTGGCTTTTAGAAAACGCATGCATTTCAAAGTAAGCTCGAATTTTTGGCATTTTATTTCCTTTTACTTATTATTAGTCGGTAATTTTGACCAAAAATTCAATAAATCAGCAACGTTCGAGTTGTGAATTATCTAAAATAGATGGCAATATAAATTTTCGTTAAAAAATTTAAAAACGACCAAAAAAATATTGCTATCTACCTAAAACAAATTTTGCCGAAACTTTTAAAATTAATTTAAAAAAACTTTTTTGTTACAGCAAAATTGGACGGTGTAAAAACGTATATGAGAATGAGAAGAGTGCCAAATCATTTGCAAGTGAAAGTTATAAAGTGGTTCGACTATTTGTGGCTGACACAAAAATGTTCGGACGAAGAAAGGGCGGTTTCATGTCTTCCAGATAAATTAAAGGCCGAAATAGCCATCAATGTCCACTTAGACACATTAAAACGCGTCGAAATATTTCAGAACACGGAAGCGGGATTTCTTTGTGAATTAGTGCTTCGCCTTAGACCCGTACTATTTTCACCTGGGGATTACATCTGTAGAAAAGGTAAATCTAATTTTTTTTACTCTAAAACGAAGCTTTACATTTTTTTGTTGTAAAAATTCAATTCTGATTCCAACCCAGGTAGCAAGCTGACGTATTATTACGTCATAATAACTTTGTTTAATGGTGATATTTCGACGGCGACGTCTTTGACCTATTGAAGACGTATTAAAAACGTCATACATCTGACTAAAAAGAGGTCATTTTAATACCGTATAATGACACGTGCATGAGACGTTGTTTCCTTTAGTGTTTAATATTATTAATTAATTCTAATACGTTGCAAATGAACCCCAACATACACACACATGTGAAAAAACTTTAAATGAGAAAATTTATTTTCCACCAAACACCTCGGGAATCGAACCCAAGACTGCTATTTCCGGTAGCAGGTCTATAACAAATACCCCGGATTGCTAGGGAAAATTATGTTAACCGCCTGGCGTATTTGGTATATACCTGCTACCGGAAATAGCAGTCTTGGGTTTGATTCCCGAGGTGTTTGGTGGAAAACAAATTTTTTCATTTAAAGTTTTTTCACATTTGTGTGGATGTTGGGGTTCATTTGCAACGTATTAGAATTATCTAATTAATTTACCCTAAAAATTCAAAAATTTGTGAAAATATTATTAATCTTTTTGGCTATATGCGCACTTTCGCAAAGTCATTTAAATTTAAAAATAAAAAGACATTTACTGTGGATTGTTAGGATTGTCCGCGGACTGCCGAATTTGGCGTAGTTGGACACGCTGTGAGACTGCTGTCAGATAGACACGTAGATAATGTAAATTGGACTGTAAAAGTGCGAGAAAATTCTAGGAAATCTTGCAGAAGTGGCTTGCAATAATGTAAATATGCATTAGAAAAGACTTCTGCAAGACTTCCTTGAGTTCCTAGAGTAGGGTAAACTGTCAGATAGAAACTTAAAAAAACTCGATTGTAAGTGAGAAAACTCTAGGAAGCCTTGCAGAAGTCGCTTTCAATTAGAATTGCAACTATTGCTTGCAGAAAAATGAGGCTTAAAGGCCCCTTATGTCACATGCTAGAAAACTTCTGCGAGAAATTCCAAAGAGAGAGAGAGAGAGAGAGACTAGCTTATTGTAAACTGGACTAAAGTGCGAGAAAACTCTAAGAAGTCTTGCAAAAGTCGCATTCAATTGCAATTGCATCTATTACTTACAGGAAACTGAGGCTTAAAGGCCTCTTCTTTACATGCTAGAAAACTTCTGCGAGAAATTCCAGAGAGAGAGAGAGAAACTAGTTTAATGTAAACTGGACTAAAGTGCGAGAAAACTCTAGGAAGTCTTGCAGAAGTTGCTTTCAATTGCAACTATTGCTTACAGAAAAATGAGGCTTAAAGGCCTCTTTGTCACATGCTAGAAAACTTCTGCGAGAAATTCCAGAAGGAGAGAGAGATATAGGGAAACTAGCCTAATGTAAACTGGACTAAAGTGCGATCAAACTCTAGGAAGTATTGCAGAAGTCGCTTGTAACACTGTAAATTAATGTCCATTGCAAGCTGCTTCTACAAGACTTCCTAGAGTTTTCTCGCACTTACAGTCTGGTTTACGTTTTTTAAGTTTTTATCTGACATTCTGGCGAACTTCCCCGAAATCGGCAGTCCGCTGTCCGCGGCGCCACAGCTGGGCAGACCGCCAGATGGAAACTTGAAAAACGTACAACTTGAGTGTTAGTGCGAGAAAATTTTAGAAACTCGCTTCCAATGCTTATTTACAGTTTAGGTATTGCATGCAACTTTCGCAAGACTTTCTAGAGTTTTCTCGCACTTACAGTTTTAGTTTTACAATATTTAAGTTTCTACCTGACAGTCTGCGCAGCTGTGCCGAATTCGGTAGTCCGGTAATCCGAATCCTAACAATCCATACTTTTAGACAACAATTTTTAAGTTCGGTAGACGTCGGAAAATGACGTCCAGGGACTGTGACCTGTGACATATTGTCGTCATATTTCTGGAAATATTGCATAAAAGAATCACGTGATAAATACGGCATTTTGCTACCTGGGAGAATGGCGAATAAGCTCAGCTGTATTATGTAGTAGTGCGCCGGAGATCGAGCCTAAAGAATACTCAGATACTTCTGATACTCTGGCAGACTATGTTTAAGGACAATCTCGCAACACCACAACATCGTAGGGCTACTTAATCATGTTTTTGTGAAAATAACTGCCAATTTTGGTTTAAAGATTGTTTTTGTCAGAACATAAAAGAGATTTATAGCACCTACTCTTAAATAATTATATGAATACCTATGGCTAAATATCTACAAACAAAGAAGTCAAGTACATGCCTCTCCATTTCCCAACAAATTGACGACCAAATATTTTTTCATGAACTTCCCGTGGACTGTATTAACTGATCCTCTATTCGTAATCGCTCGGTATAAAAATAGTGGAATTCGATGATGACTCTTTGCAGATATTTCAATATTACGCTTTTTTTTTATTGGGGGTCCATTTCGGCAATTTATATCGTTTAGGACGTTTAGATCCAAGTAACCAGAGCGCAACTCTCTGATTTTTTACTTTAGACTCCAGCGAGGGCGAAAGTTTCTCCTTAATTCTGCCAAAAATGGTTTCTAATTTTTACAACAAGATTAGCCAATCGAGTCATTGTTTTTTTTTTACTAAAACTCCAGTGGTAAACTCGAATTTTTGTTAAAAACAAAAGCACAGCGAGTAACACTTAAGATTTTTAAATGGCAAAGTATGTCGTTATGTTCTTTTTTTTTTCTCTTTTCGGCCATGTAAAACTTTAGTGCCCTCACATAAGAAGATTTTCGTGAAAAACAAAATAAAGTTTACAACATTTATTTAATTGTGTCAGTAAACCTACATTATTATAATTTTAAACAGAGTGTACTGAGGTCAAGTTTGTCCCATTTTCTAGTGCTTAGTCTTGTAAAATAAAATTTCGCGCACTGCCGACTTTCGAGTCAAATAAAATTATATTTTGTTATAAATTTAGGCACGTCACAGAGTTTCATATCAAAAAGCGAGGTCGATTATAGTTTCAGGAAATCCTCTACTAAGGTAAACCCATTGAAAGTTTTTTTCATGTTTTCCGTTTAACTGAAATAAGATTTGCCTCTTATCATATTTCAAACTAAACGTAATCATACGAATCACTTTACGACGGTTACAGTTCATTAGGTTTACGTCGAGCGATCTATCTCGCTGTTTTTTCATAAAATTATATCAGTACCCACTAAAAGCTCGGTGATGATTTCAAAGACTTCTACGTTCTCGTTATCGTAAAACTTTTGGGAACTGCAAGATCCTTCTTAAAAGTTTCGAAGTTTTCGTCCTCCTTTTTTTGTACTCTTACTGTCACTTAAACTTAGGGATTAATGTATCAAACATGTCAATTTACTAAGTAACAAGTGGTTTTACATCAACTTGGATATTATAAAGTTTAACTAACAAGTTTAGAGCATGTTTGGTTAGTAAACCTTACTTGTCGGTTTCCCCAACTTGGTATTTAGATTAAAATAAGTTATATATAGTACGAAGGTAGTAAGGGATGAAAAAATCTCATAATTTTTTGCTTAAATAAACATCAGAATTTCAAATTAAGTCAGCTCATTCCAACTCACGTATTAGGCAAAAATAACGCCGAGAATCACACTCGAATGACTATTTAGGAATGGATATTGTTCCGTATAAGTGAACTAGTTTTATTTCGACTGTGACTTTATTAGGTGAAAACTCATTGCATCTCTGCAAGCAATTTCCGTCGAAATTGATCGCGGTAATTTCTAGCGACGCTGACAGATGTCAAAATAGTCTTGTAAACACAAAGTTTGAGTATGTTGGAAAAGTTAAAGTAAGTACCTACATACCTTGATTACTTTAAGTTTTAGTTTAATTAATATTCGTCATGTCGAAAATGTACTTAAAATTGAACAAAAGTCTTTAGTATACAGTGTTTCCAAAGAGTTTTGTGTATGTACTACATGTATCTCAGTAAATAGCTGTTTAAGCAAAAAATATTTCAAATAAAAATTGTTTGGGATCTAGTTCTCCATCGTATGATGAATTGGTAGAAGAGGTGCACTTGAATGGCCGGCAAGATCTCCGTATTTAATCCGATTTCGGTTTTATTTTCATGAAAAGATTAAGTTTCTGATGTTCTTTAAAATGGATTTCCATTAGAGATTTCCAAGTAGAGGTTGATGGGGGTGAAAGGGTGCAACAATTAGATTTCGAGTTATTCCAGGTGGGAAGTTTTCAAAAGAACACTCTGTATACATTTAATTTGCATCTGTTGAATAAGTTCCTATTTAAAATACGAAATTTTCACAACAACTTTTGAGAACCACTGTTCGAAACAAAAAAATTGCTTCTCTCATTGGTGTTCTATTATAAAATAGTAATTATTGTTATAGATTTAAGTAAGTTGATAGCTCTTATAGTCATCGAAATAGCAAGAAGTGGACAAGAATGAACTCAATTCATTTTGGACACACTGTATAATTAATTAAAGTACCTATAGCTACGACTAAAAAATTTGTTTGTTTTATTCGACGAATTTCGTAGTCAAATATTTCGTATGATAAAACTCATGGCGAGGATCAGGGTGGTCGAGTGGCTAAGGCCGTTGGGTGCAGATCTGAAGATTATTGGTTCGAATCCGGTTGACACCACTAGATTTTTCAATGTGTCAAATACCTTGCTCTGGGTGGTACCCGCCTAAAGCTGTAATTTTGTCCCGTCTGTTAATAAAGTCCCCGCCACACGACCTGATTTAGTCAGGCGGTCGGGCCGATTTGGTCAGATCAGGTAGAATATCAGGTCGTGTTTAGGCTTGTCGTCTGACATTTATTGTGTCGGGTGGTTGGGAGTAGTCAGATGGCCCGTCCACCTGACTACCCAACCGCCTGACCGAATCAGGTCGTGTGGAGCGTTGTCAGACGATTTAGCGTGTATGCAACACCTGATTTGGTCGGACCGACTGTCAGGCCGACCGCGTCAGGTCGTGTGTAAGGGACTTTGTTGGGTCATGTGTAGGCCACACCTGATTTGGTTGGACAGACTGTCGGGTCGACCGCGTCAGGTCGTGTGTAAGGGACTTTGTTGGGTCATGTGTAGGCCACACCTGATTTGGTCGGACCGACTGTCAGGCCGACCGCGTCAGGTCGTGTGTAAGGGACTTTGTTGGGTCATGTGTAGGCCACGCCTGATTTGGTTGGACCGACTGTCGGGCCGACCGCGTCAGGTCGTGGGTAGAGGACATAGTAGTTGATGCCGACGTAAAATACCACGTGTAAAAAAATCATAGCACTGTTGACTACAAATTGACTGATACTGTCAAGTAACTAGGAATTGTCCAGTTTCGGTCTGACAGCTCAATTGGGCTGTATCATTATGCTACAATTTCCTCGGCTAAACTCAGGGCTCAGGTTAAAACAAAATAAGCACAAATTTATAGTAACAATGGAAGCAGATTCTTTATTTAAAACACTGGGTTTCTCAAATTCACCAAAATACACAGTCAACAATTAAAACAATTACAAACACTGAAGGTGAGAGAATTGATAAACAATTAACACTAAAAAAATCCTACTGAAGATAGAAAGTTTAGAACAAAAAATAATCGATACCAACACAGTAATTATAAACAATAAGTTCAAAAAAAACACTTTAACTTACTCAACCGATCTTCTCGAAGAAAGTACTGTTAGCCAGGCCTGGAACGACTTCCTCGGAACTCGGTATTGTTGAGAATTGTAAACGACGGAGGCTAGAACTTTAAAAGTTTATAACACAGGTTGATACGATTAACAAAACGAAAACCTGAAGGGTAAAAAAACAAATCAAGATAGAGATCTGAGGGATCTACGATAAAATACTATAATTTGACTAATGAAAACAAAATAAAGTAAACGATGACGTTACGTGAACTTCTACGATGATTAATTCAAACTTGGATTGTCGATGTCCCAATACGGTCGACTCGGGAGCTCTCAAAACGATATACGCCTCTTCGACTACTCGTAAATTAGTACTTGAGAATTCTAAGCAAGCACGACTCAGATCATCCAAAACCAACTTTGAATCGAGTACATAACCTCAACAATCAACGTGGAATACGGTAGTACAAAGTAACGTAATGCGAATAAAGTAAATTAACTCAAAGTAAAGCAGAGTAAAATAATAATACAGTAGTACAAAATTAGTACTAAAGTAGTAGCAAAGTAGTACAAAATTAGTAGCTAAAACAAAATATTATCTTAGAAAAGATCCACGAAATAACGAAAGAACATACCTGATTATGTGTTAATTAACGCGACCACCTTCAACACGTGGACCAAAATATATAACCACCAAAACCAGCTACTCCTTAACGAATTTCTAGACAGAATAATAATCCCTAAGACAATAGAAACGCTTTTTAGTATTTATCAACGGTTTTAGTCAAATAAACTTACGGATGACTTCCGATTATATCGAACAAAATTCTAACGATGCTACCTCGACAAAGAATTAACTATGAATATTTTGGAAGGGGATAGTATGCTCGGCACCCGCTCCTCTAGGTGTCCCGATCTAGGTTGGGTGGGTCAGGTTGGGATCCTTTCTTTACGTCTGTAAATGATGGACGCTTCAGGCAGGCCCGGTCTTGCACGTATAGTGATGGGTGATAAGTGATGATCGATGATGATAACCTGGGCTGACTCTTTTCTAACATTGGTACTGCGGGAAGATGGTATTTTACCATCTTGAGGAAGAACTTGCAGTGACCTAATGATTCTAACTAGAGAGAGAAGTGACAATTTCCTTCACTCTAAGAAAAGTATTAAGACTTTCACGGTCGGCGTCATTAGAGGTAGAGGTTCTAGGGCTAATGGGCCGTGGTCGAAAGGTTCTGTTTGTGATACCTGACGTTTCGCCCACTACTGTGGTAGGCATTTATAAAGGGCACTTGGGTGAATCCGGTGAGGTAGCGGTCGTAGTACGCGTACACTGAATCACAAGGCTTATAGAAAACCCACTTTTTCATCTCCACTCACTCATCACCTCATCAGTCACTTCTGAACCACCGGTACGCTTACTACGATCGCTACCTCACAAGATTTCCCAAAGTTTCCTTTGGAAATGTTGTGGGGGAAACGTCAGATATCACAAATAGAACCTTTCAACCACGGCTTATTAGCCCTAGAACCCCTACCTCCTTTACGCTACTTCTCCTATTAAACTTCTGGTATGTTGAAAGTTCGGTATAGAGTGGGTATAGCTCGGTATAGGTAGGGGTTTGTACTAATTTAAGGGGACTTTTGAGGGCTGAAATTGGTACTGTGGGAAGATAGTATTTTACAATCTTGACGAGGAAGGATTTGCAGTGGCTTAATGATTCTAACTAGAGAGAGGTAACAATCTCCATCACTCTACTTCTTCTATACTCCTGGTATAGCGAAAGTTTGGTACAGGGCGAGGGTAGGGATAGAACTTTATGGTTTGTACTAATTTAAGGTGTCTTTTGTGGTAAAAATAGATAAGAAATTTAATGCTTTTGTGTCATATTTTTAAAAATTACAAAGAGACGTCTTTGCGTTCACACACGAAAAGGACAATGATAAAATTTATGAAAAAATGAATTTAAAGAAATTTCAGCGTTATTTCCAAGTATTTTTACGATTTGAAATATTTAAGAGGCAAAGAAAATTTTTACTTTTCAAAGTTTTACTACTAAAAGTTAAAATATCACATTGACAGTCAGCACAAATATTTACCTTTTTATAATATAGGTCGGTATAATAGATAAAAGAAATGATTTATTAAAAACAATTTTCTTCGGAAAACAATCTACGAATAAATACCTTCGTGCTCGTCAAATAATTTTGAATATCTATTTTTGCTTCTCTGTTCATCGTGCACTCGCTTAAATATTCGGATATGTACAATGGACATGTACATTGTACAATGTACTACATTTGTACATAAGTACACTAATCAAGGGGTAAAATAATTACTGCTTACTATGTCTACCCTTGCCAACCAATGTGCCATTTATAACAAAAACTTGTATGTGCGATTTGAAGTAAGCAATTAAACTGGAGGGTGTTTTTTAATATATAAATAAACAATCAAGTACACTGTTTAAAACATTTTGTAAATTTTGTTGCAGGTGAAGTCGGCAAGGAGATGTACATAGTTAATAGAGGAAGACTTCAAGTCGTGGCGGACAATGGTAGAACAGTTTTAGCAACTTTGAAAGCCGGTAGCTATTTTGGTGAAATTTCAATTCTCAACATGGGAACGGCAGGTAAAGATCTTGGTAAATATCGTTTACTAGACTACATCCCTTGTGGTTTCATTCGTTTGTTGTTAGCATTTGTGTTCGTCTTGCTATGTTTGATTTCTCAAATCCTTTTAGTCAAAAACTGTTTCAAAAATTCACTTTTTAGTAGGTAGTAAGAGACGAAACTTGAATGTTTCTATGTGACTTATCACTTATCACTATTTTTTTATTGCTAAGTAAATGTAAGAATTTCTTTCGCTTTCTGCAACCTTTTTTTCAAATTTCACTTTTAGTTTTTTGGATGTCAAAACACCGGGATAGTTTTTCTTATAAAATTTGTAAGGTGAGATTATTTATCCAATGTAAAATCCGAGAAAAACGTCATTACATCGTAGCATCGAATAGTGTATTCGTAAAACTTAACGTAAAGAGAAAGTCCAATAACGTTCATTCAGTGCACAAGAGGTTTTCGAGTACTTTGTTATATTCTTGTACCATATTTTTATCATTATTTTCCTTTTTGATTCACATGATGTATGCATATGAGTGCACGTTCAAACTCAAACGAGCATTTGGTTCATACGATTCATCCATTCATTATAAAGATATTTTCAAACCAACGCCAGTCGAGTCTTCTACTAGTTTTTAATCATTATCAGAATGCCAATATACCTTACAGGGTGTTTAAAAAATAAGGAAACGTTAAATCGTGATTAGAATAAAGTGAGAAAAACTTAAAATGTTAGGAGAAAACTAGTCCAGTCAATGGGGAGAAAAACTGGCCTTTGCTCTACAAAAACTGGTTTAGTTCTGATTTTTAAATATGTTATTGGGCCCTGATGAAAAATCCAAGTTTTCGACCTTGAGGGGGGTCCGCGCGATCTGCCATCTTGGATTAAAGGTACGAAAAATTGTTTTTTCCGATTTAACTTCTTAACGGTTGATCCCACGACAAAACTGTCAAATTCAACTTTGAAGAGGACAAAATTCCCTACAATATTTATTCTATTCATTTTGTTCCTATCTATTACGGTTTCTGAGATATAAGCTAGAGAAAATCGCTATTTTTAGAAAAAATAAATTTTTTTGGTAAACTTCGCTTAGAGACTTTTTTAACGTTCATTTGAGAAAAAATTCTTTAGAACAAAAGTTGTAGGATTTTAAATTGCCTTAAAACTGAGTGTATCGCTGATATTTTAGCTCAACCAGGTCCAAAGTTAGAGCAGTTTTGTGATAACCTATAAATGTCGAAAAATGAGTCATGAGTGTTCGCAGCTCGAAGTTTTTGTCCCCCCCCCCCCATAACAACACAACAATTTCTCTCACATTTCAACATTTATTCAATTTAAAAGCTTGCTAGGTAGCTTTACTGTCCATCGATATCAGTATTTTCTTATTCAGGATTTTAAATTTGTAATTGCAAGTTGGTATACTCGTATTAAATTATTCCCCAAATTTCTATTATTTGTTACAATTTTGGATCAAAAAATACTTCCTGTTAAACCGGAAATTAGCCAAACAGAAAATTTTTTTGAAAACACCCTGTATATTTTACGATTTTTTTAAGCTATCGTAAGATTAGCTATCAAATGATACCAAACTTGTTTAATTTTAGCTTCCGGCTTAACCGGAAATGGGCATAGGTTTTCTATTTTAAATACAACACCCTGTATATTTTAAGTGGTGTTAAATATTGTAAAATTAGCTATCTAGTGATAGCAAACATTTAATATTTTGGCTATCGGTTTAACCGGAAATGAGATTTCAAATAGAAACGCCCGCTATAATTTTATTTTTTCAAAATCAGGGAGCGCTTCTGAGCAAACTATTGTTAGGTACTATTTCTGATATCTTATTAAATTTTTTTAACGCGTACGTCAGCCGTTTTATTTTAGACTATCTGCACTTTTGTTTAGGCCTAGGACATTATTTATTCCAGGTGTGATTAGTCATTACTTTTTTTCTGAATGAATTGCCATTTACTTATTACCAAATTAAATGATTTTTCCGGAGTTTTCAAAGTGTTTTCAAAGAGTTTTCAATTTAACAAAAATGCTCGATTTATTTGATTTAAATGTGCTGCACCTTACTAATTCTCTCAACGGCCCTCAAAGACAAACAAATAGCATTAGTTATAGTACTTACGCATGGAAGAAAAGCGTAGATAATTCTAAAGAAAAACAATCAAATAATAATAAATTTCACTGAGCGAAATGTCTTGAAATACTCTAGCACGACATACTACTGCATTCACAATAATTAATTACAAAAAAAAATACACAGGTCCGTATTAAACAATTTTTAGTTGAACGTGGTGTCTCTAATGCGAAACGTTGAAATAGAAATCTCTAAACGTCCCCAGAACTAATAGGTTTTTTGACGGTTTTAGTTTTCTTAGAAAATATCGAGACCAAATTAATATAATCATTGTAAGTTTGTAAACTACCCTTTATCTATTGGAATGTCCTCGTTTATAGAAACAAAAAGCCGGTCACTCTGTACTCATCTTCTCATGGTTATATTCCTTCTATTCACAAAGTTGCAAACTATTTGTGGTTTAAATTAATATTTTAAACATACACCCTCGAGGAAGGAAGAAAACACATATACTCGTACATTATACATATACAGTCAATTTACTTGCATTTCAAGTCTATATCTGCCAAATAAAAACTAATCCGTAGTGCAAATATTGGAACTCTGATGCATTCACAATTCAATCAAAGAAAAATTTCCAGCTATTGGACGTATATTGGTATCAAACAAATACAATGTCCACGTAATATCCAAATAAAGAAATGTAAAAACGTGTGTAACTAACTGTAAGAAGAAGGTTTCGGGTCTCGGAGTGTGCCCTGAAACCTTCACGCAAGCAATAATCTTATTTTGTGGCGCTGGAAAGTCAATTAAAACTTTTGTGTTTGGTTAGGGTTTTAATAAAACTATTTCATTTTCGAGTTGGGCTCAGTCTGGCACTTTAATAAGATCTGTCTCTTTGTTTATTTTAAAATAATAATTTATGAAATTACTTGATGTTAAATAATGTTTAAATAAAATTGGGTAAAATATACTTAGTGGGTACGCCCTTTCTGTGCTTTTCCTATAAGCTGGATAAAAGTTGGCGTGGGCGTTGTGTGTATAAATTTCATTACAAAAGTGCTCTTTCAATTAAATTTGTAGAAAAGTAATTACTTTAGAAAACAATTCTATTTCTATTTTACTTTACACTTTTAACTATAGAATTGTAGGATATTTTTGAATTATTGCTCTCGAGTTTTAAAAATATTTTAATTTAAAGCAATAAATTACACAAATTTGCAATTTAGGTGCATTTAGAGCAATGCAGAAGTGCCCTGTATTTACTTTTAATAAAACTGCACGTTCAAATAGTGTTAACGAGAATAATTTTATTCTTTTAACATGATTTTAATTGAAACCAAATAAACTCGGTGCCAAGTGCTTTTATAAGGTGAAGAGTTGCCGAAGCTCGCGTTTGAACAACAAAGCTTAGCTTATTATAACAACAGACTAAAACAGCATAATTGCAACATAAATTTATTTATTTATTAACATTGATTTTCACTAATTTTATTTATTTCAACACATTAAGGTGTGGCTACACAGACAACTGCAAGCTTGACAAGCATGAATGCACAATTATTTTGTACAAGCAGTCATTAGCGACTGTTAGAAAATTTTGCGCAAGCGTTCTAATTGTAGAAGTCGCTTGAATCATGTAAGCTTGGGCAAGCCGAGCTGCGCAAGTAAAACTGAATGCATGTACCAAGGGCGTGCCGGCTTGTACAA
Source organism: Malthinus flaveolus (assembly GCA_950108345.1). NCBI lineage: Eukaryota > Metazoa > Arthropoda > Insecta > Coleoptera > Cantharidae > Malthinus > Malthinus flaveolus. Next base: position 17,786,396 of record OX467285.1, read on the forward strand.
ACAAACGTCAATCATCATGTCTAGCGATGATGAAGAAGGTCAACCTAAAGCCCGTGATGTGGTAGCGAAGAGAAATTATGCATTATTGTACATGCATGCTTGTTAAGCTTGCATTTGTGTGTGTAGCCACATTTACAGAGATTAATGTAATGTCACTGAGCGCCACTTAACGAGACGTTGAGTCACAAATCGTCATAAATCACCAAAAACTCAACTTTAATAAAATATGTTTAGAAGTCGCGTAATTTCATTTTAATAATCCGCTGAAAAATAGTAAATAACTGCTGCATCATTTTTTAAGCAGCAAGAGGGGGTCGGTTAGAAAGGCCCTTTGCACTAAGACCAACCGGTCCTGTTACGGGTCCGCCTGCATCCTGTTTTCTCGAAGAAGGTTACGAGCCTGCTCAGACACTGATCTTTGCGAGGGCCTTTCAGAAAAAATGCGAGGCTCCGAGTAACTAATATTTTAGGGACCTTTCAAAATTTGAAATAAAATTGCGGGTAAACGGTCAGGATTTACTTTCGATGGGGTTCTAGTAGTAATCCAGGCACTGAATACATAAAAGTGGGTTTTCGCTACAAAAGGTCCGAGACAGTTCTAATTTGATATATGTGCACTGTTCTAATTAATATTTCAAGTTTGCGACCTTGAGCGACCGCCGCTCGCGCTGCCACCAAAAATGAGTTTTTTGAGAATATCTTCTCTTCAGCGCCACTTAGGTCAAAAATAGTCATAACAAAAATTATAGAGCATGAAATTTCCTGTAACTTTTGTAAGGAACATTTTTCAATCAGACCAATAGTTCACGAGTTCAAGCGGCGTAAAGCTCGGAAAATTTCTACAATTTGCAAAATTACTCCATTTTTTCTCGAATAGTCCAGTCTCCCTGTACTAAAAATTGGGATTACTTGGAACAAGGTCCGAAATTAATTATCTTTTAATATGTTGTGTGGTGTAGAATGTAGTTTTCCAATTCGAGAACCCTGTACTACCTTCAGGGCAGTTAAAAAACCTCGACATTTTTTTACCTTTTTTCAGTTTCTGTCAATTTTGACACCAAAGGATTAATTTTTCGGCAAAAGTAGTTTTTAAAAATAGACCAAATGTTCTACAATTTGAGAACAGAATCGTATATTTTTTTGTATGTTGTATATGATGACGGCCTAATGATGAATCTAAGTTTTTGACCTCGGTGGATCTCCGGATTTTTGCCGAGCTTGACTCTGGTGTAACTCGTAAACTATTCATCTAATTGAAAAACGTTTTTTTACAAAAGTTACAGGAAATTTCATGCTCTATCATTTATGTAATAACTATTTTTGACCTAGATGGCGCCGGAGAGAAGATATTCTCAAAGTCAGTAGATACTGGGTCTGGATATTCTCGAAACACTGGTTTTCGGTGCCATATTTCCAATATGGCGACGCCAGCCGCGGTCGCTCAAGGTCGCAAAATCGAAATATTAATTGGGATACCAAACTGTACAAGTCTACCAAATTAAAACTTTCCTTGACCTTTTTTTAGACAGAACCATGGAACTAGAAAATAAGTGGAATGGTTATAAGCTAGTTTGAAGGTATATAAAAGTGAAGCATTAGTGACGAAGTGTGCGCGGCCGAGTACATAAATAAATAAACCGAGTACGCCAGAGTACTGTCTCACTCGTCTCTACTACCACACTCTCGGACCTCTTTTAAGCAACTGACAGCTTGTTTTGCGCCAAGAGCTTTATGTTCTTCGCCAGCTTAACTCTTGCACTTATTTTCTAATTCCATGGTCAGAACCTACTCATTACCTAGAACCTAGACTATAATAGGCTGAAAATTTCATAGAGGCTCTTGTCTATATTATTCAAGATAAACAAAAAAGATTGTTGGAGAATTACGGGCCACCTGAATTTGAGCATTGAATTTTTTCTACTCGTCCTAGTTTCTATACTATATTCCTTCTCTTTATTTTTGTGTAACATATTGAGTTGCAACGTTGAGGTTTGAGGTCTCTAATATTGAAAGGCCGGGGAAGCAGACCCCCCTTCATAGACCCAGCTCGTTACATATTTATCCACTGGTTGCAGATAAGCAGAATCCATGGTAGACTATCTAAGGGTTGAATAAATATCAAAAATTATTCCTGTAAAAACGATGTTAATTACACCCTAAGTTTTGGGTAGTTTTGCAATGCCATTGTTCGAGTAATTAAAATCTGTTCTTTGTGCGTATTACAAGAAAAGAATTTTGTACAACTTTGTCGCTAACATAACGAACCCGAATAGAGGTCGTTACATACAAGGGTAACTACTAAAGCATCTAACTTAACTCTAACTAAGTGAAAATTAGAACGTTATGTTAAAACTAACTACCCTATAAAAATAAAAGCATAAAAAAGAAAAGGCGCAATTCACTTAGTGAATGGGTTTTTCTTTTAATTTCGAAAAAGGAAAGCGCTGCATAATTGCATGGCTGTCTTGTTTTTCTCAAAATCCTGTCAACCCTAAAAATAACGAACAAACCACAGCAACATGGAGCCTTAAAACGTGATTATTAATTAAGATTAAGTTTTACTTTTAGCAAATTTAACGTTAAAGTTTGAAAGTTCGTAGCTTCCATTTAAGCCATTTAGTTAAAAAAATTCCAATACCTCGAGCATAAAACTTTTTTTTATTTATTGTCCGTCAGAAAATTCGATGTGTATTTTAATGTTAAAGCCGCATTTTGCCTTTTTACTCGTGTATATATTTATTTTTACTATACATAGGGCATTTTGGCAACTTTCTGAAATATTGTTACAGTTAGAAAGGAGATAAAGGATTGTGTTAACGTGTAACACATTCCATTTAAAATATTTATGCGGCGAGTTTCATTGGCAAACTTCCAAATTTGCTCAAAAGAGATTTAAAATCTGTACAACTATAGAGGCAAGGGTATAAATATTTCTTTATCACTCCTAACATAAATTTGTATAATATTTATTTAATACGTGATATTCCGATTGCTTTCATTTTTCATATTTTGACCAAAAAAAAAAGAAAATTTACGCAAAAATCGCGACCCTACATTTCGTGCAACATTTACTTTCTTATTTACTCTTACCGAAGGAAATCATCTATTGTAGTATGGACGTGTAGGCTATTAGCTATTACGGCGCGAAATGTTTAACAAATGAATTTTATACTGCTTACGTAGGCTGATTTGGGACATTTCTGTTAATTTTCTGCTATTATAGATGGACAGCTATACGCTTTGCGGTATTCTACCACCTTCACCTAAATTTAGGGATATTATAATAAATTTAAAGTCTGGGCTCTCTTTACTCCAACTAATGGGGCTAGTATTGCATTATTAAACTTAAACCAAATTTAAAACAAGGGACAAAAATTTTTGTTTAGAAAAAGTTTGTTCTTGAAACCCTAATTGAGATTAAAATTAAATCTTTTACGTACCGGATGTAGGTAAAATGATTTTCGATACATACGGAAATCGAAAGCAGCAGGGATAATCACTTGACGATGAAAGCCACTAGAGTGCAAACAGTTTTTACTACCTATTATTATACTATAATACTACTGAAGAATTTGCTGTTTAAAAATAAAACCAAGTACGCGCCTGGACAAAATTTACGCACCAATTTATTAAACTTGCATAATTGGAATTTTTTTATTAAAATTATAATTATAGTTTTTGAAAGAAATCGGCGAAAAATTAGCTAATTTTCCACCATTTTTAGTTTCAAATATTGTTTTCTTAAAACCTGGTGAAAAGTAAAAACCAAAAAAATTTTAAACAATGGAATTACTGAATTCACTGCATTATTAATATCGCATAAATATGCCTTCTTCTACTCATAATTGCCATATTCATGCGTCTTGGCATGCTAGAAATAAGATTTTCAATAACTTTCTGGGACAATTCTCCAATTCTGCAATTACCTACTGCATCAACGAGTTTATTGTGGTTGGCAGGTGAGGGTGTATAACTTCAAACCTTCTTTTTAAGAGCTTCCCATAGATGCTCAATAGGATATAAATCGAAACTATTAGGTGGTCATTAGAGGTAGGGGCTAGGGCTAATGGGCCGTGGTCAAAAGGTTCTATTTGGGACACCTGCCGTTTCGTCCACTTCTGTGGTAGGCATTTTCAAAGTGAAATTGGGTAAATCGGTGAATCATGTGCGGTAACGGTCGAAGTACGCAAACACACGGTAACAAGGTTCATAGAAAACCCACACACACGAGCCGATACTTTACACAAAGAGTCAAACCAGCACACGAAACAAAAGAGAAGGATCATCAAAACACGTAGAGACCGAGCCAGAAAAGAGGTAAAATGCGCACACTCTACACTCTAGAAAAACTATTGGCGCAAAACCACAAGATCAACCAACACCCACATGGAAAGTGTTCTTCCCCTACATCAAAGGCGTTACCGATTGCATGGAAAAATGAGTGAACAAACACAACCTTAAAACCATCTTGAAACCCATCAGAAAAATCCAAGAAACCCGCGCTCAGTAAAAAAAAACCAGAGACACTCTGACAAACGCAGGAGCGTACAAGACCCCTTCTTCATGAGCTCAAGAAGTGTACATCGAGACTACAAAACGGAATATCAATACCAGGTTATCAGAACACAAAAGAACTTGTCGGCTACACCAGATCGAAAAGTCCTCAGTAACAGAACACGCTTTACAAGTCCAAGACAATCACCAGATCATGTATGACAAGACCGAAGTACTGGCAACCACTACTTACTACTAAGCCCCATGGCAAAGTACACTTTTAACAAAAACGAGGAGGCAATAAAAATAAATAAAACCTGGTTTGCAGCTCGGGGCATCGAAATACTCCACACCGAAATTAAACACCAAAAAACACTCAGACAATCGACCAATCGAGAACTAAACAACATCACGATTATAAATTATTGATACTGGTGCACCCGACCGATACGCATCAGTCGCTCCTGAACCACCGATACGCATACTTGAACTGTTACCGCACAAGATTTGCCCAATTTCTTTTTGAAAATACGTACCGGATAAGTGGACGAAACGTAAGGAATCGCAAATAGAACCTTCCGACCACTGCCCATTAGCCCTAGAACCTCTACCTCTAATGACGCCGGCCGTGAAAGCCTTAATACTTTAATTAGGTGGTCACTCCATACTCCATTAACGAAATATCCACAACATTCAAGTAATCGATAACCTGTGGGGTTACCGATTGTACCGCACCGGTGTGTGACCTGGTTCGCCGATGAGGTCTAACATATGGAGGAAAGGGAAACTGCAACTCTTTATCTAGAGGACATGGAAGAGAAGAACAATACATATGGGCTCCCCGTAGAAGATTATTCCGTGTCGCTTCCAAACTGTTGAAAGACGACGCCTCTTAGTGGTAGAGAAATCAACGAAGCACCCTTAAGATTGTAAAACAGCTCTTCGGCGACAAAATGACCCCGTGGTCGATTAGAACGATCTCCGCTGAGAAGTTTACTTCAGACAGCAAAGTCCAAATTGAACGAAGAGGTTGACGTTTTATACTATGAACTTCTAGTCGAGTACAAATACTATATCCACCGTTCCGGGTTTACAATGTAGACCAGTTACTGAAAAGAAAACGATTTTAAAAGGCTACGAAGCACAGTTGCCGCCCACGAGAGTAGTACGCGTTCTCCAGAGCCAAGGATCTTTGGAGAGATGTCGAAACTTGCAAATCTCAGAACAGAATTGCATACGAAAACGCTCATTTTTTGGATTAGATTGCACTCTTGTTCTGGTCTTCGAAAGTAAGATCCAGCCTCGTTAAACCGTCAAACCATGCAACTTGAACTGGAATTATTCCTTCTTATCGCATTACCAACATACAGTATTGAGTGTCTTCCTTATAGCAAACTCGCTGCTCTTGCTGGTTCTTCCACTGAGAAATTTTTGGTTCGTTTCATTTCTTGAGCCGCAACTGACACAATTGGGTAACAAAAAAGAACTAGCAGTTAACGATAATTGTTTTAATAAACAATTTTGGAACCCGTTTTAAGACAATATTTGGGGAAGTTACTTTAATTGAGAATTCCGATTTAAAAACAAAAGATTTTGTGTCAATAAATGCCATTGATGTAGAAATTACCACCATTCTCGAGTTTAAAAAAAGTATAGTGGTGCATTTATTTCGTCCAGGAGTGTATTGTACAATGTACAATGTACATATCACAATAATTTTGTTACAGAACATTGAGCTTCTCTAAACTGGTATTGCACTTTTTGCATTCTCATCACTTTATTGACTATTTAGAACTGTTATTTTTCCCATAGTGATGTTTACCGTCCACCAATATACTCTTAATTCTCCGCCCGGTATTAAAACATACCCTTATAAATTGAACCCGGCATTAAAATGCAAAACATGTTTTTAATTTTTTTGTTTCTTTTTAGGAAATCGAAGAACGGCAAGCGTCAGATCCGTAGGATATAGCGATTTGTTTGTTTTAAGTAAGAAAGACATGTGGGACGTTTTAAAAGAGTATCCAGCCGCAAGGGTACGTTTAGAGGCAATTGCTGTCAAGAGACTAGAGAAATATAAGAAAGCTCCTTTAGAGAAAGGTAAGAAAGATTATTTGCTGACTTGTCTAATAATTTCTTGTTAGTATACTCGAAGAAAATTTATTGACATCCCTTCCATTACTCGCTATAATCTATAATTTCAAACTTTTTTTTCCCTAAAAACTGTACATCACGTCGTCATCTTTCACCAAACTTTAGCGGACAACTCCTAAACGTGCTTGCTATTGTTAATGCTAAAGGTAACTTCGAAACAAACTTCGCGTGAACTGAAATTGTTGAAAGCAACTGTTTTCCTGTGGTCTACACGGCTGGTTGTCCAGTCTCGTAAACCTAAAGCGGCCGTAACTTTAAACCACGTAATCGCGAATTCCTTAAGGTCTACGACTGTAGTTTAACGCATAACAATTTTTCAACCTCCAAACTACCAAACGTGCTAAAAGGTTAATTTGCCACAATTATAAGTAAATAACTACGCGTAAAGCAAAGCACGCGTCGATTAAAAATAATTAACTATTAAAAAAAATGATTTTGACTATTAAATTTGTGAAAATGTAGCTGCAATGGGTAGAAGTCAATCGACTCCAGGTTTAGTCGAATCTAGAGGGAAAATTTCTTTGGAGGATATGTGGATAGCACCGTGTTTTGTTGGATTAACGCCTGCATATCCTAGATCTCTTTTGGGATCGCCACCTCGTGTTCCAGATAGTCCGGGATCTAAAGGATCCCGCGGCTCTCGCGGTTCGAGAGGGTCGACAAGTAGTGGTAGAAGTCATCGACAGACGCCGGCGCCTCACGCCAGATCGGGTGAGATTATTTCTTAAATAATATTTGTCGTTACGATAATCTTCCAATTATTAGACCACAATTCAACCCCTTATTATTTTATACATCGCAACTCCAATACTTTCGTCATAATAATTTCTAAGTCTCACCCTTTGCTTTTACATCAAATCCATGATGTTTTGTTATTTTTGCACGATTTCCTTTTAAGTGTTCGCTGCTTGGTTTCTTAAAATTAGTATCTGAACATTTTCATTACCCTGTTGGCAGTAATTAGCTTTAATCCTAAACTTGTATAAGCTAAAAACCTCAGTTTAATTAACATATTCGCATGTTGCATGGTTGTTACACCCCTTGTAGGGTTCTTAGACAGCATACTTTACATCTTAGTCTTAAAATGTATATTAAGGAATATTGTATCGATCGATTTATTCTTAGACCTCATTTAAATAATCGTTGCTCTGCGACTGCATTGCTGCATTTATTCCATTTGCCACGTTAAACACTTCGTAGTTATTGCATCTAGTGCTACCAGACGTTTTGGTAAATTAAAGTTAAATGGCTCCGATATATTTTATTATACATTTTCAATCACAAGATTAATAGTATCCCACAACCAGCAGCAGTCACTTCGTGACTAAAGAGCGCCCGAATTAACAAAAGACTCAAAAATTAAATTTGCATCACAGATTAGACACAATAACCTTGACACCCTTTTAATAGAACGCTTTTCAAAACTTCTAAAAGAGAACGATTAGTAACATTTGAATCAGAAATGAGAACCTGCGACTCTGAAAAGGCACAACTTTACGCCAAGATCTCTTAAGTTTGCTTTAGGATACCTGGTCAGAGTAATATCCGTCACAAAGTTCCAATTGAGAATGATCTGGATCGGTAACTTCTGAAACTCAAACGGAGGGAACCTGAAAACCTGGTGTAGCGCATCTTCAAACTAAGTGCCGTTCTGGGTCTGTTTTACGACCTAACGTATACTTTAGGGCATGTGGTGGCGGAGAGAATTCCTTGTTCTACCGCAACACAGGTAGGGAATACCGAGAGTAATAGTCCACGAGTAGTGAATCCAAGTTACAATCATTAATAATGGTTGTGCTGTAGATGTCAGGGTGCCGTTTTCTCATCTATAGTCCGCCGGTTTAAATTTCGGCGACTAACTTTTAAAAAATATACAGCGTCACCTCTCGGAAAGCAATCGCAAACTGCCAAGAGTAAAACTCGCCCAGTGAGTCTTCTCAGTTTAGTGGGTCAGTTCCCATATTCTGAAGAAGTTCTTTATAACTCCTGAGTCGCTATCAGACTCCCACTCGTTCCCTTAATAAATTTGGTTCCTTCCACTATCTAGATCTATTTATTTTATGCCTATTGACTCGAATTGTACACAACGATAACTATAATTTTGCTGCATTTTTTTTTAAATTTCCATATCGAAACTTTCTTTCTTTACCCTCTTCCCTAACTAACTTGTGTAAAGCAAACACAAACTTTTATTTCGCCAGATCGCCATAAATCACCTCAAAATTAATTTAAATAAACCCACCCTATGCCTATTTTTAGGTGTTAAAATTTGTTTCATGACTACCGTATTGTTTGTTTAAACACTTCGTGTATTATCAGTCTTCAGCAAAAGCACAGTTTTCGATGTATACGTGTTGGGCTTTAATATTCGAGATAACGTAAATGGACAGCGCCATTATATTCAATTTATTTCTATACGCTCTCTGTACGTCGGTTAATTATGTTATGTTAGAACAAAATTTAGGTAACCGATTTTGATTCAACTACTTTGTATACACAATTTTAATTAATCACTTCGTTGTTTATCTAATCTAATAGAGCGACACTGGGCAAATTAATTTAAATCGGAGATTAATTAGCTGCAGGTTACTGCAGTTACTGAAATTGATTGTTAAATAATAATTAATATGCGTTGTAGTAGTAATTGCAGTTACTTGCGGAATTTCAATTTATTATTCTGTCTTGTAACTGTACGATTTACGTATTGAGTTTTCGCTTTATGGTCCGTGATTAGATGATATTAGGGCCAGATACTTAAAGTTCGTCTTAAAAATGTTCATTTAGTAAATGAACCTCGAAAAATTAATCCCATTACTTACCCATTACAAAAACTACTTTAAGGGGAGGATTGCATGTTTAGTTTGTTGATCTTTACCCTCTCTTTTAGTTTTTTCAACCTAGTTGTGCCCTAGTAGATTGGTTTTAAAGTTCACTTATTTAGGCCCAGTTGTATAAACGAGTTAATCTCGGAGTCAGGGTTAACTCCACGATCAACCTAAATCAACAATTAATTCTGAGTTAAATTGAAATATATTTAACTCTAGAAAATTGATGGGTTAACCCTGGACCAAGTGCCTACGAGCTAACCTAATCTAATCCACGCTAAGATCTAACCTTATATTCAGATCGTGGAGTTAACTCTGACTCCGAGACTATCTCGTTTATACAACTGGGCCTTACCAATCAAATGCTACTTTCAAAAGTATAATATTTTATGCGTGACATGTACAGCGAGAGTCAGATGTTTCTTCTTTTTATTTATTCTGAATATTTCGTGAAATAGGACCACAAATTATACGCTCCTTGTTCAGTTAGGAGTCAGGACTAGCCTTGTCCATCTTTAAAGATACGACAGATTCAATTCAAGTCTAATGGAGCATTGCTGAGCAACGCATTTCTTGACTTGATGTGAACTTGCACTACATATTATATCTACTTTGAATTTAAATTCAAAGTGTTCTACAACCGGCCCTAATAGTAACATGACACAGGAAATATGACGTGAAAACCTTAGTTTTTCAGACCCACATAGTCGGGATTGTAAGCTTAGGGTTACTCCTAGAGAGGTAGTCCATAAACAGATCCAAATAACTAAATTGAATTTCCATTTAAGAAAAATTACTCGCCGTAATCATACCGACTAGCTTTTTTAATCGCAACATACGTCCCGTTTCGAAGTGAACTTCTGGTTTAACCGGAAGTGTTTTAATGTTTTCAATTTTGTTGTAATTTTTTAATATCCCACGAGTTTCTCAATTTAAAAAGTGCAATAAAAATTAAGTGGGGGTATTTAAAAAATAATCGTTAGATCATACTCCGAATTTATATTAAAATGGTAGTAGTTCTTCGCCAGCATGTTTTGATTCTTTCTGACGTCTGATAAATACGTTACAATAATTACCAAGCTTTCCCGCAACTTAAGAATAGTGTAGTACTTGATTTGTTTTCATTTTCAAGCTTGAAGTTGAGTTTTGTTGAATTTAAAAAATAGCGTTTTTCGATGCGTCTACTTTAATTTATTGATAAAACACCACACTCTTAGCGGCCTTATTTTAAGGGATCGAAGTCATTAACGTTCTTTAACGTCAAGAAAATAAACTTAAGAAGTAGATCAGCTCGATTAACCTTCGAAGTGATAGAGTAGATACGACATTAAAGTGATAGGGGTAGAATAGTCATAGTAAATGAACAGATACTTTGGCCCTACTCTCAACTCTATTATCTAACAATTTTCATCTTAGATCAAATTATGTCTGTTCCTACTTACACCATTTACTAATGTTCGCGAGGCTTTAAATTTGCTACTATTTACAAAAATTCGCATTGAGATTTCGGGTTTTTACACGGTAATGACTTCTTGAATCTGACTATACCTTCTTGAACTGTTTAAATACTTAAAGCAGATATCATGAAACTTAAAACTTTTTACCGTCTGACTATGAACTATTTTTAATTTTCCCTATGGAGATCTCGCTTATTGCAATAGAGTATTTCATTGATAGTTTTAAATTTTGGGGTCGATGTTCAGTTGTTTATGGTCGAAAAACTAAATTCGACAGTTAGGTGCATTAACACCCAATGAAGAAAAATGATTTACAAATTCTAGACAGTAATGTCGTTTTTAACAATAACTTTTTAAACAAAATAGTTATCGCAGTTTAAAGAATTTCCCATTTTTCAGTTTTTCGGCCATATTTAAACAACTGAACATCGCACTAAAAATGTAAACGCGTCAATGAATTACTCTTTCAAAACTGCACTACTTTCCCAATTCAAGCGATTCTCTAACTATTATAATAAGCGAGATCCCCATAGGGAAAATGAAAAAGAATTCACGCAGTATGTATACTGTATCTGTATAATAGTCGTAACAACAACATACAGTATTTTGTAAGTTAGAAACATTTGTAAGCCTCTTTGGTTTTACCTAGATTCACGGTATAAGTGTATTAAAAAAGGATCTGATGCATAATTAATATTTCGCGAGAAAAATTTTTAGCTAGTCATTAGATTGTACGGGAAAATAATTTGGAGACATAGGAAAAGCACACACAATTACTTATTTTATTAGTCCTTATTTTGATTGAACTTTTGCATGTCTCGAAAATTATTCCCCGTATGGTTGTAATTAAAACACTATAACACAATTAGTCCAATCAAAATAGACATTCAATTTCGGAAAAACTCGCATAGAACTGAAAATTGGTACAGATGTCAAACACTGTATTATAAATGAACTGTCCAAAGTCTCTATCGCTATCGATCCTACTTGTGCTACTTTATTCATAGTCAAAGATCGAAAAATTTGTTAATATCTCCTTATATTAGTCCAATCAAATTAGACAAATAGACATTTGAGGGAAAAAAATCCAGGAGTTTTAAAAATTGGTATGGCCGTACGTTAGAACCTGCAGTACAACATACTAAAAGTCCCGTAAGGTGGTGGCGAGCGGAGGGAGAGCGAGCTGTTCAAAGTTTCTCTCTCTAGTTTTTTGCAAGTAACTCGCCTCCTATAGATCGTACGTTGGTGAAAGTTATTATGAAACTTATACAAAACATTATTAGCTACAAGATTGGTTATATGCATTTTTCTATAAGCTTAACACTTTTCGAGATATAGCGCAGATAACGGAGTGAATTCGTTTACGGGATAAACTCTGGCGTAAGACGCATAAGTTTCGTGAAAGGAATCGGTCACCAACATTATCTACTCATGGATAATCCGGCACTGGATGAGGTAGAATAAAGATATAATTAAAGATTTCTGAACACAAAACTCGTGCCAGGTTTCGTTTTCGCCTTTTATGAAGAGATTAAATAACACTTTTGTTCAAAATCGTTGAGTGCTCTATGGAACTTCAGAAGCTTTTTATTTACAACTAGGAGGTACGATAAAGAAACTATTTACTTATTCTATGTGATGTGATATAGAAGATCTTTATCGTACCTCCAAGTTGTGAATAAGTTCCATAGCGCACTTTTGAACATTTTTTTTAAATTTCTTTACAATAATATGCAAAGACTTTTGTTTTCAGAATTTTTGGATTACATCTTTATTATACCTTATTCAGTGCCTTAGCCATGAGTGGATAACTTCGATGGCTGATTCTTTTCAGGAAACTTACACGTCTTGCGTCGCAGTTTATACAGCGTCATCTTGCAAACAAATTCACTGTAACCCCTTCTCCGCGCTATATCTCAAAAACGATTAAACTTCTGGAAAAAATGAATGTAACCATTCTTGTAGCTAATAATGTTTTCCTTTAAACCGCTCCCCTCCCCCCGCTCGCCAACATCCTCCGGGGCTTTTAGTATGCTGTACTGCATGTTTTAGCAAACAAACATACCAATTTTCAAAACTCCTGGATTTTTTTCCTTCAACTGCCATCTATTTGGAGATATTTGAAAAAAACGATTTGTCGACCTTCGACTTTGAATAAAATTTTTAGCAAAAGTAGGATCGATGGGGACTTTCGGCATTTCATTTATAATAATGTATTTAAGGGTTGTACCAATTTTCAGTTCTATGCAAATTTCTCCAACATTTTTTTTTTGACTGGGCTAAATAGACACGTAGCAAGTTTGTATATAGTCAATCGTTAAAATGAAGTTCCCCAATATTCGAAATTAATAAACCGACGAACTGAGAAGTTCGTCCAAACGATAAATTTAATATACCTATTGTCGTATTTTTAACAGGAACAACGATCCACTGCGACAGCATGACACAGTTGGTATCCGAAGCTGCAACGCCTCTGTTAGGTTCCCACGAAGCATTAGAAAGCGAAATTAAACGTTTAAGAGAGAGATTGCATACTGTCGAAGCGGAAAATTCGGCGATGAGTGCAAAATTAAATCAACAACAGTGGGAACTGGAAAATCGTCTTGCCGAAATAGAAATGCAAATTTGTGGTTCAAGATCAACAAGTAGTATGGAAGACAACGAGCGTAATAGAGAAAGTATTATTTAACAACTAAATACGCTGCCTTACAACATTTTACATGCACATACGCACGCGTTTGTTCAGTACATTGTGTAATGGCGGCCAAAATTTTTTTTTAAATTAATAATGAACACTAGTGCGTTATAAAAAAATCTCGATACATTTAATAAATTACGAAGTGATTCAACAATGCACTGTACTTACGCTACGTCTTCGTGACTGCCAAATTTACGTAGGTAGTTTTTTCCAAAAATTTTAAACTAAATAGTGAACAAACAGTGTATATTTGTGACACTTTAGATACTATACCAAAGAATTGTGTGCTGTTGGAAATTGACTGTTCGATAAAAATGTACGTGTCGTTAATTTATAAATTATTGCCAAATTTGTGATTAAGTTGTAAAGAAGTTTAGTTTATACGTAGTTCATAATCAAAATTGGTTTTGGAAATTGTCCTCGAAAGCGCTTCAGGCTAGACTAGCTTTAATTTAATTGCAAGAGCAGAAAGGAGCATTTCAAATAATCCAGTACAAGTTAAATCTCTCTTGTATAGTTGGGAAGTGGGTACGTAAGTTTCTTTCGCTTCCTCTTAAGCTTTTCCTACGCCCAATGTTCATTTACAAACTTTAAAGTGGTCGTTTTTTGGAAGGAAGGTAACCTATCACGCCACGGTGTAACATTTAATTTGCCCGAATATGGGCCAGTCCTCATTATTTTTTTTATTGCGCATCACGTTACAGGGATGTACTGACAAACTGGTAATGGTAACATAACATTATTTCCATTCCATTCTATTCCAAGCAGAAATATGCATAAATATGATGTTCAATGTAAATTCCCTATGTTCGGAGATATGATCAACCACACGGTACACGTATTTCTAAAGATATAAAACACTGATTGTTAAGCTTGAAGCACATTAGACCGACCCGCATCTCCTCGAAAAAATGCTGAAGGTATCAATTTATTGTAGTATCGGATTTTATCCCTTTTTTTCCTTCTTACTCCGGGGGCTTCTTACTTCTTAGAAGACCCTAAATCGGTCCTGTGTACACCGCGGTAGTTCCGTCTTCTAAAACAAGGCTTTTAACTTGCCTGCTCAGATAGATCCCTGTGGCTAAACTTCGCCAGAATAAACAAAGTCAATTTATTATTATTATATATCCACCGATTTCGGTTAAGCAGAACGCAGGGTAGACTGGCTCGATGCCGCAAAAGCTGCGCATCTGCTCAAAATTAGTTGCGAAGATTGATTCTTTTCCCCACAACCTATATAGGTACCTACACCTACATGTACATAATATATGCCCCAGTCTAAATAAGGTGGCGCATCACTCATCTCATATGTCTCGGTGCTTATGGTCGGGTGAAATTATTGCGTATTTAAGAATAATAAGGGAGGAAATGCTTGGAGTCACATAAAAATATAGACAACAACCAAACTGTGAGAGGTTCAGATATTTTCAAAGCGTTGCTGTTTAATTTCTTTCAATACTTTCAAAAAAAATGTGTGCATAAGCTTTAAATTTTTCTAATAGATGTTAAGAGACTGGCAAATGGGCATTTTATTATTTTATTTTACTTAGTAAAAACGTGTCATGAAATGACCAGGCGTATTTCTTTCGAATTATTTTTAAAATTTGAGCTTTGAACTGCCGCCAAGTTTGTTAGGGACATTGTAGAAACCCTTTGCTGAAGAATTATAATTATCAAAAATTTTTGTGTTGGATAGTCGACTCCTCGGAGTGGAATCTTCCTGTTAGGTGAATTCGTGAATCTCTCATTTTCTAAAAAGGGCCTTCATTAGTGTAACCAAACAAGGAAAGCAACAGTTAAAACAAAATGTTAGTAGGTGTCGCACAATACATATCCTTCTACCTTGGTTAGCACCCTGTTAATTTAATAAATTTGTTATAGTTACATCTTTTCTTTATTAATTAATTAATTATTCTCTCGACTAATTTTCGTATAAACAATTTACATCCTCGAGCAAGTTGGCTAGAAAACAACTTCTACAAGTTTAGAACTTGAAACTGGCGGTTGGCGAAAACCCCAAAATCGTGGCTGCTTGTTACACACAGGAAATTAAAATGGTAAAAGGAATAATTCTGAAATAATTTACAGGATTAGTTATTGCAAAAAGCCATTTTAATTTAAAAGTAATTTTTAAGACGAATTAATCGGTAAAATTAGTTTGGCAATTCAATTCGAACGACAAGTGCCGTAAACAAATCAATAAGGTTCGAGGGTTCTGGACCAATAGGAAAGGATTATACCGATAATTTTTCATCAATGAAATAATTTGAAATAATTTATACTGCTTGTTGGGTTTTGGATTGTTTCTTTGACACCGCTCGTTGCAAGCTTAGGTACGTAGACAAATTTTACTTTTATATCAGTCCAGTCTCGCTTACGTTCAGTGTGCTTGGAAATATTCGTACTACTTATGTGTTATTTACAGGCAAGCACATTGGGTACTCGTGAGACTACTAGTTAAAAATTGTCTATTTAAGTTGTCACAGCAGAATATAAATTTTTTTACAATTCGACGTTTGGAGAAAGATTAAAAATACTTGAAAGTGAGATTTACCATGCCTTAAAGTTTGCATTTTAATAACAAAACCCAAAACCAATTTTGAAGCATAACTAAGGTTTAGAAACATAAATTTATAATTTACAAATTTTGTAAATAATTACACTACAAAATGACCTTTTTGTTTTACAACAAACGTAAATATTTAATTAATTTATAACCAGAATTAAACTTCGTTGCTGTTAGCGCGCAATGTTTGGCAAATTCACATAATATAAAATCAACATGGTATATAAAGCACAGGGACCAAGATCATAAAGAAAACACAAGAATAAATGAAGGCAACAGCATTTGTATTGTAATTAATACAACGCAATACGCCTGAATCCTTTCCAAATTAAATTTGTTAATAATTTACATAATTTCGGCGGAAAGGATTTAATTGTAAATTTTTATTTAAAAAAAAAGAATCATAACTGCCATAAGTCTTGAATTCATCACCCTTTATAGATTTATCTATAGAAATTTACCTATAGTTAAAAATCCTATCTATAAGATTTTTCTAGAGTTCTTGTAGATTATTTCACAATAGGCCACAGTAAAAATTTTGCAACCGAACATTAACCGTAATCAATTTGCTTCGAAAGCGTTCCAATTTTTGAATTATCGTGAAAAAAAGGAGTCGTAGTCTATAACAATTAGTGAGACCAATTTTTTTACCTAACTTATTTATATTAATTAAACGGTTTCGTTTTATTATTACATGAAGGTAAACAAAAGTAATGTAAAATACTACTAAAATGAGAAATTAATAAATGTAAGTGAAGAGATTGCATTGTAATAATGACGATGCTATTTTTTGAATAAAAAGAAATGTGTATAATAAAATATGTAATTAAACAAAGTGCCATTTTTAAAACCTTTCTAATATTCCCTTTAATTTATTGATAATTGTTGAAAGTTTCAAATATTTTCTCTCGTATTTACTAAAAAAGGGGTAGGATGTACTTCTGTACTTGTTTTAAATAAGTACGTATGTAATAATAAAATGAATATAAAACAGAAGGTCTCACTTAAAAAATATTATAAATCATTTATAAACAAACTGTTATATTAGTATTTATATTATAATTAATCATCGATTAATTATAAAATAAGTTGTTTTTAGAATATAATAAAAATATTTTGAGATATGTTGAAACCGCATTGTTCTATTAAAATAGTTATATTTGTAGCATAATTCAATTTATAACTTAAGCTTAATTATTGATTATAAATTATCCATTACATTTTATAATTGTTACCTAATATTTAATATGACTTATTAAATAAAACCTTGCATTTTTAAAAGTTTGGTTAATATAAGTTTCCTTATCTAAAATAGGCTTTTCCTTGAAATTTCAATGGAAATTAAAAGTGGAAAATCGTATCTTTTGTAAAAACAATATGTTACGCCTTACGTATAGGCAACCCAAAGTACACAGCAATATTTAACTTTTAAATGACAGATGACAGCAATAAATTGACTTTTGTAATCAGGTGAGACGGTGAGATGATACTTCATAACCTAGTTTACATAAGAGATTTAGGAAACTACTAATAATTTCTTTAATCACATAGAATGTTTCGCCTACATACGAGGTACGATCCAAGTTCCCGGCATGGTTTTCAATTAATCGTGTCATAGTGGCTACTTATGTTATTAAAAATTTAGTCGGTCGCCATGCAGGTATTTTCAGTTTTAGAAGTGGGAAACCTATAATTGGGTAGTTTTGTGCTTTTAGATACAATTGAATACATGGACATAATGGAAAATGGAAAGGAAATGCTGCCTGGAAACCGAGCCGGGCCTACTTAACAGATCTACCGACTAAATCGCTCTGGAGCAAATGTAATGTTTCTTACCTCAAGATTTTTGAATAGTGGATATCGCTTCCAGAGAAAATTTTTGTGTTTGGCTGTTAGGGTTAAATCGAGCTAATAATCGTCACAGCACACAACGTTAGTTTCATTTTGGAATCGACACAATCGAACCGACACTGACATTGTGGTAAGATCGCATTATTTGAGATGTTATAATTTTAATAAAAAGGTGGTTCCAGGTGTAGGAAAAAGTATATTTAAGCGATTAAGAAAAATAAACTTTTTAATGAAACTATCGATATCGATTAAGCAATAAATTGAGTGAGTTTAAAGTTAGAACGTTGTGAGATTGAATTTTGATGGTGATGGTTTATGTACTGTACATTTAACTTAAATAGATAGATAACTTAATCAAAATTGGCTTCTTGTTACGCTCCAGATCTCGCAAAACCTTCCAAGCGCCAAAGCACTATGACGAGTGTAAATTGCACTAGTAGAATCATTCACTTCAATTTAGTCTGGCAGAGAACTATTTTCTTGATCCAGTATCGAATTTGACAAGCTAAATTTAGTGCAATATTTATTAGAAAAAATTAATAGAAACTATGGTGGTTCAATATCATAAAAAGGTGGAATTTAAATGCGTAATGTCATTTGATGTAAATGATGCTGCTCTGGTGCTTCTGGTGATTTACTGTGCGTTAAAATTAAGTAGTAGCTAAACTTATTTTTATTTTAGAGAGTAGCATTGGTTCGAAATTTCGAAAATTAATGCGATTAGAGGAAGAACTTCTAAGAAAAGAAGCCGAAAATGCAGATTTGACATTAGAACCACAAACTGTTGAACAGTTTGAAAAAATAATAAAAATCAATCCGAATTCTTCCCAGATTTGGGCAAAATTCAAATTCAAATTCAAAAAACGTTTATTGCAACAAGAACTCCAATAATCCATATAAAACACAAATCAAATATGTAGCACAACTCGTTTTTGTAAGTATCGTCTTAATATTGTTCTTTTTTTTGTCAAAAAATGTTAGAATTTGAGCAAGTTCAAACCTATTTTGATTAAATGCGGTCTCTGACGGTATGGTGGTAATTGCTTTGATAACAAAAGTTGCTACAGTTTGCTATTTTTTTGTTTATCGCAGAGGATTTTTGATACAGTTCGGCTCAAAGAAAGTGGCCCATGATTCATCAAGCTAAAAATTATCAGTTATCTGTGTTTGTTTATGCTGACGTTCAAGTTCCATAATAGTATAGTAAGATGGATATAATAGGTCTAGTGTAGCTCCTGCCTAACTGAAGCCAAACTTCCTTTTTGTTGTATTAAAAATAAAATAATGATTTTAATTTAATTAATTAACTATTGTCTTTTTTATAAGTGTTTGGAAGGAGTTTCACGTGAAGCTTATTATGTTGCTACAACAGTGGGTCGTTACGAAGCAGATCCAAAACTGATGTTTAACTTCTCTGCTATGAAAACTAGAAACAGTATCGAAACGAGTTTAACCAAATTAGGAGTTGATTACATCGACGTGCTCCAGGTTATAAATCCAACTTATTCTTTAAACTATTAAAAAACTGGGTTAATTTCAAGATTCATGATATTGAGTTTGCACCATCTTTAGATTATGTTTTAAACAAAACTATGCCAGTCTTGGAAGAAGCTTTAAATGAAGGAAAAATTAAATTTATTGGAGTGACTGGGTGTTTTGTATCCGTTTTAGAAGATTTTATTAAAAAAACTAAAGTTTCGATGGATATGGTTTTAAGTTATTCCAGATTATCGCTAATCGACAACACCTTAAAAGAGTATTTACCCTACTTTCAGGTAATTACTTCGAACGAGTGAATAAAACTTTCAACAAATTACTAGAGTCGCTTTTGCAGCTTAAAAATTTAGGAATAGTAAATGCAGCTGGCAATTGCATGGGATTATTAACTAACACTGGTCCACAGTTGTGGCATCCTGCAAAACTGCTGTTTTGTAAGTCTTCATTGAGTTTTTATTTTCAAACCATAACACAATTTTATTTTGCAGTTAAAAAATGTTGAATTTGCTAAACTTGCACTTTATTACTGTTTCCAACAAGACGGTCCTCATACCCATTTAGTTGGAATGAATTCAAGTGATTTACTTAAATTGAATTTGGAAGTATTGTATAATGGCTTGTCTGAAATGGTAGTTGAAATTATGAGATACGTTCAAACTAAGTAAGAAGGTGTATTTTTATACTTTAATTTGTAATGATTTGTTTTAGCATTTTGTCAAAATTGAATTGTGGGCATTGGGAAAAAGAAAACGAAAACATAAAAAAAGATTTGCGAAGTGCTAATCAATAAATAGTAATATTATAATTTATATTGTAGCGTTTGAAACAAAAAGTAGAAATGTATATTATTAGGAATTCAACAAATTCCTTATAATTATATTCCGTATAAGATGTTGGAGTTGTTTATTTAAAATTATAATGGAATTACTTACAACTTAATATTTTGTACTTGTTGGGTACTCTCGTAGTATGTAGGCAAAAGGTTTGTCTTGATATTGCATCAAAGTTTGCAAAATAGACATTGTACTTAAAATCAGTACTTGTACTTAAAAGAGTTTGTATTTATGCTTTTAAGCGTCTTCAGAAACAGCGTTTGAAATATGTAATGAATTGAAATCAAAGTCCAAATCGAAACATTTCTTAAGTTTTATATATTTATAAATATATAGTATAAAGAAATTTTAATACCCTCTGGTAAATAAGTGGCTTAAGTTTTATAAAACCAATTTCATAAAAGGTATTGCTTGAATACACTGACAAACTTCTACAGCAAATCTTTTGTACCAATTTTGCGTGCTTGCTTCTGATTTGCCTTATCCAAAATTGCACCTCTACTACAATTGTATTGAGGCGAGCTAGGTCGCTCGATCAGGAATAATTAATACGTTCGAAACTGCTTTACATAAATTGACTCCAAATAGTACTAAAATAATAGTTGGCAATATAAACTGGAGTTTGAATATCTTGGAAAAGGACAACTTTTTAAAATTGTATAACATAATATTCCTAGATTCTAGAAGTAAATTCGAGATATTTAAATAAACAATGTTAAATTTGGCTGTAGAGAATGCAGGGTATTCAAGTTCCAACACTTAATTACTAAATTAATTAATGGGTTGTTAATCGTGACAGGAAATCGTTCAAGAGGAAGAAGAACAAAAATGGAAGATTTGAACATGATATGCTTCAACACAGAACACGCCAAAAACAATTTCTCTCTTTTAGAAGTTTTTTTACATATTGTAGTATTACATATAGTAGTAGTATTAGTAGTATAGTTTTAATAATAAGTTATTACTTTAGATTTAGACTGTTCTCTGTTTAGATTTGTTAAATTTTTTGGTCGTTAATAGTGGTTTTCTTGTTTTAATTTATTTAAATCAGTAGTTGTGGCATTGTTTAAACATTAAAATTTAGACTCATAACATTAGTTTATTGATAGTTTAAAATATTTTGTACTTTTCGTGTAATATTTACTAATGTCCACTCAAAAATTTGTTAAAATTCCAATTTTGTACGCCTGATGTATAGGCAACACTTTTTACACTTCTCCTACTACAGTATAAATTTTGTATTTACGATCGAAATTTCGAGAGTGGGGTGGTCACATGATCACTAAAAGTTTATATAAGGCCGAGTTTCGGCAGTCGCTTAAAAGTTTATCAACGGTTGAAATCTCTGCTCGAGACGGAATTTTCACATTACTCGTGTGAAAAATCAACTTCCACTTTTGGAATTTTTTTTTCTTGGAAGTTGTTACTGGCATTCTTCTGAATGTCTTTAGCGACTTTTGAATCATTTCGTCGAATATTAAATGCGGAAAATCAAATTTTTTAAGTACTCAATTAAAATCCTATGTCAGTTTTAATTGCACTGTAATTATTAATGTATTATAATTTATTATACCTATACAATTGTATTTCTATATTTATATAGTGTAAAACATTTTGTTAGACGTACCTACATCTAGACTTAAGACTAATTTAATAATTTTTTTATTAGTTTTTAATTTACTTTTGTCTAATAATTATTGTACTTATGTATATTACGTTGAAAACAATAAATACTAGATAACAATTATTAATAATCTCTTCCTTGTAAGCTGTCCAATGTATTACAAGAAAAGTCCTCTTTTTCTGTTCAATAAACTACCCCCTAAGGGTCATCCAAAACATAGCTAAGACAAACTTTTTAAATTTGAAATATCATTAGTCTTTAGTAGTACTACAACAGCACCAGAAGAAATAGAAACATAAACTTGAAATTTTATACGACACGAGGGTAGTCCAAAGGTCAGTAAATAATACCCGCTTATTAATCTTTTCAAAACCACCCCTAAATTGATATTAAATATTCTAAAAGTACAACTTATCAATTACTTTTAAGGTGTTGTACTTTAAGAAGGTGTAAAGTCAATTTAGGGGTAGTTAGTGGAATTTTGATTAGAAGGAATTATTAATCGACCCTTAGACTACCCTCATGTAAAATTTCAAGTTTCTATCTCCTCCGGTTCAAAAGTAGAGTGCTAAAATCACCATATTTTGCCATAAAAAACGTAAACAAACTGCTAAAAGTTGATAAAAATTGGTGTGCAATCCAGTTGATGCATTAGGAGAGCAGAAGGTCTATAGGATCGTCAAAATAAATTTATTTACCTCAATAAATTTAATGGGAATTTACGTAATGTTATCGTATATACCTACGATAAGCGGATTTGATTTTAAATTATTTTACACAATTTTACTATGAATATAAATTTATTTCGACGATCTTATCATCCTCCTGCTCTCCTAATACATCAAATGGTTCGCGGACTAATTTTTATCAACTTTTAGCAGTTTGTTTACGTTTTTTATGGCAAAATATTGTGATTTTGGCACTCTACTTTTGAACCGGTGGAGATAGAAACTTAAAATTTTATATGAGGGTAGTCTAAGGGTCGATAAATAATACCCCTTAATTAAAATTCCCCTAACTACCCCCAAATTGAAGTTATACCTTCTTAAAGTACAACACTTTAAAAACGATTTATTATTTGTATTTTTAGAAGGTTAAAAGTCAATTTAAGGGTAGTTTGATTAGCGGGTATGTTTTCTAGGCCCTTCAAGTACCCTCATGTAAAATTTCAAGTCTCTACCTCCCCCGGTTCAAAAGTAGAGTGCCAAAATCACCATATTTGGCCATAAAAAACGTAAACAAACTGCTAAAGTTAATAAAAATCAGTCCGCGAACCATTTGATGTATTAGGAGAGCAGAAGGATAATAAGATCGTCAAAATAAATTTTAATTGAATAGAAATATATGAAAAGAATTTTAAACCGCATCCGCTTATCTTATATTATGCGATAACCCGATAACTTTACGTAAAATGCAACTGAATTTATTGAGGTAAGTAAATTTGCATTTTAAATTTATTTTGACGATCCTATAGACCTTCTGTTCTCCTAATACATCAACTGGTTTGCTCACCGATTTTTATCAACTTTTAGCAGTTTGTTTACGTTTTTTATGACAAAATATGGTGATTTTGGCACTCTACTTTTGAACCGGAGGAGATAGAAACTTGAAATTTTATATGAGGGTAGTCTAAAGGTCGATAAATAATACCCCTTAATTAAAATTCCCCTAACTACCCCCAAATTGAAGTTATACCTTCTTAAAGTACAACACTTTAAAAACGATTTATTATTTGTATTTTTAGAAGGTTAAAAGTCAATTTAAGGGTAGTTTGATTAGCGGGTATGTTTTCTAGGCCCTTCAAGTACCCTCATGTAAAATTTCAAGTCTCTACCTCCCCCGGTTCAAAAGTAGAGTGCCAAAATCACCATATTTGGCCATAAAAAACGTAAACAAACAGCTAAAGTTAATAAAAATCAGTCCGCGAACCATTTGATGTATTAGGAGAGCAGAAGGATAATAAGATCGTCAAAATAAATTTTAATTGAATAGAAATATATGAAAAGAATTTTAAACCGCATCCGCTTATCTTATATTATGCGATAACCCGATAACGTTACGTAAAATGCCACTGAATTTATTGAGGTAAGTAAATTTGCATTTTAAATTTATTTTGACGATCCTATAGACCTTCTGTTCTCCTAATACATCAACTAGTTTGCTCACCGATTTTTATCAACTTTTAGCAGTTTGTTTACGTTTTTTATGACAAAATATGGTGATTTTGGCACTCTACTTTTGAACCGGAGGAGATAGAAACTTGAAATTTTATATGAGGGTAGTCTAAGGGTCGATAAATAATACCCCTTAATTAAAATTCCCCTAACTACCCCCAAATTGAAGTTATACCTTCTTAAAGTACAACACTTTAAAAACGATTTATTATTTGTATTTTTAGAAGGTTAAAAGTCAATTTAAGGGTAGTTTGATTAGCGGGTATGTTTTCTAGGCCTTTCAAGTACCCTCATGTAAAATTTCAAGTCTCTACCTCCCCCGGTTCAAAAGTAGAGTGCCAAAATCACCATATTTGGCCATAAAAAACGTAAACAAACTGCTAAAGTTAATAAAAATCAGTCCGCGAACCATTTGATGTATTAGGAGAGCAGAAGGATAATAAGATCGTCAAAATAAATTTTAATTGAATAGAAATATATGAAAAGAATTTTAAACCGCATCCGCTTATCTTATATTATGCGATAACCCGATAACTTTACGTAAAATGCAACTGAATTTATTGAGGTAAGTAAATTTGCATTTTAAATTTATTTTGACGATCCTATAGACCTTCTGTTCTCCTAATACATCAACTGGTTTGCTCACCGATTTTTATCAACTTTTAGCAGTTTGTTTACGTTTTTTATGACAAAATATGGTGATTTTGGCACTCTACTTTTGAACCGGAGGAGATAGAAACTTGAAATTTTATATGAGGGTAGTCTAAGGGTCGATAAATAATACCCATTAATTAAAATTCCCCTAACTACCCCTAAATTGAAGTTATACCTTCTTAAAGTACAACACTTTAAAAACGATTTATTATTTGTATTTTTAGAAGGTTAAAAGTCAATTTAAGGGTAGTTTGATTAGCGGGTATGTTTTCTAGGCCCTTCAAGTACCCTCATGTAAAATTTCAAGTCTCTACCTCCCCCGGTTCAAAAGTAGAGTGCCAAAATCACCATATTTGGCCATAAAAAACGTAAACAAACTGCTAAAGTTAATAAAAATCAGTCCGCGAACCATTTGATGTATTAGGAGAGCAGAAGGATAATAAGATCGTCAAAATAAATTTTAATTGAATAGAAATATATGAAAAGAATTTTAAACCGCATCCGCTTATCTTATATTATGCGATAACCCGATAACGTTACGTAAAATGCCACTGAATTTATTGAGGTAAGTAAATTTGCATTTTAAATTTATTTTGACGATCCTATAGACCTTCTGTTCTCCTAATACATCAACTAGTTTGCTCACCGATTTTTATCAACTTTTAGCAGTTTGTTTACGTTTTTTATGACAAAATATGGTGATTTTGGCACTCTACTTTTGAACCGGAGGAGATAGAAACTTGAAATTTTATATGAGGGTAGTCTAAGGGTCGATAAATAATACCCCTTAATTAAAATTCCCCTAACTACCCCCAAATTGAAGTTATACCTTCTTAAAGTACAACACTTTAAAAATGATTCAAAATTTGTACTTTAAGAAGGTGTAACATCAATTTAAGGGTAGTGTGATTAGCTGATTAGCGGGTACTGTTTCTCGACCATTAGACTACCCGCATGTAAAATTTCAAATCTCTATTTCCTCGTAGGATGACTTTGATAATATTGGTATATTGGCAAGTGCTTTTTCGGAATTTGGGCCTTTTTGGACCAACACTTTAGATAATACTTTTTTAGGATATAATTAGCTGATTCTCTCTAAACTATGTTCATTAGGGTTATTAAAGGTTTTAATTAAAAATCAAGTGCACCAGCTAATTAGCTTTTATTTCGTATTCGATGTCTACAATAATTATTGTTTAGCGTTAACTAATAAAATAAATACAAACATATAAGCGTAGTATAAGCGTTCAATAAAATAATATTAAACTTAATTATGTATAAATTACAATTCATGTGAATAAAATTACTAGCAAAACTTAATTACCAAATTTAATTTGTTGCATTTAAATAAAGAGTTATTGGTTTAAAACTTTGTAGAAGTGTTGAGAGTATTACAAGAAACAACTTCCAATAAAAAAAATTTTCAAAAACGCAAGTTGATTTTTCACACGAGGAAACCTTAAATTCCTGCTCCGAAGCTGATTTTAAGCGTTGATAACAAAGTATGCGAGTGACAAAACTAGGCCTTTTATAAAGTTTTGGTGATCATGTGACTACTCCCCACTACATTCATTACAAACAAGTAGGCGGTCTTACACTCGATTGAAGAGTTGCCTATCCATTAGGCGCTCATATTTTCTTTTAAAACAAAATTATTTTCAAATTAGGTTTAAATTAAAATAACAATTGTATCGATAAATAATAATTATTTACTAATTTATATTCCTTTTTTTCATTTTTTCATGAGCAAAATGCTTCAGTAATAGAAAGGAGAAACATTGAAACCAAAATTGTTATGACTATAATAAATTGACAATATTAATTTTTCTATTTACTAATCTAGTTCTTCAAAAGAGGGGTAGTTCAACAGTAAATTATAATATTACATAAATGTCTTAAAAGACTTAAAAACAATTATGAAGATTGATTAAATTAACATTATAATAACTTAATCTATTGGCCTGCTGTAAAACAATCACAAGTCTAGGACAAAGTATTTATAGTCCAGTCAACTAAAACTAAAGGCGTTCTACTGATAAATATCCTAAAAGTCCCGATGAATCAGAAATGAGCTTTAGCGGCAGTGGACAATGACATGCCGCTGTTTTAGGTTCTTCGTTAATATCTCGAAACTCTGGGTTGGAGCTAAAACGTGACTACACACAAAACTGAAGCTCTAGTTCTAAAGTTTAACAAGTTATAAAGAGTTGAAAATTTAAGTTTTTTGCCTAAATCATGAACGTGACCAAGAATCGTAAAAGCAGCTGCAAATGTAGTGCAACAAGATACTCACAACAATTTTTACAATGTATCAGCTTACCCTCCCGGCATTAAATTCTTCAAAAAAAAAAGGCTTGTGCCCACAACCCTTAAAGATTTTCTGAATACTTTGAGTTTGAGAACTGCAAATGTTAAAAACAGAAAGGGGAAACGAATTTCAATTTCCCACGGTATTATTTCTAGGCTGAGACCAAGGTAGTTTATATCCTCCATAATGAACAAACAGCATTGTTTTATTGATATTCTATCATATCTAATAGCTAATAGCATTCACACTTTGCAAGCACCTAAAACCTTACTATACACAGCAGCGTGGTTTTGAAGCAAAATACCAATTTTTACGCTCTATAACTTAAAAACCTAAATACAAAAAGCAAGTGTAATAATGTAATAAATATATTCAATTTTATAGCAAACTGTATCAGCTTTACTTTTGTATACACGGTGTAAACTTGAATCGTGATCATAGAATTTAACATGGGAAAACAAACTTCTGTAAATATTGGCTCCCCTTATTATTTTACAGCAAAGTACTAAATAACAATTTTTTAAAGAATAAGAAGCCTCTTCTGATACAGTTATAAGATTTATAATTGATTTAGCCGTTTTCGAGAAAATAAAGGAAAATTATTCAGTTAATAACTGTTTCTCGCGTTAGCCTTGATTTTGACGCACGTCAGATTTTCTTGTAATTTATTTTGCAATAGTAATTTTAAATGGATTATCAAGGCTAACGCGAGAAATGGAAATTATCTGAATAATTTTCCTTCATTTTCTCGAAAACGGCCGAATTAATTAAAAATCTTATAACTGTATCAGAAGAAGCGTCTTATTCTTTAAAAAATTGTTAATTTGTTGTAAAATAGTTAGGGAAGCCAATATTTTCAGAAGTTTGTTTTCAATCCTATGATCACGATTCAAGTTTACACCCTGTATGTATAATCAGATAATCACGTTTCAATTTGAATGCATAATTTTCGATTTTGATTCACCTGATTCACCAAGATTCTTAGGATATTCATAACTAGACAGCTATATACGCCTATAAATCAGTATGTAAAGTTTCTAAAACTATTCGATTTTTTTGAAGACGCCCATTTTTGGTTTTTTGTTGACTGCACTATTAGCAGTAATAAACATTTTTCATTTTAACAAACAAAACACAGAATTTGGTGGAAACCTAGCGTAAGTTGCAAATATCTTCTATTAAGAATCGTCAAATAGATTCCAAATAAGCTCTTCTTTTTATACTGCACATTATCCTTAGTCACATTGTTAGGTTCCAAACTAGCTTTTCCAATACACTTTATCAAATTAGGATAATTTTAAGTAAATCTTCCTATATTTAGGATTTAAGCGACTGCAGTTTGGTGTTGGCAAGCGTAATCTAAAAATAGCAATTTATACATTATTTTTTTAAATAACTTTTCTTACCATATCCAATTATAGACTGCAAATAATTAAAGTAAACGATCTTCAGTAAGTCACAACCATTCATTTCCAAAATCTTCATCCATCATAAATCATCACATTTTAGTTGTAGCTGGACAGTAATATTTAGATAATTCTAATTCCTAAAACAAGAAAAATATGATCATACAATAAGAAAAAGTTTTTTCTCGATTCAAAATGAATTCAAGTGGGCAAGTTGCTTTAGAATCACACAAGAGTCGGCCATAAATTAATGTAACCCTTCGATAAATTGCTAAAACTTAACTTTTGTACATTTTCGGATTTAAAAAAAATTTAAAGAAATTATATTTACCCCTATAGATACAAGTCGTCTTCTATTGTAAGTGAAACTATCTTGTAAAACATCTTCAGTATCTGTATTTGCATAGGTTTGCTTCAATAATAACTAGTTGTTAATCTTCAAGTAGCTTGTTGAGATATTCTCAATTCTTCTGACTAAAATTAGAAATTTCTTATTAAGATACCAAGTACTAAATAAATTAATGTAATTGAACAAAGGTTCCTTTTCTTAATCCCTTTCACAATGAAATTTGGGCGCATCCTGGGAATTTGTAGCATTAAACTGCTGCAGCGCTACACTGCTTTACATTCCCCGAATGAACATTTGTAGTAGTAGGAATAATTTTTAACTTAAAATTCTGTTATGTTAAGTTTTCTTAACTTCACACTTACCAGGATTTTGGAGTAGACAGACTAAACAAATAAGCAGGCCTATTAAAAATTTTTTAGTACATGCTCCCTAAAATAGTAATTTTGCAAACAAATTTTAGTCCGCAAAATGTCACTTTAGCGGACCGAAGCTCATAATGGTAACTTAGCAACACTTTAAAGGACTGAATTTGATTTTTGTTCAAAAATACATAATTGACCGGGAGATAGACGGAATAGACAGATTTTGGGCCACGATTTTATGCAGTTATGCCTTTCAGAGGACTGTATTCTACGTGTATCCTGATGATAATATAATAAATCAAAAAATCATCTTGTGTTCATGTTACAAAATAATTATACTTTTGCTTCAAAAGATAAAAAATACTTGGGCATGCGAAATCGGTATGCCATCTTGGCGTAGGCACTTTTACAGCAAGAACTTGTGTATACTTATCAGTTATCAGTGGCATCCTGTTTAAAAACGCGGAAATCCTTCAAATTCACGTGACTATGCCAGCCCGCTGGGCCCACCTTAACGGCATACCGATGGTTTTCCGAGGAATTTTGATTTTAAATTTCCAAAAATTACCATAAATTACCAAACACATGGGACATGGCAGCCTTTTTTGATTTATAATATTATTATCATCAGGGTACACGTAGAATACTGTCCTCGGAAAGGCGCACTGCATAAAATCTTGGTCCACAATCTCACTATCTACAGGACTAGGTATAACGTTATTAACAAAATAGAGATTTACGGAACGTCACCCATCGCTTTTATTACAAATAGTTTTTAATTTTTTGTTTGTAAACAAAATGTGACAGTTTCCATGGCCGAGGTTTCATTATTTTGTTTGTTATGAACAAGGCACCTATCTGAATTTAATTTATATCGACTATTTCAAAATTTCATAATAAATTGTTATTTTGGTAATCATTTTAGGGAGCTTGTACTAAAAAATTTTGTATGTAATACGTCCGCAAAACGCTTTATTGGACTCATCTATTTTACTCGATTCGTCCGCTAAAACTTTGTTTTGCGGACTTGTTACATAAAATACTATAAATGAATAATTTATAGAAGTTTTTGGTGACAATGACAGTTAACAACCGCTGGATTTAGATAAGTAACAATATTTATACGCTTTATCACTTTATTAAAGCACTGCTATAGCAGGACATAAAGAGGACCAACCGCTTCAAGCGCTTTCATGAAGCGCTGCAACGTTACTGTTCCGCTGTTCCCTGAATGAGCTCATTGTCATTTACCTTGCAAATTCTCAAATAATTTTTTTAAGAAGTCAAGTACAAGTTCTAAGTTCTCTCCAGTAATCTTACGAATGAAATTACATTCTCGTAGCACAGCTAAAAAAAAAACTTCATATGCATAGTATTTAGTCATCCTTAATGGGCACTTTCATATAGCTATTTTTTCTTCATTCTAACATAAGAAGCCTAGTCCAGTAATTTTCTACACCTACCTTGCATTAAATGGGGCAGTTTTAATTTTTGGTATGTTGTCTATGACGAAGGTCTAATGATAAATCCATGTTTTGGTCCTCGGAGGACCTCCGGATCTTTGTCAAAAATCCAGCAAAAGTAAATCGTATCCATTTTTGGATTTTTGACAAAGATCCGGAGGTCTGCCTAGCAAAAAAACTTGGATATATCATTAGACCT
This sequence comes from Malthinus flaveolus, assembly GCA_950108345.1. NCBI lineage: Eukaryota > Metazoa > Arthropoda > Insecta > Coleoptera > Cantharidae > Malthinus > Malthinus flaveolus. Next base: position 17,817,310 of record OX467285.1, read on the forward strand.
CCGTCATAGACAACACACGCATCGTGTTTTAGGTGGCAAAATTACTGAACTAGTCCTGTCAACTAAGAATTTTTTGTCAAAATAAAGGTCTATTAATTTATATTATTCGTTCGTCTTCATCCAAAATCAACGCCATTATTCCTAAATCTTCTAACAATAAATGCGCAAACATTGTTTTCAATCACTGTGAAAATGAATCTTTAACGCCTTTGCCCGATAGTATAAATACTCGTGTATTTTGTATGAAAGGTTAACGCTACGACCTCGTTACGTGTATGAACGGATAATATAAATCAACCTTAATTCTTACAACGCTGGATTTTTGTATACAAGTACGTTTTGATATTACAAATAAGTACATACGTGACTTAGATTTCCATCTTGAAAAGCATTTTCCATTAGGTGCATTTACACGGATGCTTCAAACTGTCGGTTCGGAGTGTCACAGTGGAACGAAAGTTTGGAGTGTATGCTCTTTGATAGGATAAAAAACAGTTAACGTTCCAAAGCTACTTATTATAGTTTTGCTTGGTACATACATCCGGTGCAACTAGTGTAGTGCAGAAAGTGTAAACAGAACTCGCCAGTGCAACTATACTGCCTGCACTCGTTACACTACCTATTTTGTTGGGGCAGAAAGTTTAGTTGTGCATTGCACCGATTTTCATAACGTCTTACACTACCTATACTGATTCAAACCAAACGCTACCTTAGAGGAAAGCGTGTAAGTGTGGTTTTGGTTGCACTAGGACAGAGATACCAAATCCAGCTAATATAAACTATAAACTTTTCTTTAAAAACTATGTATTACAAGCAAAGTCCTCATTTTCTGTTTAATTTTACGTCTCGCATCTTGGCATTCGGAAATTTATTCTCCTCATTCGTACAAACTGAGAAACCAACCTTTTTGCAGTTATTAAATAACTAAACTGAAACAACTTTAATTTACAAAATTATAATTATAATAAAACTTAAATTAAAATACACTACCAATACTCTTCCAAAGTTGTAACGGGGTCTTTAAAACTCGTTAATAGAATTAAATCGTATAGAGGTATTCCATTCTGATCGATAACCAGCTTAGATGAGTGATGAGCATTAAGATCGTAAAGCTAATATCTTCAAACACGTCGAACTTGACATTTTTCCATTAATCGAAAGTAATATTCGTAAACCAATCTTTAAAATCTTCATACTGTTTGTGGAGCTCAACAACCTATTCTGCACAATTGTTTTTCCTTTCGAAGCGACGTTTACGACGATAATATAAACAAGCCTTGTGTACATCTCGAGCGACACAGTTACACCTTTTTAGTGTGTTAGCACTAAATTCGAACATTATTTCCGTTTCTTTCCAATTTAGCGGCCTTTCTACAGCTGTATGATTATGTATTTTGTAATAGGAAAAAATTCTAATTCTAGTGACCGCCGACAAATAGGTTAGGATTTAGGAATATCGTAAACGTAAATCGTAATACATAAACATTTGCAGCGCCATCCATTAGGAACTGAAGCAACTAACTGTCAAAAAACATAGAATTAAGCTGAAACAAGATTCTACAGTTTACAGCAATATTACAGATTTCTTTTTATTTTAAAAATTACAGGTTTCTGTTTTAAAACAAAAAATAAATGTAACTAGCGAGTCTTGTTCTGCCTTACTTCTATGGTTTTCGGCAGTTAGTTCCTTTAGTTCCTAGTAGATGATGCTGCAAGCTGCAAATGTATACAAAAATAAAAAATTACAAACTTTTAACTTTTAACCTATTTAGTCTTATGAAGAAAATCGAATAATTCGGCTAAAAAAAGTCAGAAATTGGGAAGAAGCGGAATCAATGTACGGCTTTAGTGCCAACATACTATAGTACCAAAGAACCAAAGGGATATAGTAGAAAAGGCATGTTTATCTCATCGTAAACGTGGTGTCGAAAGAAAGAATAATAATTATGCAGAATCGGTTGAGCTCGGCGAACAGGATAAAGATTTTAAAGGTTGGTTTGCGAATATTAGCTTTTACGTGTAATCAATGCAGTAAGCAAGAACCGGGAGACGCAGATAACATTTGTACTTTCGTCTAAAGGAAAAATATTAAATTCGACGTGTTTGAAGAAATTAGCTTTACGGTCTTAATGCTCATCACTCAACATAAGGTCTGTTCGTTTGTACTGTCTGAGTTAACTTCTAAAAGCAGGCAAATCATGTTGGAGTTGATTCGTGTGACGTCACGAAACTGATCTGCTAAGAAAACATTTTACAAACGAACACTCGACTTCATAATCTCACATAAAAAAGCAGCGAAAATATTACAAACGAACAGACCTTAAGTGTTTCTAAGTTGGTTATCGATCAAAATGTGATACCTCTATACGATTTAATTCTATTAACAAGCTTTGAAGATTCCGTTACAACTTTGGAAAAGTATTGGTAGTATATTTTAATTTAAGTGTTATATTATAATTATAATTTTGTAAATTAAAGTTGTTTCAGTTTGGTTATTTAATAACTGCAAAAAGGTTGGTTTCTCAGTTTGTAGGAATAAATTGCTGAATGCCAATATGTGAGATGTAAAATTGAACAGAAAATGAGAACTTTGCTAGTAATACATAGTTTTTAAATAAAATAAATTATTATTTGTTTTCTAAAGCCTTCAAAACAGAAGTACTTCTGGGTTGTATTGTTGTGGATGAATAAATAATTGTTCTTTAAAACCGTAATTTCCCGCATTAATATTCGACGAAATGATCCAAAAATCGGAAAGACATTCAGAACAATCCTACTAACAACTTCCAAACCAAAAAATTTTTAAAAACGCAAGTTCTGTTTTCACACGAGTAAATATCACACTGCAAATATCTATGGTACATACAAAATTTATAATTAAGTTGGAGAGTATAAGGTGTTGCCTATCTATTGGTAGGCGTAAAAGTTTGAATTTTAACAAATTTTGACTTTTACATTATTTAAACTTCGAAAGTAATCAATAAGAACGAAAAGTGCATAATAGTAATTAATAAACTAATGTTATAATTATCAATTTTAATGCATAAACAATGCTGCAACTATCAATTTATATTACTTATATATTTTAACTACGTACTTATTTATATTAGTCTATTAGTAAAACAAGAATACTATTAACGAGAAAAAATTAATTAACTTAATTTTTTGATGAGCAAAATGTGTCACCGATAGAAAGGAGAAACATTGAAACCAAAACTGTTACCACTGTTAGTTACTGACAATATTTACTTTTTCCAAGTTCTAATCAAATTGTTCAAAAGAGAGGTAGTTCAACAGTAAATTATAATATTACATAGTTGCTTCAAAAGACTTTTAAAATATTATTATTAAGATTCATTACATTAACATTATAACTATTGTCCTGTTGTAAAACAATCAAGAGTTCAAGATAAATCAAAGATAAGTAAAAAAATCCAATAGTTTTGAAACTTCACATAATTCTTTGTATGTGTCTACTAATGAATATCCTAAAAAGCATGATGAAATGAGAAATGAGCTTTAGGGGCAGTGGCCAAATACACGTGAACAGCGGATTGGTTCTATTGACTACCTAATAACGTGAACAAATTAAAAACCCTTTAATGTGAACATAATTTTTCTCATATTATCTCAATATAAACGAAGCAAACGTACTGCATGATTTCACTACTTCCTTTTAAAACTGAAATTCTTCATAATCTAGTACTGATATTTATACCTTTATAAATACTAATTGTGATCATTTTTCTGTTGGCATCTGTGGCATTTGGTAATAATTTTATTTTAATAAGTACATACAGTACAAATTTTAAGAGATTAGGTACGGTTTGCGCAGCACTTTAGCAAAAGAGGTGGTAAAAATTGCTTTTATAGCCGTGCCAACTTTATTCGCCTTATCCAATGCATCCCTTTTCTTTTCGATATGCCACTGGCAACAACTGCTTTGGTTAGGGTGGAGCTTAAGACAGCTAATGCGCATCAAAAGTCACCTCATCTCTTAAAATTTCTACTGTACAAAATATTATATTTATCTAATAACACTTTTTTAAGTTTTTTCATTACTGTGAACATAAGCGATAGTCTGAACAGCTCCGGTTTTATTCTGTACACATTATTGCGAGTGTACTGTATCTCTAAACGTGACTACATACAAAATTGAAGTTGATAAAGATGCTAAAAGCATAAATTGAATTATGAAGAAAATTTTTGCTTTAAATTTGTATATTCACATTTCAACTCAAATCCATAGTTATCGAGACATTAATGAAAAACCAAAAAAATGACATGTCTTCAACCACTGCCGCTAAAGCTAACCTCAGACACATCAAATCTTTTACGATATTTATAACTAAACAGCTCGACACCCAGTAATAAACATATTATACGTTTTAATACACTTTGTCGGAGAAATTATATTTACCCCTATAGATACAAGTCGTCTTCTATTGTAAGTGAAACTATCTTGTAAAACATCTTCAGTATCTGTATTTGCATAGGTTTGTTTCAATAATAACTAGTTGTTAATCTTTGAGTAGCTTGTTGGGATATTCTCAATTCTTCTGACTAAAATTAGAGATTTCTTACTAAGTACTAAATAAGTGGAATCAAACAAGGGTTGCTTTCGTTAGATCTTTTCACTTTCTTGAAGCAATTTCCGATATCTTAACACGTTCGCTACCGCTACAAATTATAAGCTCTCTTCCAGTGAACCGCAACTGTGAACCTATGTTGTATATGTATTCAAGAAATACGCCATCTCTAGCAAAAATATGTTAAATATGACTAAGTACAGATGGCGCTACGCTACAGCTACGAAGTAGCAGCAGTTGTTATACGTTCATGTAGTAGGAACGACATCAAAGTGTTCATGTGTTAACGTTCATTGTATTGTAATAACAAATAAACAGTAAATGACCAAACATCGTATTAATTAACAGGTTATGAGCCCAGGTACAGATACATAACCGAAAAGTGTAACGAATCAAAGTTTTTTTTTAAGGTTAATAAACGTGGTAGTTAATAAAAAAAAAAACATGGCGTCGATTCAACCTTTTCCACAATTGTCGAATACAAATTTCTCGAATTGGAAATTTAGAGTAACTAGTTTACTAGACAAAGAAGGCGTAGGAAGCGCAATGGAAGTAAGTGAGGCAACTTTAAATGCGATGTCACCAGAAGAAAGAACAATGCACACAAAAAGAGACATGAAAGCAAAGTGTATCATAGTACAGTGCATTACAGATAAACATCTCGAATATGTAAAAGATTCAAAGACGGCAGCAGACATGATAAAGTCATTAAGAAGTATTTTCGAAAGAACAAGTACACTTTCAAAATTATTTATAATGAAGAAACTCTTACGGCCGGTATTTCAGGTGGAGCTTAAGCTTAACGATAAGTGGAGTTTAACTACAATGTTGTGTATTTCAGTTTCCGCTTAAGCATTAAGCTTCGCTTTTCTACCACTTAACTTAAGCCACAGAATCTATGGTTTAACTTGTTAAGCGAAGCTTTACAAGTAGCGGTTTTGAGTTTTGAGGTTATATTATACAAAATTTTTAAAGTTTGCGTGTAAAATCGATGGAGTTCAATTTTATTTGAGATGATTATTTTAAGTAGTAAATTAAATTTCATCAAGTTCGTCAAATAATGAGTGACAATTCAACTTGTCGAGCATTTACACGTAGACCGAACAGGAAAAGGTCAAAACGAGCTTTAAAAGCTTTGTTAGGGGCGATCCTATTATAGCAAGGGTTATTTTTTCACAAACTTTTTGTACGAAATTTTTTCTTAAATTTTTATTTTTTAATTATAGGAGATTTCTACATAAACAAAAGTAACAGTTTTCGAGAAAATGAACTCGAATATTAAAATTGATCGAATCCGCCGTAGGCACTTGTTGAAACATTTAAAAATAAATTACATTATTTAATAAAATATGTAATTTAATAACAGTTTTTTATAAGATAATAATTTTTTTCACTCTAATATTAGTTATTTACACCCTTAACTGGTGCTTGGCTTCCATTATGCTCTATTTATTTTTCTAATTTTTGTTCAAAAAATTACAAAACTAAACTAAACATGTGTTGCATCTGCATAAACTGACAGATTTGACAACAATTAACGTAGCTGCAGTTGGTCTCAGTAATACCAACTCACAAAAAGTATGGTTTAGCTAAGCCGAACCGTCTACTCTGACTGAAATACGCACGGAAAGATAAGCCAAGCTTAATTCAAGAGTGAAGCTTACCAAAGCCTAAGCTTAAGCTCCAACTGATAAACCGGCCGTTAGGGTTAAAATGCAAAGGTGAAGATTTGCAAGACCACTTCGGAAAAGTGGAAGGTCTGTTGAGAGAACTGGAAGCGGCAGGTGCAAAGCTTTATGAATCAGATAAGGTGTGTTATTTACTGCTAACGATGCCTGAGAAATATGATACAATAATAACAGCAATCGAAACAGTTACAACGGAAATAACAATGGAATTTGTGAAAAATCGTCTTCTAAATGCAGAATTGAAATTTAAAGAAACACAACATGAAGTAAGAAATAATAATAATTGTGCTTTTAGTGTAAACAAAAGTTCCGGAAAATGTTTTGAATGTGGCGAAGTTGGTCACTTTCGAGTGGAATGTCCAAAAAATACAAAGAAAACAGAAACATTTTACAGAGGAAACAATTATAGAAGAAGCAGAGGAAGATTTTTTAGAGGTCAAGGAAGGAGACAAGCAAATTTAAGTGAAGTTCATGACGAAGGTGAGCAGAAAGATTTCGAAAAAAAGAAAAATTTTACGTTCATTACAGAAGTATCGACTGTAAGTAAAGTTGACGACAACGTAAGTGAAAACAATATTTCTTTTATACTTGACAGTGGTGCTACTGATCATTTAATAACTGAGAATTTTTCAATGTATATGACAAATATCGAAAAATTAGAAAAAGAAATTAAAATAAGAGTAGCAAATGGAAACATCATTAGTGCATGTAAAAGGGAAAATTAGTACTGAAATATAAAACTGCAGAAATCAGTTTAGTAGCCTTAATTGTACCAGAGATAACACACAACTTGTTATCAGTAAAGAAAATAAGCGAAAAAGGAAATACAGTAGTATTTAAAAAGGATAATGCTATAATAAAGAATACAAGAAATCAAGTAATCGAATTTAGATTAAGACAAAATTTATACGTCGGAAATTTTTGCTTAGAAAAAAATGTATGTACAAATCTAACAGTTACAGGTGATTTATGGCATAAACGTTTGGGACATTTGTCGGAGGAATACATGAGAAAGTTAAAACTACCTGTTCCGTCAAAAGTGTGTAGTCCATGTAGAGAGGGTAAAGCGACAAGAAAACCTTTCAGGGATGTATGCTTACCAAGGTCAAAGAAAATAGGTGAATACCTTCACACGGATGTTTGCGGACCAATGCGTACACCTACGATTAACAGTGAAAAATATTATCAACTAATAATCGATGATTTCAGTCACTTTACTACTGCATATTTACTAAAACAAAAGGGCGAAGCCCAATTCAATCTAATGAATTACATCAGAGAGCAAAATGCAAGAGGAAATAAATGCTCAAAAATAAGGTTAGATAATGGAGGTGAATTTACATCATGGCAATTAAAAAATTTTTGTAAACAAAAGGGAATTGTGCTAGAATACACATTACCATATACAAGCCAACAAAATGGTGTCAGCGAAAGGGCAAATCGAACCATTTCTGACAAAGCAAGAACGATGTTAGCCGAAACCAACTTACCGAAACATTTATGGGATGGAGCAGTTTGCAGTGCTGCATACCAACTAAACAGATCTACAAGTGCTTTATTTGGAAAAGTTCCAGCTGAGATTTATCATGGAAAAGTGGATTTGACGAAATTAAGAGTATTTGGAAGTAAGGCTTGGATGCTTAAAATACCAAATACAGGAGATAAATTAGAAGCAAGAGCGAGAACAGTAAGAATGATTGGTTATGGCAAAAATGGATACAAACTGTGGGATCCAGAAACAAATGAAATATACACATCAAGAGATGTTAGATTCGACGAAACGGATATAGTATATAGAACAATTAAAGAGAGAAAAGAAGAAGAAGAAGAAAACGTTGAAGCGAAAAATGAAAGAAGTGCAACTGAAGAAGAAGAAAATGAAAGAAGTGCATCTGAAGAAGAAGAAAATGAAAAAAGTGCTATTGTAAACGAACAAAGGATGAACAAAAGACAAGTGAAAATACCAGAAAGATTTAATGATTACGAATTATACTCGGCGTATTGCCTTATGTCAACACAAGAGGAGGAACCAAGAAATTACAAAGAAGCGATTAGTGCTAACAAAGATTGGAAACAAGCAATTGACAAGGAGTTGAAGGCACACGAAAAGTATGAAACGTGGGAACCTACCAAATTACCAGAGGGTAAAAAAGCCATAGATACACGTTGGTTATTTAAATCTAAACCTAACGGTTTGAAAAAAGCAAGGTTAGTAGCAAAAGGATATCAAGAAGAGATGCATTACAACAATTACGCACCAGTGGCGAGATACTCCACAATAAAAATGTTTATCTCACATGCGTTAGAAAACAAATGGAATATAGTACAACTAGACGTACCAACGGCATTTCTACACGGAAAGCTAAACGTAGATATATACATAAAGGTTCCTGAAGGAATTACCATCGATAGAAAATATGATGCGTTAAAATTAAAAAAGGCATTATATGGGTTACGAGAGGCTCCAAGAATGTGGAATGAAACCTTTAACGATTTCACGCAGAAAAACAACTTGAAACGATCTGGAAGTGATTTTTGCTTATACAAAGGTGACAAAGTATGGTTGTTGTTATGGGTGGATGACATAACTGTCACAGGTCCAAACACCAACACAATTGTGAAGGCATTACAAGAGAATTTTTCCGCAATAAATTTAGGAACCATGAAGAATTTCCTGGGTATGGAAATCAAAAGACAAAACGGAAAATTAGGTATATCACAAAGTACATTAATTGAAAAAATGTTAATAAAATTCAAAATAAAGGACTGTAAACCAGCATTAACACCCATGGAAGCAAATTTCCAAGTTGAAAACCAACAAACGAAAGAAGGTTTACCGTATCGAGAATTAATTGGATCACTTTTGTACGTAGCGACAATAAGTAGACCAGATATATCATACTCGGTTATATTTCTGAGTCGATTTGTAGACAAACCAACTGAACAGCTGTGGATAGCAGCAAAACGAATATTAAGGTATCTGAAACACACACAGGATATGGCTCTAACTTATGAACCAAATGACAAGAATGATAATCAACTTCTAGCATACACCGATGCAGATTGGGGAGGTGATCATTTAGATAGAAAAAGTGTAAGTGGCTGTGCGGTCTATCTTAATAAAAATCTAGTGTCGTGGTACTCAAAAAAGCAAAACGTAGTAGCTCTATCGAGCTATGAATCCGAGTACTTAGCTAGTGCAATGACAGCTTCGGAGATTATTTATTTAAAAGGTTTATGTAATGATTTCTCCATAAATAATGTTCAGAGTATTCTTATGATTGACAATCAAAGTGCTTTAAAATCAATCGAAAGCTTTGATAACAGTAAACGCTCAAAGCACATTGATATTAAGGCTCACTTCATTAAAGACTGTGTTGTAAAAGGAACGATTGGCTTAAAATATGTACCAACAAAGGCAAATGTAGCCGATGTTTTTACGAAGCCACTTTCCACAGAAAAATTTGAGTTTTTTAGAAACATGTTAAATGTATAGTAAATATTTGTTACAATTTATAATTGTTAATAAATTAAGAAAAAGTTTTAAATTGCGGGGGGGTGTTAAATATGACTAAGTACAGATGGCGCTACGCTACAGCTATGAAGTAGTAGCAGTTGTTATACGTTCATGTAGTAGAAAAGACATCAAAAAAGATCATGTGTTAACGTTCACTGTATTGTAATTACTAATAAACATTAAATGACCAAACATCGTATTAATTAACAGAAAAGATCGAACATTTAGCTCAAATCAATTTGTGGGATGAACACACCGTTATTTATTGTATGCAAGTTAGGCTAGGTGGATTACCTAAGACATGGTTCGAAAACTTAGAGAACTACCCGAGTACATGGGATGAGTGGAAATTACTTCTGTTAAAGACATTCCCAGGACACCATGATTTTGCTCAAACATTACGAAAGCTAGTAAACCGTTTTAAAGACCCAACAGAAACGTGGCATCACTATTACTTCGCCAAGATGGAGATGATTCAATCGTGCAGCATCATGGGCAAAGATGCCGTGTCTTGCTTAATAGATGGCATTGGAGAACCTTCTATTCAAACCGGGGCAAGAGCAGGCCGTTATGAGAGTCCCGAGCAGTTGTATTCTGAATATTTATCGATGTTGCGTTTTGATGTAGCTAAACCAAAAATTGAGTTTGTGAAACGATTTCACAACCCTCACGAAGGACCAAGAAACGAAAAAAGGGGCCGATTTGAGGTACAGTGTTATAATTGTCGATCACGGGGACATAGAGCAAAAGATTGCAGAAAACCAAAATTGGAATGTACCAGTTGTAAACGGCTAGGTCATTTGGCAAAAGATTGTCGTAAGCAACCAAACGATAGAAGAGCTTTACATTTGACAACGCCTAGCGGAACTCACAAAACGAGTAATGAAAATTATTTCTTCGATTGTAAAATTAATGGCAGTTCTTCAAGAGCGTACATCGATTCTGGCAGTGAAGCAGTTTTGCTACAGCACTCTGAAGCCAAGCGGCTAAAGCTGGTATGGACTCCAAAGGTTATGGATTTAAAAGGGTTTGGGGGAGGAGTTGGAAGAACTTTTGGAGAGGTCAAAGTTAAACTCGAGATAGATAGAGCTGAAGGAAACGTCATAGCTCTAGTTGTGCCTGATGAACTACAAAATGTTCCAATCATAGTCGGCTAGACATTTTTAAATCGAGAAGATGTGTAAACGTAAAACGGTAGTAAACGATAATGCAGTGAGAGTGTTAAAAGGTAAAATCAAAGGTATTGAGCCGCGGAAAATCGCTCTCTGGGCCAAGAATACCACTGTCATACCTCCTTTCACTATGGCTATGGTGTCAGTGACCTCTGTAAGAGGAAATTCAGTCAATGAACTTTTCATACAAGGAGGATTCCGACCAGTCCCGGGTAAAGAATATTATGTTGATGACTGTGTTATAACAACAGAAGATGGAGTTCTCGCAATTTTGAATTTGTCAAAGCAGGAAATAGTATTTGATCAAAAGTCAATAATTGCTCGAGGAACCCCTTGTCAAACAGGTACACCATTAGCAGCAGAACAGGTGAGTGTTTTGCAAATACTTAAGAATGATTTGAAATGTTTTGAGGCTGATGACGTAAGATGTGGAGATAGGTTGACGTACGATAACAAATGTAGATTATTGGCCTTTTTAAATGAATATCGTGATACCTTTTCCCAGCAGACCTCTGAGTTAGGTACCAGTAAATGTGAATCAATGTCTATTAAGTTGAAAGATGAAACTCCAATAGTTTACCAACCATATCGACTATCTTTTAACGAACGACAGGTGGTGAGGGGTATTGTAGACGACCTCTTAGAAAACAATATTGTCAGAGAATCATACTCACCCTATGCTAGTCCCATCCTGTTGGTCAGGAAAAAGAATGGCGAACAACGTTTATGTGTCGATTATAGGGCTTTAAACGCTAAGACCATTAAAGATAAGTTTCCATTGCCTCGTACAGATGAGATGTTAGAAAAATTGAAAGGCACAGTTTTTTTTTCAACATTAGATCTTGCTAGTGGGTATCATCAAATAACAGTAGCAGAAGATTCGATACACAAAACAGCCTTTGTAACGCCTGATGGTCATTACGAGTATGTTCGTATGCCTTTCGGTCTTGCAAATGCACCATCGGTTTTCCAACGAGTTATAAATCGTGTGCTAGGACCATTAAGGTATAAAGAGGCCATAGCGTACATGGACGATATTCTGTTGCCATCAAAAGATTTCGAGAACGGTTTAGTAAGTGTAAGAAAGGTTCTACAATTGTTGAGAGAAGCTGGACTTACACTTAGACTCGATAAATGTAAATTTATGATGAATTCTGTAGAATTTCTTGGTCATGACATTGATGGACAAGGTGTCCGACCAGGAGCGGGTAAAGTCCAAGCGGTAGAGAACTTCCCTGTTCCTACAACCGTTCATAATGTGCGCCAGTTTGTAGGTTTAACGAGTTACTTTAGAAAATTCGTCAAAAATTACTCTACAATTGCAAAACCACTAACTCAGCTTACAAAATGTGATGTCCCGTTCGAATGGGGCGAGTCTCAGAAAGAGGCTTTTGAGAAATTAAAGTCTGTCTTGGTCACTAGACCTATTCTTGCTATTTATGATCCAGAGCTTCCAACAGAGGTACACACTACACACTGATGCCTCGAAAATCGGAATTGGAGGAATTTTGTTGCAAAAGCAAAAAGATAATTCATTAAAACCCGTATTATATTTTAGTCGTCAAACAACCAAGGAAGAACAACGATACCACTCGTATGAATTAGAAACACTCGCTGTGGTAAACTCGCTTAAGAACTTTAGAATTTATTTAATAGGGTTGAAGTTCAAGATAGTCACACATTGTAATTCTGTACGAACCGCATTTGCCAAAAGAGATATTGTACCTCGAATAGGTAGGTGGTGGTTGGCTGTACAGGAATTTGATTTTGATATAGAGTACAGAGCGGGAAAGAAAATGTGCCATGTCGACGCTCTCAGTCGAAATCCTGTTGAGCCTCCACAAGACTATGACGAAATTCAAATTTTAAAACTGAATGTGAAGCAGACAAATTGGGTGTTAACTGCTCAAATGAACAATGAAAGGTGTAAATATTTAATCGAGGTATTATCTAGAGAACCTCAAGATAAGGAAGAACAGCAAATACACAATGAGTATACTGTAGATAAACAATTACTTTATCGAATAATGCCAAATAATAAGTGTTGGGTAGTACCAAAAGGAGCGAGACGAAAGATAACAAGCTATTATCATGATGACATGGGTCATCTCGGTTGTACAAAAACATTATCTGCTTTGTCAAAAAAATATTGGTTTGCAGGCATTCGTCGGTATGTTCAAAAATATGTTTCGAGTTGTTTGGCATGTCTTTATAATAAAGAACCTGGAGGTCGACAACCAGGCCTGTTACACCCAATCGAGAAGGTGGCAGAGTCATTCGATACAGTTCATGTTGACCACTTAGGACCGTTCGTAAGGTCCAGACGTAAGAATGCTTATCTGATTGTGTTAGTAGACTCTTTTACAAAATTCGTTTGGTTACAACCAGTACCGTCGACAGCAGTGAAACCTCTGCTAAGTTTTATTTCCAGCCCCGAGACAGTTTAATTTTCTAAAATCGCGTCTGCAATTTTTAAATATACGAAACATAAAATTTCTCTGATACCAAAAATTCAAAAACACACGAGATCGAGGTTAAAGGACGACTACGTCGTGTCCAGAAAGTTGAAATCTATTTCGGGCGTCTGGTCTCGGAATATTCAGATAAAAGTTTTATTTCCAGCCCCGAGACAGTTTAATTTTCTAAAATCGCGTCTGCAATTTTTAAATATACGAAACAAAAAATTTCTCTGATACCAAAAATTCAAAAACACACGAGATCCAGGTTAAAGGACGACTACGTCGTGTCCAGAAAGTTGAAATCTATTTCGGGCGTCTGGTCTCGGAATATTCAGATAAAAGTTTTATTTCCAGCCCCGAGACAGTTTAATTTTCTAAAATCGCGTCTGCAATTGTTAAATATACGAAACAAAAAATTTCTCTGTTACCAAAAATTCAAAAACACACGAGATCCAGCTTAAAGGACGACTACGTCGTGTCCAGAAAGTTGAAATCTATTTCGGGCGTCTGGTCTCGGAATATTCAGATAAAAGTTTTATTTCCAGCCCCGAGACAGTTTAATTTTCTAAAATCGCGTCTGCAATTTTTAAATATACGAAACAAAAAATTTCCCTGATACCAAAAATTCAAAAACACACGAGATCGAGGTTAAAGGACGACTACGTCGTGTCCAGAAAGTTGAAATCTATTTCGGGCGTCTGGTCTCGGAATATTCAGATAAAAGTTTTATTTCCAGCCCCGAGACAGTTTAATTTTCTAAAATCGCGTCTGCAATTTTTAAATATACGAAACAAAAAATTTCTCTGATACCAAAAATTCAAAAACACACGAGATCCAGGTTAAAGGACGACTACGTCGTGTCCAGAAAGTTGAAATCTATTTCGGGCGTCTGGTCTCGGAATATTCAGATAAAAGTTTTATTTCCAGCCCCGAGACAGTTTAATTTTCTAAAATCGCGTCTGCAATTGTTAAATATACGAAACAAAAAATTTCTCTGATACCAAAAATTCAAAAACACACGAGATCCAGCTTAAAGGACGACTACGTCGTGTCCAGAAAGTTGAAATCTATTTCGGGCGTCTGGTCTCGGAATATTCAGATAAAAGTTTTATTTCCAGCCCCGAGACAGTTTAATTTTCTAAAATCGCGTCTGCAATTGTTAAATATACGAAACAAAAAATTTCTCTGATACCAAAAATTCAAAAACACACGAGATCCAGCTTAAAGGACGACTACGTCGTGTCCAGAAAGTTGAAATCTATTTCGGGCGTCTGGTCTCGGAATATTCAGATAAAAGTTTTATTTCCAGCCCCGAGACAGTTTAATTTTCTAAAATCGCGTCTGCAATTTTTAAATATACGAAACAAAAAATTTCCCTGATACCAAAAATTCAAAAACACACGAGATCGAGGTTAAAGGACGACTACGTCGTGTCCAGAAAGTTGAAATCTATTTCGGGCGTCTGGTCTCGGAATATTCAGATAAAAGTTTTATTTCCAGCCCCGAGACAGTTTAATTTTCTAAAATCGCGTCTGCAATTTTTAAATATACGATACAAAAAATTTCTCTGATACCAAAAATTCAAAAACACACGAGATCGAGGTTAAAGGACGACTACGTCGTGTCCAGAAAGTTGAAATCTATTTCGGGCGTCTGGTCTCGGAATATTCAGATAAAAGTTTTATTTCCAGCCCCGAGACAGTTTAATTTTCTAAAATCGCGTCTGCAATTTTTAAATATACGAAACAAAAAATTTCCCTGATACCAAAAATTCAAAAACACACGAGATCGAGGTTAAAGGACGACTACGTCGTATCCAGAAAGTTGAAATCTATTTCGGGCGTCTGGTCTCGGAATATTCAGATAAAAGTTTTATTTCCAGCCCCGAGACAGTTTAATTTTCTAAAATCGCGTCTGCAATTTTTAAATATACGAAACAAAAAATTTCTCTGATACCAAAAATTCAAAAACACACGAGATCCAGGTTAAAGGACGACTACGTCGTGTCCAGAAAGTTGAAATCTATTTCGGGCGTCTGGTCTCGGAATATTCAGATAAAAGTTTTATTTCCAGCCCCGAGACAGTTTAATTTTCTAAAATCGCGTCTGCAATTGTTAAATATACGAAACAAAAAATTTCTCTGTTACCAAAAATTCAAAAACACACGAGATCCAGCTTAAAGGACGACTACGTCGTGTCCAGAAAGTTGAAATCTATTTCGGGCGTCTGGTCTCGGAATATTCAGATAAAAGTTTTATTTCCAGCCCCGAGACAGTTTAATTTTCTAAAATCGCGTCTGCAATTTTTAAATATACGATACAAAAAATTTCTCTGATACCAAAAATTCAAAAACACACGAGATCGAGGTTAAAGGACGACTACGTCGTGTCCAGAAAGTTGAAATCTATTTCGGGCGTCTGGTCTCGGAATATTCAGATAAAAGTTTTATTTCCAGCCCCGAGACAGTTTAATTTTCTAAAATCGCGTCTGCAATTTTTAAATATACGAAACAAAAAATTTCCCTGATACCAAAAATTCAAAAACACACGAGATCGAGGTTAAAGGACGACTACGTCGTATCCAGAAAGTTGAAATCTATTTCGGGCGTCTGGTCTCGGAATATTCAGATAAAAGTTTTATTTCCAGCCCCGAGACAGTTTAATTTTCTAAAATCGCGTCTGCAATTTTTAAATATACGAAACAAAAAATTTCTCTGATACCAAAAATTCAAAAACACACGAGATCCAGGTTAAAGGACGACTACGTCGTGTCCAGAAAGTTGAAATCTATTTCGGGCGTCTGGTCTCGGAATATTCAGATAAAAGTTTTATTTCCAGCCCCGAGACAGTTTAATTTTCTAAAATCGCGTCTGCAATTGTTAAATATACGAAACAAAAAATTTCTCTGTTACCAAAAATTCAAAAACACACGAGATCCAGCTTAAAGGACGACTACGTCGTGTCCAGAAAGTTGAAATCTATTTCGGGCGTCTGGTCTCGGAATATTCAGATAAAAGTTTTATTTCCAGCCCCGAGACAGTTTAATTTTCTAAAATCGCGTCTGCAATTTTTAAATATACGAAACAAAAAATTTCCCTGATACCAAAAATTCAAAAACACACGAGATCGAGGTTAAAGGACGACTACGTCGTGTCCAGAAAGTTGAAATCTATTTCGGGCGTCTGGTCTCGGAATATTCAGATAAAAGTTTTATTTCCAGCCCCGAGACAGTTTAATTTTCTAAAATCGCGTCTGCAATTTTTAAATATACGAAACAAAAAATTTCTCTGATACCAAAAATTCAAAAACACACGAGATCCAGGTTAAAGGACGACTACGTCGTGTCCAGAAAGTTGAAATCTATTTCGGGCGTCTGGTCTCGGAATATTCAGATAAAAGTTTTATTTCCAGCCCCGAGACAGTTTAATTTTCTAAAATCGCGTCTGCAATTGTTAAATATACGAAACAAAAAATTTCTCTGATACCAAAAATTCAAAAACACACGAGATCCAGCTTAAAGGACGACTACGTCGTGTCCAGAAAGTTGAAATCTATTTCGGGCGTCTGGTCTCGGAATATTCAGATAAAAGTTTTATTTCCAGCCCCGAGACAGTTTAATTTTCTAAAATCGCGTCTGCAATTGTTAAATATACGAAACAAAAAATTTCTCTGATACCAAAAATTCAAAAACACACGAGATCCAGCTTAAAGGACGACTACGTCGTGTCCAGAAAGTTGAAATCTATTTCGGGCGTCTGGTCTCGGAATATTCAGATAAAAGTTTTATTTCCAGCCCCGAGACAGTTTAATTTTCTAAAATCGCGTCTGCAATTTTTAAATATACGAAACAAAAAATTTCCCTGATACCAAAAATTCAAAAACACACGAGATCGAGGTTAAAGGACGACTACGTCGTGTCCAGAAAGTTGAAATCTATTTCGGGCGTCTGGTCTCGGAATATTCAGATAAAAGTTTTATTTCCAGCCCCGAGACAGTTTAATTTTCTAAAATCGCGTCTGCAATTTTTAAATATACGAAACAAAAAATTTCCCTGATACCAAAAATTCAAAAACACACGAGATCGAGGTTAAAGGACGACTACGTCGTGTCCAGAAAGTTGAAATCTATTTCGGGCGTCTGGTCTCGGAATATTCAGATAAAAGTTTTATTTCCAGCCCCGAGACAGTTTAATTTTCTAAAATCGCGTCTGCAATCTTTAAATATACGAAACAAAAAATTTCTCTGATACCAAAAATTCAAAAACACACGAGATCGAGGTCAAAGGACGACTACGTCGTGTCCAGAAAGTTGAAATCTATTTCGGGCGTCTGGTCTCGGAATATTCAGATAAAAGTTTTATTTCCAGCCCCGAGACAGTTTAATTTTCTAAAATCGCGTCTGCAATCTTTAAATATACGAAACAAAAAATTTCTCTGATACCAAAAATTCAAAAACACACGAGATCGAGGTTAAAGGACGACTACGTCGTGTCCAGAAAGTTGAAATCTATTTCGGGCGTCTGGTCTCGGAATATTCAGATAAAAGTTTTATTTCCAGCCCCGAGACAGTTTAATTTTCTAAAATCGCGTCTGCAATTTTTAAATATACGAAACAAAAAATTTCTCTGATACCAAAAATTCAAAAACACACGAGATCGAGGTTAAAGGACGACTACGTCGTGTCCAGAAAGTTGAAATCTATTTCGGGCGTCTGGTCTCGGAATATTCAGATAAAAGTTTTAATTCCAGCCCCGAGACAGTTTAATTTTCTAAAATCGCGTCTGCAATTTTTAAATATACGAAACAAAAAATTTCTCTGATACCAAAAATTCAAAAACACACGAGATCGAGGTTAAAGGACGACTACGTCGTGTCCAGAAAGTTGAAATCTATTTCGGGCGTCTGGTCTCGGAATATTCAGATAAAAGTTTTAATTCCAGCCCCGAGACAGTTTAATTTTCTAAAATCGCGTCTGCAATTTTTAAATATACGAAACAAAAAATTTCTCTGATACCAAAAATTCAAAAACACACGAGATCGAGGTTAAAGGACGACTACGTCGTGTCCAGAAAGTTGAAATCTATTTCGGGCGTCTGGTCTCGGAATATTCAGATAAAAGTTTTATTTCCAGCCCCGAGACAGTTTAATTTTCTAAAATCGCCTCTGCAATTTTTAAATATACGAAACAAAAAATTTCTCTGATACCAAAAATTCAAAAACACACGAGATCGAGGTTAAAGGACGACTACGTCGTGTCCAGAAAGTTGAAATCTATTTCGGGCGTCTGGTCTCGGAATATTCAGATAAAAGTTTTATTTCCAGCCCCGAGACAGTTTAATTTTCTAAAATCGCGTCTGCAATCTTTAAATATACGAAACAAAAAATTTCTCTGATACCAAAAATTCAAAAACACACGAGATCGAGGTTAAAGGACGACTACGTCGTGTCCAGAAAGTTGAAATCTATTTCGGGCGTCTGGTCTCGGAATATTCAGATAAAAGTTTTATTTCCAGCCCCGAGACAGTTTAATTTTCTAAAATCGCGACTGCAATTTTTAAATATACGAAACAAAAAATTTCTCTGATACCAAAAATTCAAAAACAGACGAGATCGAGGTTAAAGGACGACTACGTCGTGTCCAGAAAGTTGAAATCTATTTCGGGCGTCTGGTCTCGGAATATTCAGATAAAAGTTTTATTTCCAGCCCCGAGACAGTTTAATTTTCTAAAATCGCGTCTGCAATCTTTAAATATACGAAACAAAAAATTTCTCTGATACCAAAAATTCAAAAACACACGAGATCGAGGTTAAAGGACGACTACGTCGTGTCCAGAAAGTTGAAATCTATTTCGGGCGTCTGGTCTCGGAATATTCAGATAAAAGTTTTATTTCCAGCCCCGAGACAGTTTAATTTTCTAAAATCGCGTCTGCAATCTTTAAATATACGAAACAAAAAATTTCTCTGATACCAAAAATTCAAAAACACACGAGATCGAGGTTAAAGGACGACTACGTCGTGTCCAGAAAGTTGAAATCTATTTCGGGCGTCTGGCCTCGGAATATTCAGATAAAAGTTTTATTTCCAGCCCCGAGACAGTTTAGTTTTCTAAAATCGCGTCTGCAATTTTTAAATATACGAAACAAAAAATTTCTCTGATACCAAAAATTCAAAAACACACGAGATCGAGGTTAAAGGACGACTACGTCGTGTCCAGAAAGTTGAAATCTATTTCGGGCGTCTGGTCTCGGAATATTCAGATAAAAGTTTTATTTCCAGCCCCGAGACAGTTTAATTTTCTAAAATCGCGTCTGCAGTTTTTAAATATACGAAGCAAAAAATTTCTCTGATACCAAAAATTCAAAAACACACGAGATCGAGGTTAAAGGACGGCTACGTCGTATCCAGAAAGTTGAAATCTATTTCGGGCGTCTGGTCTCGGAATATTCAGATAAAAGTTTTATTTCCAGCCCCGAGACAGTTTAATTTTCTAAAATCGCGTCTGCAATTTTTAAGTATACGAAACAAAAAATTTCTCTGATACCAAAAATTCAAAAACACACGAGATCGAGGTTAAAGGACGACTACGTTGTGTCCAGAAAGTTGAAATCTATTTCGGGCGTCTGGTCTCGGAATATTCAGATAAAAGTTTTATTTCCAGCCCCGAGACAGTTTAATTTTCTAAAATCGCGTCTGCAATTTTTAAATATACGAAACAAAAAATTTCTTTGATACCAAAAATTCAAAAACACACGAGATCGAGGTTAAAGGACGACTCCGTCGTGTCCAGAAAGTTGAAATCTATTTCGGGCGTCTGGTCTCGGAATATTCAGATAAAAGTTTTATTTCCAGCCCCGAGACAGTTTAATTTTCTAAAATCGCGTCTGCAATTTTTAAGTATACGAAACAAAAAATTTCTCTGATACCAAAAATTCAAAAACACACGAGATCGAGGTTAAAGGACGACTACGTCGTGTCCAGAAAGTTGAAATCTATTTCGGGCGTCTGGTCTCGGAATATTCAGATAAAAGTTTTATTTCCAGCCCCGAGACAGTTTAATTTTCTAAAATCGCGTCTGCAATTTTTAAATATACGAAACAAAAAATTTCTCTGATACCAAAAATTCAAAAACACACGAGATCGAGGTTAAAGGACGACTACGTCGTGTCCAGAAAGTTGAAATCTATTTCGGGCGTCTGGTCTCGGAATATTCAGATAAAAGTTTTATTTCCAGCCCCGAGACAGTTTAATTTTCTAAAATCGCGTCTGCAATTTTTAAATATACGAAACAAAATATTTCTCTGATACCAAAAATTCAAAAACACACGAGATCGAGGTTAAAGGACGACTACGTCGTGTCCAGAAAGTTGAAATCTATTTCGGGCGTCTGGTCTCGGAATATTCAGATAAAAGTTTTATTTCCAGCCCCGAGACAGTTTAATTTTCTAAACTCGCCTCTGCAATTTTAAAAAATACGAAACAAAAAATTTCTCTGATACCAAAAATTCAAAAACACACGAGATCGAGGTTAAAGGACGACTACGTCGTGTCCAGAAAGTTGAAATCTATTTCGGGCGTCTGGTCTCGGAATATTCAGATAAAAGTTTTATTTCCAGCCCCGAGACAGTTTAATTTTCTAAAATCGCGTCTGCAATCTTTAAATATACGAAACAAAAAATTTCTCTGATACCAAAAATTCAAAAACACACGAGATCGAGGTTAAAGGACGACTACGTCGTGTCCAGAAAGTTGAAATCTATTTCGGGCGTCTGGTCTCGGAATATTCAGATAAAAGTTTTATTTCCAGCCCCGAGACAGTTTAATTTTCTAAAATCGCGTCTGCAATCTTTAAATATACGAAACAAAAAATTTCTCTGATACCAAAAATTCAAAAACACACGAGATCGAGGTTAAAGGACGACTACGTCGTGTCCAGAAAGTTGAAATCTATTTCGGGCGTCTGGTCTCGGAATATTCAGATAAAAGTTTTATTTCCAGCCCCGAGACAGTTTAATTTTCTAAAATCGCGACTGCAATTTTTAAATATACGAAACAAAAAATTTCTCTGATACCAAAAATTCAAAAACAGACGAGATCGAGGTTAAAGGACGACTACGTCGTGTCCAGAAAGTTGAAATCTATTTCGGGCATCTGGTCTCGGAATATTCAGATAAAAGTTTTATTTCCAGCCCCGAGACAGTTTAATTTTCTAAAATCGCGTCTGCAATCTTTAAATATACGAAACAAAAAATTTCTCTGATACCAAAAATTCAAAAACACACGAGATCGAGGTTAAAGGACGACTACGTCGTGTCCAGAAAGTTGAAATCTATTTCGGGCGTCTGGTCTCGGAATATTCAGATAAAAGTTTTATTTCCAGCCCCGAGACAGTTTAATTTTCTAAAATCGCGTCTGCAATTTTTAAATATACGAAACAAAAAATTTCCCTGATACCAAAAATTCAAAAACACACGAGATCGAGGTTAAAGGACGACTACGTCGTGTCCAGAAAGTTGAAATCTATTTCGGGCGTCTGGTCTCGGAATATTCAGATAAAAGTTTTATTTCCAGCCCCGAGACAGTTTAATTTTCTAAAATCGCGTCTGCAATCTTTAAATATACGAAACAAAAAATTTCTCTGATACCAAAAATTCAAAAACACACGAGATCGAGGTTAAAGGACGACTACGTCGTGTCCAGAAAGTTGAAATCTATTTCGGGCGTCTGGTCTCGGAATATTCAGATAAAAGTTTTATTTCCAGCCCCGAGACAGTTTAATTTTCTAAAATCGCGTCTGCAATCTTTAAATATACGAAACAAAAAATTTCTCTGATACCAAAAATTCAAAAACACACGAGATCGAGGTTAAAGGACGACTACGTCGTGTCCAGAAAGTTGAAATCTATTTCGGGCGTCTGGTCTCGGAATATTCAGATAAAAGTTTTATTTCCAGCCCCGAGACAGTTTAATTTTCTAAAATCGCGTCTGCAATTTTTAAATATACGAAACAAAAAATTTCTCTGATACCAAAAATTCAAAAACACACGAGATCGAGGTTAAAGGACGACTACGTCGTGTCCAGAAAGTTGAAATCTATTTCGGGCGTCTGGTCTCGGAATATTCAGATAAAAGTTTTATTTCCAGCCCCGAGACAGTTTAATTTTCTAAAATCGCGTCTGCAATTTTTAAATATACGAAACAAAAAATTTCTCTGATACCAAAAATTCAAAAACACACGAGATCGAGGTTAAAGGACGACTACGTCGTGTCCAGAAAGTTGAAATCTATTTCGGGCGTCTGGTCTCGGAATATTCAGATAAAAGTTTTAATTCCAGCCCCGAGACAGTTTAATTTTCTAAAATCGCGTCTGCAATTTTTAAATATACGAAACAAAAAATTTCTCTGATACCAAAAATTCAAAAACACACGAGATCGAGGTTAAAGGACGACTACGTCGTGTCCAGAAAGTTGAAATCTATTTCGGGCGTCTGGTCTCGGAATATTCAGATAAAAGTTTTATTTCCAGCCCCGAGACAGTTTAATTTTCTAAAATCGCCTCTGCAATTTTTAAATATACGAAACAAAAAATTTCTCTGATACCAAAAATTCAAAAACACACGAGATCGAGGTTAAAGGACGACTACGTCGTGTCCAGAAAGTTGAAATCTATTTCGGGCGTCTGGTCTCGGAATATTCAGATAAAAGTTTTATTTCCAGCCCCGAGACAGTTTAATTTTCTAAAATCGCGTCTGCAATCTTTAAATATACGAAACAAAAAATTTCTCTGATACCAAAAATTCAAAAACACACGAGATCGAGGTTAAAGGACGACTACGTCGTGTCCAGAAAGTTGAAATCTATTTCGGGCGTCTGGTCTCGGAATATTCAGATAAAAGTTTTATTTCCAGCCCCGAGACAGTTTAATTTTCTAAAATCGCGACTGCAATTTTTAAATATACGAAACAAAAAATTTCTCTGATACCAAAAATTCAAAAACAGACGAGATCGAGGTTAAAGGACGACTACGTCGTGTCCAGAAAGTTGAAATCTATTTCGGGCGTCTGGTCTCGGAATATTCAGATAAAAGTTTTATTTCCAGCCCCGAGACAGTTTAATTTTCTAAAATCGCGTCTGCAATCTTTAAATATACGAAACAAAAAATTTCTCTGATACCAAAAATTCAAAAACACACGAGATCGAGGTTAAAGGACGACTACGTCGTGTCCAGAAAGTTGAAATCTATTTCGGGCGTCTGGTCTCGGAATATTCAGATAAAAGTTTTATTTCCAGCCCCGAGACAGTTTAATTTTCTAAAATCGCGTCTGCAATCTTTAAATATACGAAACAAAAAATTTCTCTGATACCAAAAATTCAAAAACACACGAGATCGAGGTTAAAGGACGACTACGTCGTGTCCAGAAAGTTGAAATCTATTTCGGGCGTCTGGCCTCGGAATATTCAGATAAAAGTTTTATTTCCAGCCCCGAGACAGTTTAGTTTTCTAAAATCGCGTCTGCAATTTTTAAATATACGAAACAAAAAATTTCTCTGATACCAAAAATTCAAAAACACACGAGATCGAGGTTAAAGGACGACTACGTCGTGTCCAGAAAGTTGAAATCTATTTCGGGCGTCTGGTCTCGGAATATTCAGATAAAAGTTTTATTTCCAGCCCCGAGACAGTTTAATTTTCTAAAATCGCGTCTGCAGTTTTTAAATATACGAAGCAAAAAATTTCTCTGATACCAAAAATTCAAAAACACACGAGATCGAGGTTAAAGGACGGCTACGTCGTATCCAGAAAGTTGAAATCTATTTCGGGCGTCTGGTCTCGGAATATTCAGATAAAAGTTTTATTTCCAGCCCCGAGACAGTTTAATTTTCTAAAATCGCGTCTGCAATTTTTAAGTATACGAAACAAAAAATTTCTCTGATACCAAAAATTCAAAAACACACGAGATCGAGGTTAAAGGACGACTACGTTGTGTCCAGAAAGTTGAAATCTATTTCGGGCGTCTGGTCTCGGAATATTCAGATAAAAGTTTTATTTCCAGCCCCGAGACAGTTTAATTTTCTAAAATCGCGTCTGCAATTTTTAAATATACGAAACAAAAAATTTCTTTGATACCAAAAATTCAAAAACACACGAGATCGAGGTTAAAGGACGACTCCGTCGTGTCCAGAAAGTTGAAATCTATTTCGGGCGTCTGGTCTCGGAATATTCAGATAAAAGTTTTATTTCCAGCCCCGAGACAGTTTAATTTTCTAAAATCGCGTCTGCAATTTTTAAGTATACGAAACAAAAAATTTCTCTGATACCAAAAATTCAAAAACACACGAGATCGAGGTTAAAGGACGACTACGTCGTGTCCAGAAAGTTGAAATCTATTGCGGGCGTCTGGTCTCGGAATATTCAGATAAAAGTTTTATTTCCAGCCCCGAGACAGTTTAATTTTCTAAAATCGCGTCTGCAATTTTTAAATATACGAAACAAAAAATTTCTCTGATACCAAAAATTCAAAAACACACGAGATCGAGGTTAAAGGACGACTACGTCGTGTCCAGAAAGTTGAAATCTATTTCGGGCGTCTGGTCTCGGAATATTCAGATAAAAGTTTTATTTCCAGCCCCGAGACAGTTTAATTTTCTAAAATCGCGTCTGCAATTTTTAAATATACGAAACAAAATATTTCTCTGATACCAAAAATTCAAAAACACACGAGATCGAGGTTAAAGGACGACTACGTCGTGTCCAGAAAGTTGAAATCTATTTCGGGCGTCTGGTCTCGGAATATTCAGATAAAAGTTTTATTTCCAGCCCCGAGACAGTTTAATTTTCTAAACTCGCCTCTGCAATTTTAAAAAATACGAAACAAAAAATTTCTCTGATACCAAAAATTCAAAAACACACGAGATCGAGGTTAAAGGACGACTACGTCGTGTCCAGAAAGTTGAAATCTATTTCGGGCGTCTGGTCTCGGAATATTCAGATAAAAGTTTTATTTCCAGCCCCGAGACAGTTTAATTTTCTAAAATCGCGTCTGCAATCTTTAAATATACGAAACAAAAAATTTCTCTGATACCAAAAATTCAAAAACACACGAGATCGAGGTTAAAGGACGACTACGTCGTGTCCAGAAAGTTGAAATCTATTTCGGGCGTCTGGTCTCGGAATATTCAGATAAAAGTTTTATTTCCAGCCCCGAGACAGTTTAATTTTCTAAAATCGCGTCTGCAATCTTTAAATATACGAAACAAAAAATTTCTCTGATACCAAAAATTCAAAAACACACGAGATCGAGGTTAAAGGACGACTACGTCGTGTCCAGAAAGTTGAAATCTATTTCGGGCGTCTGGTCTCGGAATATTCAGATAAAAGTTTTATTTCCAGCCCCGAGACAGTTTAATTTTCTAAAATCGCGACTGCAATTTTTAAATATACGAAACAAAAAATTTCTCTGATACCAAAAATTCAAAAACAGACGAGATCGAGGTTAAAGGACGACTACGTCGTGTCCAGAAAGTTGAAATCTATTTCGGGCATCTGGTCTCGGAATATTCAGATAAAAGTTTTATTTCCAGCCCCGAGACAGTTTAATTTTCTAAAATCGCGTCTGCAATCTTTAAATATACGAAACAAAAAATTTCTCTGATACCAAAAATTCAAAAACACACGAGATCGAGGTTAAAGGACGACTACGTCGTGTCCAGAAAGTTGAAATCTATTTCGGGCGTCTGGTCTCGGAATATTCAGATAAAAGTTTTATTTCCAGCCCCGAGACAGTTTAATTTTCTAAAATCGCGTCTGCAATCTTTAAATATACGAAACAAAAAATTTCTCTGATACCAAAAATTCAAAAACACACGAGATCGAGGTTAAAGGACGACTACGTCGTGTCCAGAAAGTTGAAATCTATTTCGGGCGTCTGGTCTCGGAATATTCAGATAAAAGTTTTATTTCCAGCCCCGAGACAGTTTAATTTTCTAAAATCGCGTCTGCAATTTTTAAATATACGAAACAAAAAATTTCTCTGATACCAAAAATTCAAAAACACACGAGATCGAGGTTAAAGGACGACTACGTCGTGTCCAGAAAGTTGAAATCTATTTCGGGCGTCTGGTCTCGGAATATTCAGATAAAAGTTTTATTTCCAGCCCCGAGACAGTTTAATTTTCTAAAATCGCGTCTGCAATTGTTAAATATACGAAACAAAAAATTTCTCTGATACCAAAAATTCAAAAACACACGAGATCCAGCTTAAAGGACGACTACGTCGTGTCCAGAAAGTTGAAATCTATTTCGGGCGTCTGGTCTCGGAATATTCAGATAAAAGTTTTATTTCCAGCCCCGAGACAGTTTAATTTTCTAAAATCGCGTCTGCAATTGTTAAATATACGAAACAAAAAATTTCTCTGATACCAAAAATTCAAAAACACACGAGATCCAGCTTAAAGGACGACTACGTCGTGTCCAGAAAGTTGAAATCTATTTCGGGCGTCTGGTCTCGGAATATTCAGATAAAAGTTTTATTTCCAGCCCCGAGACAGTTTAATTTTCTAAAATCGCGTCTGCAATTTTTAAATATACGAAACAAAAAATTTCCCTGATACCAAAAATTCAAAAACACACGAGATCGAGGTTAAAGGACGACTACGTCGTGTCCAGAAAGTTGAAATCTATTTCGGGCGTCTGGTCTCGGAATATTCAGATAAAAGTTTTATTTCCAGCCCCGAGACAGTTTAATTTTCTAAAATCGCGTCTGCAATTTTTAAATATACGATACAAAAAATTTCTCTGATACCAAAAATTCAAAAACACACGAGATCGAGGTTAAAGGACGACTACGTCGTGTCCAGAAAGTTGAAATCTATTTCGGGCGTCTGGTCTCGGAATATTCGGATAAAAGTTTTATTTCCAGCCCCGAGACAGTTTAATTTTCTAAAATCGCGTCTGCAATTTTTAAATATACGAAACAAAAAATTTCTCTGATACCAAAAATTCAAAAACACACGAGATCGAGGTTAAAGGACGACTACGTCGTGTCCAGAAAGTTGAAATCTATTTCGGGCGTCTGGTCTCGGAATATTCAGATAAAAGTTTTATTTCCAGCCCCGAGACAGTTTAATTTTCTCAAATCGCGTCTGCAATTTTTAAATATACGAAACAAAAAATTTCTCTGATACCAAAAATTCAAAAACACACGAGATCGAGGTTAAAGGACGACTACGTCGTGTCCAGAAAGTTGAAATCTATTTCGGGCGTCTGGTCTCGGAATATTCAGATAAAAGTTTTATTTCCAGCCCCGAGACAGTTTAATTTTCTAAAATCGCGTCTGCAATTTTTAAATATACGAAACAAAAAATTTCTCTGATACCAAAAATTCAAAAACACACGAGATCGAGGTTAAAGGACGACTACGTCGTGTCCAGAAAGTTGAAATCTATTTCGGGCGTCTGGTCTCGGAATATTCGGATAAAAGTTTTATTTCCAGCCCCGAGACAGTTTAATTTTCTAAAATCGCGTCTGCAATTTTTAAATATACGAAACAAAAAATTTCTCTGATACCAAAAATTCAAAAACACACGAGATCGAGGTTAAAGGACGACTACGTCGTGTCCAGAAAGTTGAAATCTATTTCGGGCGTCTGGTCTCGGAATATTCAGATAAAAGTTTTATTTCCAGCCCCGAGACAGTTTAATTTTCTAAAATCGCGTCTGCAATTTTTAAATATACGAAACAAAAAATTTCTCTGATACCAAAAATTCAAAAACACACGAGATCGAGGTTAAAGGACGACTACGTCGTGTCCAGAAAGTTGAAATCTATTTCGGGCGTCTGGTCTCGGAATATTCAGATAAAAGTTTTATTTCCAGCCCCGAGACAGTTTAATTTTCTCAAATCGCGTCTGCAATTTTTAAATATACGAAACAAAAAATTTCTCTGATACCAAAAATTCAAAAACACACGAGATCGAGGTTAAAGGACGACTACGTCGTGTCCAGAAAGTTGAAATCTATTTCGGGCGTCTGGTCTCGGAATATTCAGATAAAAGTTTTATTTCCAGCCCCGAGACAGTTTAATTTTCTAAAATCGCGTCTGCAATTTTTAAATATACGAAACAAAATATTTCTCTGATACCAAAAATTCAAAAACACACGAGATCGAGGTTAAAGGACGACTACGTCGTGTCCAGAAAGTTGAAATCTATTTCGGGCGTCTGGTCTCGGAATATTCAGATAAAAGTTTTATTTCCAGCCCCGAGACAGTTTAATTTTCTAAAATCGCGACTGCAATTTTTAAATATACGAAACAAAAAATTTCTCTGATACCAAAAATTCAAAAACACACGAGATCGAGGTTAAAGGACGACTACGTCGTGTCCAGAAAGTTGAAATCTATTTCGGGCGTCTGGTCTCGGAATATTCAGATAAAAGTTTTATTTCCAGCCCCGAGACAGTTTAATTTTCTAAACTCGCCTCTGCAATTTTAAAAAATACGAAACAAAAAATTTCTCTGATACCAAAAATTCAAAAACACACGAGATCGAGGTTAAAGGACGACTACGTCGTGTCCAGAAAGTTGAAATCTATTTCGGGCGTCTGGTCTCGGAATATTCAGATAAAAGTTTTATTTCCAGCCCCGAGACAGTTTAATTTTCTAAAATCGCGTCTGCAATCTTTAAATATACGAAACAAAAAATTTCTCTGATACCAAAAATTCAAAAACACACGAGATCGAGGTTAAAGGACGACTACGTCGTGTCCAGAAAGTTGAAATCTATTTCGGGCGTCTGGTCTCGGAATATTCAGATAAAAGTTTTATTTCCAGCCCCGAGACAGTTTAATTTTCTAAAATCGCGACTGCAATTTTTAAATATACGAAACAAAAAATTTCTCTGATACCAAAAATTCAAAAACAGACGAGATCGAGGTTAAAGGACGACTACGTCGTGTCCAGAAAGTTGAAATCTATTTCGGGCGTCTGGTCTCGGAATATTCAGATAAAAGTTTTATTTCCAGCCCCGAGACAGTTTAATTTTCTAAAATCGCGTCTGCAATCTTTAAATATACGAAACAAAAAATTTCTCTGATACCAAAAATTCAAAAACACACGAGATCGAGGTTAAAGGACGACTACGTCGTGTCCAGAAAGTTGAAATCTATTTCGGGCGTCTGGTCTCGGAATATTCAGATAAAAGTTTTATTTCCAGCCCCGAGACAGTTTAATTTTCTAAAATCGCGTCTGCAATCTTTAAATATACGAAAAAAAAAATTTCTCTGATACCAAAAATTCAAAAACACACGAGATCGAGGTTAAAGGACGACTACGTCGTGTCCAGAAAGTTGAAATCTATTTCGGGCGTCTGGTCTCGGAATATTCAGATAAAAGTTTTATTTCCAGCCCCGAGACAGTTTAATTTTCTAAAATCGCGTCTGCAATTTTTAAATATACGAAACAAAAAATTTCTCTGATACCAAAAATTCAAAAACACACGAGATCGAGGTTAAAGGACGACTACGTCGTGTCCAGAAAGTTGAAATCTATTTCGGGCGTCTGGTCTCGGAATATTCAGATAAAAGTTTTATTTCCAGCCCCGAGACAGTTTAATTTTCTAAAATCGCGTCTGCAATTTTTAAATATACGAAACAAAAAATTTCTCTGATACCAAAAATTCAAAAACACACGAGATCGAGGTTAAAGGACGACTACGTCGTGTCCAGAAAGTTGAAATCTATTTCGGGCGTCTGGTCTCGGAATATTCAGATAAAAGTTTTAATTCCAGCCCCGAGACAGTTTAATTTTCTAAAATCGCGTCTGCAATTTTTAAATATACGAAACAAAAAATTTCTCTGATACCAAAAATTCAAAAACACACGAGATCGAGGTTAAAGGACGACTACGTCGTGTCCAGAAAGTTGAAATCTATTTCGGGCGTCTGGTCTCGGAATATTCAGATAAAAGTTTTATTTCCAGCCCCGAGACAGTTTAATTTTCTAAAATCGCCTCTGCAATTTTTAAATATACGAAACAAAAAATTTCTCTGATACCAAAAATTCAAAAACACACGAGATCGAGGTTAAAGGACGACTACGTCGTGTCCAGAAAGTTGAAATCTATTTCGGGCGTCTGGTCTCGGAATATTCAGATAAAAGTTTTATTTCCAGCCCCGAGACAGTTTAATTTTCTAAAATCGCGTCTGCAATTTTTAAATATACGAAACAAAAAATTTCTCTGATACCAAAAATTCAAAAACACACGAGATCGAGGTTAAAGGACGACTACGTCGTGTCCAGAAAGTTGAAATCTATTTCGGGCGTCTGGTCTCGGAATATTCGGATAAAAGTTTTATTTCCAGCCCCGAGACAGTTTAATTTTCTAAAATCGCGTCTGCAATTTTTAAATATACGAAACAAAAAATTTCTCTGATACCAAAAATTCAAAAACACACGAGATCGAGGTTAAAGGACGACTACGTCGTGTCCAGAAAGTTGAAATCTATTTCGGGCGTCTGGTCTCGGAATATTCAGATAAAAGTTTTATTTCCAGCCCCGAGACAGTTTAATTTTCTCAAATCGCGTCTGCAATTTTTAAATATACGAAACAAAAAATTTCTCTGATACCAAAAATTCAAAAACACACGAGATCGAGGTTAAAGGACGACTACGTCGTGTCCAGAAAGTTGAAATCTATTTCGGGCGTCTGGTCTCGGAATATTCAGATAAAAGTTTTATTTCCAGCCCCGAGACAGTTTAATTTTCTAAAATCGCGTCTGCAATTTTTAAATATACGAAACAAAAAATTTCTCTGATACCAAAAATTCAAAAACACACGAGATCGAGGTTAAAGGACGACTACGTCGTGTCCAGAAAGTTGAAATCTATTTCGGGCGTCTGGTCTCGGAATATTCAGATAAAAGTTTTATTTCCAGCCCCGAGACAGTTTAATTTTCTAAAATCGCGTCTGCAATTTTTAAATATACGAAACAAAAAATTTCTCTGATACCAAAAATTCAAAAACACACGAGATCGAGGTTAAAGGACGACTACGTCGTGTCCAGAAAGTTGAAATCTATTTCGGGCGTCTGGTCTCGGAATATTCGGATAAAAGTTTTATTTCCAGCCCCGAGACAGTTTAATTTTCTAAAATCGCGTCTGCAATTTTTAAATATACGAAACAAAAAATTTCTCTGATACCAAAAATTCAAAAACACACGAGATCGAGGTTAAAGGACGACTACGTCGTGTCCAGAAAGTTGAAATCTATTTCGGGCGTCTGGTCTCGGAATATTCAGATAAAAGTTTTATTTCCAGCCCCGAGACAGTTTAATTTTCTAAAATCGCGTCTGCAATTTTTAAATATACGAAACAAAAAATTTCTCTGATACCAAAAATTCAAAAACACACGAGATCGAGGTTAAAGGACGACTACGTCGTGTCCAGAAAGTTGAAATCTATTTCGGGCGTCTGGTCTCGGAATATTCAGATAAAAGTTTTATTTCCAGCCCCGAGACAGTTTAATTTTCTCAAATCGCGTCTGCAATTTTTAAATATACGAAACACAAAATTTCTCTGATACCAAAAATTCAAAAACACACGAGATCGAGGTTAAAGGACGACTACGTCGTGTCCAGAAAGTTGAAATCTATTTCGGGCGTCTGGTCTCGAAATATTCAGATAAAAGTTTTATTTCCAGCCCCGAGACAGTTTAATTTTCTAAAATCGCGTCTGCAATTTTTAAATATACGAAACAAAAAATTTCTCTGATACCAAAAATTCAAAAACACACGAGATCGAGGTTAAAGGACGACGACGTCGTGTCCAGAATAGACAATTTTGGTGTGCCAAGGCGAATAATTAGTGATAGAGGTAGCTGTTATACGAGCAAACAGTTTAAAGAGTTTTGTAGTAAATATAACATAAAACATGTTTTAAATGCAACGGCTACACCCAGAGCAAACGGTCAGGTTGAGAGATTTAACCGAACTATACTTGCCTCTTTAGCCTCTTCGTTAGTAGAAGAGAATAAATGGGATGAGTTACTTGCAAAGATTAAGTGGGGTTTGAATTCCACTTCATTCCACTTGAATTCCAGTTCATCTACGGGAAAGTGCCCTTTTGAACTTCTGTTTGGTTATAGACCACGAGGTAAGGCAGACGCTTATTTGACTAATGAAATGATAACACCATCTGACGAGATCGAGACGTCAGATCATTTGCTAACAATCAGAGAAAGAGGGGACAAAATTCGGAGCGATAGGTCGAACGTCGCAAATCGATTGTCCAAAGAACAAGTTAAAATGAAAAAAAGATACGATGCACGCCGTTGTAAAGGACCCAGCTATGTAAAGGGGCAACAAGTAATGGTCAAACGTTTAAGACCTCATAATGAAGGAAAAAGTAAGAAACTATTGCCTAAGTTTAGCGGGCCTTGCGTGATAACGGAAGTGTTTAAAAACGATCGGTTCGCAGTCGAAGATGTATTGGGATCCCAAAAGCACAAGTATAAAGCTATAGTTCCACTTGATAAGCTAAAAGCTTATAAGACGGTCATAACGTCTAGTGACTCTGACGTAGAGTCAACTAAGGTAAAAGTGGATATGATTAGTTAACAATGAGTTGAGTGTAATGCTCAGTTATTGCATTTATTTTTGTTAGGTGCCATATGTGGAGTTGCATGAAATTTATAGTCTAAAATGTATAGAGTTGTGTGATGAATTTGATGAATGTGAAACGGAAGTTGTGTGAAAACTATTGCTGTTGAATGTTAAGAAACGAAGGGATCGTATTCGATTCGAGTCATTAATTTCTGTTGTGTTTGAGTATCAACACTACAGACAAACAATCTCACGGGGACGTGGATTCGGTAGCAAGGCCGAATGTTAAAAATATGGGAACCCCCGAGAGCGTAGCTGGGAAGTTTTAAGAGCAGTTGGGCTGGGACCTTGATCGTAGTTGGTTGTGCCATTGACTTCTTAACTCGTACAGCTTTCTTTTATTAATGTTTTAAAGAGTTTTAATATAAGTTCTAATTTAAAGAGTTTTAATATAAGTTCTAATTTAAAGAGTTTTAATAATTGATAGTTTTTGATTACTTTAAAACAGTAGCTAGTACTCCAACTCGATGCTTTTGTTATTCAAATAGCAATTATTCCTCATTTCGTTTAAGAGTGAATAAAAAGCTCTTGAAGTTGAGTAGCGCACTCTTTCAAATCAAATCAAATCAAATCAAAATCAATTTATTTCCACTCGAATAAAAAAATCAAACAATAATAATTGGAGCAATTTGTGGAAATATTGTTTTGCCCAAATATGGCGAACCATGAGCGTGGGCAAAAACGACAACTTTCAACAAACTATACAATATTAACAGTAATATACAACACAATCAACAAAAATACAATACAATTCGGCAACCATGGCAAAAGGAGATGCTACTAAATCACGCAGTAGTCCACGAAAGACTACACAAATATCAAATATGAGAAAACAATATACCAATTTATCTTACAATTTCCCAATTCAAAATTAACACTGGAATGCATTCATTGTTCCAATACACATTATATATATCTGGATATGATACAGGGATTTACAACACAAAATAACCTATAATTCAGTAACATAAAAACTCAGTAAACCGGGCCAGAAAACAGCCCCTCGACCTCCTCCCCAGTCAAGGACCTCAGCCACTTATGCAATGAGCGTGCAAAGCTTTGCCTGGAACGGGTAGTTTTGACCTCCTCCGGTAAGAAGTTGTAAATCCTAGGTGCGAGAAATAAGTAGTGTCTCTGTCCAAATGTCCTTTTCTGTCTGGGTGTAAGTAAGTCGTCCCGTCGTCTGGTTAGGTGCAAATGATCTCTTTGAGAGTGCAAGGCCCTGTCTTGGTGAAATGTTATAAGAGCAGTCTTTATATATGTTTGTCGAATGTTTAAGACCTTACACTCCTCGAACAACATGTCTGTCGGATAGCGTGGGGGTCTTTTGTTAGCTACTCGTAATATTAGTCTTTGTACTTTGTTGATAGGGTCGAGGGCAGTCTTATTTGTTCCCCCCCAAGCAATGATCCCATATGCCAGAATTGAATTTACCAGAGCGTAGTAAACAGTGTGCATAGTAGTCTTGTCTAGTATTGTCCTTAGTTGTTTAAAACTTCTTTTCTTCTTTAAACTTGCATTTTCGAAAAAAACTGTTTTTTAAATTCTTCATAAATGCAAAGGCGCAACCTGGCACTACTTTTTTTCTTAAAAATGATTAACTACATCGTTATTCTATCTAACGTGATATGGCAAATCTTTATAGCGCCTTCAAGTTGTGAATAAGAAGCTTCTGAAGTGAAAATAGCGCACTCACTAAATATTAAAATTTCGTTATAATAGTTTTTTTAATTTTTTATCTGATGAAGCCTTAAGGCGAAACGCGTCATATTATATTTTTATTTTAAAACTTGGCTTTATTATCTTCAAAACATTATTTTCATTAAAATTTCGAACAAGTTTTTTTAAATTTCTTCATAATAGATGAAGATGAAACCTAACACCATTGTTACTTTTATAAATCTTATATTACATCTTTATCTTACATCATGCAGTGCCACATTATCCACCAGTCGATAAGTTTAGTGACTGACTCGTTTTATGAGCATTTGGCTCCACAGTTTGTACACCGTCATCCCGTAAACGAATTTATTGTGACTGTTCTCCGCGCTATATCTCGAAAAGGGTTAAACTTATGGGAAAAATGCGTATAACCAATCTTGTAGCTAATAATGTTTTCTATAACTTTTATAATAACCTTTATCATCGTACGATAGACGATGTTCTTAGTTCGTTTCTGACTGATGTGAATGTAAATGAAAAATAATATTATTGTTATCCATTGACTCGTACCCTCAAATCACACACACACACCCTCAGAAACCCTCTCACACCTACATAAACACATATCTTCCACGAGTGAAACAAACATTTCAACAGCTTTTTCAGCAAATTACATGGTTTTATGTCAGAAATTCATCTGACAGGTGTATATTTTGTGTTCCTCAAGCATTATTGAACTTAAGCAAACGTAAATTACCAACTAAACTTGGTCTGGAAGGGGCAGACACAAAAATGAAAAAGTTCAACTTTTCTATTTTTTATGAAAATTTCTCAAAACTTTAACAGCATTATAAAAAAATTCCAATGCAGGGATTTTTGGGGACTTTGGATATGTTGTAGAGCATGATCAGATAAATCGAAATCAACCTTCAGATGTCACTATTTAAATTTTTCAACTCCTATCTGCAACTTTCCTGTACTAAACAGTCCGAAACTTTTTCTGTAGTAAAATTCGAAAAAATAACAAGTAATCTTCCTAAAATGGACAGCAGAAAATATGATCTCAGCACAGACCTGAGTTCAACATTTTGGAATAGAAAAAGTATTAAAACTCATCTATTACACTTTTGTAATATAATATACTGGAGAAACTACTACTGGCGTGTAGTGCGCAAATTAGGTTTTCGGTGAAAGAAAACGCAAGATAATCGGAACATGATGTGGAATAACCCGAAATAAGGAGTAAAAGGGTGGAATTTTTACGGAAATAAAAAAAATAAAGAGGGTAGAGAAATTATTTATACCGATGAAAGTTTTGGAGTTATGGCCAAAAGAGTATTGACAAACCTGGTTTCATGGAGAAGTGCGACTTACCGCAATCTTTGAACCCTTGAATCTTGAATCTTTGAATCTTAGGGCCACTAACTCAATAACATATTCAAAAATCTGAACTACACCACGTTTTGTAGGGCAAAACCCCCCATTGACTGGACTATGGTGCAAAAACCGATTTACGACAACGCAGATGGTGATATTGATACTCTTATCGAAGACCTACTACACTTCTTCCAAAATCACCAATCGTGTAAAGATTATAATTGTGAAGAAGTGGGACTATACGAAGCCGATATCTTTAACACGGCACAAACAACAGGGCTATTACGATTAGTTCAATTTTTTTTTTTTTTACTATCATCCCAGAGTATTTACAATATGTTTTTAGAAAAACAATAAGTAGGGGAACCTGGGGAGGGTTGATACTATGGGAGGATTGATACATATTTAAAAGCCGCGGTATTTATTCTTAAATTGAATATTTGTCACTAGAGTGTGCTAGATACTTCGTTAATACACATTTGTATACAAAATAAGTTAGTGTAACGTGCTTTATAGATTAAGTGGAACTAAAAGTTTATTTTAAGTGAATTATTTATCATTTTTATGAGGTATGTGGAAATATATTACAATGAACTTATCAATAATTAGCGAGTGAATTATATGTCAGTTAAATTATCGTTATTTTGGCTTTGTTTTCATATATTTGTTGAACTCATTTCGTAGGTTATGTTTTCGTAGTTCAACATTTCATTTTTTGTTAAACATAAGGGAGCTTTGATACAGTACGTACTGGGAGGTTTGATACGTGTATCAAGGCTCCCTGGTAATGTATCAGTCCTACCTAATAACGTTATTTACTTCAGAAAATGCCTTTTAAGTGGAAGAAAAAAACAGAGAGGATGCCAGTATCACCTAAAAGAATGAAAAAAGCAGTTGAAGAGGTGGCTAATCAATGTTGTAAACTTCGTTCTACTGCGAAAAAATACAGTATTGATAAAATGACGCTAAAAAGATATGTAGAAAAATTTATCAGAAATGGGGAGAAAGAAACATTTCAGCCAAATTTTAAAAGTGGTCAGATTTTTAATAACGAGCAAGAAAAAGAGTTAGGAGAATATTTACTAAGAGCTGCTAATATGAATTATGGATTAACTACTAAAGAAACTCGTGAGTTAGCTTATTTGTTTGGAAGCGAAAATGGACTTAAATTACCAGAAGGTTGGCACCAGAAAAAAATTGCTACATATGATTGGTTACGTGGATATATGACACGTAACAGTTATCTATCTTTACGTACTCCCGAAGCTACCAGCTTGAGCCGGGCTACAGCATTCAACAAACACACCGTTAAGCAATTTTTTGATCTGCTTCGTGAAGTGCTTGTTCGTGAAAGCTTTCAGCCAGAAGCAATTTATAATTGTGACGAAACAGGTGTTCAAACGGCTCACAAACCTCGCAAAATTATTTCTAAAAAAGGTCAAAAGCAAGTATCGAAAGTTACTTCTGCGGAGAGAGGAACAACAGTTACTGTATGTTGCGCTGCTAATGCAGCTGGTAATTCAGTACCGCCCTTTTTTATTTTCCCACGACAAAATACACAAGACTATATGACATCAGGCGCCCCACCAGGTTCACAAGTTGGAGCGCATACCAGTGGTTGGATGACCGAGGAGAATTTTGAAAAATATTTGCTTCATTTCATTAAATTTACAAAAAGTTCTATGGAAAACAAAACACTTTTAATTTTGGATA
Organism: Malthinus flaveolus; assembly: GCA_950108345.1. Classification (NCBI taxonomy): domain Eukaryota; kingdom Metazoa; phylum Arthropoda; class Insecta; order Coleoptera; family Cantharidae; genus Malthinus; species Malthinus flaveolus. Next base: position 17,855,138 of record OX467285.1, read on the forward strand.
ATCATCGGAGTCATATGTCCCCTAATGGTCTTGATACATGCAAGAAGAATGGAGTAACTCTTCTTACATTACCGCCCCACACTAGTCATAGATTACAACCATTAGATGTTTCTGTATATGGACCTTTTAAGAGTTATTTTAATGAAGCATCAGACAACTTCATGGTGGCTCATCCAGGGCAAACAATATCCTTAAAAAACATAGCAAGTCTTGTTGGAAAGGCTCATCCAAGAGCCTTTACACCTACAAATATCATCAAAGGATTCGAAAATACTGGAATATATCCATTCAATCCAAATATATTCTGCGATTCAGACTTTCTTTCTTCATCCGTAACCGATAGGCCAAACGTTCGTACTGAAGATGAATTAATAAATTTAGATATCGCAGGTCCTTCTGGTATTGATAAAATTTTAAGAACTCCAGAAAAAGCACCTATAAATATTTCAAAGCCATCGTTAAAGAGTCCGGAAGAAATACGTCCATTTCCAAAGGCTCTACCCCGGAAAAGGCAAAGTGGGAGAAAACCCGTAAAAACAAAAATTTTAACTGATACTCCTAATATGGCAGAAATAAAAGAAGATTATGAAATACGACAGAAAAAAAAAGATACAAAAAATGTAAAAAAAAGGGTTTTTGCAGAGTTTGACAAAATTAAAAAAATAAAGAAACATAAACCACTTCTAGATGATACCGACTCGGAAATATCAATAGTGCCGTCTTCAAAGTCGTCCGAAATAACAGATATTGAAGAACAGATAATAGACGAAAGAGAAGAAGAAAATTTTATTAATGGGATTATTGCTAAAGATGATTTTGTTCTTGTTAAGTTTGCCGGTAAGAAAACCGTGAAGCATTATGTTGGTCAGGTGATGGGCATAGAAAATAATGACTATTATCTCGTGAATTTCATGAGGCGTAAATACCCTGGATATTTGTTTGTTTTTCCTGTTGTTGAAGACACTGCAATAGTGCAAGAAGATGATGTTATAAAATTGCCAGCCCCTTCTCAAGTAGGTGGTACAGTAAGAGTTAATAAAACATTAAGATTCAGTATCAATTTCGAAAAATACGAAAATGTCAATTAATATGTAAGTTTTGTTATTCGTATAAATAAATATAAACTTTTCTACATAGTGTATCATTTCTCCCATATACCTGTATCATATCTCCCATACTATGGGAGCTTTGATACAAAAATAAAATTTAACAAAAAACGTATTTACAACTATTAATATTAACTCTACCCTAATACTATTTTGGCAATAGAAGGTGTAAATGTTTTTCTCTATGTACGTAACGTTTCATCACTCTAAATGCATTTTGGGCTTTTTTATAATTGATAATGTAAAACGTGTATCAACCCTCCCCAGGTTCCCCTAAATGTTATGTACAATCAAAAGTCAGGTAGGTAATTTTCCAATGAACTATACCTTTAATACGTTAATCTAAATAATAAAACATTCACACTTAGATTAGTTTGAATACTGGGTTTTTATTTATTTCACTAACACTTTCACTTTTTGTTTATAAGGTCAGTTGTTGTGGTCCTTTTTAATCTACGTTTAATGTTTGTGCTTTTTATTAATATTCTTGTTGACTTATTGGGGTGTACACTGATTCTTTTATGATAATTAGCACCGTGTCTGTCGATTTCACTTTTTATGGTCTCAATATTTAGATCATTTCTTATTAAGTAGTTAGGAACGAACCATGGTGCGTTTACTATTTGGCGAAGTACTTTAGATTGGAACCGCTCTAGGATTTCAATGTTGGAGCTGGAAGATGTTCCCCACAGTTGGATACCATATGTCCATATGGGTTTTAGTATAATCTTATAGATAAGCAGTTTATTTTGTATTGATAATTTTGAGTTACGATTCATTAGCCAGTACATTTTTGTTAGCTGGAGGTTTAGCTGCATTCTTTTCATCCATATGTGACTTTTCCATGTCAATCTTCTGTCAAGATGCATACCGAGATATTTTACGGATTCTCTTTGGGGAATTTGCTGATTATTGATTTGAACAGGTGGACAGGTTTCTTTATTTAATGTAAATGTAACGTGCGTTGATTTGCTCTCATTTGCTTTTATTCTCCATTTTTTTAACGATCGTTGGATTTTATTTAGATTTATTTGGACGAGTTCTGATGCTATCGATGGGCTTTTGTGAGATGCTAGAATGGCGGTATTATCCGCAAAGGTTGCAGTGGTCATATTTTCCATTACAGGTAGATCAGCCGTAAATAGCAAGTAAAGTATCGGTCCCAGGACACTGCCTTGTGGAACTCCAGATTTTATCGAGTATAATTCTGTATACTCTTCTCGTAGTTTGACTCTGTAGTGTCTATCGACTAAGTATGACTTGAGGAACGTATAGATGTCAGGTGGGAACATTTTTTCGGCTATTTTATTCACTTGCTCTATTGTGCTGTGCTTCTCCCTGAAACCGAACTGGTGTTCAGGTATTAGTTTTTTGTTTAAAATTATTGGTTTCGGCCTTTTATAAAAGAGGCTTTCGAGTATCTTCAACATAACTGGCAACAAGCTAATGGGCCTGTATGAATCGGCCTTCTCTGGTTCTTTACCTGGTTTAGGCAGCATTATAATTTCAGCAACTTTCCATTGCTTGGGAAAATAATGTAATCTCAGCGTAGCATTATAATATATTATGGTTAGTAGTCGGATTATTTTTCCGGGTAGTTCTTTCATTATTTTGCCGGTAATAAGATCGTATCCAGGTGATTTTTTCGGGTTGAGGTCTCTTGAGATTATTTGTTGCACCTCCCGAACTCTGAATTTCTTCAATGGACGGTCCATCTGAAATGGTGCCTCCAGGAAGTCAGCAACACCCTCGTCACCCTCTTCACTTTCTGAGGGAAACGGCGTAAAGACATTTTGTAGATGTTCAGCGAAAATTTTTGCTTTAGTTTTATCTTCTCGGGCCCAGCTACCGTCGCTTTTACGAATTGGTGGGATAAATTGCTGCGGTCTTCTAAGCTTTTTTGTGGCTTTCCAGAGGGAATAATCGGTGGCCTCTGTTGATGTTAGTTGCTCTAGGTATCGCTCTATGGATGAGTTTTTTTCTTTGTTTATAATTTCTTTGAGTTCTTTTATGGCCTTATTAAGTTTGTGTTTGTCGTGGGGGGATCTTGTTGCTTGCCATTTTTTCCTTAGTAGCCTTGGCATCGGGTACATTGGGGTATGTCTCGCTTTTTGTGCGGAGGTTCAAAACTAACTACTGTGTGAAGCAGTTTTTTGATTTTGTAGATGTCTTTGTTGTTTTCGTTTGCGGTGAGTTCGATGAAGAATAATGGCAGCGGCTTTTTTGTGGTTTTTTGCTCAATGTTCACAATTCTTATAACTTTGTGATTGTTTGCTTCTATTTCTTTACGCACTTCTTCTGTTTCGACGCTTGGATGCATGTTTCTTAGAACAACCTTGAAGGTTTTATCCTCTTTTTTTTGATAAGTGTGAAATTCCGTATTTTTGTTTTTTAAAGCTTTAATGATTGGCAGATACTTTTCCGGGCAGCTAGGTTGTATCTGGACTTGGTCATTAGGTAGAACTTTAATGGTATAATTGCTTTTAGCAACCGATTCTAGTAGTTCTTGTAGCGGACGAATATACTTTACGCCGCTTACAAAGATTGGTGGCGATTTTATTGTTTTTTGTAACAAAATTTGAGGGTTTGGTTCTGTAGGATCATTTATTTCTTCTAGCGGTTCAAATGAATTCGAAGTGGCAGCAGGATCATTTAACCAGTAATCTTTGATAAAGGATTGTCTTTTGGGTTTATTTAGTAGCTCTGGGCTGTTCCTAGTCCTTTTTCGATTTTGCACTGTATGTGTATTGTTCCATTTTCAGCATTTTCTTGATCAATGTTTATTGATTGCGATGTAGTAGGTTCATTTATCAGTGGAGGTTTTGGATTATTGACGGTCATGAGAATTTTATCCAGAACATGATCATGGCTTTTTAGGAAGGCCATAAGGCCGTATTTTTGTTTCCCTACAAATTATTTTATGTACACCTTGTTTGATGTTTTTAAAATAAAAAATAAAAAAAACTGGACTAAATGCTCAAGCGATATTTATACTAACGTAAATACATTTTTATTAGTTGTAACGATGTGGTTTTTATACGGCTGAGTTATATGAATCCCAAGATTCAAGCTCTGAGCTGCCCCCAAATCCGCATCGTTTCCATTTTCTTTTCCTTTTTTTGGCTTGTCACTGCATTCCCCATGTCCCTGATGTCTTTTGTACTTTGAATTTCGTCCGTTAGGCCTTCGGCCATTTTTTTCATTTGTTAATTTTCCCCATTCTTACCGTAACTTACTCTTAATTATTGATTTCGACGTCAAACTTACCCTCTTCACCGACTGAGCGACGCTAAAGGGAGATTTGGTAAGCTACCGATTTTCCCGCTTACAAATGGCATAACCCTACGCCCGCCCGGATCTTGGCCTTTGGACCGCGGTCCAAGTCGTCAACCTCCTCCGCCGTCCCGTCGAGGAGCCATGGGATTACCCCGGAAGGCAGCAAATACCCAACCGCCTTGAGGCCTATTAACCTGGCACCGCCGTCGACCCCGAAACCCGACCAACCGCAAGAGATGAAGACAATACCAGCCCTGATTTATGTATGAATAAGTCGCCAGGTAGGCCCGAGAGGATCACCATTTCAACCCCCAAGAGAGTTACAGATCGAGGTCAGTAACGAGCGGGCCGCCGTATCCTCGTCCCTGCCGGCGCGGCGAAGGGTTTAGAATGTCTTCTAAACAAATTCTTTTTGAGCGCAAAATGCAATTTTTAAATAAATTTAAAGTAAATAAACATCGCCTCCCGAGTGCAAGACTACGATATCTGCTAAAAATGCAAAAATAAAGTTTTAATGGTTATGGACTACATTAGGCTTGATACGTCAATGCAAAAGAACGTCATCTCGAAAAAATTCGTTAAAGCTGTATTTTAATAGATAAGTTGGTCTAACACCGGAGAAAATAGTGAATAATTCTTAGTGTAAAACCACAACTCATATAAGTCACTCTTGCATAAACTCGTAATGAGTGTGGATTGTAGTGTTTTGAATGCAAGAGTACGTTATCAGTACGTAAGACTCGAACATCGTGCATTTTGTGTTGTATTGTGAACAGTGAACAGTGTTTATTTGTGTTCTTTAAAGTTTTGAATAATTTAAATTAATTTATTGTGCTAAGTGCGAATAAAAAGGCCGAAAATGAACAATAAACTTCCCTCTCGTGGCCAACTAATGGTAGACTTAGCTTTAAAAGTAAGTTTTATTTCTGTGCTACAGTAACCTAACTTTTTGTCTTCAAATGTTTTCAGTTAAATATTCTTAACATTATGGCTTTGTAAATTTTTACTAAGTACTTAAAATAGATTGCATAATTTGTATTTACATTGCAGGGTAAATCTACTGCAATTGCACCAACCCCACCAACTATAGTTTTCTTGGAAAACGTCTCTCCAAATTTTGAAATAATGAGCTGTTTTCCAATGGAAAATGAATTGGTTGCTCTTATTCCGTCACACTCGTTAGATGATAAAGTTACTGATTGGCTAGAAAAAGAGTTTACTGAACTTACATCAGTAAGTTCCGAAGTCATTATAAACTCCAAGAATGACAAAGTGAACGACAAATCGCTTATAACAGTAAGTTCCAAAGCCATCAATAATTTTAAGAATGACGAAGTGAACAAAGAATCCAGTATAGGAGAGTCAAGCGATGTAGATGATAGTGTAGCTGATAAAAATTACACTCCTAACAAAAGCCTTGCTACATCTACTAGTAGCGAAGCAGATACTACTGCTATTGTTGCAAATGTGATTCAAGAGCACGTTGAAGAGATACGAACTGATAATAATAAAAACAACAACGAAAATAAGAAAAAATCTCGAAAGAGAGTTCGAAATGAAGGCAAGTGGACGAGAAATGTTAAAAAAGTTAAAATAAATACTGGGAAGCCCCTTGAGAGAAAAGACGGAACTTTAAGACGAGGACGATCTTTGAAAGCAGGCTGTAAAGGCCTTTGCAAACTTAAATGCAAAATTCCAGACCCAGCGAGGAACGAAATTTTTAACTCTTTCTGGAAAATGGGCGATATCACACGGCAACGAGAATTTATCAGCCGTCATATGAGCGAAGTCCGACCAAAATACAGACGATTGGTTTCTGGCAGCAGTAGAAGTCTGAATTATTCTTACCATTTTCACGTCAATGAAATAAAGATAAGGGTTTGTAAAAAACTATTTATGAAAACGCTAGATATCGGAAACACCATGATAAAAACTGATGAAAAAGTTTAAAGACGGATTTCTTGAAGGTGAACAACGTGGTAAGCACGGAAATCAATCAAAACTGAAACCTGACATTCGTCTTGGAATGAGAGGACACATCGAGTCGATTCCGAAGGTAGAATCTCACTATCGACGAGCAGATTCGACGAGAGATTATATCGATGAATCTCTAAACATTTCTACTTTATATCGATTATACGTTGACAAATGCCGTTCAGAAAACAAACCGTACGGGAAGAAGCATGTATATCGCACAGTTTTCAATACCGAATATAATATAAGTCTTCATAAGCCTAAAAAAGACCAATGTTCTTTATGTGAAAAGTACAAAAATTCTACTAATGAAGAAAAGGAACTACTGAAAGATGAGTTCGAGTGCCATATAATGGAAAAAGATTTATCTCGCTTGACAAAAGAAAGCGATATTAAATCAAAGGATGCGTTAGTTGCTATTTATGATTTTCAAGCAGTGACACAGCTACCTTTGGGGGAAGTTTCATGTTTTTATTATAAGCGAAAGTTAAATACCAATAACTTTACAATTTATGATGCAACCAACAAGAAAGGGTACTGCTACATGTGGCACGAAGGGCAATGAAGTAGGCAGTTGTATCATTAATTTTCTTAAATCTAGAAATGAAGAAAATATCATTTTTTATTCTGATAACTGTCCCGGGCAGAATAAAAATAAGTTTATTATATCGGTTTACTTGTACTGCGTCCAGGTTTTGCAAACTAAATCAATTCGGCATAAGTACTTGGTGTCTGGCCATACGCAAAATGAAGGGGACGGGATGCACTCCTGCATCGAGCAACAAAAGAAGAGGGCACTAAAGTCTGGACCTCTTTATGTGCCTGCCCAAATTGTAACGATTGCTGCTTGCTCAAAAAAAACCGGAAACTCCTATTCGATTACAGAAATGGACACTTCAGATTTTATTGACAGCAAGCAGTTATGCACAGACATTGGCAACAATTTCTCCTGCAACACAGAAGGGGAAAAGTTGTTTTGGAGTTCGGTCAGAGAATTTAAAGTTGAGAAGCAATCACCTAGAGTGATTTTTTACAAAACTTCTTTTGGGCAACTAAATTATGACAAATTAGATTGTAGTCGCAAATCCATACGCACAGGTGAACCACATCTGACCCTAAAAAATGCTTATGCCAACCCTCCCAAAATTTCGGAGCTCAAGAAAAAAGATTTACTGTCCCTGTGTAAGGAGAACTTGATACCAAAGACATACCACTCATTCTACAATAATTTGTAGTAATTTTGTAAATGAAATTAATTAAAATAAATAAAACTGTTACTAACATTTAAATGGTAATAATTTTTGTGAAAAATTAGTTTTAAAGTACCACTGAATATTTAGTTATTTTTTGTAAAACAACACAGACGAATTCTAAAATAATTAACTGAACTCCAAAATCTTTTCCTTTTTGAACGTGCAAGACCAAGCTATGTGCTAAAAACCAATAAAAAAACCTTTTTTTTTAATTACGAAAACAGGCAATAAAAGTTACTTGCCAACCAGTAAATGTACCGCCAAAATTTGTCATTTTAAAATTGCACTTGCAAGTAACAATGATAAGAAGAAATCTCGAAACAAAGAAACCTAATTTTCTCTAAACTATCATCATCGTAGATATAGTAGTATTGCACTTAGGAGGCGACATATTCTTTTCGGTGCTGTCTCAGACACACTGAGAAAGCAAGATAAAGTGAAAAAGTGGAAAGAAATGGCCATATTAGGCCAAAGAATTTGTTTAGTTCCCCCAGCTAAAGAGTTAACGTATGTAAGAGATACCGTCTGGCAAAATAAATAATATATTACTTACTTTTGGTACGTACTGCTCTACCTTAAATTGATAACGCCAAGAAAACCGGGACTGGCGGAACGGGAGTATTAACGGAAGTTGATATCACAATCATACGAGTGCTGGCGTAACCTGGGAAATATTTTGCAAGCTAACAGAGGATTTAATCAAGCAACTAATTCCAAAAATTGGTCTTCTAATTACATTCTTGCAAAAATATAACGATAATTTTAAAGTAGATACTAATGTAATATTAGATGCCAATACTCCTGTGGTATTCGCAAGTGTGTTATCGTCAGTAATTCCTTCCACTTCGTCCAGAATAGAATCAACAAAATCTCCAATACAATCAACTTCATCAGATTCATGCCAAATATTTGGTGGTTGTTGGAGTGATGCAGTAGTTGGATTAAGCGATTCTGATATGGTAAAAACTCCAACCTACCAGCAAAAGGTAGCCTGTGCAAAAAGCACAGGGTTTGAAGATCTATTTAATTCCACAACCAGAGGAAAAATTTTAAGTTATAGTTATAATAAAAATAAAAGATTTTCTAGCGATGATCGAAATAAACTAGTCAAATTAGTAATCGAAAATGAACTCTACAATAACTATAATAAAACTGTAACATCAGACAGATTAAAGAATTGGCTCAAGGAGTTTATTATTACAAGAGGTTTATTTTATCAAAAGCACACTCTTTAAAAACTTTTCTTAAATTTAGCTGCCCAGAAAAAAATTTGTTTGCATCAAAGAAAGTTAATTCGGTTGGCAAAAGATTTTTCTGGCAGCCCCAGCCAGTGGTTGCAATATTCATATCAACTTATTAATTATAAATGTTCTCTTTTAAATGTTCTTGTAACTGTTAGTTGCACAAATAAATAAATAATGACAGATTTAAAACTCCGAACCTTCGGAAACGGGGTATACAATCGTTTTCAGATTTTATATCCGTGGTTAGTGAAAAACCAATCTCTTTATTGTTTGCAAGCTTAAATTAAATACCTTGAAAATTTACATAACTGGACTTACCGACTTATTCACGGCTGTTACAGATATCGTAGTTAACCGAACTTCACTGATTTAAAGCCTAAACACCGTTTTCTGGTCCTTTATCCAACACCTCTGGAGCCGACCAAATTGGATTATTAAAGTTTAAAAAGCTATCATTTTTGAATTTTTAAAATTAGACCTTGTTTTTAAAAATAATTTATGTTTGGCACAACTGCACTTGCTAACGTAACTACACTTTGTGACAATAAACAAAGAACCAATTCGTACGTGTTCAAATTTAAATTCTAATATCCCGAATAACGGAAAATATGGTAAATTAACCAGTCAAACTGAGTCAGTTCTTTTAGATACATGCAATACTATGTGTAGGGTATTGGAAACACAGCCGAAAATGTGCGCGTAGCGTATATATATACAGAAAATAAAAGAATTAATCACGTACCAAAAACTCTTAAAAGTATTATAGGTACAAATCCTAAACCACCTAACATTCCTAATGTAAATGAGCAGTTAAAAAATACAACCGTAACTGAAGGTAGACCAAAAAGGCTAATAGTAAAACCTGCACATTTCAAAAATTTTATTTTAAGTTGCAATAATTAAAATGTTATGTTTATGTATTATGTTTAGCAATAAGAAATTATTTGTTCAGTTTATATTAGTTCTAAGATTAAATAAAAGATTTAAAAGGGAGAAATGTAGGGTACCGGAGACAGCCGAAAATGTGCGCGGTAGCGTCACTTCTGTTTGGCATGTTAAGTGTGAAACATCTTAAATAAACTTACTTAAACAATACTTGTATAATTGATTTGCTTTACCACACACGATATTCCACTATGTTAGAGCTTATTGACCATCTTCTATCGAGTGACGATAGTACGAAGTACGTTTTATTAGGAAAATTTCAAACAGATCTCTTAGAAGCCAGATTTGGTCAGTACCGTCAGATGAATTGAGAAAATTATCATATTTCGGTACAACAAATTTTGGATTCGGAAAAGAAACTTAAATTAATTTGATTAAATTACTATCAGCACTTGTAGGAGAGTATCGCGTTCGAGATTTACTTTTACAATGCCATGAAGCATCCTCAGAAGAAAATGATAAAAGTAACATCCGAGATTTTATGAGATTTAGAAGATATTCATAAAGTTTATGCAGAAGCCGAGGTGTCAGCGGATGATTTCAAGGTTCTAGTTTTTATTTGCGGGTACGTAGCTAAAAAAACATAGAAAAACGTCAGTGTACGACGTGTACAAAGCTGTTACTTTTGGACCAAACTATGGAACTCGAAACTAAGGCGGAAAATTCGTACTTACAAGAACTAAGTAGAGGGGGTTTAAAGTGGCCAAGTGATTTTTCTATGGAAATTATCACCATATGTTTTAAGTTCTTCAAACTCTGTATTACTGAAAAATATGAAAAACAGCTAGTGAAAACCAACAATCAAAGAGACGTTTTCCGATTTTAAAGAAAACATGATAAAGGAACTAATCCCAAAAATAGAAAGCCGATTAAAATTTTTAAAAAATTATAGATTATATTCTACTCCAGTAATTATCTATTACAACGTTGTTGATCATATTGAAAAGGTTCGGATATAAATTCGGATATAACTGTAACAGTTGATACCATTGATAGGATTGGCGGAAATTCACTTGTTTCCCCAACATCTACACCTAGCGGTTCAACATGCGAATGTAATTATGATTAACCAAATAAAATATCATTGCAATCACCAAACCTATGTTTTTAGTTAGTGATTGTTTTTATTCTGAAGATGCTACTGTTGGCTTAACTGTACAAGAAATTCAAAATACTCCAGTAGCTCAGTATCGCAAAAGATGTGGTGAAAAAGTCCAGCGCATTTTAAATAAATCTCAAAAAGGAAAAATGATTTTATCTTTCTATAAAATTAATAATCGTCTTGAATCGTCGAACAGAGATGGTGTTGCAGAATTAGTTATTGAAACAGAAATTGAAGATAACGCCGATTAATCGGTAATAAATTTTTGTTTTATAAATAAATTTTGTGTCAGTGTTGCCTTCGTTACGATAAGAAAAAATGTAATTTATATTTTCTGGTTTTGTTTACGAGACAAATTTTTCTTGAACAGAAAAAGGGCTGCAAACGGCCATATTTTCGAAACAGGCAGTGGGAAACTGTTTCGAAAATTTTATAATACTCAAAAACAAAATGAAAATTTCTGGATTATTGGGCTCGAAGTCTTCTGAAGCTTAAGGTTCAAATTTAAGTAATAATGATAATAACTACGAAACACGTAATAATGAATAGGTATAATTAAAATTGGTGTACAATTACATTTTTGTTTTACAAACTAATTACAAATTAAAAAACAATTTTTTTGTAAAAACACCCTTTCTTAAGGAAGAATTAAACAAGATAAATGCACTTTTAGACTACATTATTTGATCTTAAAGCTGCAGATAGATATTTAAGAATTCTTTGCTCTTTAACCCTTTCAAGCACGCTGGTACATTATTTGTATCATTTTTTTAAAAACAGGCGCTGCACGCTGGTACAATATGAGTACCACATTAAAAATAACATTTACCATGTTGCATGAAAGCACAAAATACGTACCACCTCCAATATAGTACATGTGAGGTCTAACGTACACTTTAATCGGAATAGGTTTTGACTAAGCTATGCAACCCTTTTACAACTGAACGCAGTATGAAGTGGAAAAATTAATTTTTTACTTTTTGCGAATTTTATCTTTTAAAGAGAATCGTTTCAAAAAATCATTTTTACGCATATCTCTAGTCAGAAGGTTATCACTAGAGATAACAAAAAGTTGATGATTAATAATCAAGAAAAAGTTTATTAATTTCTGTTTTAAAAAATTAATTATGTAATACAAGTCATAAAAGAAAAATTCTAATCTTCTGAATTTTATGTTCAAATTGTTGAGTATATAAATTGAACGTTGCTATCAATAAATTTCAGTTTACTCAATAAGAATAAATGAATATATTTTGCTTTGGCCCGGTCATTTTATGCTCAAGTTTCTGCATGTTTTAACTTTCTTTATACGTAAAGTAACATTTTCAAATAGACAATTTTTATACATTTTATGCACTTGGTAGCTAGCAATCTTTGAAATTTATTTTGTTTTTAAAGTATAAAGCGATTTTTTGGAAATCTAACGTTTTGAAGAATCGCTTCCTCGAGGCTCGTTAATATCTAAAACTCGTGGTTGGAGGAGCAACAATTTTTCTTTTATTGTTTCCGTAACATACCACATTTGATAGTTCTCGGATTAATATTGAATAGAAACTAGAAACATACCATGTAAAAACCTAGGTAGAGAAATGCGTAACAAAAGCTGTTTGTTTGCGAGGGAAGCGCTCTTGTGGGAAGCAACAATAACCTCGCTTTTCTTGTCACAAGGGACGATAGAAGGATGGAGAAGGAAAGATACAAACAAATTAGAAAAAGGTATCCGGAACTTTCCGAAATGTTAGAAGGTGAAGTCTATGTAGGTCTATATAGTCTATATGATAGAATGCAGAAAGACTAGGAAAGGCGGCAACGGGGAAGAAAAAATTAAAGTTATCTTTAAGCTCCAACCTAAAACAGGGGAATTAACGGAGATAATAAACACCTTTCGACACTTAAAGGAAAACGGAAACGGAGCTGAAATTTTGCACCTATAAAATTAGTACCGCAATCTGAATGAATAACTAAACAAGGACCTCGACGCACTACGAACCGCTTAAAGGCTGCTAGAAACGTTGAAGTAGATAAGTCCGACGCTAACTCTAAATGAGTAGCTTTTATGTTGAAACACACGAATAATCTAATATAAGCTTTCTTTGCTCGAACACCTCTACCACGGCTCATAGATACTAAAAATGGACCCCCGGCTCATAGATACTAAAAATGGACCTGCATAATCAACTCCCGAATACAGAAAAGAGGTTTAGCTTGCTGAACCCTTTCAGCGGATAAGTCGCCCATGAGGGGCACGAGTAACATAGGTTTATGTCGAAAACAAAAATTGAATTTTTGTAAAATGCTTTTAACTACTATGCTTCGACCGCCTAATATCCAAAATTTCTGTCGTAAAATAGACAGCACAAGGTTTGGACCTGTATGCATATTCGTTTGATGTGTATGATTTATGATTAAATTTACAAAATTATCTTTTTTAGGAAGCAAGGATGTCGATGATTAAATGATAATGTCGAATGAGATAATCTTCTTCCAACTCTCAGTATACCGTCTTGTGAAAAGGGATTTAGTTTTTGAATAGGACGTGAACATAATTTTTGTGTATTAATATTAACACTACTTCCGAACAAAAATGAATTTGCTGAATAAATTTTATTAAAAACAATTCTGCTCGTTCTAGATTACTAGGCGTAACATACGAATTTTCTTTACATGACTTTTTAGAAAAGGCAAGAACGTAGACCTCAAAAGTTTTCGATAATTAGAAAATTTATCTATTAAACTACGTACAGGGTGGTCTATCCATTGACTGTAATCTTGATAAAGCCAAGAAGGCCCTTGAAACCATAAAGGATGAGATTTTAGAGCGCGACGGGATACACATTCCGCGGGGTTTTCTAAGCCCTTAACGAGACCAATATTTAGCGTTGACAAGTTTGTAGTAATTTAAATAAAATAACAAATTAAATAAATAATTAAGTGGTGAAATAAATAAATAAATAAAATTAACGTGTACCGTCGTAGAAGTGAAACTAAAAAAAAAGAAGAAATTAAAGCCAAATGGAGAGTAAGGCAATTCAACCTATAGTATTTGCATGCAATCAAGCCGCAAATTGGAACCTGTGGAAAAAAAAATACGAAATTGACGCTACGGCAACGCAATTAGATGAAAAAAGTGAGAACACCCAGTGTGCGCAATTATTACATCAAATGGGAGAAGAAGCCATAAAAATTTATAAATTCATTCACTTTTACGGCCGCGGAGAAAGACAAAATAGGTGTGTTAAAAAAGAAATTTAATAATAACTTTGTCCCGAAAACGAACTTATGAACGTTACAAATTTTTTACGGCGAGACAAGTAGCTGAATCAGTTGAAAAATTCGTTACAAATATAAAAAATCAAGCGCAACAATGTGAATTACCCAACGACTTAAAGGATGACCTAATTAAAACAATGGTAATAATTGAAATCAAAGATGAACCGACAAGAGAAAAATTACTACTGGCGGAAAATTCATCATTACAACAAGTAACTAATTGTTGTAAAAGCATGCATCAAAGTGGTAAGCATAACTAGATACTTCTTAGATACCATTACTTTTATCGTTGTTTCTATTATTTTTAATGAGGAACTTAATTTTGATTTTACATGCCAAAAAAATGCCACCTGTACCAACACAAAATGGACATTGGACAAAGCCATAAGAGCAAAATAAAAAACCTTATAGACAAGCTGTACTAGCTGCACCTTCAACGTTTTAATTAAAAAATATGCCGAGATACGGAGTTCAATCAAGACTTGTTGAAGACCTCGTCCCGCTCCGGGAGAACACGTGGCGATGCGGCGTGTGTGTAAAACTGCACGGAGAAAAAAGATGTTGTTACATTAACAATTATCATGCAGTAAAATAATTGTTGTAGTAGTTATAACAATTTCAATAATAGTAAACACACCTCCTATGCTTTTTATACTACACCAGCTATCTATTGTACTTACGGATTGTTGTACGGCGAATGTAGTAAAATTTACATTGGTGTCTGCAATTTTGACTTACGGGTATGGTTATTTTAACCCCCAACACAGTTTATTTTAAATTTACTAGCACAAAAGTAAAATGAACAACAATATTCTAGTACAATTAACTGAATTAACCATAGGTATTTATACGTATAACGTCATTTTCCGTTCTAGAAGCATTTATTGATAAGGAAATTGGCGACAGCTTGTATCCTTCGAACAGTGGATGCTTCGATTCTTTTATATTTATAAACCAAACGGACACGGCGACACGGACACAGGCAGGGATGTTCCAGCTATTACAATTGTAATAGATCTATTACAATTGATACGACTTTATTACGCTATTACAATGCCGTCAAAATCTATTACACTTTAAATTTTTTTTGTTTATTTTTTACAGTGTACACACAGAAAAGCGTTTTCTTATTTCAAGAGCACCCATAGTCTTAAAAATATTTATTTCGTTCAAAAAAAATTGGATTTGTGGTAAATATATAATCTTGCTTTTAGTTTTTGAGTCTGTTTGTCCCAAGAATTGTAAAATCTTAAATTTTTTTAAAATTCAAATAAGGGATTATCGGGTGAAATAATACAGTACTTTTCTTAAAGCAAATAAAATACTTCAACCAAATATATTCCTTATATTAGGTTAATATAAAGAACTACTTAGTTTAAGCATATATGAATTATACCGAGGTATGATGTATCTTGGTTCAAGTAAATATATTTTTCAAAGAAGCACGCATGTTTTTTATAAATGCAAAAGTAAGCAAAAATATGATGCCGCGCTTATTTCTTGTGTAATGTGTGTGCGTGCGTGTTACGTGTATATTGAAGCATGGAGGCATTATTAATTAAATGGGGACTTCAAGAGTATATACCTGCATTTATAGGTAAGTACAAAATAGTTTTAATAATCCCTTACTTATTTCTGTAAAATAGAACGCACATTTATCGTAAATGATACGGTAACTATATGTTCATTGTTCATTAAAATTGTTTAACGGTCCCGGTCATTTTAAAAAACCGGTCAAAACTCAACTATATTAATTACAAAAATGCAAATTGAATCAAAACAAAAATAACACAAGAATATTATTTATTGGGTAAATATTTGCAAAGGATAGTTGGAGGGGGGCAGGAGAATGTACGATAATCTGTGGCGCCTTATACTGTTTTAATGAATCAGCAAATTTTATTTAAAAGAGCAAATGTGTTTAATTTTTGAGCTAGTCATAAAATGCCCTTCATATCAAGACTTTAATTCATATTGTGAAGTTTTATTATTTTGGCTCGTTTATCTCCAAAAATTATTTTAATAACTATAGTAAGGTGGGTACATTTTTAAACGGCGTCGGCAACTTTACCACAACAATAATGAATAATCTCTTTCTATTCTATTCCTCTATTGATTCTATTGAACCTCTGTGCTCTGTGCAGGTAGCAAAAGTAAAAAACGCCGTTTTAAAACATTACTACCTACCTACAGTGGAACTTCCTTAACTCGAATATTTCTATAACTCGAACTACCATTTAAATCGCAACTCAAATTTTTCGGGGAAGTCCCTAATTATGAATAGTCAGTTAGGTACGTAAACATCTAACTCATGCTTTAATGTCACTTCCCGGACTAATAACGTAAATAACTATTAATTCATACTTATGTTGCGTTTTTAGAAAATGAAATTAATATGGAAAATTTTCAAGATATTCCTATAGAATATCTGAAAGAACTAATAGCGCCGATTGGAAAACGAATGAAATTTCTTAAAGAAGTAGACAAATATAAAAGTCAATCTTCGAACTCTAACGTGAGTTTTTATATTTTATTTGGGAACGAAAGATGATCTTTCTAAATATTACTTATATTAATTTTAGGATTACACTTCAGTAGCCAGTACTAGTACCAGTACTGCTACTACTGTTACAAACGAAGGATTACCTGCTCAGATAGAGACCGAAACGTACCAATATATACCGGTAGAGAATCGCCTCTTGTCGATGACAGACCTGGAATTATTTGTGTTTCCCCAGTTTCCCGATTTCGATCTTACAAACTTGCTACTTAATGCTTCATTTGGTCAAAACATTATTACACATTACGCTAATAATGGCATATTAAGTACATCAAAGAAAAATCAATTAGTAGACATTATAATGAAACATTTATTCCAATACATAGCTAAACAGTAAGTTCAAAGTTCATATGAAATGTTTTTATACTGTATTTACTATCTTGTAGCCGCTTAAAACATGAAGATTATGTAGTAATAGGTAATAAAATAATAACATTATTTCCTAATGAAACCTTAGGTACATATTATGTACCTGCTATCAAAAAAGCTTCTTCGCCAATAGGCAGAAGCATATTAGCTAAAGGCAAGTTGGTAGATAAAGCAAGAAATATGATTTACCTATCAGGTGATGTCGAGGTGAAAGTAAAGAAGAGAAAGCTGTTGATGGAAGAAAACGAAGAAGAGGAAGAAATAGATTTAGGTGCATAGTCAAGTTCTTTTTATGAAGTACTTCTCATGGTTTATTTTTAGATCATTTAATGGAAATAAAAACTTGGCTGAAGCTACGAAGTGAGCCTTGGACCGAGGTAATTGAAAAGTGGCAAGCCACTTTTCAGTTAAGGCAGACAAAGTTTTGCTGTAGGCTAGGAGAATTTATAGAAGAGTGGCCTATACTAAATGATTTACGCGCTCCTACCTTGGTAATTGCTATTATTTAGTCTTATCAATTATTAGTGCATATAGTTACCGATATACCTATTCTTAAGGCTTCATTAACACGCAAATCAATTTTCAGATCGACCTAGATTTTGACCAATTGTATCCTGAAAGTGGCATCAATTTCACCACTAATTGGAATAACTTTTTTAATAAAATATTAAAGAACAAAAAAAATAGTATCACGGATGTTTATGCGTTACAATTAATTGAGTCGTTACAAAATGAAGAAATAGAAATGAAAGGTAAATTTTTATTTTGTATTCTGCATTTTTAATAATAATAATACTAATAACAACAATATTTGATTGGTTATTAAAACTGTTATATAGTACTATATATTTTTAGGTGTCAATGTAGCTACCCAGATTTTGTTATTATCATATTTACTGCCACCAAAAGGTCGAAAAAGTATTGGGAAAAGTCACTGGAAGTTTTCAACTGTTGAGTGCTCGGAGTCGATGGTAATACATGTAAAAGTAAGTTTTAAATTTTAATCGTTGACAATTTTATTCGATAAACTGATACGATAATTTTTCAGCTCGCTTCGGAAATCGAACTTGCAATAGATCGACAAATTCAAAATTCTTCTTTAAAAAAACAAACGCTGCAACCATTTGTTATAATACAAGGTCCAACATTAACAAGTATTCAAACAACCTTTGTGGTTATTGACAATTTGAAATACCAATTTTCATCGTTGGAACAAGATTTTGATTGCTGCTTCAAATTATTTCACGTTTTTCAAGCTAAGTACCCAATACAATCCGAACATTTGTGGACACTCATACAAAGGGGTGTCTATAAAATTAAAACTAAATTTGATAAAAATTTTCCATATAC
Source organism: Malthinus flaveolus (assembly GCA_950108345.1). NCBI lineage: Eukaryota > Metazoa > Arthropoda > Insecta > Coleoptera > Cantharidae > Malthinus > Malthinus flaveolus. Next base: position 17,873,587 of record OX467285.1, read on the forward strand.
CGCCGATATTTTAAAGTTGGTAGAAACTGATTAAGAGTGTTACAATGAAGTGCCTGGAATGCGGAAAAAGTTTATTACAAGTAAATAAGTACATAAATCATATAGAATATTTTCATAACATTAAAAATAATTATCAGTGCCCGGAAAATAATTGTCCTAGAGCTTTTCACAGAAAATCTGTTTTTCGACATCATTTATTAGCCAAACACAGTCATGGTAACTCAAAAATTAAGAGTCCTAAGAAATATTCTTCTATTAATAATGAAAGTAGTAGTTCAAAAAAATCCACGGTAGATGATAAAGATAATATTGTTATCGCAGAAAGTTGTAATGTGAATGAGAATGAAGTAAAATTTGACATGGAAGTAAAATATACAGAATTTAAGACAATGTACAGTAACGCGGTGGTTCTCTTTATCTCAAAATTATATGATAATTACAATTTTACACGTTGCGATGTTCAGAACATTATTGAATATGTTACTCTATTTCTATCTGCTAGTGGTCTTGAAATAATTTATGATTGTGTCAATACTTATTTAGATAATAATATACCTTCAAGCAAGTTAATTTTAAGTATGTTAAAAAATTTCGAAAATCCTTTTACGGACTTAAATACGGATTTTAAAAGGATACAATATTTTAAGAAAACAAATTATTTCATTGAACCTATCAAATACAATTTAGGGATTTCTTCGGATAGAAAATTTGAAGACGGAGAAGTGTCTTTAAAGTTATTGACTAACTGTTCATATACAATTCCAATGCACAAAACACTAAAATTATTTTTGGAGCTACCTAATGTGTTCTCTGATATAATCAATTTTCAAAATGCTTTAAGTTTAAATGAAAATAAGGAAACTATGTACAACTTAGTCGATGGTTCTTTATGGAGAAAAAACTTGCACATATTTACAAATAAAATAGTGTTTCCATTAATATTGTACTTCGATGATTTTGAGACCTCTAACCCATTAGGAAGCCATGCTGGGGTTTATAAATTGGGCGTTATTTACTATTCAATTGCTACCATTCCTCCAGATCACTCATATAAATTAGAAAATGTTTTCTTAGGTTTAATTTTTCACAGTAATGATAGAAATAAATATGGCAATGGTATAACATTTGGAACTTTTGTGCAAGATCTAAAATTACTTGAAGAAAACGGAATTACAATTAGTGTTGATGGTAAAATTAAAAAAGTGTTTTTTTCTGTAACTGCTATTATTGGAGATAACTTAGGAGTGCACTCTATTCTTGGATGCGTCGAAAGTTTTTCGGCTAATAAATTTTGTAGATTTTGTACGTCGTCTAAAGTGGAAACTAATACTCAAATGAAAGTTAAGAATAACTTACGACTTCGGGAAATGTATGAAAATCACTTGTTGGAAGAAAATAGTGGTATCAAAGAACAATGTGTATGGCATAACTTGAAAACTTATCATATGTACGAAAATCTAGTCGGTGATGTAATGCATGACCTATTTGAAGGTGTCCATCGCTATGATATGGCTTTAATTATATCCAAATTTAATGATCAGCATCAAGCTTTCACTTTAGACGAATTAAATACCAAAGTAAAATATTTTTTATACCCTTACAATGAAAAAAATATTCCTCCTGCCATAAAAATTGATCATTTAAGAAAAGGGTGCATTATAATGTCTGCAAATGAAATGTTGCTTCTTGTCAGAAATTTTCCACTGATCATTGGAGAGAAAATACAACCAATTAGTGAATTATGGAACTTTTTTTTAGTGTTACACCAAATCACTGAAATTTTAATATCACATGTAATATCCAAACATATGATTGAATTGTTAGAATCTCTAATTACTGAACATCATACAAAATATTTAAAATTGTTTAACACAAATTTAAAACCGAAGCATCATTTCTTATTACATTACCCACAAATTATTAGAGCAATGGGTCCACCTATATTTTATTCATCAATGAGGTACGAAGCAAAACATAAAGATTTTAAAACAAATGCTCATAATGTTAAAAGTCGAGTAAACATTCCTCACACTTTAGCAATTAGAAATCAACTTAAATATTGCTGATATTGTCAAAATTCACATGAATATTTGTTAAAATCAAGTGCAATTTTGACTCTGTTTAGACACGTCCCTGATCCGGAAAAATCTAGTCTTTGATTAGGGGCTGAAAACTGAAAGCAAAGCGATTCGTGAAAAAATCACTATTCCCAAAAAATATTAGTAATGTCAATATGAAATTTTTATATTTATTTATAGAAAATGCAATCGACAAAGAAGCATTTCTTTCATTAAACGGAGATATGATCAAGGAGCTCATTCAACTAGTAGGGCCTCGAATCAAGTTTGTTAAACGACACGATATTTTGGTAGCTCCCGTAGAAACTTTATCGGAAAGTGAAGGATCTAGTATTAGCTCAAGATCAACAGCTACATTTAGCACGTTGTTAGCGATAGCTTGATTGGAGAACTAGAAGGTATAAAGTCTTAATTCTTAAAAATAAAATTGTAATACATACAGGGTGTTTCTCATAAGTGTGTCATAACTTCAGGGACTGTTACAAGAACTCAAAATAAGTCGTTTAACCCCAATTTTCTTACACCGAAAGTTCTTCCATTCAGAGATACAGTGAGTTTTAGCTGAAATTTTCAAATTTATTTTGGCGAAACGAAAGCAGTTGAGAAAATAATTTTTGTGGGGACGCTTTATGTATTTTTAAGTCTATGAGATAAATGTGGTACTTTTGTTTTTCAACTGCCAATATGGCGGATTCAAGATGGCGCTCATCGAAATATTAATAGAATTGCAATAAAATTTTAGATACATGGGTTTCTGGAAAACTCGTCGACATTTCTGATATTAGAATTTCAAAAATTAAAAAGAAAATGACAAACTCATAACCTGAGCAAAAAAAAATTTTTTTTCCAATTTTATTAAAATAAATTATACTGTTAGGTAGGTACTTTCGAATATTGGCTTTCAAACTATTGAGTCAGATTTTCAAAATTTTCAAAACTGCCATATTGGCAGTTGAAAAACAAAAGTAACACATCTATCTCATAGACTTAAAAATACATAAGGCATCTTCACAAAAATTATGTTCTCAACTGCTTTCGTTTCGCCACATTAAATTTTTAAAAATTTGAAAATTTCAGCTAAAACACCCTGTAACTCTGAATGGAGGAACTTTCGGTATAAGAAAATCGGTCAAACGACTTCTTTTGAGTTCTTGTAAACAGCCCCTGAAGTTATGACGCACTTATGGGAAACACCCTGTATATTTTGTAAATGTAGTTGAAAACTATTAATTTTATTCAGGATTACCTTTACCCACATTAAGTTTTGAATCTCAAAACATTAATGTAGATGTAGAGTTAGAGAAGTTATTAAAAACGACCTCTAAAGGGCGGGAATTGACTGCTGTGTATGAAAAAACACAGCAGGTCGATAGATCAAAATTGGCTAGTATAATTATAGAAGCGGAATTAGATAATGACCCTGATAAAAGGTAATTCACTTTGTACTTGGCGCATTTTACATGCTAATTCAATTTTAAACTTTTTTTTTCAGAATAAGTTCTTCCAGATTTTTGGAGCTCGCAAGCGGTATTCAAACGCGTTTTCCGGCAGAGGTACGACAAACATACTACGTGCCGTATAGAAGAGGACCAAACGGTCCACTTGCAGCAAGGGGAATATTGTTCGATAAATATATCAATCGACGAAGGTTATTACGAAAAATTGGACTTTTGGAAAAACATCATCCGCAGTCATCGCTTCTCCAAACTGGTATGTACCTAATCTAATGATTTTTTGTTTCAAATTAGATATATTTCTCGTTTCTTTAGATTCCCCAGTTCCTGAATTAATAGACGAAGATTTACAGTGGTTAAAAAATAACATTGAACCGCTTGCGGAAGTTTTAAAAAAGTGGGAAAATACCTCCACAATAAGGTTGGCAGATACTTGTCCAATATCGGATTACATGGAAAAATTCAAAAGTTTAAAATCGCCGACAGGATATTTATTGGTAAATTAAAAAATTCCAATTAACGGCAAATTAACAGAAAGTTTGTTCCAGAGTAAATTTAAAACCAGTAACAATAGCTTTTTGGTTGGATGGCCAATTGTGGCAAAAAAGATTGTTAGCTTCGCAAACTTGGTCAAAGATCCCATAGTTCAAACTTATTTAGCGGAGGACAAAAATAAAACGTTAATTAGAGAAGGTATTACATAATTATATAAATATTATAAAATGATATTTTTTACCTGAATACTTCAGGAAATATTGAGGTATTGACACTTTTATTATTACCGTTACTGCTTGGAACTACAGCTGTTAAAACTAAAAAATCTGGGAATCACTATAGGCCGTCAAAAGCGGAAGTTCAGAAAAGTTTTTTACTTCATGTGGAGGTAAATAAATGTTGTAGTTAATAGAAATAGTTCTAAGAGATGCAATGAATTTCAGACAGCAGCAGAATTAGAACCCGAATTGGAACAACGTATATGAAAGTTGCAACGATTTAAACTTCAAAACCAACCATTTCCGTCAATTGTTGGACCCTTAGATAAACCGTCATCCAATATAGTGCTGGTCAATAATATCAGATACACATTACCATCAGCTTTGAAAGCAATCGACATTTGCTTTAAATGTTACCATTCTTTCAACGCGCAGTATCCAGCCGATTGTGAGCATGTATGGTTGTTTATACAACGATACGTATACAATATTGAGAGCGTTTCAGACAAACATTATGTAAGTGTAAATAAACTTATTTCAAGTTTGCAGTGTATGGAAAATGAAGTGCTTTAAATGTAATCAAATTTTTGAATCAGCAAGTCGCTTATTTTTGCATTTTAAAATTATACATGGCTTAGAAAGAAATGATATTTATAAATGTAATGAAAATGACTGTGTTAGAGTTTTTAGTAACATTAATTCATTTCGAAAACATATTAACAACAATCATTGTAACACTACCGTTCAGACTGTAAATACAAACACCAATGTAAGATGTGAAGTTAAAAATGATAACATTACTGAGCAAGACTTGATGACCAATATTCTCAAAATTGACAAGAAAAATGGTAATAATATGTTGTTCCCCTCTCCTAATAATAAAATTAATGTGTTTACGGAAACTTCCAAGTTTGTTTCTGCATTATATAACAATTCATTAGAGCCTCGAAATGTAGTCCAATTTGTTGTTGAAAGTACAAGCTCCTTCTTAAAAAATTGCTATCTTCCCAGTATACAACAAAGTATAGTAGATCACTTACAAACAGCGAAATTTTAAATCAAATTAAATTTGCTCTACAATCCAATTCCGACCCTTTTGCGGATCTAAACACAGAATATAAGAGATTTAAATATTTTCAAAACCAAAATTTTTTCATACCACCAGAAAATTATGTAATTGGTCAAAGATTAAAACCTGTTCATAAGAATGGAATAGTAACAATGCAATCTGTGGATGTAATAGGTAAATTCATTCCTCTTCGTAAAATATTGCAGTTTATTTTTGAAATGGATGGATTTATGGATAGCGTGAATCAACATATAGAGTCATTTAAATCGGAAACTTTTATACTTTCAAATATAATTCAAGCGGATCTATGGAAGAATAAAACCCAACTAAGCAAAAAACCAATTTTCCCGCTTTTCCTGTATGTTGACGATTACGAATCTGGCAATGCGTTAGGTTCGCATGCTGGGACTAATAAATTAGGTGCAGTGTACGTATCCGTACCTTGTATTCCACAGCAATATTTGTCGCGACTTAATCATATATTCTTATCCTTACTATTTTATTCTATTGATCGGAAAGAATTTGGGAATAAAGCTGTTTTTTATATTTTAATTAAAGAACTTTCGTATTTAAAATCTCACGGCATAAAAGTTACATTAAATGGATCGCAAGAAAAAACAATTTATTTTGATTTAAGCTTAATTATCGGCGATAATTTAGGATTACATGGTATTTTGGGATTCGTGGAAAGTTTTTCAGCAAATTTTTGTTGTAGATTTTGTAAAGTACCGAAAGCAATGTCAAAAAAAATGCACGTTGAAGATAGCAGTCTTTTTCGAACACACGAAAATTATAGAGATGACTTAGCTTTGAGCAATATTTCACTTACAGGAATTAAAGAATCGTGTACATTTCATGAAATACCTGGATTTCATGTAGTCGAAAATGCTAGCGTTGATATAATGCACGATGTTTTTGAAGGAGTTTGTATTTATACATTCAAACATATATTGCGATATTTCATTTTTAACATTAAAATATTTACGTTACCAACCCTTAATTTTCGTATTCAAACATTTAATTATTCGGATTTTGAACGATCAAATAAACCACCTTTAATTACTTTAGACCATTTACAAAACGGCATTAGAATGTCTGCTGCCGAAATGCTTTGTTTTTCACGTTACTTTGGTCTTATGGTGGGAGATTTAGTGCCCGAAGGCAGTGACGTATGGCGACTTTACTTAAAATTAAAACAAATTATAGAAATAATTACATCGCCAAATATAAGTACTGACCACATTGTTCTCTTAAACACCCTTATTAGTGAACATCATTGTATGTATATGAAATTGTTTCAAGGTAATTTAACACCTAAATTTCATCATATGTTACACTATGGCAGATTGATAAAGCTGGTAGGGCCATTAGTACACTGCTGGTCAATGAGATTCGAATCCAAACACAAAGAGGCTAAAATGAACGTCAACGTGTCTTGCTCTAAGAAAAATATTATTCATACTGTGGCTACAAAACATCAACTTAAGTTAAGTCATTTTCTTCAAAGCAATTATTATTTAAACGAAAAAAAATTTATATTTGGGCCTATTTCTGAATTTAACTGGGATCAATGCCGCCCCTTATACCAATCTATGAAAGATAGATTTGTATGCACAAAATGGGTTAAAGTTAATGGAATTCAATATAAACGTGGTACAGTATTACTTATTGAAAATAATGAATTTTCTCTTCCCAACTTCGGTAGGATAGACGATATTTTAATTGACGAAACTGTTATTATTTTTTCATTTTGTTATTTAGAAAGTTCTTGCTATAATGAACATTATTGTTGTTACGAAGTCAGATTTGAAGAAAAAATTAATAAAATGTTATCATTTGATGAACTGCCTAATAAAACACCCCGTATGCTGATTCAAAAAGATGTTTCTTTTTATGTTCAAACTAGATTTCTAATTTAGATCTTTTAAGAGTTTAAAGTTAATTTTACTTGTCTTTTTGTACCGATATAAATTATAAATATGATTTTCTTTTCGTACTGATAAGTGTTTTATAATAATTATTATTATTAATGTCTTCTTATTTTACTATTTTTTTTATTTTTACTATTGTTTTAAATAAACTATTTAAAAACAGAAAAAGTTCTATAATTTCTTAAAATTAATTCCAAATTTTAGGGGATAAATCTAGCAAAATATCTACTGCAATATATATTGTCAAAGCTGCATAAAAATTGTAGTTGTTTCTACGACTTTTTAATGTATAACTAGCACAACAAATACATAAAAGTAACCACAACTTTGTAGTACACTTAACTACACAAGATTGTCAATATTATTTAAAAATGTTGTAAAAGTAACCATAGTTTCCAATAAAACATACTTATTGAGTAGTAATTTTTACTCTAAAGGCAAATGTAAAGTCAACAACATCGTTGTCGTTGGAACAACATCACCGTAAGTACTATTTACTCGGGCACAAGTTCTTATAACAACAAAATATGGAGTACTTTTTACTAATCATGTTGTTAAAAAATAACCACAGTTGTAGTAAGAGTTACTGTAACCATTTTACAACAAATGAAGTGTAAATTTGACTTACCTTTGGTGTTGTCACTATTTTTGCAACTTATTGTGGTAAATTGAATTGCATTTGCAGTTATTTTAACAACATATTTTTTTCTGTGTGTTAACCGTATGCCAGTCGGTGTCCGCCACCGCCTGCGGACACCTATTTTGTGACTCATGCATTAAACGGTTCATTCGCATGAGACAAAAGTGCCCGATTTGCCAAAAAAGAATGTCGATGAAAACGCTAAGAAAAATTTACCATGTCAAAATTTCAGCAATTATAGGGCCACTGCCATAAAAAGTCTCCTGCCATTATCTGGCCTATGTCCTGCCATTGTCTTGCCATTATCCTGCTGTTATCTTGCCATTCTCCTGCCAAAATTTTAGAAAAAATAAATGTTCTACAATGCCTGCGGCCACCTATATTGCGAGGCGTGCATAAAACGCTTTATCAGAATGAAACGGCGCTGCCCAATCTGTAGAAAAAGAATAACTATTAAAAACTTGAGGAAAATTCACTACGTTAAAGTAACATGTCGAATTTATTAGTATGGTTCCTAACACAATATTTAGATTTCAGGTATAATAGGGCCACTGCCATAAAGTCGCATTATCTCCGTTCTCCTGCCATTAGGAAATACTGCAAAAAATTTTATAATAAACTTTCTACATTCTATTTTATAATTAATAATGATTAGTTGCTTTTTTATACCATAAATTAAATATATTAAGGAGAGAAAAATTTGCCGACCAAATCTCGGGAATCGAACCCAAGACAGCCATTTCCGGCGACTGCTCAATACCACACTTCTTCAACTAAGTGTGACAGGCCTTTATTGGAGCGAATATACCATTATTTAAATTGAACATTGAGAATTTAAAATCTTTTTTAGAAAAGCATTTTTAAATAAGACTTCCTGAGGAGTCGACTCTCAGAAAAAATCATGCACCAAAGTGTAATAAAATGAACTTGTTAGGTACTTTTTAATTTTTTGTAATATAATGTTTAATTTTTTGTATAATGTTTAATTTTGATAAAAACGCTTATTTTTGAAATAAATTTTCTAAAAACAAACTGCCTATTTTTGAATAAAGTAATGCCTAATTCGAAGTTTTTGTGACTTATTTATGCGGCTTTTTTTTTCAATTTTTAAGAGCCTAAAATCCGCTCTCTAAATATAACATAGCTACTCTGTGAGCTACGAATACAGCCCATCTTGATGGAGGAGAGCTAATCCAATGTAGAAATACTTCAGAATCAGAATAAGCATAAATATTATTGATATTTACACGACTACTAATATTATCTAAAACTAAACGCATCAGACGGGATAATACTGCAGAGCATAGCTCTAAACGTGGTATGGATAGGGTTTTCATTGGTGCGACTTTTGATTGAATTAGATTCACCGAAATGCAATTAATATTTAAACATCTTGCGTAAACTACGGCACCATACCTCTTGTTCCGAAGCGTCAACGAATCCAACAATGTCCACCACCGAAGATGATAATATACACACAACCAAACTTATATGGAATCACTCAATATTTTGCAATAATACTAAGAAATTAATGAAAACGTATCATACAGATTAACAATAAAGGCTTTCTTAGATAATTATATAAGTAATCGATCAAAGTTGATGAAATTGTCTTTAAAAATATTGTTATATCTGTTCAGTCATAAAATCACAGTATCTATCGTATCGTGTCTATCAGATGTTCAGAGGGGTAGACTTATTACTCTTGTTGAGTAGGGAATGTCACAAAGACACATCGCAGCAACAGTGAGCGTCTCTCAAAGCGTTGTTTCAAAGACGTATGCAAGATTTTTGGAATTGCAAACACTACGGAACAGACCTAGACAAAGTCGTCGAAGAGTAACTACTGGACATCTGAACAACAAGACTGGTTTGTAGCTCAACTAGCTAGAAGAAATCCAACCTCTTCTCATCCGGAGCTCCAAAGGCAACTTTGCAGGCTACAGGTACTAACGTTTCAGTAGAAACAATACGAAAGAGACTTCGTGCCCAAAATTTATTTAGCAGGAGACAGTTGAGGGTACCCGAGTTATCCAGACAGAATCGAGTTGATCGTCTGAACTGGTGTCTGGAACATCAGAACTGAACAATTGAAAATTGGCGAAATGTCCTCTTTTCAGATGAAACCAGAATTGGTCTTCGATCAGATGATCGTCCGTCGACCGTCGAATTCGGGTTTTAAGAGGTCGGGGAAAACAAGCTAGATTGAAAACTGCAAGATCTGTCCCAAGATATAAAGGAGGAACTGTAATGTTTTTGGGAGGTATTATGGTCGAAGAAAAAACTCCTTTGCTTCCTATACGGCAAAGTGTAACAGGTCGTAGATATGTTGGCCTGGTACTTGAACCCATAGTGAGGTTATTTCTGCTGTGTCACATGATCAACTTTTGTATTCGTTATTTTGTTCTTACGCGTACCTAGTTAAAAAATGTGTAACGTATTTCTGCTGTTGTAAAGCACAACTTCATGTTTCTATATATTTTAAATCAACGGTTACTGCCAGGTTCCATTTCAATCATTTGTTTTTAAATCATAATGTCATGTAACAGAAATATTGAACGAACTATATGTTTATTGTGTTATAAAAAAGTTTAGTAAGTTTTATCATTACTACAATGAGTAACAATAGTGATAACGATAGTGATAACGATATTAATAATAATAGAGTGAACTGTGTATTTTGTGGACAAGAAACATTTGAAAAAATTATAAAATTTACGCCGGACACATTACAAAAATGCCTAGTGGTTTTGAAGTATCGTCGAACCAAATCGGTTCGACGAAAACCACGCAGTAGTTACACTGAAATACAAATTTCAGATGTAACATCATTAAATGACGGCTATCACGCGCAGTGTTATAAATTGTTCACAGCAATAAAAATACCACCCAATTTGCAAAAGCAACAGACAAATGCAGCGGAATCTGCAGCTGAATCTGAGAATGTACCGGAGGTTTCTGGAGAAAACCTCTAGAAGTTTCCTGATGGATTATCCGGACACATGATCAAAAAAAATTTTTTTACAACGTATCAGGCCTGATTAGACCTAGAGGGCTTCAACTATTCAGGCTGGATCAAACTTGAACAAGTATGATCATGCATGATCAGGCTTAAATCAATTTGTAACATCAGACATGATCATGTCTGTTCATGTTGAGTCAGACATGAACCAACATATCAGGCCTGACCACAGAGCTGGAGGTTTTTAATCTTCCAGGCTGGATCAGACATAAACAGGCATGGTCAATGGTCATTTTTTTCCCGGGTTACATATTATTTTCTGTTCGTTGTAATTATTCCATTGAAATGAAAAAAAAATAAAAATAATTTTTTAAACTGTCAGAACAACGGAATTCCTCAACATAATTGTCAGATTTTAGGTCAGCACAGCAAGAACATCAAGCTGAAAACGTCTGCATATAAATCTGATGAGCTTGAGTATTTCAAGGTCACGATTTTTTTTTACATTATCAAAACTCGGCCGTGAGTTCTGGTCGCGTCCAAATCGTCAGTCTTTTGAATATAATGCCTTTTACAGTTCACTTAACATTCCTTTTGAATATCTGATACGCTCGAATAAATTTTTTTTTTTTCATTTTCTACCCCGTCATGCGGCCACCCCCATCTTGTAAGCCGGCAGATAAATATTTTCTCGTTATCAGAAGCACGTAGGGCGTATACGATATTAATGTCTGACGCGCTCTAGTATTTCTATGTCACAAATTTTTTTAACATTTTTGAAGATTTGTACACACTTACCCCCGCAGTGAAAGGGCATATATCATATAAACTTTTTACTTTTTAGTATCTAATCTTCACAATTCAATAGGTTTCCGCAACGCTTAAGTAACTACCCATTTAGCATCTTGGGCTCCCCTACTATAATATCCTATAACAATTTTTTTCGTAGTACTTTAGAAAGTTTGAAATAATACATGATTCCATATAAGTTTGGTTGTGTGTAGATAAAGATCTCGGGATTTTTATTTCCTCTAAAAAATGAAGTTATTTTCTAAATTTATCCCGATTTAACTTACGTGACTGGGCGGAGAGTTGTCCCAATCAATTTTTAATTGCCACATTTCTTTAATAAAAAGTTTTGCTCTAAATGTTACTGGAGCAATAAACCCCAGAGGGTCAAATATTTTAGCTAAAGTAGATAGGATAGTACGCTTTGAACAATCCTCGTTAGGCGAATTTACTTTAAATGAAAGAAGATCGGTGGAAGACGTCCACTGTAAACCTAAAATTTTTATATGCGAGTCACAATAGTGTGGATTTTTGAAATTAGTAATTTCAAACGACAACAATGTAATGTCAAAAGTATAAGTATAAGATAGTGGATTTCTTGTTTTACTATTATAAATCAGGAGTTGCGGCATTGTTTATGTATTAAAATTTATACTTATAACATTACAACATTTGAGTATATGTCGTTGGAAAGGAGGCGATTTCTGCAAGATGCATTTTTCCTGTACAAGGTAATTAATAATCTCACCGATATTGCACCTGCTTATATTGTTCAATTAAGATTTAATGTTTCTCAGGTTAACAGCAGAGGTCGTCGCCTATTGTATTTAAAAAGGCCTCCAACGAATGTTTTGAATGTGTGTCCTCTGCACAGGCTCTCGGGGACACTGAACATCGTTAGTCGGGTCACTGATGTCTTTCATGACTGACGTTTCATGGAGATGTTTTAAATGTTGAGTGTTTGAAGCTGGTTAAATTGCCTCTTGTACTATGTAATGATGCAAGAGTTGAAATGTCTGACTACAAAGTTGAAGTAGGAAAATGGCTGTCTTGCGTTGTAAAACTGTTTAACGCATTTAACAAGGAGTTATGTGTACCTGACTCAAATATTATGATCAATTTAAAATACTACTTTGACCATGATATTGCAAACAACTCCGCAAGAAGCCTGAATGTATTCTACCTGAAGATTATGAAAGAATTAATAAAACAGTGGGTAGTACTGTCAATAACTTACAAAGAGTCTAGATTGCTTATGAACAAAAAAGAATGTATATTAGAAAAAGAACCAAGAACGGTGAAACTATAATTGAATTTAACAGTGATATTCACTACAGAATTGAGGACGACTCTAAGAACTGGCAAACGTTGCTGAAACGTAGAAAAAATCTAAGACGAGCTACTTTAGAACCACTTCCAGGAATTCCAGGTATCACTTCCGATAAAACAAAGGCTGTGGACCAACTACTGAGAAAGCGATTTGGTGAACAGTGGATTCAAGATAAATCCCTGGAATGGTATTTTTCTCTTCTTACTAAAGAGACGATGTCACAATCTGTAAAACCTACAGATGATGAAGAAAGCTGTCAGTGTCTAGAGTCTAGATAAAGACACTGAACCAAAGGTTTAAAGATTTTTTTAAGAATTCGTTTTTCAATTTTCAGAATTTTCATTTTTTATTTCATTCCAAACTGTTAATTAAATTTTTTGTTTGTGTTTTAATAATTAAAAACTAAAATTTATTGTTTCTTTTAATTTAGTTTATTAAAGGCACATGTGGATGGTTTATAACCTAGGCCCGTGAATGTGTTGCAACGATACCTACTGATTGTAGCATTTTCTGTAACGTTTTAATTACTGTTAATTTTCAAAGTGAAACAAGTTACCTCTTTATTTTCAAAACGCAACAAGATCAAAACTATCTACTACTTTTTTTTAAATACGCATTTGAGATTTGTCAAAGTGTCATGTCCAATATTCACAAAATAATTATGTATAAAAGAAAAAAAAATTGGAACTATCAACTCGCATTATTGAGAACTTCGTTTTTGGTGTTTATATTCAAAAAGAGTTTATGGATATATTGTTTTGAAAATAAGCTCCTCAAATGTCCTCTCTAACGATACGTCACTATCTCTAACACCTAAAATTGATAATCGTGGTAGGCATAAGAAGGAAGGCAAATTCGATGTAACAGTAATTCAAAAAGTTTGATTTGATTTATATATATTTCGCTTTCTTGACGCATTTAAACAATGTCGGATTGCTTGTGAAAGTTATGTTGACCTCCTAGCGTATTTGGTATAGGCGTGCTACCGGAAATAGCAAAGTCTTGGGTTCGATTCCCGAGGCGTTTGGTGGAAAACAAATTTTCTCATTTAAAGTTTTTTCACTTATGTGTGTATGTTGGGGTTCATTTACAACGTATTAGATCTATCTAACTAATTAACCCTAAATATTTAAAAATTTGTAACTTAAAAATAAAATTTTAATTAAATTTGATGATTGATATGATGACCATATCTATGAATCTAAATTTTAATTTGTTCGTCCTAATATCCGAGCATCAAGTCATCAATATCAAGTCATTTTAAAAGCCCGAAGAAGAGCATCTAAAGTTTCAAGTGTTACAGTATTAATTTGTTTATTGAATTGTTATGGTAAATTGTTAATAGAGGGCATGGCATTTCAGTTTATTAATTTAATTTAACTTTTAATCAGAGAGTATCTTTTATCTTGATATCTTGGGACGGTTCTGATTTGCATTTTTCGTTGTAAAATTGAATTTAAAAAGGTGGCGAGAAACCGTGCCCACGAAGATTAGTTACCGTTATTAGTCACTTCTAATATTTAAAATCTCTTCGTTTGTGCATCGGTGACTTTTTTTGAGTTTTCTAATTGGTGTACCTATCTTTGACCGAAAAAATCTTACACGGATAAAGTCAGGATTTGTGCCGCCAAAAATTCATTTCACCTAATTGTGAGAATCCGCCTGAGAGGTAACTCAATTTTTTTAAATAATATGTCATATACAATATGAGTGGTGAATTTATTCTAGGGTCCTAGTATTATAAAGGCTATTATTTCTAGTCCCATCTAATCGTTCTAAGTTGGGAGATTTTGTCGAGTGGGACCATAACCTTTATATTATATTACCTTTGGATGTTAGATTTATGTTGCTTGTCGCCACACTGATCAGTCGAACCTTAGTCATCTGTGATTGTCAGAAAAAAGATCAAACCGACAACTTCGACGGGCATGCAGATGGGCGAGTGGTTTTATAAAATATTTGTTTTTTAGTTACATCGTTATTTGGAATTTTGGAAGATCGTAATCGATTTTATAATAATTATTTTTTTAATTTTAAATCCGTTCATACTAACAGGGTGAACAACAGAGAACAGGTGAGAAAGTATTGAACTCAATTATTCCTACCCACCTTTATTTCCCTTGCATTAACTCAATTTGTTGTATTAATCGATATTTTACGGACATTCAACTGTTAATTTTTATAATCGACGGTGTTGTGATTTATTTACTTTACATTCGAAGCTGTACTTATTTATTTCGCTATTTGTTTTAGCCGTTCGTCGTTCGCTCATCTATCATTTTAACTGTCGTCAGTTCTACGTCTGGTATTAAGATATATCATACCGTGTGTAAAGGTTCAAAGCTGGCCATAGGGATTAAAATAATTTTCAATATTTAAATAAATTAATGCCCATAAAGTTTATTCACGACAATAATAATAATGGTATCAATAGAAAAATAAAATTATCGTACCACAATAGATAATAAAAACGAAAATCTCAATTTTAGCTTACAAAATTACATTAGCAATGTTTTACGCTAAAAAAATGTAAAAAAATGAATTTCTGATTCATTAAAAAAAATCATTATTATCGCTTAAAAGAATCACAAATATTGCCATTTATTCCTGTAAAACTTAATTCTGTAAGAAAATTGAGATTTTCAGTTTTTATTAATTTTTATTATCTTTTGTGGTACGATAATTTTATTTTTCTATTGATACCATTATTACTATTGTCGTGAATAAACTTTATGTGCAGTAATTTATTTAAATATTGAAAATTATTTTAATCCATATGGCCAGCTTTGAACCTTTACACACGGTATAAAAGGTAATTGGATTTTGATTGTAATAAGCTAATAAGACTGTTACAATAATTGTATAATAAAATTCAGAATTTGTTGCCTTTGGTCTTTTGGCCCAGTTATAGCTTATTCCGTAAAGAAGTTATAGGACCTTAAAGTCAAATTGCTTCTTTTTTCCTTGTAGGTATCGTTATTTCCAGCAAGAAAGGGGGATTTTTATATATTTTGAATTCGGTACACTGGTCGTACCCATGCTTAGGATTGGGGCACTTTGATACTTTAATTATTACAGGATAACAAAAATAATCATTCCGCTTTCCTTATTTGCCATAAGATGTCTATTAATTATTATGTAATTTACTAGGAAAATATTTTGCGCGGTTTCTGTAGGTGCCGAATGTAATTCGCAGATAAGTGTTTTTGCTCATTCAGAATAAATTTTTCTACTGAAGGTGGCAATCGTCTATATAAGTGTCTGTTATTATTTGAATGCTTTTATTGTTTTTGTAGCAAGTAGAAATTATTAGCTAACTATTATGTATTATTTGAGCATAACTTCGTATAAAACTAGTATCATAGGTATAGCGTCAACGGAGATCATTGACACACTAAGCAATGGTGCAGTTTGATACGTATCGATGTACGCCATGTACACCAGGAACTTACTAAAATTACATCCTACAAACACAAACCTCAAGAGAAAAAACAAAAGAAGTCCCAGTTCCAAACACCGCAAGTAAAATCCGATTTTACCTCGCATCATAGGGATATTCATTCCGATAAACAGATCCGGCCGCCTTATTCAGGAGCAGTAAAAGCCAATGACTTCGTAATAATAAAATTTCAAAAAAAGACATCTTATCTTGGTAAAGTAGTTTCTGAATTAGGTTTATAAGAATACCAGTGTCGTACTTGTGAAAAAACTTTATTCACGGACATTTGGCTTTCCAAATGTCGAAGACGTAGTTGTAAAGTTGCCAACTTCAAAATAGACCAGAGAGACCAACAGAACTGCATCTTTGTCTACTTTTCAATTTGAATTCTCTGATTTTTGTATACGTTTAGTGCCCAAAGGATAGTTTTATTTAAAGTATCTATGTGCCCCATACTGTATCTATCTGCCCCATTGTATTTATCATTCTACCCCTATGACTGAGCAGATAAAGTTATAGAGCAGATCGAGATAATATATAAACAAATTTGTTTTAAAAATAAAAACTATCATAATTGAACCATTGGTATAAATTATTAAAATATCAAAAAATTCAAAAGAGGTATATTTTAAGGCCTTTTTAAAAATCGTATTAGTGTCCCAACTTTCCCAACTTCTATACAGTGTGTTTGGGAATAACACCGGCAAACTTTGAGGGATGAATGATAAACACCAAAATAACCAAATTTTTGCAACAAAGTCATTGGCGTAGAAAGTAGGAGCCTTCAAGAGCCAGCCTTTTCCTGTGTTGATATTATAGATATCCCATTTTAATAGTTTTTATTTCATTAATATTATGTGTAAACTTCTTTTAAAAATTTTAAAACCGGTCCTGTACGTAAAATAATATTTTAACTAAAATGTCACATTTATTTTATATTTATCAATATTCGAATACTATTTTGTTGAATCAAATTTTGGAATTTTACAAACGTGCACATGCACAAGCGATAACCAGGTGACGCGACGTTTTATTATCAGGCAATAACTTGTTGCAAGTTTAGTTAAATTCTAACTTTCGTTCGTTCGTTCAATTTTCGAATTCTACTGTAATAAGTAAGTAAATTTTTTATTTTTTAAATTAAATTTGCAATTGTGATATTGTGATACAACATGCAACGTCATTTATTGCTTGTGCATAAAGTATGTAATTTCATTATAAATGAATTATAGGATCGGTTAGGGTGTATTATTCGCAGACTATTGGGTGTTATTAATTTGTCTCTATGATTAATTTAAATAGTTTCCGAAATTAATGTTTAATTAAAAGTACATGTGACGTAGGACGTATTTACGAGTTTTATTTAAATCTTTTTTGGATACGGTAAAAGTACCTACGCAATTTCGTTTCACGGTTTCACTACAATTTTTTTCAAAAAGTTGTTACTTAATTAAATAAAAATATTAATAAAATTGGAATAAATTGCAATTTTTAGCTTACAAAGATAAGGAAGTTACATTCCCTTATTTTGTCGTATACATAAAGATTTCCTAACAAGAATTTGAATTATCAACAGGGCGCAGCGTTGGAGCGCCATCATAATTATAGTGACCAACACATTCGCGAGTTTTCGATTGTATCTCTAGCAAAATCTTTTTATTCTACAAATCTGGATTACAAAATTTAAAAAATACGTAAATAGATTCATCACTCTAGCTTATGCTGTGGGTGTGGGGTGAGAGCACATCCATTAGAGGATTAAATTACATTCAATTTGTGTTCTAACTAGAAACAAAAAATAGTGTATGAGTTTAACATTTTACTGCTACTGAGATCGTTTTATTTTAAGCGGTGGCAATTGGCAATTTACTAAAATTTTAAATTCAACTTTTTAAATTTAAATAGTTATTAGCAGGTATAGAAACGGCTTTTTATCGTTTTCGTCTAAAACGCGTAAAAACGTTTTGTGGCGATGGCGCCCCCGGACTTGGGCTAAATAATCCATTATTCCAATAAGATGGTGCAACAGCGCACACAGCACGCCAAACAATGAATATTCTGAGAGCAATGTTTCCTGGTCGAATAATTTCACGTTTTGGTGATATTGCCTGGCCGGCCCGATCGCCAGATCTAACTGCTCCAGACTTTTTCCTGCGGGGCTACCTCAAAGGAAAAGTTTTACCAGCACCATCCACGAACATTTCAAGAGCTGAAAGACGCAATTCGAGATGAAATTAGAAATATTGAACCTGATTTATTACGAAGAGTAATGGAAAACTTTCTAGAAACATGCCAAGAATGTTTAAGCTGTAATGGCGCTCACTTAAGAGATGTTATTTTCAAAAAATACCTAGTTTAAATTATTAAATTGGAAATACCGAAATTTATAAAAAAAAGCCGTTGTTATTTATCAAATTTCAACCATAACCATATAAGAGGTGGTTTAAAACCACCAGTACTGATTGCCGGACCCTGTTTTAATAAGCTTTATCTTTACAACTTATGAAAACTTCAGGGTACGATTTTTGTTGACAAAATATAATAATCTTAATTTAAGATTCAAAATGAGTTACTTATTTTTCAATTATTTTAGCAACTTCAAGAACTAAGGAAGAGCCCCCGTGCATGGGGCCATTAAAAAAATGGTCAAGAACTCAGCGTAGAGAAAGATCGAAGCAATTAAATAGTGGCAAATCCTTCGTTAATCTTACTGGAGAGTTGTAGAAGCTAGAAAATTACAGCCGTTGGGAGAATGCCGTATAAAATAGAATTCAAAAGTAGAAGATGATAGAAAACAGCTATTTCAAAAGTTTTGGGGTTTAGGAGATCATAACAAACAAACAAGTTTTGTCGCCAATCTTGTACAAGAGAATGAAAAACAAAGACCACTAGAAGACGAAACTTCGTGTCTACAAAAACAAGAAATGTCACGTTTCAATATTCTTTGCAAGTAAAGGCCCGTCCAGACGCAAAGATTTGTGTGAAGTTTTGTTGCACGGTTTTTGTCCGTGCAATGTTTGCGCCAACATTGCACGGTTTTGTTCGGTGGCTTATACCTATAGCAAAGGGCATCTCCTGCAGAATGGCGTTAAACCTTTATAATACAAACACTTTTGAGAGCTTGACTTAAGTATTTTATTTCCATTACAAGCTGCAACTTTATATCATCTATTTGTACTTCTATATTATTTTCCTGATTCATGAACCTGATTTTCAACACCAATACTTTGTTTTTGAAACATTTAGTTTCAGTTTATTTACTTGGAGCCAGTTATTAGTCGTTTCAAGATCGTTATTTATTTTAATAGTTGCACTATCCAGATTTTCATCCGTAACTGATATCAGCGTATCATCAGCAAACAAATTTATAGATCCGTATATACCGTATGTACTTTAAATATCAATTATAGGAAGCTACTGAAAAGAAAGGGCATCAAATAAGTTCTAAACATCTAGTTTTTATTTAAAAAAATTAAGACTGGGGTGCGTTTGCGAAAAGCTTCTAAATGCCAATAGAACCCTGGTGACAGATAATCACTATACCAGTATAGATTGGCCCGAAAGCTACTGGAGAAAAATACCCATTTAATTGGCACCTTACGAAAAAATAGAAAAGGTCTACCAAAAGAAATTATCCAAAAAAAACTTTAAAAGGGCGAAATCGAGGCCAAAAAAATGACAAAGGTATTACCGTCTTAAAATGGAAAGTTAAAAGAGACGTTTTAATGCTTTCCACAAAACATACAGATAGTACTTACAGTTAGTATCACTTAAAAAGGCAAATCCGTGATAAAGCCAAAGATGATGATGAGCCAAACATTCGTCGATATTTCAGATCAGTTTTCAAGTTACGGGTCATGTTTACGAAAAACTATCAAATGGTATATACAGGAAAGTAGCCATAGAGCTGATTCTGGGAACTGCGGTAGTAAACTCGCATTTTATTTACAAAGAACTTACAGAAAAGCCAATTCCAATGATTAAATTTAGAGAGTCGCATCAAATCGCATAATCATGTTTGTGATTTACAATTTTACTTTACTATTTATTTTAGAAATAAAGGACGTTTTCATGTTATTAATTTTTTGTTTGCAGTTTTGCCTAAATTATAAAAATATGATGTTGTTTTGATTTAATAAATAAATTGTTTATAAACTTTGTTGGATTTTTTGTGGAATAAAAAAAATTATCGATTCAGTCATCTGTGTCTGCTATGGCTTCACGAAGTAACAACAAAAATGTTTTCATTCATTTGGTTAGTTTCATTTTGTGTTTGAATATATGGCTAAAAACTGGAATTCTATTAGACCTCTAACTTTACAAGAATTAGAAGATGAATTGGAAAATTTTGTTAACGGTGAAGAAGTTGATGTGGTTATAATTCCTCCAGATGAAGACGATTTAACAGATGAAGAACTAATGGATGATAATCTGCTGACAAGTAAGTTCGAACAAGTTACCTCTACCTCTACTAGTTTGGAAGATTCGTTTCTGACGCTAAAATCAACGTGGTGTGGTTTTACTAATATTAAAAAACAGTCTAATTAATAATGAAATTATAGTAGTAAAAATTATAGTATTTAAAAATTCAGAGTAAAAATTATAGTAGGGGAGAGTGGGCATGAAAGGGACGGGCAATGAAAGGGACATTACCTAATTTACAGAAACCTTAGTGACAAATTTGTTGAAATGCATTCTAACAGATGGCTATAGTGTACACTACCTCATTCTAAATATTATAACGTGTTTGAAAACAGTTGTGACTTAAAGTAAGAGGCGGTTGCATATTGAAGTTAAAATTATTGTTTTTGGTATTGCTGTAATTCTAATTTTATGGTAAGTTCATTTGATTTTTTACCTAACTACTGCTAGGAAGTATGTAAGGATAACCACTTTAGTAACTTGTGATAAGTAATTCTTGAATGTTTGGAGGTTATGGGAAAATATTTAACTAAATACGCAAAATATTCATCTGGTAATGAAAGGGACATACCAAGTGGTGTTGAAAGGGACACCACTGTATTGTGTCCCTTTCAATACTGAGCTTCTTTGCTAAATTTTCTATATTTTCTATAGCTTATAATGGCTACGCAGAAAGCCAAACGAATTAGAAAAACACCAAATGAAATTATAGAAGCTGTTTCTGAAGTCGTACAAAGAGGTCTCTCGATTCGCTCAGTAGCAGAAGCACATAATATAGGGAAATCACATTTAGCTAGACTAGTGGCTAAATCCAGAACTCTGCCAGAGGGAGCAGAATTTAATCACCAACCAAACATTGGTAATCGTAAAATTTTTGCCACCGAAGAAGAAAAACTACTTGCTGAATACCTGAAGACTGCTTCTAAAATGGCCTATGGATTAACGTATACTCAAACAAGAAAACTTGCCTATCAGTATGCCAAGAAGCTAAATAAAGTAGTTCCAGATACCTGGGAAGAAAAGCGAGAAGCTGGTCTTGATTGGTTGCGAGGATTCATGAAACGCCAACGGGACTTGTCTCTTAGACAGCCCGAGTCGACAAGTTTAGCAAGAGCGACGTCCTTTAATCCAAGTAATGTTAAGAAATTTTATGACAATTTGGAAAGAGTTTAAAAAAAATATAAGTTTACCCCAGACCGCATCTATAACGCAGATGAAACTGGTCTGTGCACAGTAACTGACCCACCAAAAGTTATAGCAGAGCGGGGAACTAAACAAGTAGCTCAAGCATCATCAGCGGAACGTGGTCAGTTGGTTACTATGTTGGGATTTATTTCAGCTACTGGAAATACTGCGCCACCGGTGTTTATCTTTCCAAGAGTTCGTTTCAAAACTTTTATGTTAGAAAACTGTCCTCCTGGAAGCATTGCTCTATGCAATAAAAGTGGTTGGATGAACAGTGAAAACTTTTCCTCTTCATTTGCGCATTTTGTTAATTTTGCCATTCCAAGCAAAGAAAAACCAGTACTGTTGTTGATTGATAATCATGACAGCCACATAAACATAGATGTCATTAAACTGGCAAGAGAAAGAGGTGTAGTAATTGTCACATTTCTCCCTCACTGTAGCCACAAGCTGCAGCCATTAGATGTGGGGGTTTATGGGCCGTTTAAGACATATTTTAGAGTGGCTCAAAATGATTGGTTAGTTACAAATCCGGGAAAGACAGTTTCAATCTACCACTTGCCAAAATTTGCAAAGATTGCATATGATGAAGCATTCAGCTTGAAAAATATTACAAATTCGTTTGAGAAGACTGGAATCCATCCATTTAATTCAAATAACTTTTCTGAACACGAATTTCTTACATCTTATGTGACGGATCGTCCAATTCCATCAATCAGTGATACGTCATCATTAATCCCAAATTTAGGACAGTCTAATGAAACCAGCCCACAAGATGATTTTCCAACAGCTGGGCCTTGTTCATCAAAGTCATCAATTTTGAGTCCCGAGAGTATTAAACCGTTTCCAAAAGCAGAGCCACGAAAGGCATCAGCTAAAGGTCGCAAAAAGGGTTATTCGAGAGTTTTAACAGACACACCCGAAAAAGAAAACTTAGAAAAGGAGTTAATTGAAAAGCAAATAAAACTGGATCGTAAAAGTGAACGGGAAGCAAAGAAAAAGGCGATAAAAAGAAAAGTATTTGAAGAGTCAAGTGACAGCGATGTTTCTCTGAAGTATGTCGAAAGTGATGATGACCATGATTTCATAGAACCTAAAGAATGCGTCACTATGCCAAATCAGGATGAACCCCTCATAACTGGAAACTACGTTTTGGTCAAATTTGCGACAAAGAAGTCCAAAAAGTTTGGCGCTGGAAAAATAGTGAATGCTTTATCCGAGACCGAATTTACCGTAAAATTTATGAAAAAAAAACACGATCAGCTCCAGTTTATTTATCCAGATGTTGATGATATCGCTGATGCTGACCTGAATGACATTGAAATGAAGCTCTCAGAGCCACATGTTAACCAGGGAACAGACAGAATAAAGTGCTCCTATTCATTTAATATTGACTTTTCGGGATTGGTGTTTTGTTAAATGTAATCAATTTTTTTTTCTTTAATGAGTAATAATAATACCTATCATTTTGTAATAGGTAGTTTTCTTTTTAAATATATTACATCAAAACAAAATATACAGTGTGTCCGGGGATAGGTGGAACACGGGCGATCTCGCTTATTAGTGATTTTATCAAAAAATATTACTCTTTGTAAAAGTTTTTGCTTGTTCCAAAATTAATATTCACAGTTTCATTTCTGTAGATTTTTGTACAGGGTGGTATTTATTAGCGTTTCTCTAAAATTATACATCAGTAAACTACTCTTATTTTAAGAGAAAAATAAAAAAGTCATAACAAAAAATTATTCCTACGCCGATTTCTTATTCAGATATAAATATTGAAACCGATACGGCACTTTTCATATTTTCAAAAATTTCGATGTAACGACGTTTCAAGCTGCGTATTTTGAATTTCGCCAAGGAATTGTAAAGATGTATGAATATAAGGAGCACTTATATTGAGTAGTAATTAATATTTATTTGTTTGTTTTGATCTCTAATAAAATTTTTTTTATGAATTTGTTAATAAAAAAATGTTGAAATCGTTTAAAAATATTAAAAGTACCGCATCGTTTTCAAATTTTATATTTGAATAAAACATGAGCGTACGAATAATTTTTTGTTATGAATTTTTGATTTTTCTCTTCAAAATTTTCCTAGTTTACTAGTGTATAATTTTAGAGAAACGCTAATAAAAACCACCCTGTACAAAAATCTGCAGAAATGAAATTTCGAATATTAATTTTGGAACAAGCAAAAACTTTTACAAAGAGTAACATTTTTTGATAAAATCGCTAATAAGCGAGATCGCCCGTGTTCCACCTATCCCCGGACACACTGTATAATAATATTTCATTATTTTTATTATTATTTAAAGCTGTCCCTTTCATACCTTGAACTGCCCCTTTCAGCCCAATGCTGAGTCATGAAAGGGACAAATGACTTTTAGTCTAAGCGTTTATAGAAAAATCTAGAAATGTTTTTTGGAATGTTTCAAATTAATATCATTTATAATATAACCCGTGCAGTTTCGGGGTTAGAATAGAACTGCTGCATGGGTCTGGCAGGGCGTAAAAGGCGACCATCAGACCCCAGCACGGTGGGGGGCTGGAGTCCACTACTGTGGACACTGTGTTATCCTGTAAATTTACGTACTACTTTCTCCTTGTTTTCTTCCTCTTTAACTCTCATTTGAGAAAGGTCGTTGTGGGAAGGCTCCCCCTAAGAGCTTAGCTTTGTCCTCGTTTCTTATCTGTGTCTGTTGTAGTGGATCGAACTCCCACCAACCCAAGCCGAAGGTGTACAGACCGTGCTGAGCGGCTGAATGGCGACAGGGTTTGTCGTTATTAACGGTTTACCTCCGGATATCTGGTGACCTCCGGTAGTAATTAAATCGCCTTACTGCAACATGCGGGGTTCTGTTGTGGAGGACTTTTATTTCCCTAGCTACTCGTGGGACCTTTATGTCAAACTTTAAAAAATCATTTTTTACGGAATGTGCAAAAGATAGTAAATTTGTTGTTGTTGTCAGAACTGATAATGGAAGTTTTTCTACATTATCACCTTTTTGGATTTCTAAAGCTGTTGATAGTATTGCCGGAAATGTGGAATCAATCAAAAAATTGAGAGATGGATCTCTGTTAATCAAAACGATTAATGCTAAACAGACAGAAAAGTTGTTAAAATGTGAAAAACTCATTGATTATTCGGTTAAATGTGAAATAAATAAACAACTGAGTTACTCGAAAGGAGTAATCAGTCATTTTGACTTATTAAATACTGATACGGAAGAAATCAAATCTTGCCTAGCGGGTCAGGGAGTGGTAAATGCTGAACGAATAATGCGACGAATAGGCGGAGAACTAAAGCCGACATCATCTTTTATCTTAACCTTTGATAAACCCAATCCTCCTGAACATCTAAAAGTAGCAATGTATAGGCTAAATGTTAGATTATATATACCTAACCCATTGCGATGCTATGGGTGTCAACGATTCGGACATTCTCAAAAGAATTGTAAATCTGAACAGATATGTTTTAATTGTGGGGAAAAAGAACACGGAGAATCATCTTGTGAAAAAGGTTCCTTCTGTGTAAACTGTTTAGGTATGCACTCTGCTAGATCAAAAGACTGTCCAATATATAAGAAAGAATTGGCTATCCAAAAAATAAAAACGGAAGAACGCGTATCATTGGTGGAAGCCCGGCGTAAATTTAAAACCCTAAACCCTCAAGTTGCTAGTAAAACTTACGCTTCAGCTACCGCTAAAAAAGTAGATGCGTGTACACAAACTTGTGAGATGTCAACTCAAACAGAAGATTTGGATAACAGCCCTATTGCCTCGCAGTCTACTTTGACTTTGAAAAACCCCAAAAAGCGACCAATTAGCTCTCTCACCGATAACAAGGTAGGACTCGAAAAAGTCATTATTTTGGATGACTTGGATGTACCAGACTTCAATATCTCTGGTGAGGATGAGCCGTCGATACGGGACGGAACTTGGAGTAATTTGGACCAGCCTGCCAAAAATGGCAACACACCGACACGTGGGCAAAGTACTTCCAGTATTGGAAGCCCTACAGATATGGACATCGATCCACTATCAATAAAAGAAATACGAAGCAGTAAAAGGCGCGGACGTTCAAAAGCCGCTAAAAACAAATAAACCCAAAACCAAAATTCAGTTATATTAACATTCTACAATGGAATTGCAATAGTTTTAACGGACATAAATCAGAAATCCAGCTTCTAATTAAACAGTACGATCTTAATATCATATGTCTACAGGAAACACGTTTCAGAGCTATCAACAATCCCATATTGAATGGATTTAAATTCTTTCGCAACGATTATGTAAACGAAAATATAGCTTCTGGAGGGGTAGCCGTGTGTATTCAAGAAGGTTTTTACACCTTAGAATTTCCACTTAACACAAACTTACAAGCGATAGCTGTCACAATTCATCTACCAAACCCACTCACAGTATGCTCTCTCTATCTACCTCCTGTATCACAAGTAAACGATATCGATATAATAAGATTAGTTCAGCAGCTGCCTCGACCTTATCTGCTCTTGGGAGACTTTAACGCCCACAATCCTCTTTGGGGTAGTAATAATCTAAACCCCAGAGGTCGCATGATAGAGAACGTCGTTAATCAAATGGATATGGTTTTACTAAATGAAGGCGCTGTAACACATTATTCTGAAGCGTATGGATCTTTTTCGTCGATAGATTTATCCTTATGTTCAAATAACCTTGTAACAGATTTTACATGGATGGTTCACGATGATCTATGTAGTAGCGATCACTTTCCAATCATTCTCAAATCGACCAAAGTTACAATTCAAGAAAAACGGCATCCTAAATGGAATCTAAAAGCTGCAAATTGGGACCTGTTTTCAGAACAAGTCGACCTCGGAAGTTTAACCATAACAAATAATGCCGAAGTAGATGTATCTAATATTACAGATAATCTATTGAATGCAGCTAATTCAGCAGTTCCGAAAACATCTAGCTCGCCTAGACGTATGCCCGTACCATGGTGGTCCAACGATTGTAAACTTGCCATTACAGAACGTAAAAAGGCTCTAAAAAACTTCAAAAACAATATGACCATGGATAATTTACACAAATTTCAACAAGCACGTGCATATATATGCCCGACGCACCATCACAGAAAGTAAGCGAACATCGTGGGAACAATTTATATCTTCTATTAACTATCGTACGCCCTCTCGCGAAGTTTGGGAGAAAGTGCGCAGGGTGAAAGGACGAAGTAGCACGCCTCTCACTGTATCGTTGTGTATTAACAATACAATAGTCATTAACCCACAGGAAGTGGCCAATGCTCTGGCTTCCTTTTTCTCTCATATATCTAGCTCCGAAAACTACTCTAGAGAATTTATTGCAAAGAAGGAAGATACAGAGAAAAGCACAATTAACTTCGATTCGGACAACAGAGAACTTTATAACCAACCCTTTACAATATGGGAATTCGACACTGCATTAACCTCGTGTAAAGACGAAAAGGGAAAAGACGATATCCACTATCGATTTTTAAAACACTTAACTAATGACGCAAAGACTAAAATCTTAGAATTATTTAACAGTATTTGGAACATCGAAGTATTCCTTGCAACCTGGAAAGAATCTATTGTTATACCAATTTGTAAGCCAAATAAAGATCCAAAATTATTAAACAGCTATCGGCCTATATCGCTAACTAGTTGTCTTAGTAAATTATTCGAACGCATGGTTAATAGAAGGCTAACCTGGTATTTAGAAACTAACCATTTAATATCTGAATATCAATGTGGATTTCGCCGAAATCGATCCACTATGGACCATCTGGTAAAGTTAGAATCTGCGATCCAAGATACATTTATAAATCGAGAGCATCTGATAGCTGTTTTCTTTGACCTGGAAAAAGCGTATGACACAACGTAGAGATTCGCAATTCTTATGACACTACACCGATGGGGTATCAGAGGCCACCTGGCACAGTTCATTAAGAACTTTCTTACAGGAAGATCTATACAGGTTAGAATTGGAGACGTGTTATCTCATTCGTACCCGCAAGAGAACGGAGTGCCGCAGGGCTCCGTCTTGAGCGTTACTCTCTTTGCAATTGCAATAAACTCTATAGTTGAAAACATTCACACTCCTGTACAACCTTTGTTGTACGTTGACGATCTAGTAATTTTCAGCTC
Organism: Malthinus flaveolus; assembly: GCA_950108345.1. Taxonomy (NCBI): domain Eukaryota; kingdom Metazoa; phylum Arthropoda; class Insecta; order Coleoptera; family Cantharidae; genus Malthinus; species Malthinus flaveolus. The sequence continues at coordinate 17,901,750 of OX467285.1, forward strand.
TTCTAAGAAAATGAATACAGCAGTGAGAGATTTACAGTTAAACATTGATCAAGTTCAAATGTGGGCAGATAACCATGGCTTTACTTTCTCATCGACAAAAACTACATGCGTGCATTTCTGCCGCTTGAGAGTCCCCTTAACCCGCCCCCAACTCTATTTAAAGGAAATGCCAATCAACGTGTCAGACAGTGTCCGTTTTCTTGGATTGACCTTTGACAAGAAACTTACTTGGAAGGAACATTTCGTTACATTGAAACAAAAGTGTTTTAAAACTCTTAACATCTTAAAAATTTTGTCCTCGACCACTTGGGGGGCTGATAGAACCACAATGCTGAAATTATATAGAGCGCTAGTAAGATCTAAACTTGACTATGGCTGCATTGTCTACGATTCAGCTCGTGTGTCTTACATAAAAACGTTAGACAGAATCCACCATCAAGGCATCAGAATCTCTATAGGGGCCTTCAGAAGCAGTCCAGCTTTAAGTTTGTGTTCTGATAGCGGGGAATTACCTTTATCCTACCGTAGAAAGAGCGTCATTTTAAATTATGTAGCCGCGCTAAGTAGTGAGCCTACATGTAATACATATAGGGTGGTATTTAACCCATGTTTCGAAGAAAAATATTCAAGAAGACCTAGAGCAACGCGCCCTTTGGCTATTAGAGCTAAAGAAATCTGCCAGCGAATGAACATTGATCTTTATAAAGCAGACACGCTGCGCTATAATGCATTACCTCCTTGGTCAATCTCTCGACCACGCATAAGATATGATCTAACAGCCTATAATAAACAAAATACGCCCTTAGCTGTATTGAAGCAATCGTTTTTAGAATTGGACAGCTCTTTTGGAGAGCACTGCTCAATATATACGGATGGTTCAAAAACAGAAACTTCTGTTGGTTGCGCGGTGACTTACAAAAACACAGCTATTAGCCATAAATTCAATTTTAACTACACTAGCGTGTATACGGCCGAATATTGTATACGGTATACGAATGTATACGGCAATATTGCAAGCTGTTGAATCTATTGTCACTCTTTCAGATGCAAAAGTGGTTATTTACTCGGACTCACTATCAGCATTGCAAAGTTTAACTGACTTGTATACGGTGCATCCTCTGGTAAGTTCGATTCAAGATAAGCTATCAAACTTGAATAGCCGAGGAAAACGAGTTACATTATCTTGGGTCCCGGGCCACTCGGAAATCCCCGGTAATGAGAAAGCCGATGTGATAGCAAAACAGGCTACGGAAACCGGAACACCGGTAAATACAATTACTACTGGTGATTTAAAAAACTTTTATGCATCTAACGTCCGTAACCTCTGGCAAAACGATTGGAGCACAGTTCAGTTGAACAAGTTACGTCAAATTAAAAATTCGACACGCTCGTGGCAATCTTCTTGCCGGAAAAATAGGTGGGAGGAGGTAGCTGTATGCAGAATGAGAATAGGACACTGTCGCCTAACTCATGAATTCCTAATTACAAGGGAGGATCCTCCTATCTGTGAAACATGCAATGCGGCATTAACGACTGTACACATTTTGGAGGACTGTTTACAGTACTCTGACGTTAGACGGGAACTTAATTTACCAAGGACAGTTAGTGAGATCCTCTCAGATAATAACGAGGGAATTGATATTTTAATAAAATTTTTAAAGGAAACTAGGCTTTACCAACATATATAGGTAACCCTGGCTTAATAATTCTTGATCTGTGATATAAATCTGTGATACCAACTCTTTTAATTAATTTATCTATTTATTTATTTGTCTATTTATTTATTAATGTGTGTGGAATAGTTTGTGAAATGTTTCGTCTAATAACATGTTTTGAATGGGGGGTCCATTTACAGCCCCACGCTATTTAATATTAGTGGTTGTGGCGCAAATAACAGAAATATGTTGACGCGCCCATATAACAAACAATCAATCATCATTTATAATAAAGAATGTTTTAAGTAATGCACTAGTTACATTGTGGAAAAAACATTTTTTAATCAGTTTTAGCTATTTTTTATATAAAATGTCCCTTTCATACCCACTCTCCCCTACATATTTGAAAATTCAGGGAGAATATTAGAAAGAAATGGCAAATTCAGGTGCGTTAGTCGTTGATAAAGTCCAGTTCATTTAGAAATTCATGTCTGAATTAAAAATTTTTATTTACAGGAAAAGTCGAGCGAAAACTTCATTCAAAAGTTGCGATACTAGTATTGAAGCGCTGGCTCTCAAAACATCAGAGTCATCCCTATGCCACGCGCGAAAAAATACGGGCCCTGGGGTAAGTAACAAACTTATCCATTAAGCAAGTTACTATTTGACTAAAAAATGCTCAGCTAATATGACTAATATGAAATTCTACCTAACGATGCAGATTCAGAACCTTCGACAAGCAGGGGAAAATAAAAAAAGAAATGTGATAAAAAATTGCCAAAATGGACGTCTTAACAACATCCACAATACTCAACGTTACCCATTTCAAATGAAGAGGAGATGATAAAGAGAGTGGCGGAAGCTGTAGAAGATAGAACTCCTTTGAAATTGTTCAGCACGTATTTCGATGAGTTTTGCGGCTAATCCTTGACCACTCCATAAAATATGCTCAAGACCATAACAGACACGATTTCACGATATCGGCAACACTTTTAAAGCAGTTTCTTGGTATCATGATTTTAACTGGCTACCATACATTGCCCCAAATGGATATGTATTGGTGTAAAGATGAAGATAAAGGGCTGCCCTTAGTTAAAAAGTGCATGAGCCGAAAAAAATTTAGAGAGAGAAAGAACCTACATTTATGTGACAATACTCAAATTGATATAACAATGAAAAGTTTTCCAAACTACGTCCATAATTTGATAAAATTAACGAAAAAAATATACAGTTTGGGGTTTTTGCTTATAATTTATCAATAGACGAAGAGATGGTACCTTATTTCGGACGGCATTCGGCCAAAATGTTTATAAAAGAAAAACCGGTGCGAAACCGAGGAGTTTGTACGTTTATAGTGATGTGTTCAAGCAAAAAATAGTATATTAAAGAACGAATTTCATAAGTCACGTATTATAGCACAACTCCAAGTTTAAAATGCGACTGGCGTAGCCAGGAGCGTTTTAATGGAGGAGTGCTATAATCGCTATAATGACTTATGAAATGAGTTCTTTATACAATCTTTTCTATTTTGCGCCTTTTAAAGTCCATTTTCAAAGAAAAAAATCAAAATATAAAAATTTAGGGATGCTAGACAGCTGGGTACCAGCCAAAATCGCGTTTTCAGATAATCAGATTGAAATTCATTTTGTCGACCATTTATGTTTTCTACTATTATAAAGGCTGGAATACACATGCTACGTAGTAGCATGAAAGCACGCTAATTTCGAGTAGACGGTAGTTAGTAGCATACAATTAGCACGTGTATACGAAAACAGCATGCTAGTAAAGAAGTACGTTACTTAATCGCACGTTGGTCTATTTTACGTGCTAACTAGCACACACCGCGAGGCACGAGTGGGAAGAAGCTTGCTCAAAAGCAAGTCTGAACGCGCTTACTGCGAGCATACTTATAGCTTATAGTATCTACTTATTGTTTTCAAATCCAAAAGCCGCAATGGCTCAATGGGGCGATGAAAAAACTTTAAATTTTGTATATCAACACCGTAATCATAAATGTATGTGGAATGTACGGTCACCACAATACAAAAACAAAATTTCAAGGGAAAATGCGTACAAAGTCCATTTTGAATCACAAATAAGAAACAACTATATCTCAAGCTTGCTAGAAACGAGTATGCTTGTAAAGTCTGTAATTTTACTAGCAAATGAACACACACGGAGAGCATGCTATAAATGAGTATACTACCAAGTAGCAAACAAGCATGCTTTTTTAATAGCATGTGTATCCCAGGCTTAATACCAAAGCAAGTGAATGGTTATAAGTTATAACTATAACCAGGAAGATAAAGTAAATGAAGTACAATTTAAGTAAAGTGCCTTTTAGGTCAATAGTACGGCAAAATTGTATTTAAACAAATTGCTCAGAATATGAAACTATGACCTTATGCCAAATGTGATTAAAAAAACATAAAAGCAGAACCGTAATTTTTAATTTAGCCGGTTCTAAAGCTTGCTCCTGAATAAACTAGTTACACTTGACTTTGCTAAAGTCTGTAGGGTGTTCAGTGTTAACTGAGCGTAATTTTATACACCCTGATGGCTAGACGCTTATCAGGTGTATTTCATTCCCGAAAGTGACCTTGTTGATTTTCAATAATTTTCTACGCGTTCAAAGCATACAAAAAACAAGTCAAACAGTCATTTGTAGAAGTAAAGGACAAAGTTGAATTAATGGAAGAGGAATTTGCAAAGTCATCTAAAGAAACCCGCAGTTACATAAGAGGAATGTATGCTCACGCGTTCAACAACTTCAAAAGGATAATCGAACTAGCTCGCACCATGCAAGTAAATACCATTGTCGCATCCTGTAAGCAACACCAGATTCCTACCGGGATGTTAGACTATCACATTTTAGAGAACGACTTAAAACATCTAGAAAAAGAATTGTCCAATTCAAAACAACAATTAGCAATACCACTTTTGGAGATATCACGTTACTACCGGTTACCCACATGCGATTGCGCATTTTACGGAAAAAGTATAGTAGTTCATGTTCGAGTACCAATAATATTGCTAAATCGTTTAGGGCGGTTACACGAGTTAGTGACAACGCCTTTCGCATGGTATAACCGTAATGATACTGTCTGTTCCTGATTGGAGATTGGAGAACGGGTAAATTGTCCCGAAGTATAACCAAACGTGTAACTTAAATCAACAAAATTTATACCTAGCAATGTCAAAACCGGCTAACGCAGGTCCTAAGAACAATATCTGCGATACATCAATGTCGAGTATACAGTGACAAGTTATGCTACATTCCACGGTTTTATTCGGACGATTTGCATGATACGGTATGCGCCGTTAGACTGTTTGAAGGGGCTAAAGTAGATAAAATTAGTGAACACTGTCCGATGACTTGTCATTCCTCTAAGACGACGCTAATAACGGAAGTTAAAGTAGAAGAATATATCGTCACCTTGGTAATACAACTGGGTAACTTGAATTTTCTCGATTTTGAGTTATCCACGGCAAATTTATCTTGGTAAACTATTTATTTGATGCTACAAATAGATACAGTATCTTATATTTCATACCGTTGCGACAGTATTGAAATTTCAACAATTAGTTTGTTTGACTAAAAACTTTTTGATGCTACAAGTGTATACATTAAGATACCTAGTTTTGCAGCCAAGATCTTACTAAGACTAGATATCGACTTGTGCATCCCAGTTTAATAAATTTGAGTGTGTCTTCATTTTGTGATTTGTGTACAGATTAGTAGTGTTTGTAACGATAATGATAGGTTCTAGAGGGAAAAAATTGTGGAATCTGCTTTACGAAATTACACAGAATCACAATTGCATATTGGTAAGGACGTATCAAATCATTAACTCTAGTTTATTTAAACAAAAACATGTAACGTAAAATGTTGAGATTATGTTATCATACAATTTGATTTAATTTAATTTAATTTACTGTACGTTAACAATTATTGTCTTGAACTTTGAAAAAAGAGACACCATTAATATTGTAGTGTGTTACTTAGATTAGATTAGAGTTACAAGGCAAGGAGGAAACACAAAAAAAAAATGGAAAATAGCAATTCCCGGGCTCTTTCAAAGAGGAGGCGTAGCCAGGCGACGCCTGGAGCCAAAATACTTGGAGAAAAATCTAGAAAACGTAAGAAGCAACCAAAACAATGTGCAAGAAATATTGCAAAAACGAGACGACAACATGGGGAAGCCTATGTATCATCCAGAAAAAAACATATTCCGGGAGTCTCCATGAAAAGTGCATGCCCAGAAACCTGCAGGAAAAAGTGTTATCTAAAGTTTTAAATCGCACACCCGAAAAAAGAACCAATAATACAATGTTAAAAGTTATCACAACCTCTGGTGAATTTTGATTATCACGGCATAGGAGCCCTCAAAGTCTGTCTTCGTGTCAGCTAAACGTCGATAGTCATGCCATCATTACAAAAAGATACCCATGCAATTTAAATTTTCCAACTGGAGCCAAAGTGATACACACCGTTCAAGTGATATGGTCATCGCTAAAATCGTTTGTATTGAAACCGTCGAAAAGTAACAGCCTCGCAACGTATAACAATATATCGGAATGTTTGAATCATAAATGGACATTACACACGTGAACTTAACCACAACAGACGAAGAAATGAAATCTATAAACTCTCTCATAGAAGAAAGGGAAAGTATCAACATGTCAATTATTGCAGACAAATATGGGGACCTTGGACACCCCGTAGTCATTATTTGGAATACAATTTTACCCGTTTGGGTAGTAATAATATTACGATCCCAAGTAGCTAGCAGGACTGGCTACTATTCCGAGCGTGCAAGCAAAAATGGTAGTGGGCCACGAAGTCCGAATTGCCGCCACCTACACGTTGTTCGTTATGCTTTGCGGTCTGGTAATAATATGGTTAATGTACGGTCAGCGCAAAAATTATTTGCCACCTATAGGTTGTTTGATGACTATTTTGTCCGCAAGCTCGCAATTTCGCCCTTGCAATTTTTATGAATTACGAATGGGATGTTTTATAGTTATATCACTCTCAATTTTTATGCCATTATCTGCTAAAATGTATATGAAAAGAAGAAAGTTACTACTTACTAGTGCCCAATACATTTTAGTAACTGTACAAGTGCTCTAAGAAGTTAAAATTTAAAAAAGAACCCCCCCCCCAAGCTAAATGATTTAGAAAACGTGAGAAAAGGTTAACAAGTCAAAGGATCGTTGGTAAGAACTACAAAAAAACCAAGGTAAAGAAAAAAAATCGTATTAAAGAATAAAAAGAAAAAAAAAAAGCTCCGGAGCCAATTCTTTCTAACGTAATGGGACTATTGTTAGTGCAAATTTCGCCGGATATGTGCACAAATTATCGCGTTTGTAAGCGAATGAAAATAAGTTGTAAATTAAAATACGAAATGATAAGAAATATATTCTCTGGGAAGTTACAAGGCACAGATGCATTTCCCACCTTCGGAGGCGCTGAGATAATAAGAGATCTAAGTTACGCATTCATAGGGATCGTTTCAAGAGGGACAACTGCGAATCGTCTAGACTCTAGACCCTAGAGCAGGGATTGGCAACCTATTTGTTGCGGCGGACACATTTCAGAATTTCCAATAATCGAGATTTAATTTTAAAACATTCAGAAGAATCAATTAATTCATTTTGGATTAACATTCGATGCGATTATCCAATGATAGCCAAAAAAGCTTTAAACATATTAATACAGTTTTCCACATCTTATTTGTGTGAATTCGGATTTTCAGCATTAACCAATCAGTTTAAAAAAATTGAAGCTTTGAAAAATTCCAAAAAAGTCGACCTCGACCGACTCGAAAGCAAACAGCAATAGCCGATGCTAATTTACGGTTGTGTTAAACTTCGTGAGGTTTCAGAAAATGATAAGATGGCGTTCTTGGTGTCGTTGCAGAAAAAACAAGATATTAACTTTTTGGAAGAAAATACACGGACGCAGTCTGAAAGCGTTTTGTGGATACAAGAGAGGGACCTCAGATTGACAGTCTCAAATTTAGGAAAAATTAGTCGTCAGAGAACGGCAACTATACGCAATAATTAAACAACATAGAAGTGCAACGTGCGAACATAAACTAGATGTCCTGTTACAGCACGAGGTTATTCGGTTGCCACCGTACCATCTCGAGCTCAATCCCAATTTGGGCTTTAATGAAATATTGGGTTGCGGCAAGAAACGTGCCATTAAAGTTTGGAGATGTTGAAGACCTGGCCCCCCATAAGTTCTAAGAGATATTGGTGGATATGGGAGGATAAACCTCATAATTTACTAAGAGATAAAGCGTATCAATACAACATTGATGGGTATGATGATATGTACTGGTAAAAATGATAGAGTTGCTAATTTTTGAAGAAATTATTGATTTAATTTCAGTACAGAATCAAGAGTCGCTGATAAAAAGTTTGTTGCAAATTTAAGGATTCAATGCTTGATGCTGCCATGTGCAACTCTCATCTGATGCTTTCGTATAGACCTTCAGATTAGAATAGTGCCATAGTAAATAATTTGAGGTGTCATAAAGGGCATAGTGCAATTAATATTTTTCATGGGGAACTGTGGAAATTAGATTTAAAATGGGACGATTTAATACAGGAATTTTCAACTCAGGAGTGGTTCGACATACGAGATAATTTTAAAATATAAAATTCTTTGATTCCTAGGCATATTATGTATTTAAATCCGGTTTAAATTAAGATTCACGGGTTTCGTGACGCCTCACGAAAGGCTAATTGAAGTTGTATTTATGTTCGACGTTAAGCTAGTACAGATAATGCTACAAGAAACTTGCTAATAGCGAAACCCAGAGAAAAACCTGCAAAGAAAAGCAAGCAATTTTTTGCTGCAGAACTGACTGCTGACCCTTTCTGCAGGTTGCTGTTGTATAATGTAGTTGTTTTCCTATGTATTCGTTGTTCTGCAGAATAAATTCAATTATTATGATTATTATAATCTATAACATGAATGCATTCTTTGGCAATCATGAAAATATACTTTTGGCAATGACAACCGACTCCCGGCCGCATATTCGTAAATCCCCGACACATTAGCCGTTCGGGAAATGCAGCTCTGAAATTCGTAAATCGCCGACGTCGGCGATTTACGCAACCATTATAAACTAAAAGCAGCACATCATGTGCAGTCTGCACTCTCAAATCCTGCCAAATGAGCCTTACAAAGAAATGTCAAACGAATGACACTATGACTACTGAAAACAAAGAGGCCGAGATTTAGGATTACAAAGAATATTTAACAATAGAAATGGAGAGTTTGTAAAACAGGTGGATCAGCATTAGAAAATTAAAAAACGATAGATATATCTTTTTATCCAGCAATTCAGGCATATCTAGATAATTACGACAGATACGGAAATTCCGAAAACAGTTTGTTGATGACAAGATTACACAGCGCCTTTTAATATAAGGGAATAATGTGTAAAAGGAAGATATTGTAACAATCTCATAATTTAGAATAACTTAAAGTATACAGTTACCAATTCGTTTCGCCCTCTTTAGAAAGCGTAGCTTATTATGTCAAACGGTCAGTTTCAAGAAATAAGGTTTAAAGGACGGAAGTGTCCATTTTTTCATGCAAGTGTTAGTTTTCATTGTTTGTTCCGAGAAAGGGCCTTTAAAGTTTAGTTTGAGTTGCACAGAATTAAGATATATGGGATCATAAACATTCGATTGACAGCTTCTAGAATCTTCGGTATTATTGTTTTTACAAGGGGACCGGTCACTTAGTTTTTCTCCAGTTTTTCTAAGAATGAGACCTGGCGAGCTGGATTTTACGTAGCCAATGAGAAAGGACATTAAAACTTACAATATTGTGAAAGGTGGTCAAAACCCACAGTTTGAACCAGTAACAGTAAACCCCGGATTTTGACCATGAAGCTAGCCCCTCACATTGGATCTTGAAGATCATTTGTCCCTGTTAGTTAACACCCCCGAGTTTATAAAAAGGCTTTTCTCCCTTGCCTCTGGGCGATATGTTAACTGACTTCCGCGCGATTCAGACCGTTGACTAATTGCTTTCGTTAATTTGGTTATTTTGGTAAATTGTCATTAGAGTCAACGTGTAATAGAGAAATTGTAAGTTTTGCTTGAGTTAAGATTTAGTGTCCTTCGCCCCGGAAAATATTAAAGTTTGGGTTAAACGTTAAATTAGTTTTTTTGAGTTCAATGTTGGTTAAAGAAATTGTTAAGTTTTGGTTCATTTGTTTTTGTTTTAATAAAAATCGTTAACCCAATTTCGGAGTGTTTTTCTAAAGTGTAGTTCGACATGACACCCCTGGACCTCGCTAAATGGAATTAAACAATAATTGGTAAGAGAAAGATTTTGAGGAACTCTGTTTTGAATGATCCCGCGAATCTACGTAACCCTAACCATCTTAACTGTCTTCTCCAATATTTTGGGCTCGTGTAAGACATTGTTAATTCACATGGTTACAAGATCACTTGGCTACCAAAAGAGGGAAACGTAAGGAAGGCTGCAATGGACAGTAGAATGGCAATGTAATGGCAGAATGGCCAATCTGCAGTATAGAAAACTCAAAGAGAAAAAAATAAGAAGCTTAAAAGCACCCAATAAATTGGAAAAATGCGAAAAAAAATTTGCGTTGGGTGATAACCTGATAACAAAGTCAAAAATAGGATTTGATATTAACTTTTGCAAACCTACTCATAAATCCCCGACGTATTAGTTTAATACGTCTGGGATTTACGAACTCCCGAACTGTTCTCTACGGAAGGCAACGAATACCTAATGTGTCGGGGATTTACGAATATGCCTCCCGGCCACATACTAGAGAATTTGGACTTAGCAGGATAATTGCGGCTAGATCCAAGCCTAATAAAAGTGTTTAGGAGTTTTGAAGTGGCTTCCCTTAACTTTGAAGATTCGGAGTATATAGATTTAATAAATTTGAATGAATGTAAACTGAAAGAACCCCTGTCTTGTAAAGTTGAAGTCTGGCAATATCATTGTAACGGTTCGTTACTTTGTTTATAAAATGGGATTTTAAAAATGGTACGAAAAACAACGCTTTCAAAAATTTAACTCACTTGAAACGTGTATATTATTATAGGTGTAAATAGGGATATAAAATTGGCCGTGGTGTTGCAGAAAAATCAAGACGAAGCGCACGTTAATTTTGGTATTATTGACGAATCCTATTTTATGTTTAAGATGGCAGAAACCCACCGATAACCGCCAATTTTTGACCGAAAAAGCTGGTATCAGGGTAGCCAGAATGCAATATTTAAAGAAAATTCAAAAATATAGGAAAGGGAATAAGCCAGTAAACATACATAAACCCCCAACCATACACCATCATGTTCGGTACTGCGAACGAGCTACACGCACACATTGGCAAGAGCTGTCGATTAATTGTTAATGCAATGCAACAAATTGGGTTCGTTCCAAATGCATTATTGATGTTTAAATCAGAAAGCAAAACTGGCGATTACGATGATGACATGAACAGCGAATTATTTTAAATTGTTAGAAGATAAATTGATTCCAAATCTTCAACCAAAGTCCGCTGTGGTAGTCGAAAATGCTTTCTACCACAATAAGGCAGTGGAAAGAAGCCTAACAATGTCCCAAAAAAAGACGAGATGCAGCAGTGGTTAAATGAACGTAACACACGATAAAGTAACAAAAATTGAACTGTACGCCGTAATTCATCATCATCAGCCACGGATGAAGACGTATGTAGCTGATAGCTTACTAATTGTAAGTAGTTGTAAAATTAATTGTAGTACATAGTAATTGTAAGTAAGTAGTTGGTAAGAGAAATGTAACTAAGAAGACGGTTCGGGTCAATGTGTATTTTCATTTTCATAAAGTCTTTACCATACATTCATACTTTTCAGTCCACAAATCTTGAAATAATCTGAGGTTCTTAACTTAACTACTGTTTATACAAGTTAAAGCTAAGCAGAAGAGGAACACCAAAAGATATATTTAATTTAAAAAAAAAGAAAAAAGGCGAAATCTGCGACTTGGAAAACTAGACCTAAAAAGAACGGCGACAGTGGCCCTGCTTCAGATAAGCGGTGCTCGACTACAACAACGCCAAGAGGGCGTTGACTACAGCGATCAAATGTCGGATTTAGCAGCTCGTTAAGAAAAAGATTTGAGTGGTATGGCAAGGTAGCTTTTGAGTTCACATTTGGTGATACTGTTGTTAATGCTCGGATTGTCGCCAACGACCTAAAAAACAAACCCTAAACCCCGAACCTGAAGTTGCTAACTCTCTCTAACCGAGAACCAATGAAGAAATTTCAAGAAAACGGAATAGAGATTTATCTAATTGGACGAGAAACGTCAGAAAAGCGGAAAGAAATTTATTCGAAGATGTTGAGGAGTTGGCCCCCGGCAGAAGTTTGAGGACATATCTGTGGACGAGTGGGCATCAGTGTGCAACCATGTCAAAAAAATAGAAAATTCCTACCTCGAAAAGGAAATAGTGATGGATGAAGATATGAAGGCCCTGGAGTTCGTAGTAAACACGAGTTCATACGATGATGACAAATTTTGGCAGATGTGTAAACGTTTTTGTATATCAATAACTTATAACTAATTAATAATATAATTAATGCATGTATATTTAATAAATAAACGCATGAATTAAAAGTGGTATTAAATCTTACATCCTTTCTAAAAAATAAAAATTGTGTGGTAGTCTGGACAACTTTTTTACTTCGTATATTGAATACGACAACTCAAAGTTAAGTTTGAAGTAGTACCATTGGATTTATTATGGAGTCAAATGTTTGATGAATATCCTTGTTTAGCTAGGAAGGCAATCAGAAAATTAATTGCCTTTGCGATATCATATTTATGCGAATCCGGATTTTCTGCATATGTGAGAACGAAAAATAAGTACAGAAATAGATTGGATGCTGCCTCAGATATGATAATTCAGTTGTCTGATATTCAACCAAATTTTTAAAGAATAATACAGTTTAAAAAAACAGCAACATGCCTACACATTAATTTTTTTTACAAACGAAGGAATATTGTAAGCCCCACGTATGTGTGGAGGCACAAAAATGTGTAATAAAGCATAATAAAGGATAATTATATATACGATATATAATTTTTGTAATCGTTGGGTTCCGCGAAATTTTATACATTGTAGAAAGGTTCCGCACCAAATAAAGTTTGGGAACAACCACTGGTATATTCTAATGAAGAAGTTGCCAATTAACAATATATACGCTGTTGGCACTGTTCGATCGAACAGCAAGGGTTTGCCGGATCTTTATAAGAATAAAACAAAACTTCAACGATGCGAATTCATGTTCAGACAAAAAATATGTTAGCAGCCATAAAATCAATGGACAGCAAACCAGTAAACTTTTTGTCGAATTATTTGTCTTCAAAAACACTCCATGAGCGTTACGGAATTGGGCGCAGATCCATTAAATGACACAGAATTTTTTAAAATTTTAAAGCATATCGATGAAAGAAAGAAATTTGATCTATTAAAATTAATTTTATCGACAAGCAGGCCTTTTTGTAAAGAATGACTATTCGTTCGTAAAAGCAATAAGAAAAGTTTATTCCTCTTTTGTCAACTCCATCCCGGAACACGCTGTATAATTTAAAAATACAGCAAACTTCTGCAATCGTAACGATAGTAACATTTTATACAAGTTGTTAAATATTTAGAAAGGATTAAGATAACCACAATGGCCTCATAAGGGCGCTTATACTCTTTCATTTCGAAACGATTTTAGTCAGTTGGTGTACATAATCTCCAAACTTATACGGCGATATACAAACGCTTCCACCACTTCACGCACAGATAAATCATTTCAATTTCAAATATTCAAAACGCATCATGAAACTTTTACACAATAAATAAATGGAAATCGAATAATGAAAATATAAACTTCTACTATGTACGAATTATAAGCTGTTTCAAGTTCCCCAAACACATTTACGATATCCTTTAGTGGTATGAAACAGAAATTTTTGGATTTTGATTGGGTTGCGATACCATTAAATATAATTGATTTATCTCACAAAAAGTTATTCATAGTAAAATATCCTACTAGAAGAAGATTACTAAAATATAATATTTGATAAACCGTGCTCTACAACAACCCAAGTTTTATTTCATGGTTTGATTAAGAAAAACGAACAAAACCTTTGTTAGAGATGCTTTCACTGAGAATCAGCCGTGTCGTCTCATATCTGAAAAAAACAAAACAAATTAGTACTTGAGTTCAAATAAATGTTCATAAGAATAATTTTGTAAATTAATCAAATAAGTAATTTAAAAAACTAGTAGCACAAAAGTTTTAGTGTGTGGTAAGATTGGATGCATAGTCGTACGATTTTTTAAAAGTAAGCGCACTCAAGACCAGTTGTCGTCAGACATTGCAATTACACTAAATGCGAGTTCGGCTTCCAGATTAACACCCCTATTTTGCAACTCATAACGATATCGTTGAAGTGACGATTGTTGTTAGATACTGATTTTGACATTAGTTTGGAGTTTGATTTTGTCAGTAACTAACGAAATTTCTTAACGATGTCATTACGAGTTACAAAATAGGGGTATTAGAAGGTGTAGATTGTGTTGTACAAATCAGTTTAAAAATTATAGTTTTGTTTCTTGTTATTACCCCCACGATTTCACTAACATAATAATTTTCTCAAGTTTGCTTTCATTATAAATTTCTACGTAATATACTATCAGCATTTTAAAGTTCGGTCCACTCTGTAGATACTCGCGGTTCGATAAAATTTTCGTTATTACTTTACAAAGAGCACATTCAGAGATACAGCAAAACAAAATCGTTTTTTGAGTGATAGGGGTTAGTTGGCACAGATATTGTCACGTTTCGCTACTGCGTCAGTGGGATTGAACACAAATTTAATTATCTGCGCACTTCTACCACTCGCCACAATTCTTGTGCTTTATCGAAATCAATGCAGTCCACATCCTCGGTTTAGATTTAAGATCATTTTCCTGGACCAAGATTAAACCGGGATCGAACTGTAGTGTATATAGAACGTAAATAGTTAAAAAATATGTACCTTATATAAACGACAGGTCAAGTAAATTCATTTTCAAATAAATGAAAATGGCTGCCAAGACGCCTAACATCAACATTTTAATTTTTGAACAATCTTGACGTCTTGTAACGAGAATTAAATTGTTTAATTCAATTGGTTATACGTGCAGAGACCTAAAGATTAAAAAATAATATTTTAAGTATGAAAAAAGTTCCAAAAAACAAACTTGCTTACCTAGCACATTCAAAAAAATTATTACTAGAAGAATCGAATTTAAAATTCGGCTCCATTTCTCCATTATTTAAATTCATCGCAAAACAATCATTGATGCACTTATGAAATTCACCCAATCAAAAAAATAATGTAAACGTGATGTATTTTAACATTTTTCTTTAACTTCGCCATGATGAAAAACCACGTGGAGACAATGTCGACAATGTGCTTTTTGTTTTTGTTTCTACGAATACGAATAGGTATAGGTATCTTTACGAATATGGCAGAATACGCAGTATGCGTCAAGGAGCTGCGCCTTAATATTAATTTTAATTTCCATTACATTCAAGAGATACCACTAGTAGTTATAAAATGTTGTTATTTTTAAATCTAAAGGTGAATTTACATGTTTGTGTATTGTAACTAAATACAGGGTGTCGACAAAAAGCGTGGCACAAATGATGGGGCATGATCCTGAGACAAAATAGAGTAAAATGACTATTTGCAACTATTTATATACAAATTACAAAGTTGTATAGTTTTCGAAATACGAAGTTCAAGGAGAAGAGCATGAAGGTACGAGGGCACTAAGGAGGTTATTAGACACCATACTAAGTATGGGGTATTCTGCAATCCCTCTTAAGATTGAGGCATGTCATTGCACATTGCACAGGAGTGAGTTTTTAATCTGTAAGCCTCCCTTAATGCTTTGGATTTCACTAACAAATGTAAGATGTACCTAAGTACGATGCCAGTACTATTTGGATTTTGCCCAGCTTGTGTTTACAGGTTTTTGTTGGTGTTTTTTTCACCACCCAGAGCTTGTATACATAATTATGTTAATTGGTATAACCATTACGGTGTATACCCAGTAAGTCAACTTAGGTGTGTCAGTCCCCAGGTTTTTTCGAACGTTTGTCTACAGATCCTTAGCGCCCTTGTGGCTTCGTTTACTACTCTGTTCATATGTGGTATGAAGATTAGTTCGCTATCAAAGATAACTTCTAATTTAGCTTCACCCACTGAGTCCAGAGGTATGGCAAAAATCCAGGTTAGAGCCCTTACTGGTTTTGGGAGGTTCTCAGTTCTTAGCCTCGACAAAGCGAAGCTTAGCACTCGGATCTAGAATTTGATCTTTTCCGCTTCCTTTCTTTGATTAAAGCATAGATTAAGTAATAATGTAATATGTATAATTAATCAATGATTAAAGTAAACTTTCCATTTTTCAGAAATTCGAATTCTCAACTGTCGATAGATGACTCTGTAAGCGGCGTTTAAATTTTAACATTGCATGCAGGGCCTACAAGCTGTAATGGGAGCTGTCAATTCACAATTTTATCTGCAGTACTGGAACTTCAGCTAGACGGCGCTTCATGTATCCCTCTTTTTGCGCAAACTCGTAAAACAAAGGCGAATACTTTCGAATGATTTTATTATACGCATTTAAAATCAAATGTATAGTAGATGCAGTTACTTAAAGAGAAACAAGGAAAGAACTACACACTTAAAAAAAAAAACTAAGTTACTATTTTTCAAATATTAAACGTTTAAAATTCAAAAAATTGTTTACGCAGCAGCATTTAGTTGGTATTTTTTTCCTTTCAAGTACTTATTAAAAAATATTTATTCTCTCTTTATAAATAGTAAAATTTGTACAATTACTTTATTAGTGTAAATAGTGGTTTATTGTTGTGTGTGAGTAGTGATCAAATTTAAATTTTTAATTTAAACAAGTGCAAAATTAGGTTTTGGTAACAAATCAAATGCTGCATTATTAATATTTTAACCATTTTCACATGTTCTTAATTTGTTATAAGTTATAATCTTAGTTTTAATAATTACAATAACAGTTTAGTTAACTTAAAAATGTATAATTGTGTTATAGTGTACATATTATAAGTTTTACCTGATTTTTAATATTTAAAAAAATTAATATTTAAAGAAATTTTGCAATTAGAATGAATAGTTTTATTTTGCTCTAGATTTTCTTGTAATTAAAAATTTTTAGAATCGTAAATAAAAAGATTTTGTCTTATTTTTCGATTTAGTCAATTTGTGATTAATTTAAAATCTATGTTATAGGTGTATATTTGTTGTATTTTATAAATTTTGATTATGGTTTTATGCTAATATATAATTATAATTAAATATATGATGTATCATGTATAATTAATCAATGGTATTAAAAATATTTTTTTATTACAAGTTTGATTTACTGAGTTATTAATTTAAAAAATAAATTTTGAAAAAATATTTAGTTATTTCATCTTAAGTTTTTATGAGAACTTAAGATGAAATTACTAAATATTTCTTAAAAAATGAAAGTACATAAAATTCGTAATAATATTTATGCATTTGAAATTCGCGGTCAATGGCGTGTTGTACTGGAATTTCAAATAGATGGCGCTAATATGGATTCAAGATTAGCATGGTGGCTGGTGGGTCTTGATTGCATGCGGCATGCGTATAAGGTTTCGGCCTGCTGTTTAGTTCGTTAGTTTGTTTTGTTTTAAGTTTTAACAACTCCAAACAACTCCCACCACGACAACAACCAACGCCATGCCATGGTAATTTGGTAATCGATCGTGTTATCTTGTGCTTGTGCACGCCATTATGAAGTTTGAAGTTAGAAGTTATGTTAATTAATACGCGTTAATAGTAAATTTAAAGAAAAATACCTCACGTTTACATATTTTTTTGATTATGGGTGAATTTCATAACTGGGTCAATGCGTGTTTTGCGATGAATTTAAATAATGGAGACAAATTTTAGATTTGATTCTTCTAGTAGTTTTTTGAATGTGCTAGGTAAGCAAGTTTGTTTTTTAGAACTTATTCCATACTTAAAAGATTATTTTTTAATTTTTAGGTCTGCACGTATAACCAATTGAATTAAACAATTTAATCTTGTGACAAGATGCCAAGATGGTTCAAAAATTAAAATGCTGATGTTGGTCATCTGTCATTTTATCAGCGGCCATTTTCATTTATTTGAAAATGAGTTTACTTGTCCAGTCGTGTTTATAAGGTACATATTTGTTATTTATTAGTCTTGTTTATTTGTCTGCTCAAAGTAAAGATCACTGCATGTGCTTATTTATTTGACTTTGCCGAGTACACCACGTACATGTAGGCACCTGTTTGTACCAAGTCTTTCACTCGTCTGCCCAATGTATTATAAATAAATTTAAATGCACTGCAAGTCGTGTTGTAAAGTTGGCTCGAGATTGGGTTACCCAGATGAAAAATCGTTCAGTTTTCGTGATGTTTCCAATTCTTGCAATATTTCATTACGATTAAACT
Source organism: Malthinus flaveolus (assembly GCA_950108345.1). Classification (NCBI taxonomy): domain Eukaryota; kingdom Metazoa; phylum Arthropoda; class Insecta; order Coleoptera; family Cantharidae; genus Malthinus; species Malthinus flaveolus. The sequence goes on from OX467285.1 coordinate 17,919,980, forward strand.
TTCGATTCAATGCTACAAATTCATATCAAATTATGTCGATTATTTAAATTAAGTGATTATTAGGGCCAGTTCCACCAACTCTGATTGTTAATCAATACATGATAATGGCTCCCCATACACGTGCGGATTATCGGTGCAGATCAGATACGTAGAGATTTCATTCGGCAGTTTCGGTTCGGATGAACTAAATCTTATTCCTAGTTTTTCTTGTTGATGATAACTTGATAAGCTAGATAAGACTAGAAATTTAATTTAATGAATCCCTCGTCGTCGTCTAATGTTACATCAATTTGATTATACAAATCAAAAATTTAAATAAAAAAATTTATAAACTGCACACGACTTTCCTGCTTTGCATTCGAAGAGCAAACAAACACGGTTGCCACAATAATAGCTTGAAAGCGTTCCGTGCTTCACCTCCAACGTGAAAGCGTTGAAAGCGCGAACAATGATATCAGCGGTACTGGAACCGTTACGTCACGAAAGTTTTCATAGCGCTGAAAGCGAGCTCCCCGAACGGCATAATCGCGCTATTGGCGCTAAAACGCACCGTATGTATACGTAGGATGCTACAACCCTACAACATCTTCCTTCTTTTCATACTCATCTAAAACCCTCAAGATTTACTTGTTTTTTCCTGATAATTCGACAGCTTTTTCATGGTAAAATTGCAACTCGAGTGTCCTGAGTTAGTTTCTTAAAGTAAAGTAAACAAAATTTCTGTTGCGAACTTGCCTTTTGTGTTTTGTAGCAAATTGTGAAGGATATAAATTAATATAATATTTATTTTTTGCAGGCGTGTCAAGTGGGAAGTCATTCCTATCCATAAGAATGCTGCCCTAAAGATAAAATTAAATATACGAAGACACCAAACTTTTTATCATCATATTTACCTTATATGCATGGGTAGCTTCAAATGAAAGATAATTATTTATTATAATTGTCCTTTTTCGACATTGCAATAAGTTGAGGTAAGCCAATTGTTTGTCACTTTAGCTATAACTTACTGATACATTTTCTTTTTTGCAGTTCTGTGCACTCGTCTTATTGGAGCCGAATTGAAACCGGGGTTTTTTACTTGAAATTGCACTGACAATAATACCGTTTACTTTTTTCTCATTACATTCTCATTTTGCTCTGTTCAAAATGTTGCTTTCTACTTTCCGTATTTTGAACACTAATGAGTGTTGGGTCAGTTTACACTGAATAATTATCATTTTACTAACATTCTCATTTTGCTCTATTCAAAATGTTGTCATCTCTACTCTGCGTACTTCAACTTTTGTGGTTTAACAAATTTTGTTGAAGTGACCTAACAAAGTTTATGCTCCAGCATCCACAGCTTATGAGGGTGAGCTATTTATAGCCACCCTATGAAACAAAGAAAAACATCGTAATTTTTATAAAATTTATTTCAGGTTAAAGAGGCAAAGGTCCTCTACTATTTTATTTATAATAACATTCACTAAAGGTACCCAGAAGTTTGGTAATACACACATAGGCCATCCTCGTTCGGCCGTCCACAGGTCTGGGCCTGCAGTTTATACCAAACTACTGTATATGTAGTAGACACCTAAACTTTTTAATTCGAAAAGTTTACATATTACTACTTCGTTGCTGTACAATTATGGCAATTCGAATTAGCAAAACGAAGTTTATAACCGCATTTATAGAGTTGTATCGACAACTGCCATGTTTGTGGAAATTAAGGCAAATTTTGTAGAACTAAATGAAAATGTCATTGCGGGTAAAGCTGAAATAGCGTGTCTCATTAATTGTATTTTTCTAATAATTTTTTAGGTCATCTTTGGCACTTTCTCACATATGTGACAATGTGTCACTTTCTAATAGCCACTCCGTCACTCAAAAACATTTTCTAGCGTTCACTACAGGCTCTTGTAATAAAATGATTACAAGAAGCTCTGCAAATTTTTGGTTTTTAGCTCTTTATATTTCGTTTTCACCAGTTGGTGCCATCGGAGATTGAACTAATTTTGAAATTTTGACGATAACTGCATTTTCGAACTGCAGGCTGACTGTACGTACTGTACCTGTGAGACCTCCGGCAGTTTAGAGCCTGCAATTTAGGGACTGGCGATCGCATCGTTTAATAAAACTGAGTCATGTCGATGAGTAATTTGATAATTTGTGACAGTGACAGCTTGTCATCTTCGTGCATTCCGAATCGTTGATAAATGGCTTCAGAATAATCTGGATTGTTAAATTGCATCAACTAGACATTTCATCGGTAAGCACCGAATTGTCAAACATTACTTCAAAATATTCAGATAGTGCGATGGTTGTTAAATCCGATGCTGGCATTTGTAGTTGAGAGCCTTTTTTCTAACTACAGTAGACTGTTTAGCTGGTATGAGGGTCCTCCTATTGATTCTATGCATTGATTTGCATCACTTCTCAAAATATTATCTGAAGGGGCTGCACTGCATTCCGCTCGTGGTCTAAATCAGTGCCTGGCAAACCGTCTTGATCGTTAGATGTCCCGAGTTTCTAATACGCTATCCGGTTGTGTTGGTGTGTGTTGGTTGTGTTGGCGAAGCTCTCCTTGTCGGAACTTATCGAATCTTTTCAGTCTTCTGGAGTTCGTCTAGATCAGGGGTCGGCAACCTATTTGTGGGGGAGGGGGTGGGCTAAAAATTTGAGAGACAATCGCCCTCATACGTCACATGACTAAAATACACCAATAACAAGCTTGCATTGTTTTATTTACTGCCAATGAAATCTTGATTTTGCAACAATTTCATGTTTCCAAGAGCGACGAGAAATATTCGACAATTTCCCTAGACTAATATTCGACGACCGATTTTATTAAATAATTTAAAACTATAGAACTATAGAACAATGAATATAGTAATTTATTTTTCTATCAACGTTTATTAAAAAGAACTGTATTTTTCTTCTACGAGAATCACGGGCACTTCTTGCGTCTGCGAATGCAATATCTTGAAACGGATCAATTTTTATTTGAAACTTTTTGAAATATAATTCTTGAATTTGCTTTGCAACTGAGTTCCACATTTGTTTCACCACTAATTCTTTATAATCAATTCCATCAGTTTTTTTCATATTGAAACCCCAATCTTTTAAAATATCGTTGATTTTCTCAGAAGCTAAGGGCTCAGTTTCAACGTCATATTTTCTCTCTTTACAAAACTTATCAAATTGTTTCCACACCGAATTTTTAGAGCGGACGGTGTTAATTGGCATGTTTTTTTTAATTTCGTCGTCAATATCTTTCAAAGTTTTGTTGCCAAACCTCGAACACATTTTTAACTACAAAATTGCGACTTTCTCTATGACAAGTATAATCTGACAACTAATTTCGCATAAACAAAAATCAAGGCAAACTTAATAATTTAAATTTAAGTTTTTAAATTTAAAATCAGGCGATTCTCTTATCAAATATAACGCGTTTGCGGGATATCTCCAGACAATTTTCCTTGCTATCAATACGCGTGCTTGTTGACACAGAAAACTACCCGCGCGCTGCGCGCTTGGGCAGTTTTCGAGGCAACAAGCACTTGTAAAAGATAGCGCGTAAAATTGTCGGATATATCCCGCTCCCTTGTTATATTGTATATGAAAATAACGCCGCAGGCGAAAAGTTTTGATTGTTCAAGCTCATACGACTTTAAATGAAGTTCAGAAATTTTAGTAACGGTTGATAGCGTCTCCAAAGAAGGTCTAAATATGTATCTAAATTTTTCAGACATCCAAGATTTTCTTACCCCTCATTTTATGATTTTGGTTAAAATCGTGTTAATTATTGTATCCTACCTTTATTGTAAATATTTTTGTAAAACCCCTACCCTAATCCGTAGCATTATAAAACCCTTAGTGGTACGGGCGGAAAAGAGGTGTAAAAATGTTACCGCTGTTACTATAATTCTGTAAAACGTACATTGTGTACTTAAAAGGGTTTTTGCAGTATAAACATAATTTATTTGCCCAGGTTAGAGGCGGGCACTTTCAAAAAGCCTGGTGGGCACCAAGGCGCCCGCAACACCGCTCTATCGAACGGTCTGTCTGGACCTTGATCTCCGAAAATTGTTTTTGAAATGATTTTAAAATGTTTCGGCTTCCAACCAGTTCAAAGGGTTCAATCAGTGCAACGTTTAGGCCTAGGCGCGCGCCTAGGGCCCCGTGTTTTTGAAGGCCCCAAAACAGCTCATTTAAAATTTGTTTCTACCCATTTTAATAGTTTTACTTATTGGAAAATGCGTAAGATAGCTTTTTCTCCCGGGTTTGTCATTTAGATGTAAACTAAATTAAAATTGATACCTAATAAGGAAATGGGATCCAGCCTCTATTTATCCTTGGTCAAAAGGGGCCTCGGAATTCTCCAACAATATTTTTTGTTTATCTGAAATAATTTCTATATTTTGATTTTGCGAAACATCTTTTTTTGGAGACTATCAATCGCTACTAAAACTCCTAAACTTCATTTTAATCCGTTTGACTTTGAACAATCAAAAATTTTGGCCTGTGGCGCTATTTAATCGTACTCTTCTCTTCAACCAAAGGACCCCCAAAACTTGGCAGCGCCTAGTGCCTCAAAAACTATAAACGCGCCTCTGGGTTCAATTCTTATAAGAGAAAATATGTTTAGTAATTGCAAAATCGTTTTATTTAATGATTAAAATAACTAAACAGGCAAAGAGAAAAAGGTTGATTGTTCATCTCATCTTGACTTTGTATTCAATTACAAATTCGTTGTGTTTTACAAAAGTATTCGTCACAAATATATTTCCTAAATAGAAAAAGACGCATTGAATTCAAAATACGAGATATGATTTATGATTATTAAACAACGTGACTGATAGAATTTAGACGCTTTATCTAATGGTAGTATGAATTTAGGGTTTTTAGTATTCGCAACCAAGAAAAACAGAACTATCGAGTACCTGCTGTCGCCGAACAGTGGACGTCGTTCATGATGTAGTTATAATGTGTTCTTACACCAGTGGCCCTACAATCGAACCTTTTTTGGGGGCAGGGGGGTTAAACGAGGTTGGAGAATCCAAACCTTAAATGACTCGAAAAACAGTTTTTATTGTTTTTCGCTTATAACTCGAAACGTACTCACTTCTAGAGAAAACTTCTTGCACGAAAATAAACAACAATAAATCTCCTACATATTTGAACTATCGATATTTTTCTCTAGATGAAACGTTTAGGCGCTAGAGCACGTAAAAGTTTTACAAAGTTTCAAAACTCATTTCCTGTCCATATAACGCGCTCCGAAACAAAAATTGTACCAACAATTTAAAATATCAATATAACAAATTTTCTTATCGATGTTTTTAATGAACAAATAAGCATCGACAGAAAATCGTTCAATTTGCAACGATCGGTAACAAACGAGTTGTTCAAAAGTGGGAAATGGGAAATAAAGATCTTGTAACAACAGGGAGGTAAACAGTGCTTAATTTTTAGTATGAAACATAACATGTGCAGTTATGTACTAATGTAATTTTCTATGGATTCAATACGTGTGATTTGTAAAATTAGGCTTGCCAGATATCTAAAATGTTCAACCGGCCCCCCCCGCTTCAAGGTTATTTAAGTCAAAACCACCCCCAAGAAACTGGAAATAGGGTTTGCAGATTAATGTATACTTTTTATAAACACGTTTGCCTTCTTTTTGCTCCCAATAATCTAAAAAACACAGCACAAACTGTGTCCAGGTTCAGGAAATCTGTATTATTTTCTCAAAGCTAGCTAGCGGAGGTGCGGCGAGGTCGAAAACTTGGGATTTTAATCAATATTGCTATGATAACAGGTTCGCGCACATAAATAAATTTTCACTCTTAATCTCAGGGTTAATATTCTCTCGCCGCCTCCGCTTACCAAAAATTCATAAAAAATGCCAATTTTCTTAGTTGTGTTATGCAGATAACAATTGGTTTATTTTATCAAATATTTTCACAAATTACAAAAATCTAATAGCTAATCATGGAATAGAACAATACGCAACACAATTTCAAGACTTTGACTTAAAGCGCTTTTCTTTAATCTTTTATCTGAAAATTTTCCAAATTTGATCTAAAATTTCTAATTCTGTTATTTTGTTGAAATTTTCGATACGCGGAAGAAAATTGCTTTATTCAAATTATTTCTTTCCTTTATTACTAAACCTAAATTTACTAACCCCAATTTCTATTTCGCTGTTAGCAACGCATGCGCTGCACACTTATTTTTCTTTCTTCTATGTTCTCAAAAATGTTGTTCACTAATTTCCTTTTCCAAATTCCACTACTTCGTTCTCTTGATTTTTTTCGACGTTCTCTCTTTAGTTCACCAAATCTTTTATATGCTCCAATTCTCGCTTTGAATCCATTTTACTTTTCAACACAATTCCAAGTCTTCACAAATTTACGGTTACACAACCGGTTTCGAATCGTCTCCAACTTGAGCTATTTATGAGACCTTCTCTAACTGACTATTTTGCGATCCCGCAACAGACTTCCACGAATTTCAGACTTAAACTGACTATTTTCCGATCCCGCAACCGACTTCCACCAATCTAAGACGGGAACTGACTTTCTCCTGGTTTATTTATTTGTCATCCCTTAGGAACCGTAATTTTTTTGTTTTCCGCACTTCTTATTTATTTAAATTAAAAACTACTTACTTTTTTTTTTATTTAAACCAAACGCATAGTTTCCATATCACAACAATATATAATAAGTCACCCTGTATAGTTCAGCTTTAGGGTCTCCGGTTGACCATACGTGTACCCGTATGTCAATCTTAGCTTATTGTACCTATACCGATAGGTACCTACTACCAACTTTTCGATAGAGAAAAATATTCTGATTTTGATGTTCTTTGAAATTGTTGACCAACTATTGCACTGCGAATAAAATTGTTTTAAAAGAAAACGAACCGTACCCTAAATAAGCAAACGACGTCTTGACATAACACTCGACTTCAATTTAAAAGCAGTTCGTAATGTATTGGTACAATAATAACATTATAAATATTTTTTAATAACAGCATTTTCTCTTATACGTCGTAAAAATAAAATTTCATTATTCGAGAGATTATTTTCTTCGGCCCATTCTATCACTGTATTGGAAGAATCAATAACATTATTTATGTTATTTGAATCTTCAACATAAACTTCTCTATCTGGACACGTCTCCACGTTACTTGGTTCATCATTTTCTTCAACATTATTGTCAACAGTAGTTTCGTTTATTCCATTTTCCCATGCCATTATTTCATTTTCACTTAAATTATTGCTATTTAAGATTGAATTGTATAATCTCAACAGAGGGATATTATCGTCTTCCGTAATGTTGAGGTTTGTAAAAATAGTCAGTCGCGTGTATGCAACCACATATACGAGGCTATATTGAAAAATTCTTAGCCTACTATAGAACCAAACAGAATTTCAATGTCAAAATATTTTATTTCTCAACATATTCTCCTCTTAATTGGATACATTTATTACAGCGAACCTGCAACGTCTCTAGACCTTTCAAAAAAATGTTTCTTCTTGCTCTGCAAACCAGACCTCCACAGCTTTTATTACCTCCTCGTTGGAAGAAAATTTACGACCTTTTAAACTTTTTTTCAGTTGAGGAAAGAGATGATAGTCGGACGGAGCCACATCTGGAGAATAAGGGGGGTGTTCTAGTAATTCAAACCCTAAATCACGTATTTTTTGCATGGCAACATGAGATTTGTGTGCAGGGGCGTTGTCCTGCAAAAACAAAACACCTTTGGATGGCTTTCCGCGTCTTTTCTCTTTAATTTTTTCCCGTAGAGTGGTCGATGTCGAATAGTAATCTCCAGTTATTGTTCTACCCTTATCCAAAAAATCAATCATGATTACTCCATGGCAATCCCAAAAAACTGAAGCAAGAACTTTTCGATCGGTCATCATCTTCAATTGAAAATTTACCTCTTTTGAAGCTTGCAGTCCAATTTTTCACGGTCGCATACAAAGGACATTGATCACCAAGGGTATTAACCATATCTTCGTAAATCTGCTTACCTCTTAACCCTTTTAAATACAGGTACTTGATGATGGCTCGATACTCCAATTTTTCGATTTTCACAATTTCGGTGGACATCTTTTTTCTTTTAATTTATTGCTTAACTCTGGCTTACTTTTTTGACGTCAAATTTTACACTGACACTTCTAATAAGTTATTGTCCAGTCCACCAGGTTGTGGTTAACACAGGTTCGTGTTTTTTAGTTTTTGTTTTATCTGCATAAGTAAGTTTGAATTCTTCCTGTTTTTCCATAATTTTCTTAATGGTGTCGTCGAAGTCATAATTTCTTTGTTGTAGAACATCCTTTAGACTCTAAAGGATTACTCTAAAGTTTAGAGTATCGTTCAGCTTTTGCTGATTTATAACTTCCTGCCTTAAATTCCGCAAGCCGTTCATAACATCTCCTAGTATTTCTCTCATTCTTCTCATTCTTGCTCGAAGATTTTAAAATCCATTAACTCAGGTACACTACTGCACAATGTGACGATACCTCCTTTAAGGTTTAAAGCTACACCTAGCATATCGTGAGTCGAGCTTCATCTCGCTGGACAGTCTAGTAAGGGATTCAAAGTTGTTGGCACGCCAGCTGTTTCACAAGTTGAACGAAACTTATTGTTAAGCACCTCGCTCCTTTTTACTTTGCTAAAGACAGAGCCCAATTTCATGATAGATGGAGATGAATCGCGAATCCGTGGTATCATGCATTGATCATCTTCACTATGGACCTCTTCCTCACTTTCAACTTTCAGGGTTTTCATTAAGTGTTGTACCCCCAAGTTAAGAATGTGGGTGATGCACCGGATGTGCTAATCTTCTGCATTAAAATTGGGGAGTATTTTGCAAAGTTCAACCATAAATTTTGTATTTGCTGATGCATTGTCAACGGTGATGCCTTGAATTTTGTTTTCTAAATTGAACTCCACCAAAGATTTGTAAAAAATTGTTGCTATATCTTTTCCCGTGTGTTGACCGTGGGAAGGAACAAAATTGAGAACCATTGACTGATAATTCCGTTCATTATCTATCAAATGATTTTTTGATTTTTTAATTACATCAGTTTTTTTAGATTGTTGTACACTTACATCAATCTCAGAACCATCACTACCACTACATTGAATAATTTAAATCGGCTGGTACGAAACTGCTATCTTCACTAACCGAAAAGTCCATCAAACTCTCGTAGCTCATTTTTAATTTTAATAATACTAAAACGTATAGAATATAGTGCAGTCTTTTTAGGTTTCATCTGGGGAAAATTTCCTAGTGGGCTGAATTTTTGTATACACCTTTATTTTGGTGATATTATGAAGATGTGAAAAATCGACATCGATATCGTGCCTGCTAAAAAAGTTACAAGGGTCAAAAGGTCACGAAAATCAGTTTTTTGCAAATATTTCGCAACCTATTGCTCAGAGGTCAATAGAGGTCATTATAAAAATTGTTCCTTATAAAATTATCTATAAAAAATGTCGTATAGTTTTTATGTAAAATTAACGGTTTTCGGATTAAAGCGCTGAGAAAGAGGCTACATTATGACGATGCACTCGTTTACTCACCACCGTCGAGGTAGAATGTGAGGTGCGTTTTTTTTCAAAGTTTCTCTTATAGGCATAATTTACGATATACAGGGTGTCTCAAATTTGACGCCCGTCCTTTCAGAATATGAATCGGGGGGCTAAAACGAATTAAAACGTAAGAATAAAAAAATTGCGTAATGTCCATGGTTACAGAGTTATTGACAAAAAACAAAGATCTAACATTCAATGTTTAAACTTTATTAAAAACTAATATTTGTTACAAAACAAGAAATTAATTTATAAAAGGTGTTGAAACAAATCGCCTCCTACTTCAATACAAATATTTGCACGATTTATCATTGAATCACGAACCCTCTGTAGCATGTTTTCGTCTATAAATGACACATCAGCGTGAATACGAGCTACTACATCTTCCACACTCTCAACAGGTTTTATGCTTACGTTTTAATTCGTTTTAGCCCCCCGATTCATATTCTGAAAGGACGGGCGTCAATTTTGAGACACCCTGTATAATAAAAGGTTTTTTTTTTATTCAAGAGTAAATAATTTTATATTAAAATTTTTAAAAATACAAAAAAAAATAAATTATAGGGTATAACATTTTTTTTAATTCATTGTCACTATCGTTATTAGGTGTTGACAAAACGTCGACAAGAACTACTTCCTGATTTAAATCTAGATCTTCATCATTTTCATCATTTGTTGACTCTGCGTTTAAGCAGGACTGGCCACGGCAATGTCCACAAGCTTTTGAACACCTCAACCCAATTTTTTTACATCCACATTTGCCACCACAACCTTTTGTGCAATTACAAAAGATTGTGTTCAGGAGATCATCGGGTGCTGGTGGTAATAAAGTTGTTATTGGCTGTAGCATATTATTTTTTAACTCCCAACCCCACTGTTCTGGATCGATGTCTCTTCCTAGCCAGGTTTGTATTTGGTAATACACTCGATAAATATGCTGTTGAGCTGCTGAAGAAGTAGGTGGTAATGAAGGAAATTTTACAGCTGTACTTTGTCTTGTAAGCTTAGCAAAGCTATAGTATCTGTAATTATTTATCGAATGTTCTGATTTTGGAGCACCGTATATTGCTAGTAGAAATTGTATTCCAGCATTGACAATGACATCTCGAGAGCAATTTTCTTGTTGGAATATTTCTGTACAATTGATTATATCGGGCCTTTTTTCAAACATCTTCATGACTTTCAATTTTCCTCTACCAAAAAGTGCTGAAGTTGTATCACATCCGGTCATGGCATGTAGAAACAGAATATTTTTCTTGCAATGTGGATACTTGTTGAGGCTATCAGCCGAGTATATTTTTACTTCAACATTGTTTTTTCCTGGTTTTTAAAAAAAATTGATGTTTGTAGATCAAGTATTTGAGTGCGTGCTATGAGAATTACCAAGAGATCTATATCTTCTCCAACGATAATTGTCGGATTATTTATTGATTTTTCAATCGCTGTTTCGACTATTAAGACGTCAGCATCATCACGTGATTGTCTTGTAGCAATACCAACTTCTTCGAACTTCTCAATAAGCATTTCAATTAATTTTCTTTTGTTAAATCGATTCGATAAGAATTTTTCTTGACTGATAGGAACTTCCATTGATTCGCTGAAATGCACTTCACAAGATGTTGAAACGGCAACGGTTCGTCTTAGTTGTTTCATTGCTTTGATATTTTTACTGGTATCAGAATAACCATCAAAAACAACAGTAAAAATGTTTTGAAGATAATAAAGCCACGTTTTGAAACAAAAATATATAATGACGCGTTTCGCCCTAAGGCTTCATCAGATAAAAAATAAAAAATTACAAAAAATTTAAAAATAAAGCTTAAAAATCTGTAAAGGAAATAAATCAAAATTAGGTTAGCGAAAAGCATAAATTTTTGAAAATAAACTTACTATTATAAAAAACGGAGATGTGTCTTGTAAAATTTTTGATATTCCCGCGTTAAATTAAATAAATTAAGGTTAAAAAATTTTTCAAGCAAATAAATGTGACTTTTATAGTGACGTTTATAATGTTTTTGAATTTTAAGTTGTTATGGGAATATTTAAAATAGAAAAGGGTGTCTAGTTTTTTGTTTAATGTATGTTTATTTGTTTTATTAGGTTAAAGTAAATTGAATTCAAGTTGTCAATATCGCTGCGATAATTTATAGAATTTTGATGTTTTTTAATCTCAATCATTTCTAGGTGTAAGCGTTTGTTTAAATTGTTTTCTTTTTGCAGAATTTTAGGTTCATTGAAGTTGAATTGATGTAAGTTTTGAACCGAGTGGTCGCTTAAGGCAGTATTTGGAAAATTTGGATCTATAAATTTTTTTTGGACAGAATATTTGTGTTGTTTTAGTCTTGCTTTAAAATTTTGTTTTGTTTGGCCGATATATGTGGCATTACAAATCATTACAATTTATAGAGTAAACAATTTCTGAAGTGTCCAATAGTGGTGTTTTATCTTTTAATACTGAGAAAAATTTTGGGCCGATGGTGTTATTATTATAAAAAGCTGCTTTAATTTCAAATTTAGATAGTTCTCTTTCTAATTTGTTTGAAAGTGTTGGTACATAAGGTAATTTAGCGTATTTAGGTGGAGAAATAATATTTGAATTGTTAAATAAATTATCAAAACAATTTGGTTGTAAGTCAATTGAATTATTTAGTTGTGTAGATATTTTTTGAATTCGTTTTTTTATGTTTGTTTTTATGAAATTTAAAGGGTAGTTATTTTTTAATAAGATGTTTGTAATTATATTTAAATTGTGTTTATGAAATTTTTGATGTGATAATTGGATTGCTCTGTCAATTAAACTATTGATAACGCTTTTCTTGTATTTTGTAGTAGTAGCAGAATTGAAATTAAGATAGCGGTCTGTTTTAATAGCTTTTCGGTACCAATTTGTTATAAGTTTTTCAGTGTTATTGCGTATTATTGTTAAATCTAGGAAATTGAGAGTTTTATCGTTGTTTTCAAGTTCTAAAGTGAATTTAAGTCGAGGATGATAATTGTTGAAGGTTTTTAAGATTTCGTCTATTTTTGTTTGTTTTGTGGTGAGGAAAATATCATCTACGTATCGTTTGTAAAATGTTATATCGTTGTTTTTTTGTACATGTGTGTTTTCGAGATCACTTAAAACTAATTCTGCTATTGGTGAAGAAATTGGAGAGCCCATTGGAACGCCAAAAGTAATTGTAATGCCATATATCGGCCAAACAAAACAAAATTTTAAAGCAAGACTAAAACAACACAAATATTCTGTCCAAAAAAAATTTATAGATCCAAATTTTCCAAATACTGCCTTAAGCGACCACTCGGTTCAAAACTTACATCAATTCAACTTCAATGAACCTAAAATTCTGCAAAAAGAAAACAATTTAAACAAACGCTTACACCTAGAAATGATTGAGATTAAAAAACATCAAAATTCTATAAATTATCGCAGCGATATTGACAACTTGAATTCAATTTACTTTAACCTAATAAAACAAATAAACATACATTAAACAAAAAACTAGACACCCTTTTCTATTTTAAATATTCCCATAACAACTTAAAATTCAAAAACATTATAAACGTCACTATAAAAGTCACATTTATTTGCTTGAAAAATTTTTTAACCTTAATTTATTTAATTTAACGCGGGAATATCAAAAATTTTACAAGACACATCTCCGTTTTTTATAATAGTAAGTTTATTTTCAAAAATTTATGCTTTTCGCTAACCTAATTTTGATTTATTTCCTTTACAGATTTTTAAGCTTTATTTTTAAATTTTTTGTAATTTTTTATTTTTTATCTGATGAAGCCTTAGGGCGAAACGCGTCATTATATATTTTTGTTTCAAAACGTGGCTTTATTATCTTCAAAACATTTTTATCATTCACAAGAAAGCTAAAAAACTATTATAAAAAACAACAGTATTTGTACCAAAATTATTTGATAAATAATTAATATATTGGTTAATGATAATATGAAATGAATCATTTTTTTGCCATACGACACGATGCATAAGAAATCCACCATCGATTATGTATGTTGCATTATCACAAACTACTTGATAATTAAGGGGCTCAAGGTAGTCGTATATTTTCGACTTTTACGTTTTTCTTATGCCAACATTATTAAAGAGTGCTGTTGGATATAGGCTTAATTCATATTGTAAATATTCACAAAGATTTTCTTCAAATTTTTTATTTAAACTAATTCGTTGAAATAGTAATAACGGATCGATCGTTACCTTGCAGTTATGAACCATGATAGAAGTGTTTATTGATGATAATGGTAGGACTCTGTCAGAGCGTTTTAATTTAATTTGGTCGAAAGTTACTCCTGTAATTTTATTAATTGACTGCAGACCAATTTCTTTGGCATTATAACAGTTGATTTTATCATTGCCAACAATTCCTGTTGATACAGAAACTACTTGATTGCAATTTGAAAAAGGATTATGCAAAGCAACCAGTTTTTTAATGTCAGTATTGTCTCTTTCAATACGTGAATCTCTTGAGTCTACATGTTGATCTGTGGTATCAAAGGAAAGATCGCAAAATTTTTCAATTTCTTCACAAATTGCATTTGTTGCATGCATGCCATATATCCACTTAGATAAGACGCTATTATGAGTACTCTTTCCTCGAGAAACTCCTCCTTCAGTTTTCATAGACTTCATCAAACTTTGCTCAATAGTCATGTCAGTCTAGGTTCCACAATTGAATTTTTCTGTGCGTCTTACTGCAAATGTTTTTGTAAAGTTTGCATAGTCTTGGCTATTCATTTTATCTTCCAAAGCTATCATATCTTGTAAGTATAAATGTGCAGATTTAGCATACAGGAAATGACCAGATGCATGGAAATATGGAAGCATTCGCTGAACACTTGTAAGATGATCATTTCATAAACCCAGCAGTCTCTCAGCACGAATGAAATCATTAGCTATTGATATCATTTCAATGTATTGTAGCCATAACTGAGCAGTAGGACCATCGTTTTTCAATTTAGCTACTTCGTCATTAAATAACTGTATTAGTTCATTCAAAACATCTTCAGATTCTTCAATATTGTCATAAGACATCGTCCCTCTCATAACGTCCATGATGTAACCATCCAAAAACTCCTGCAGATTTTGATTGATTGTTAATTTGTCATAAATAAATTTCATTAGTGCAGCTCTAACAAGTCCATGTCCTCTTACACTTCTTGCAAAAGCGTGACCATCTAACATTTTGTCAACTGAATTTGGAGCATAAATGACACTAAGTGCTTCCTTCAGTCCACTTTTTTCCATGATATATCCTATAGATCCAAGAAACGACATAAGCATATGAAAACCACCTAGTCTTACAATAACCTTGGATATATCAGATTGAATATCAGCAGCAGCTACAATTTCGCGAGCTTTATAATAAAGTGGCTGATCAAAAGTAATGATGAAACAATTTTGTCCATGTGATTTGGCACTACGTACTACACAATCTAATGTGGTGTAAATTGTATTTTGGTACTTGCAGGATGATGAATAAAAGGTAGGAACATTATCGTCGATGTTGTAAAGTCCTTGTTATTTTTTGTTAGCTTCTCTAAAAATCCATTCCACCCTGGTAGACCGTGGACATTTCTCCACTTTGCGTCTGTCCACAATAAGTCAACTTTGCTACAAATTGGTTGATTTGAAGTATCATAATTGATTTCTTTAACTATAATCGTACTCATTCCAGCTACTCCATTATTTTCGTAAGTTAAAAGAGGTATGTGTGAAACTGCAGCTAAATCCTCAGCGCTTGGTTTACTCTTACATTTTACGATCGGCATGTCAGCTACAACAGCATTACTTGGAGAAATTATTTTTATTACACTTATTATATGCACAGTATTATGCCCATCAATGGTGGAAACATTAATGTCTGCATTATCTGCAGCATATTGTAAAATTACATCAGGCTGTGGAAGAATACGAGGTTGAGGATGATAAACAGTTGACAGCATATGGAGCACAAAATCCAAAGCTTGACAAAACATCGAGTAATAGTATATTAAAGAACGATATTCATAAGTCACGTATTATAGCACGACTACAAGTTTAAAATGCGAATGGCGTAGCTAAGAGCGTTTTAATGGAGGAGTGTTATAATCGCTATAATGACTTATGAAATGAGTTCTTTATACAATTTTTTCTATTTTGCGCCTTTTAAAAGTCCATTTTCAAAGAAAAAAATCAAAATATAAAAATTTAGGGATTTTTGTGATGGTTGACTGGTTGGCAGTACTAATTATTGCAAAGTGACATTTCGTAATTTAAAATTCAAATAAATTGTTTTGTAGTTTGAATTGGTCGTTAATTAATTAATTTTAATTATTATGTTAAAAAATAGAACATGTTAATTACAAAAATTGTCGTTTTCTCTTTCCTCGATTTGACAAAATATGTCAAATTAAATATTACTACCAACTTCGAACATCAAATTTTACAGCACGCTAAATCTCATTACGACACGCAAATGGATGCTATAATAGCAATCTTACAGACGCAAAATATAAAAATACTATTAAATGTAACTCGTACAGTTGAATGCTAAGTTCTAACTAATAGTCCAGTCAATGAATATCAAAAATGGACTTCACCTTCAAAAAATTCCAATAGTTTTGAAATTTCACACACTCGTTTGGAGATGTCTAGTGATGAATGTACTAAAAGTCCTGAAGAATCGGTGGTGAGCTTTCGCGGTAATGGCCAAAGACATGTCACTTCTTTCGATTTTTCGTTAATATCTCGAAAACTATGGGTCAGACCTAAAACATGACGTTGTATAAAATTAAAGCTGATAAAATTTTCTATACAATTGAATATGTGCATTTTTTTGTATTTCTAAAGTATACGAGTTATAGGGCGTTGAAACTTGGTGTTTTTTTGCAAAACTACTTTAGCGCTGAATAGGGTATTGTTTAGTAAGAGTTTGCAAGAATTACCCTAAAAATTATTCTAGTGGTTTCCTAACTTCACACTCTTATTCATGTGTCTAGTGATTTAAAAAAACAAATTTATTATAGGCCTGAGGCCATGCCTATAGACAATGACTAGCAGTGTGATACTTCTTTTTGCTTAAAATAAATAAAGTAATAATCGTAATTATTGTGTACAATAACTAAATTACAGAAAATCGTACCTAATAGAGAGAGAGATGTAGATCTCTAGTGATGAGTATAATAAAAGTCCTGATTAATCAGAGGTAAGCTGTAGCGGTAATAGCCGAAGACATGTCACATTTTTCAGTTATAGTTCACCCTGTATAAATAATAACAAGCATAAGTACGGATAACAAGTAAGAAGTAAGGTTAAGCTCTCTGTTATAGTTTTTCCGGAGAAAACAAAAATGTCCAAAAACCCATTTTCCGTTACGTGTTCGCGTTCTAAATTTACTTTGAATTTACTGGATTGCAAGTCTTCTGTCGTCAATCAAACATTCCACCTCGATCGATTTCCCTCTAAATTCGATAATGCAATTTTTTTTTCGTAGTATGATATTAATTAGTTGTATGTATTGTGTTTCTCCCAATATAAGGGAATTACACCCTTTGCACACATTTTACGTCCATTCATTTAATAAGAATACAAAATGCAATACAATAATCGACTTTCATTATTTTTAAATTAAATTTAGTTCGATTGTTTGGAAATTAATTCGGTGTACGGTAATGACGCAAGTGGAGTGTTGTAAAAATCGTCGTATTTAGAGGGTTTAAAACACCCTATAAACTTTCAATTGTGTGTTTTAGAAAATATCGTGAAGACTGATGAGTTCAGAAAATTTGTTTTCTTAATTTTAGAATTTCTTATTACCTTATTAGTACCCACATACCTGGTTATTTTCTTGAATTTTTAGAAAATGAACGAGGTAAATATCGTAAAATTTTATATTTTGGTAATTATTCGGTTTTGAAATTTCATTTTTATGTAAAAACTTTTTGTCTTAAAATCTTCAGTTCTAACATCAATTATTTTCTCCTTTTTAAAATAAAATAATCGTCTTCGACTTGAATAATGTGTTGACAACGCTTTTTCCAATCTTCGGGCGTGACTTAAGAAAACTCATTCTCCGCTAATTTCCTAACGTCATGTAATTTAAACGTTGTGTTTTGCTTTGCAACTCGAGTTTTAACTGTTGCCCAGATTAACTCTATCGGATTTAATACGGGTGATAAGGCGGTAATCTTAGAACTGAATGACCAATTTCGTTAAATGTGTTTCACAATTTACAGATTTACATTGTACGAGTATGTACTGTTTTGTAGTCTTTTTTATAACTTCATAAAGCTGCGATTTTAGCATCTGCGGCGAAAACGTCAAATTTTTTTCAGTGTACATACAAAATTTGATACTAAATTATGTACCGTCGAATGGGGTAATATGGCACAGTTTCAGAGCTGTACACGTTTCATTTTGTTTGTAAATTTTTTGTTTTAAAATTTTGTCTGTCGGCAACTGATGCTACCCAATCACGAAGAGACCGTAAGGGCGTTAATAAAAAAAAAACTATATCGAAACACACTTTTACTAAAAAATGAATACAACGACTGAAACTTGAACTACTTGATACATGAAATGAAAAAAAAAACAACTGAGTGACACTGAGCGATGAATGTTGAAAGAATGTATGAATTACTTGTACTGAACTAAACTAAACAGGTAAAAAATAACACCCTCACCCTTGTGGTGAGGGAAATGAGCTTACAATGTTACCCGCGCAAGAGCGCCAAATTTACAATAAATGAAATTAACCAAACATAACCGGCGGCCTTGAAATGTCGGCATTTCAACATAATACAAACTAAAGAAATAATGCAAAAAAAATGTAAAAATGGTACAAATGACAAACGATATTATTAAAAAAATGGTTGAAAAGACATAGGCTTACCGCACACTACAGACAGTCGGTGACCGTCAAAATAGTCGGTTAGAATGCTCAGTACACATTCTTATTTAGCACCGCACACAACCGACAAAAATGACGGACCTACATAAAAGATGTAACGTGTTCTATTTTTCCACCGACTATCAACCGACACGATTGTCTGTGACTAGACGGCGGTAGATGGGAATAACGTAATTAAGTAGGGGCGCGCACACGAACTACAAAATTGTCGTTGGCGTTGTGCATCTCCCATAGCTAAAATCACGGGCAAACAATGCAACAACCACCGACTTCTTAACGATAGTCGGTAGAGTGTGCGATGGTGTAGATGTAGGCGCCGATGTCTGACCGACTGTCTGTCGTGTGCGGTAGCCCTTAAAAACTAGCTTAAAATTAAGAAACATCGGTACAATAAATAATAAGGCAGAGCATACGGTATGCTGCAAAAATATACACTCCGCACTGAATTGACATTGTTGATTACACTTCACTAAATGGATCACTAGTTTTATTGTACTGGCAGCGCACAAAGTTTTTGGACTGGGCGCCTTAACAATCCGCCGCCTGCAACGCGGACGGTGGCCGAACGTATCACTTTATCAGCTCCTGCATGTGTTTCGACCACTCTTCCCAGAGGCCAGGATAGGATCCTCTTTCATCAGAACCAGGGTGTCTTTCTGAATACCATTTTGAAGATTATGGAACCACTTCGTCCTCTTCTGCATTTCGGGAACGACTTCTCTTGACCATCGCCGCCAAAAATGCTGGGTAATGCATTGTGCTCTTTGGAGAAGAGATAATGTATTCTCTTTTACTCCTATGAAATCATTCTCAGGTATGGATGTCAACGGCCTGCCAATAAGAAAGTGACCAGGGGTCAAGGGCAGGAGATCGTTAGGATCGGAAGGCAAAGGTGAGAGAGGAGGAGAGTTTAATACAGCTTCAATCTGGGCTAAAACCGTATAAAAATCGTCAAAGTTTAATTGAGTGTTGCATAACACTTTCTTTAAGTGTTGCTTAGCCGATTTCACGCCAGCTTCCCACAAGCCTCCTTGATGAGGGGCGCGAGGAGTAATAAACTCAAATCTTATTCTTGGACTATTGCAATAATTATTTATTTTTGTAGAAACTAAATTAGAATCCATTTGCACTAATTTTGTCAGTTCGATTGCTGACAGCTGTTTCGATACACTGTATCATCTTCGGAGCGAGTTTTTAAAAACTCGCTCTATTGGCTATGGCTATTCTAATTTAGTTTCTACAAAAATCAATCTTGATTTGCACAAAGTAAAAGCCAAATCTATTCAATAAATAATTATTTAATTTGCTTTTGTTAGCATCTAGAAATTTGTATAGTTCCACAAGTTCGTTTCTGGCACCAAGGAAGTTTTTGGCATTATCGCTAGATAAAGTGTGGGGTGTGCCACGGTGGGCAACAAATTGCTTTAATACTGAAATGAAGGCCTCAGCCGAAAGATCGGTGGCAAGCTCTAAATGAATTGCTTTGGTTACCAGACATACAAAAATGCAAATATAGGCCTTGATTAGTTTGGCACTGCGCAGCTTACGATCTTTGATTAAAATTGGACCAGCGTAATCAATTCCTGTGTTGTAAAATACTGGCGAATGCATTTCCAGCCTTTTCTGAGGCAGGTTTCTCATAAGCGGAATGCTAACAATTGGATTAATTTTAAAACAATTTATACACTTACGCGTAACTTTTTTAATACTGCTGATACCAGATATAGGCCAAGACCTTTGACGCATGGATGCCAGCACTTGCTGAGATCCACAATGCAATGTTATTTTATGATAATGATCAATGATTAAATTGGTTAATGGGTGATTCTTTGGCAGTATAATCGGGTACTTTTTAGCAAATGAAAATTGAGAATTTTTAAGTCTGCCTCCTACTCTCAGTAAACCGTCAGAATCAATAAAAGGGTTTTAGAATCTTTGATTTAAAATGTAAAGGCTGTTTCATGATTAAGGATCTAACTTCTGAAGAGAAGGCCTCCATCTGACAGATAAGTAACAACGAATTTAAAGATTTGTTTAGTTCGGCCATATTGAGAGAAGTTGTTTCGACTCTTTCATTAGGGTTTTTGCAATTATTGTAAAATCTTAGAACCCATGCAAATACATTTTGTAATTTCCACAAACTGGAGTATTTTTTAAAGATAAAATTGGCATGACTATCGCTGGTTTGATTTAAGTTTAAATGGCAAACTAATTTTAACTCGGGGTCAGCTTCTTGTACGCTAGGGTGTTGAGCTGATGCATCCCAAAATGGGTTGTCTTTGCTTAAGAAATCGGGACCGTGCCACCACAATGTGTTGGATATAAAAATTGAAGCAGAAACGCCTCTTGATATAAGGTCGGCTGGATTTTTCTCGGACCTTACATGACGCCAAAATGATCCGTCATATAGTTCTTGAATACTGGCTATGCGGTTGGCGACGAAAGTTTTGTATTTATTCGGGGCAGCATTTATCCAATTTAACACTACTGTAGAGTCGGACCATAAAAATGCTTGGTTGATAGGTGCGGTGAGAGATTCAGACACCTTTGACATTAGTACAGCTAATAATAAAGCTGCGCACAACTCTAGTCTAGGGATGCTTGTTGTGTGCAAGGGTGCGACCCTAGATTTTGAACATATTAATCTTTAGGTTATTTGATTGTAGTTATCAATAACTCTCAAGTAAATGCAGGCTCCGTACGCAATGCAGCTGCTGTCTGAGAAACCATGCAACTCGATGTGTGAAAATGAGGAGGGTGTAAGGCATCTAGGAATGACGCTATGTTGCAAGTTATCTAAATCGTCTTTGAAATTCTTCCAACGGGTATGAATATTTACAGGAACGCTTTCGTCCCAAGACAGCTGAAATTGCCATAACTCTTGAATTCGAATTTTTCCCGTAATTAAGGTTGGAGATACGAGACCGAGAGGGTCAAATAATTGGGAAACTACAGATAACATGTTTCGCTTGGTAATAGAGGTACCCTTTTCTTGTAACTTAACATCGTAAAATATGTTATCCGTGATGGAATTCCAAGATATACTCAATGCTTTGGCTTGGGATCTTTCACCTAATGGAACGTTCATGAAATTGTTATACGCAAGAGCGCCAAATTTACAATAAATGAAATTAACCAAACACATTTTTTAACAAAAAAAAGTAGTACTTATATGGTGCGAGTTTGTGAGAACAATCAATGGGCCAAATTAGATTTCAGAAATATTCTGTAGTTTTTTTCAATTTTTTTTTTCTATGACTGTCCTTTATTTCCCGACATGTGGGGCAATACTAAACATGACTGATTTTCATAGAAGACACGCATATAAATGCTCATTAAAATTTTTTTAAATATTCCCGAGGGTTTTTATGAGACATTTATAAAAACAATTTTTTTTTAAGTTTAGGAAAGTTGCTGAATTTTTGTTAAAAGCACAAAAAGCATTGGAGCGTAATTAACATCATGTTTATTTAGAAATATATTACTGTTATAAACTGCACAAATTGAGTACATTAATTTATTGTGCTACAACATAAAAATAACACATTAACGGAACACTTAATAAAATACAAAAATACTAATAGGAAAACGACGATGTCCGCTCAGGTAGCTTGGCTAAGGAGACACTGCTGCCCCAGCATCTAACAGAGCACGTCCCTTCCAGTTTAGTATCCACGATTAGTAATAGCGGTCGCTAACATTACTATAAAATATCAAATGATGCTCTTTATCACACCTTAGGCTTAGGGGATTTCCGTAGTAGATGAAAAACTTGCAGTTTCAATGTCAAAAAAAGAACACCTTCAGAAATCACTTTATTATTAGGATCTTCATTGTTATTATTATCATTATTTTAAATTCACAGTCGATACACCCAGAAGTCCCATAGCTGATTCATAAGTTGCAATAATATCATCCTTGTATTAGTTTCATGCAAAGTCTTGCCAGTACCTTTTACTTCGCCGTCTGTTGGAATTGAAATAAGGAATAAACGTTCATGACAACAAATCTCGAATATTGAAACTAATCCACTTCGATATTTTTGTTTAATATTCTGGAGTGATAAAAATTACCCACATTTACACACTACGAGGCTATATTGAAAAATTCGTAGCCTACTATACGAACAGTGCATAAATGCGTCAGCGCCACTAGCGGTGAACTGCGTAAGTTCTTGCATAATAACAAACGGTTGAAGTGGGTTGAAGGTTGAGGTTTTTTTGTGGAAGTGTGAGCTTACGGACATGCTATCAGCAGGCAGCACAGTTTTCAGTTTCATTTTTAATCAATAATTTCATTAATATTACTATGAATGCTAGTTATCGTACCAGCTGTACAAATTGTGCAGTTCCTGGGTGTTCAAATACTTACAGCAACACCAACAAAAACGTAAAATTCTACAGTTTTCCAAATAAACCGCATGAGAAAGATCGCCGGGAATCCTGGATTAGGAACATTAAAAGAAACTTGTAAGTTAAATAACCCAGTCTTTGCTTGCAATAATAAGCTGACTTAACCTATTAATTTAAGGTCAACAAAATGTTGAAGCGTATAGCTATTAATGGGCAAATATTGTTAACCTTCTAAAAATAAGCAATTTCATTAAAATCCGGTTAGGCGCCACCTTATTTAAGATTATAAGGAACTATTAAAAATTTATCAAAAATTAAAATTATGCCCCGAACTAGTTCAACGGAAGAACAATCAACTTCCACGTAATTAACTGAATAAAAACACTCAGGTCGTGAAAAGGAATAGGTAAACGTGAATAAATTACTTAAATCAAAATTAAATCACGGTGCGAAGTAACTGTGCAGATGTCCTTGATGTCCAGATGTACCCGAAGTACAAAACACAAAATTTACGACAACTTCATCACCAAAATACAATTTTGGGGTGTACAAAGATTCAAATAAACAAATTAAAACCTTCAAATAATTATATTATGAATAAAAGTCTAAGTTTCACAAAACTAACAAAAGTGGTCTTATGACCGAATAAAGATTGTAACTAAGTCTGGTTTTTTATTAATTAAACAAATTAAATTAATCTTAAACGAAAAATAGTTTTAAATCAAACGGGTTGGCCTAGCCCAACAATCTTTAAAGGCTTGGACGATGAATAAAATAAATTCAATGAAATTATTTAGCCCTTTAAAAATTGTTTTCTTAAAACTAACGATTGATAAGATTATAACGAAATTTAAATTGGTTACAATTTAACATCAGGTCGTGTCACAATCGGTGATCACGATAATTCGAATGGAAGTTGCGAAGTAACGATACAAATATGGTTACACTTTTATAAATTTTTCCTTACAATTTTATCTTGGCGACTTGACGACTTGACTGGCAACTTGGTTCGATGGCACCCTCTGGTCCTCCCGAAAACTCCTGCACAGCCTTTTGTAGATTATTCAACTCTCAGCTATTCGAAACGAGCTGGACTCAATTAGAGTTGTCTTCGACTCTAATTTTGATTTGAACGAATCAGATAATTAACTAGAGACCTTTCGAACACCTTCCACGAATTGAGCGTTTATGGTTTATATAAATTGACTGACCAAGAAAATGGTAGGGGAATATGTTGTTCCGTTTACACGTGAGAAATACCATAACGTGGTCGGATAAAACCAATCACTAATTTCTTAATCGATGGTAACTTAACTGCTAATAATCGAAGCAGTTTAATTTCACTAACCACGTTATTTTGGCGCAAGTTAAAGTTTAATTTAATTTAAACTAATTTAACGTTCAGATTCAATTCAATTTTAATTCTGAACAATACTAGTCTTACACCGAATATCTAATAATTTTTCGAGCTTTCGCACCTCTACCTCGATTGATGAATCGTGTCTCACGACCTTTTTTACATTAATTTTCTCCGCCAGGAGTTCTACTTCTACTCTCTTGAAGATTGTTCCAACTTATGACGCGTTTCCTGAACGTGACTTTTTTGCATTCTTTTAAGGCCATGGGTCAATGCTAACCACATCAACTGGACTGCAACGTTTTAACTAATGTGTATTGAATGAAAGTTTTTTACTTTAATTTAATAATTATCACTCAAATTTGGGGTCGTTACAATGTGGATCTAAGCAATGGGAACCCTCAAGATGTCCAGAGTTTGCAGTAACCACTTCATAGGAAATGAACAATCTAATCATCCGTTAAGCCCTTCCTACAATCCAACAGTTTATAAAACAGAGACTACTGCAAGAAGATTCAATCGTTTAATGAAGAGAAAGGAAAAATGTTGTTATTTAACGAGTAAAAGAATTATACGATTTATTGTGATACTACAAATGTACGGGTACAGATTGAATAATATTTTTTACTAAAAACATTATTTGTTATTCCATGTTACTATAGTGCTGAATACCTACTATCTTAATACTCCTCATTATTCTGCACTATTTTAAGAAAATATATAAAATGTCCAATACAAAAAGAACTTAACAAGTATTACAACTTTTCCAAGAGTAAACAATACGAACACAAACGTACAAAACACACAGACATACGCCTCAATTCCGTACGCAATAGTAAACTATACCGAGACAGACACGCAACATCTCGAATCTTGCACACGGTAAAGGCTTTGTCAAAATATCCGCCACCTGTTCACTCGTTGGTACATAACTAACATTGAACTCGCCTCTTTCAAATTTCTCACGCACGAAATTGAAGCGCACATCGATATGCTTTGTACGTTTGTGGAACACTGGGTTTTTTATTAACTTTATCGCACTTTGATTATCGATGCACAAACTTAATTCGCGAACTTCCTTTTCACATATTTCAGTTACTAACCTTTTGAGCCAAATTGCTTCTTTCGATGCTTCAGATGCGGCAACAAATTCCGCTTCGCATGTTGACAAGGAAACCGCTGTTTGTCTTCGAGAGCACCACGTGACTGCACCTTGACTCATTTTAAAAACATATCCAGTAGTAGAACGTCTAGTGTCAATATCATTTGCATAGTCAGCATCTGAGTATCCAATTATCTCATCGTTACTTCTTTCATATTTGATTCCAAACGATTTCGTTAATTTCAAATATCTCAAAATTCGCTTAACAGCATTCTAATGAGCTGGTTGTGGATTATTTTGATATCTACTGACGACGTTTACTGCGTACATGATGTCAAGTCTTGCCACTATTGCTACGAACATTAATGATCCAACTGTTTCACGATACGGCGTGTTTGTTTCGATTTCATCCCCTTCCATTTCTGTCGACAAAATCGCATTTGGATCAGCTGGAACCTTCAACGGCGTTGCTTCATTCATGTTAAACCGAGTTAACATTTGCTCGATGTAACTTTTTACATGGATAAACACCGACCTATCCTTTTCATTCGTCTCAATTTGCAAACCCACAAAGTAATTTGCGTTACTTTGAGTTATCTCAAATTTGTTTTTGATTTCCATCAAAACTTTGTTCAATGCACATTTATCTTTCCCGATCAACAATCCATCGTCGACGTACAACACAAGTATGATTAGTTGATCATAAACATTGCTGATGTAAACACATGTGTCAGATTGGCATTGTTTAAAACCGCACAAGATTAAAAATTCGTTAAACTTTTGATTCCAACATCGGGGTGATTGTTTTAGACCATATAAAGATTTTATTAATTTGCACACTAAATTTGAATTAACGGTTATTCCTGGAGGTGGTTTCATGTAGATGTCTTCTTCTAATTCCCCATACAAAAACGCCGTTTTTACATCGAATTGCAACATAGAATAACTTTCTTGCACAGCAATTGCCAATAAAATTCTGATGGTTTCGTAACGAGCGGTAGGCGCATAGATTTGATTATAATCCACACCTTCAATTTGGGCAAATCCACGAGCACACAATCTTGCTTTGTATCTACTGACCTTACCATCACTTGTTCTTTTTACTTTAAAAACCCATTTTCCATCAATTGCCTTTTTGTCTTTTGGTAACGGAACCAAAATCCAAGTGCTATTCTTGTTCAAAGCATCTAATTCTTCGTCAATGGCAGCTTTCCATTTTTCTGCTTCTTTTGAAGTAGTAGCATCTTCATATGTTTCCGGAAAATCCATTTCCACCATATTCAATGCTGCCATAAAATTCATTTCAAAATCCTCGAATTGCTTAGGTAATTTCCTTTCTCTTTTCCTATTCCTTTCTTTCCGATCGTTTTCTTCAAATTCACAATCCGATTCATTTTGACTTCTTAAGTTTTCTTCTTCAATGATTTCGTTTCCATTTCTCTTTTCCAATTCCAGAATTACTTGTTTTTCTTCATCTTCTTCTTCAAAAATTACATTTCTTTCTAGTTTTATTATTTTCCTTTCAGTGTCCCACATTCTATAACCGTTATTTGTATAACCTACCATATTCATAATTTTACTTCTTTCGTCAAGTTTTCCTCTAATTTCTTTTGGTACATGAACATAACCCGTACTTCCAAAAGTTCGTACATTTTCCGTATTGATTTTACGTTTATACCAAATTTCTGCAGGGATTTTCCCATCTTTTAAATACGCTGTTGGAATTCTATTAATTATATACGTAGCTGTCCTGACTGCTTCACCCCAAAATGATTTTTCCAGTTGAGAATCGATCAATAAACATCTTGTCATATCTGTTCTGTTGAATCTCTCACTAATTCCATTTTGTTCAGGATTCCTTGGTATTGTGAAATGTATTTGGATACCTTTCTTTCTACAAAATGCTTTGAATTCCTTAGAGCTGTACTCACCACCATTGTCGCACCGAAAATTTGAAATTCTTGTTTCGAACTTTGACGTTACCAATGCTTCGTATTCTACAAACTTTTCCAAGACTTCACTCTTCTCTTTTAATAAATAGACTTTCACAAAATGTGAGTAGTGCTCAATAAACGATACGTAGTATTTATAATCATCATGTGTAACAGGAGTAAACGGGCCTGCAACATCAGATGACACAATTTCCAGCATCCGTGTTGCTTTCTTCTCTGGTGGAGTACTTCTAAATGGTAGTCTCGTTTGTTTACCCTTCAAGCACACTTCGCATAATTTTCTTGATGGAAACTTTGACGAATGACCCATACGACGATGTAACAAATTTTCATTTGTTGCGACGTTTACGCTTTCACATCTTAGTTTAAACTTAATTAAATAAAGATTTCCACAAAGCTTTCCTTCCGCTAGAACTTCTTCACTTTTCATAATTCTGACCATTTTATTTTCAAATACGATTGTAAGTCCAGCTTTTTCTATTTTCTTGACAGACAACAAATTAAATTCCAAATCTTTGCATAACAAAACTTCTTTAATTTCCATTTGCCTTCCTTTTTTCATTTTCAACAAATAAATTTCCATATTTTTCAGCTGTAATCGTAACTCCCCTTTTAGCAACATTAATTTTTAGATTAGTATTTGCTTGATCGAATAAATAGCCTTCATGTGATTTGTTGCTCCGCTATCTACGATAAATGTGACGTGTGAACCATCGCATACTGAATTTTTAAATTCTTCATTCCGTTTTTCTTGATCATATGTTGTAAATGCGATCTTTTCTTCCTCATCATTTTCTCTAGCAACATAAGACCGACCAATTTGATTTTTGCTTTGACATTCACTACGTTTGTGTCCTACTTTTCCACACTTATAACACTTGTATTTAAACCCATGTTGTCTTCCTCTTCCTCGTGACCTTCCAACAAATGCGACTGAATCTACTTTTTCCGATTTCGACACTTTGCTGTTATCTTGACGAGATTCTTCTTGTATTAGTTTACTCTTGACAAACTCAAAACTAATATCTGAAGGATTTTGAGTTTTGAGCATATAAAATATCAATGGTTGTTGTTACTGCCTGAAATGTTTCCGGCATTGCCGATAGAATCTGAGTTATCACTTCTCCTTCATCTATTTTTCCGCCACTACTTCTTAATTCACTTATTATTTTTTCGAAGTCGGCAATGAACTCATTCAACGAACCTTTGTTGTACTTCAAATTCCTTAATTTCCTTTGTAGTTGGACTTGAACATTTAAGCCTCTTTTAACGTATGTGCTTTCGAGCGATTAGAACATTTCTTTAGCTGTTTTCATATTTTTAACAACTTCCAATAAATCATCAGATAACCATTGTACAATTATATTCCTTGCCTTAGCATCTTGTTTCCGAAAATCTTCACTCGTTCCAGTTTCTTCCAATAAATCTAATAAACCATTCTGTTCCAGGAGCAATTTAATTCTGAACTCTCAATTTGAAAAACCAGAACCATTAAAAGGCTTGATATTTGCAAATTGCACGTGGTTCGACGCCATTCCTTTTGCTGTTATCTAATTCCCTTTTAATTTTCGTTTTTATTTTAATTCCGTAATTCTGGGCCCATAACCTGTTGTTATTTAACGAGTAAAAATATACAATCTGTACACGTACATTTGTAGTATCACAATAAATCGTATAATTCTTTTACTCGTTAAATAACAACAAAAAATCACTTCAGTTATTGAGGAAAGTGAAGTTACTGTTGAAACTTTGGTTAAAGCAGATGATCTAGAAATTGGTTCAGTTTCTGTTGCTTGTCAGTGTCAATTTGATGTACCGAAAACCGAACAGTATAGATTTGAATCTACTTTTTACCTATAAAATGAAACTAGTACTCAATGTGATATAATTGCAGTCAAGACATTTGTATCAACCGAGGAAAAGTCTGTGGGCCCAGATGATAATGTTCCAATTAAACGTGTTGAAGGTTTTCACGGTTACAAATCTTTAAAAATTGATGAAGAAATAAGCAACATTAGTGGCCTAGATTTTGAGAGGTTTAAATTTTTTTTATCGCTCATTTCAGTCAGTACACATGGAAATGGAAAAATGTCACCAGAAAATAAACTGTTACCTACTATTTTTTATGAAAATCAAATTGGGAGTGACTTATTGTGCTTTAAGTGTTCTTTTTGGGATTCACCGAAGTACTGCGTCAAGGACATTCATTTTAATGTTAACAGAATTAGTACAGAAGACGAGAAATTTTGTATTTTGGCTATCAAAAAATATGGTGCAGTATTCAATGCCTCGTGCTTTTAAACTACACTACCCTAACTGCAGAGTCATCATTGACTGTACAGAAATTAAAATAGATCAGCCACATTCAGTTGAACATCGTATTTACTCATATTCACAGTACAAAGGAAGTTTTACTGCAAAAGTGTTAGTGGTTGTTTCATTTTTGAGTAAGAGTTATGGTGGCCGATCTTCAGATACTTACATTACCAACAACTGTGGAATTTTAGATATCTTGGAAGAAGGTGATGTAGTCTTGGCTGACAAAGGTTTCCCACAGATTCATTGCCAAAAAGATGTTACAATTGTAATGCCACCTTTTGTAAGGGATGGTAGGCTGACAGAAGAAGAAGTCATGGCAACTTATAATGTGGCTAGCATCCGCATTCATGTAGAAAGGGCAATTCAAAGAATTAAAACTTACAACATTTTAAATCATATTAGTTATGATTTGTTTCCTCATTTAGATAATGATAGAACAGTAGTTCATGTGTTGTGTATTGACAAATTTACAAACTCCAATAATAAAACAATAATTAAATAAAATAAAATTTATTCTTTCCGCGGTAGCCACTTAATGGAACATTTTTAAATTATAATTTTATTAGTTTTGCTATAATAAACAATTTTTAATTTTTGAATTTTTTAAATAGTCGTATATGAAATTAATTAATTTACTTGTCAATTTTGATTAGATTAGAGTTTAGTTTCTTTCTTTTGATAATGACCGAGAGGTCGAAACAATTGTTAAAAGTTTTCTTAATATATTTGTGGAACAAACAAGTGTTTTTATATTTATAATAATTAAATAATATGATTAGATTTATTTTTTTCAAATTTGTTGCATAAAAATGGTAGCATTTTAAGGAAATAAATTTCTTTTAATTTCAATATTAATGCCCGCGTAAATTCTACATCGAATTTAACAGGCACTAATAAAAAGGAATTGTCGAAGCTACAAAATACCATCAAGTCGCAGTATTCTATGTTATGGAGCAATAAATTGATCATAATTTGACCATAATATGCATGCTTCTTCTTTAAGCTTATAACCCCTTCTTTGCTTGTC
This sequence comes from Malthinus flaveolus, assembly GCA_950108345.1. Classification (NCBI taxonomy): domain Eukaryota; kingdom Metazoa; phylum Arthropoda; class Insecta; order Coleoptera; family Cantharidae; genus Malthinus; species Malthinus flaveolus. The sequence continues at coordinate 17,950,594 of OX467285.1, forward strand.
AAAAAATTGCAAAAAGGGATTATATCGGTGGCTCCAATTTGTTTACCTAAAATCAAAGATAGTAAAATTTGTCAAACTTCTCTGATTATCTTTACTAACCTTTATAGGGACATTTTATTTCCAGCAGTTTTAAAATTGCGCCACAATTGTCCATGATAAGACCGTCAGGAACGGACTTCTTAAGTAAAACTGGACTGCTATTTCTTTACTCAATAGATGTCCGCGCCTAGGGTCCGCCATATTGTGTCCCCTATTTCATTGGTCGATCAGATTCCTTCCATTGATTGGTCACTCGTTAATTTCGGGAATTTTAAAATTGTTACAAATACTGTACTTCAAATTTATAGAAAAAGTATTTAATAAAAGTCAAATTTCGAATTAAAAAGTTCAAAAATAATTTATTCAAATAATTCAAAATAGCTACTGGTGCTTAAATAATATTAATTTATTCAAGACTTTTCTAATCTTTTCCCCCGCAATACTTTCGTTAATTTTTATCGCAAAACTATTTGCTCTAATTGACACGTACTTTTGTGTAATCAAGTCAATTAGCTTTTTTTTATGATTTATTTCATATGGAGAATAATCAAAAACATGATCCTCCAACTGACTAAAAATATTTGGATTTTGTAGCAAATCCTGGCACTCCCGAGAAAATACATTATGAAGTGTATTTTTTGGAGGAAGTCCACCAAGCAGTTTAAAAATGAGCTGCATTTTCTTTTCCACTGCCGTACAAATTTGCCGTACACTTTTTGATGGAGTTAATAAACCTCCTCTGCTTTTTCTCCTTATTAGCAATAAGGTTCTGTCCATTTCATCAACTTCTTCCGTCAGCGACAACAAACATGTTGAGCAGGATACTGCTACCTGTACCCTTCTGATGACAAATCCTGCAATGTAGCTCACGACGTTTTCAGAAAATTCATTCAAATTCGAAGGTAGAATTAAATTAATTTTGTCTATCAATACGTTAGTTGCTTCGTTCTCCTTTAGTCTATTTCTAGTAACGTCGCTTATTTCGATCGTGCCTGCAGCAGAGACGCATAAAATATTTGTCTGATCCTGTGCTATACAATTCCCAGTGTTTAATAATACACTTTGGTGTAACAATAATCTGCGGTAGCAATGCATAAACTGCAAGCAGTTTGGATTATTGTTAGAACCATTGCGAGACCTTAAAAAAAAGATAAGTACTTGACAACTACAAAGTTTTTAAAAACATACCGAACACTGCAGAAAAACAATTCCAGATGGTCTTGGCTAAATTTATAAGTTAAAATATATTTTAGTCCATCACCAGAAACTACGTAATCTTCATATAAATTCAAAAATGAAGTTGTTGATGTTAGGAATCCCAAAAATGGAACCCTTTTTTGTGCGGAATGTATTGGAGTCCCATTAGTTAATTTACATTCTTTAATGTAATCTAATGTTCTCACTAAAAACGGTTTCCAATACGATTCGTTTTCCTGCCTTAAAGGAGTTTTCATTCCTCTTGCAAAAGGATTGCGCGAGTTCAATATGTCAAATAAATCATTAAATATCCTAATGAATTCGATGGTAGGGCCAGCTTCTTGAAATTCTTCCAACTGCAAGTCTACTCTCAGGAACTCGATCGCGTCAGCAACACTAGCACTTAACGTCTGGGCAGCTAAGTTAACCTAAATAATAAAACTAAAGTTACGATATAAATACATTTTTTTATACACACTGCAACCCCCGATTCTTCGCCTTGCGGGATCTTGCTCAATGTCGGGATTCCAGGAGTTCGTGACTTACTAAACTTAACTTGGCCTTTCTAATTAAATAGAAACACTACCAACAAAGTCGATTTTAAGAACATTTTATTTTATTTAACTATTATACAAAAGAATTATTTAACGAAGGTAAAAAATTATATACAAATGATTAATGGAACGCGATCAAAACAGTGTATGAAGTTAGGTCGGTTCCGGCTGGGCAGTTTGAACTTCCCGGGTAAGACTGGGTGGGTCTTTGGTACGCGTCGACGTTTTAGACTCGGCGTTGATTCTTTCCTAAATAAATAACGAACAATGGGGTTAGGTTAAAGGAAAGGAAATGAATTACTGATGGAAACTATTAATTGAAAATGGGATAAAGTGATTAGTTTTTGTGCATTCCAATCAAGCGATAAGAGCGCAAACCTCGCGTCCAACGTGGTGTGTTTAAAATTATTTTATATTGTGCAATTTGGTAAGTACTGTTTACAAGCCCTATTTCTATTTATCGACTCTTTGCAAATGGAAATCGATCCTTGAAAGGATTTATTTTTTTATTGATTATTTATTATCCGACGTTATTTCTATTCGTGGGTGTCAGAACCTTTTGTGCACCTTTTCGAGGTTAATGACCTTCGTCTTTTACTATTTCGGTGTCACAGGGATTTGCTTTAAAAGTTCATTACTTTTTCAGCCTAAGTACATGAGCGTTCTAGTAGCTCCTCACTTTAATTATCGCTGTTTTGACGGACAATTTAATCTTTGCGTTCTCCGATTTTTAGATTCTGTGGACAGCCGGAAATTTACCAAATTACTTCTACGTTACATCGACGCACACCAAGAAGGACAAATTTGTACGATACTTTTCCGCTTAATCGGATTTTACACTAAACTAAGAAAATTAATGGAAACTTTGGATTTTCTCGTTTTGTCGTAATCAAACGCAACTACGAAGGTCTGGAGATTAGACGAATTATGAAGGTTGACCTGTAAGTAAGTTACTACTAACGCCGCAATTTGTTGCGTTGCTCACGCTAACGGTACGCGGTATCGAGTTGTTCGCTCTAATAGCCCGTACTTTATTCGTAGTTTGTCGCGTTGTGCGCGCTAACGGTACGCGGTATCGAGTTGTTCGCTCTAATAACCCGTACTTTATTCGCAGTTTGTCGCGTTGTGCACGCTAACGGTACGCGGTATTGAGTTGTTCGCTCTAATAGCTCGTACTTTATTCGCAGTTTGTCGCGTTGTGCACGCTAACGGTACGCGGTATCGAGTTGTTCGCTCTAATAGCCCGTAATTACATTTGCCTCAATCTGATGACTCACAATTACCTTCGTCGTGCGGGGTATCGAGTTGTACGCTCTAATAGCCCGTGATTTATTCGCAGTTTGTCACGTTGTGCACGCTAACGGTACGCGGTATTGAGTTGTACACTCTAATAGCCCGTAATTTATTCGCAGCTGGTTGCGTTGCTCACGCTAACGGTTCGAGGTATCGAGTTATTCGCTCTAATAGCCCGTAATTACATTTGCCTTAATCTAATGGCTCACAATTACCTTCGTCGTGCGGGGTATCGAGTTGTACGCTCTAATAGCCCGTGATTTATTCGCAGTTCGTCGCGTTGTGCACGCTAACGGTACGCGGTATCGAGTTGTACACTCTAATAGCCCGTAATTTATTTGCAGTTTGTTGCGTTGTGCACGCTAACGGTACGCGGTATCGAGTTGTACACTCTAATAGCCCGTAATTTATTCGCAGTTTGTTGCTTTTTTAAAGCCAACCGTAATCTGGAGTACCGCGTTGCTCAATCTGGCAGTCCAAAAAATACTCGACGTAAATATTCACCTGAAACTCGATTTCTTCTTACTTGATTCGGAGACCGGCAGCGACTGACTTCCTCTTATGGCGATGCTCTATTTATATGCTTTGTCCCATAGTCACGGCAAAGCTAATAAAAAATGGACCAATAGGAACCCACGGAATATCATCAACACGGCAGTCAACTTGTGACACGTCACCCGATTTTACCACGTTGGAGGATTTTGACACGTTTTTAAGATTTTGACATAACCTCACTTTCCGGTGATAATTTGTACAATAAATTATTATTTTTGATTTAGCCTTTCAAATTGGTCTCAAATGCAAGAAGACATCTCCTTCTATAGTTGCTATGAGTTTAAAAGTGCTGAAATTCTGTTGTAGGGCAATTACTGCTTGTAAAGAGTTTTGGCGTGACGGAACGCTCTTAATTAACTACCACACCGGGGTAAGTTACAATTTCAAATGATTAAAAAAAATCTAATTTAACATTTATTTCAGATTGTAACCTATGATCGACTTCTCGCCATCTATGAATTATTCCGATATGGAACATCTAACTGGTTTTACCTATTATAACTTGTTAACCCTACTATAATAAAACAAATAAGCCCTTTGAGGTACCTTAATTACTGTTAAAAATCACAATTTTGGCTAATCTAACTTTTATTTCAGATCGTAACCTATGATCGACTTCTCGCCATCTATGAATTATTCCGATATGGAACATATAGCTGCTTTTACCTATTATAGCTTGTTAACCCTACTATAATAAAACAAATATACCTTTTTAGTTACCTTAATTACTGTTACACTCACAATTTCGACTAATCTAACTTTACTGAGACCCCTAATGCTCGATGGTCGTATCAAAAAATAGATTTTCGCCATGAAATGCAGTATGAATTTTATTCATCCGATAATTTTATGCGTGTACTGAAAATCCAGCGCTGCAACACCTTCATTATGGATTTTTTCCACTCTATATGTTTTTTTCTTATTTTATTGCCTAATAGTAGGCCTTCTTCATCTTGCAGCTTATATAGTTCCTCTACAAAACTCCACTGTATTTTTTCTCCATTTCCATTCACAAATGTTTTGGAGTTTGCCCAATTGTTGCGGACAAGCTTTAGCATGTGGCATATGTCAAAAACAACAGAAACTTTGCTTTGGTCAACAGGATGTTCAAAGTATGTCTTTAAATTATTCACATCCCCAATGCTGCAGCCTTAAGTGTTCATCATTTTAAAATGAACTTGTGGACCATCACAAGTTAGCGACACGATTTTGACTCCATTTGCATGAAGATGTCGCAGAGCTTCCGTTACTATATTTGCCTTTTCGGCTCCAGTGAGCCTGGCAACAAAAAAATAACCAACTGGCACTTTAAAATGGTCGTTAATTGCTACCACCATTAAAACTAGAGCTTCTGTGGCAACTTCTCTTTCTACAGATGAACTATCTGCACCTACATCTACATAGCCCCATACTTCTTGTGTTGTCCGCTGCACAACGATTTCTTTTTTTAGAGACATTTCGTCCAACATTAAAGAACATATTAGCGGCCTATTGTGTCTCTCTCGATAATCTCTAGCCTTCTGTGCTAAAAGAAGCAAAGAAGGCTGTGAAAATCCTGGAGAACAATCAATCTTCGAAAACCATGATCTCAAAGTAGATTGGGCAGGAAGAGCAAAGTCAAAGCACCTTCTTACATACTCATAAGCTTTGGCACTATAAAATTGCAAGGTCATTGCAAACGATCTCAACTCTTGAGGATACTTTTCACGTGTTATTTTCCCCATAATTTTTGTATTTTTTATCATTCTCTTCATTATAGAAAGAGGAACTCCCGAAAAAGTTTCTTCAAGCATATTTATTGCACAACTGGAGAAATCGTACTTATGCTTTATATCCGAAATGACTTGCTTCAAAGTTTGGATCACCTTCTTTCTACGACGATTACTTCTTTGACTAGTTTGTATTTTTTTTTATAATAAGCAATATTTTTGGTAGCTTGTTTTACCTGCTTCTTATAATGTTCGGGACTATAACTAAAAATAAATTGTCACATTTACTACTTGCAAGTAAGATAGAATAAGAAACCAACCTGTAAGTATGGAAAAGCCGTATTAATTTTCTTTTGTAAGAGGAAGTTCCCGATGGTATAGAAAACACCGTTTTTTTCTTTTGAATTTTTTGTGGCGTAGAAGGAGTAGAAGGCAAAAGAAGTTTTCCTTTACCTTTTCTACGAACTATTAATTTGGCAGATCTGAAACTTTTATCATAAAAAATATGTTTTAAAAATTATTTGCTCATAAAATACCTCCGGCTACCAGAACTACTGGACATTTTTTGAAGAGATGAAGAACTACTCTTCGTAGGTTCAACCGGTATTACTGAAGATGTTGAAGGACCTGGTACTTCGAATACATCAACTTCTACAGCAGGTACGACTGGCATTCCCGACGATGTGGAAGGAGCTGGTACTTGAAAGGGCAATTGACACTCCATCAACTGTGGTAAATGAACTGATGGTAATACGCCACGTTTTAAGATGCGCCTTCGTCCCATAGTTTCATAATCTGACTCCAGAAAATGCAAAGAACATACCCTTTGGCTTATAACAAACGTATTAATATCGCGTCCTATTAATCTCAGCCATTCTTTTTTATTAACTTGAGGAATACTAAAATATTACGAAATAATAATAGGAACGTTTTTATTTACTACAATAACTTACGAATGAAAAGAAATTGCACTTTTTTTCTTTTGTCTTTTAGAATTACTGCTACAACCAAGCACGAAACAATGCATAATTATTTAAATTTAAAAATAATTTAATAATTAAATTCAATAATAATTTAATAATTAAACTTATTTAAATTAAATAACAACACGTTACACGATGTTTCTTGTTTACGTTGTTTAAACTCGAAAGTAAAACAGGAAATGACTGAAAACAGCTGTAGCTGTGTTTACACCACAGAACACGCATAGCCAACAAAATTTTAGTGTAAACACTGAAAACACTGTTGAGGGCATAATATGGCAGCCTCCTGGATGAGGACAATTTCCCCACTTAAATCCCTATAGTAATAGCAGTCCATTTCCATTTAAGAAGTCCGTGGCTATAACACAGTTAACCGGACGTAGTGAAAAAAACAAATCCTACGGCTAAATTAGGATAAATTTCTTTAAACTTTACGTAAATTTCTTTTAAATTAAATAATACTAAACGTTTTTGCTCTTTAGACTTTTTGTTGTTATTTTAAGGAAGCTATTTTTATATTATATTATTTTTATTTCATTAACTCAACTTAAACAACCATCTTACAAACCTTTCTTTTAACTTCTAACTAACAACGTTACCAACTTAACTATATTTTAAATTTACTCTCAACACTCCCTCTTAAATTTAAAATTTTTAAACAAAATAACTTTTTCCGCAAATCGCTAGGAAATTTTGACATTCCTGTCAAAATTTCTTGAAGAAAAAGTCGGGACTTTTTTACTGTAAGGAAATGTCATTTCCTTACAGTAAGGAAATGATATTTCCGTACAGTTGTTAGTGTTCTACATAAATGATTGAAAACACATTGCTTATAAGGAATTAATTTATATTTTGAAAACATCAAGTCATTGCTGAATACATTTTTAAGATCAATTTGTCATATTTACAGTAATTTGACAGTTAGTACAATTATTGAACATTGGAGGAACACTCTTAGAACTATGAGAAACATTTTGGACAACATGAAGGTTGGTAGGGTCATTTTGTTGAATATTTTGTACTGTGAAAATTTTATTTGCCACCTCAACCTTATTGTTAAGCGATTCTTCGATATATCCTTCAGCAACGTTTGATGACTTCCATCCGCCATGCCTCTTTAAACTAGTTATGTCGGCACCAGAGTCAACCAATATTGTTGCAGAAGACCGACGAAAGCAGTGACCAGTATATTCTGTCGGATTTACCAAGTTCAAATAAGTAGCAACTATTTTGGGCATTTTTCTAAATTGATGAATTCCTACCACTTGTCTACAACCCTTTCCGCTTTGATATTTAAAGAAAAATCGGTCACTGTTCATATTTTCTGGTCTTAACGAAACATACTTTCGATAAACATTCAAGTAGATCTGATTAATTACAAATGATCTTGGTTTGTTGGTTTTCGAATCAGGTATGCTGACTAAAAGCTTAGATTCTAAGTCTTCTATATCGTGTACAGTCATTCGGACTAACTCATCCATTCTACAGGCCCCAGAAATACCAAATATTACAGCCACCTAAAAAATAAATAAAGCTATAATCTAAATAGAAATTAAAACCTTGTAAATTACCTTAATAATTAAATTTTCTTTATCTGGAGCTTCCTGGATAAATTTTTCAATTTCTTCCTTCGTTAAAATCTTAGATTTCTTTGCCCTATAACCTTGAGCTTGCCGTTTCAATAAAGAACGAAGTTTTGAGTATGTAGATATATCTACATTGTGTTTAAGTGCAAGGGTTGACTTCAGCATTGAATAATTGGACCATAATGTTGAAGATTTCATCTTTAAACAAAGGTCTAGGAAGTATGCCATTACAACATTTTCTGAGAAAGAACTCGTATTTTTACTCATGCGATAATCCATAAAACGTCTGTATGCATTTTCGTACTTTTCTCTTGATTTCTTTGGCAATAATTCTAATGAAGCAGTATTCACTGCCTCAACCAGCTCTGGAGGAGTCCCAGGAATGGAAATTTCATCATCACTTATTATTTTACTTTCGAGAACACCAGCAATTAACTTTATAAGCGTCAAGTTTGACTGTGTTGCTAAGTCTCGGCTTGCGCCTCGACTTATCAATCTTCACAGTCGTCCAGGAATGTTAAGCTTTTCCTACCCGGTAAACAATGTACTATTTTTCTCCAAAATTATAGGAGATAAGTGATTTTTACAAGAGACGTAAAATGTCTAAAATTAATGACGCTTTCATATAAAAAACACTTAAAGCGCATAAATTACCCCTAAAAAAATTATAATCAATTTAATTTAACAGTAAGGGTAGTTTTCACCCTTAGAGATTTTGAGTTAACATTTTGTGCACATCCAAAAGTTGCACTTCAATTAAAATGCCTACATACCAAATTTTATCAAAATTCAACTAAGCATATTTGAGTTATTAAAGAAAAACGAAAATTTTTCTTCAACTTCAAAGAGTTCTCACGGGTTAACGAAGCGTTTAGGGATATAAGTAAGTTTGGTTTAATCGACTTATTTTGATCTCAGAAATATGTGGTAGCTCTATTTCCGTGTAATAACGGGACACCCTGTATTGTCGTGATAACAGGTTCGCGCACATAGATAAATTTTGCTCTTTTACTCTCAGGGGTTAATTTTCTTCTCAACTCTTCTTTACCAAACATTCATAAATAAAACTTCCTCGCCATCTATTTTACCTCTTTCCAAAATTATAATTAACTTTAAATTATATCTTTAATAATCAATACTACCTTTCAATCTATTTCACTATTCAGAATTCCCCTTTATATCTTCGTAGATCCCCCCAAATAACAATTTCTCGTCATTTTTGTATTTCACTTCCTACTTTCTTTTGCTGTCCTTATCCACTCTTTACCTCCTCTTATTTTCCTTTTTCGTTCATTTACACTTATATTCCTTCCTTTTTAACCTTTCCTTTGTAATGTACTGTATTGAACAACATGTTCTCTTGGTTGCTGTCTTTTATTTCAAAGTATCTTGAATCTTTATTCACTTTCAAATAATTAATCTCTTTCAACATTTAACTTCCGAATACCAATCGACTTAACTCTTTCATCTTCAATTCCAAACATAACTAACTTCTTCAAACCAAATTAAAAAAAACAACTCTTTGTCAACATCTAACTTCAAACACCCCTCTTCGTCAACATTTAAATTCAAACACCTCTTCATCAACATTTAAATTCAAACAACTCTTTGTCAACAATTAAATTCACACACCTCTTCATCAACATTTAAATTCAAACACCTCTTCATCAACATCTAACTTCAAACTAGATTTCAAACATGATTCTACTTCAAACACATAAAAAAAACTCTTTGTCAACATTTAAATTCAAAACCCCTCTTCATCAACATTTATTTCGAACACAACTCTTCATAAACATTTAAATTCAAACCTTAACATTCTTTCATACAATTGTTTTTTACTTTCCTCTGTTGAACTTGTTTTACTTTTATGCACTCAGATGAAAATACGCTTGAACTTAAATTAACTTTATTTTTATTAACAGAACAAAGAAACATCATCCATTACCCACATTTTCATAACCTCTACATTAAATTAATCTTTTCGGTCACTTCTCGAACTAAAAATAAACATGCTGTGATTACAGTTACAGTTACCTGTTCTACATCTTCTTTTGCAGATTATTTTCTTTCACACACCTCCTTAATCAAAAAAGAAATTTTTAATCTTAACGTTACATAAACAAATTATTTGACAATTTTGGGAATATGTAAATTCCACTTTGCACCTCCTAAAGGCTTTGTAAACATGTCAGCCAATTGCTGGTCACTTGGACAATAATCAATTTTCAAATTTCCACTACTTACTGCATCATGTATAAAATGATACCTTACATCTATGTGTTTAGATCTTTTGTTAATCACACCATTTTTAATAAGGCTTATTGCACTTTGATTGTCCACTAACAATTTAACTTTCACACCAATAGGACCCTTAGAAGGCTAATAAATCACTTTTTTTAAAATAACCATTTTAGTCGATTTATTTAAATATTTTCGTCTTGTCTGTAAACTAGCGTTTTACTATAAACGTAAGTGCACTTTGACGTCGTCCTGTCGAGCCTTTGGCCAGCCCACCTTTTGCGAAGTTTTTACCTCGTCTCAACCCGTTGCCCCGCAGGAGAAACTTTGAAGAACGTGACCATTGCTCTTAAAAGTTCGTCTAACACCGGATGTACTTCTTCGTGTCTCTATATCGCCTGCGTAGTCTGAATCACTGTACGCTGTAAATTCATTTGGAGAATCGGTTTTATTATACTGTATTCCAAGATCGCATGTACCTTTTAAATACCGAAGGATTCTCAATTTTTCTGCTGGCTAAATTTATTCCGTGACTTATGTCAGGTCTAATTTTATTTGAAATGTATAAAAAGGGCTTCCTAATAATTGTCGATAAGGAAAAACTTTATTTTGCTTATCCGTTTCAATTGGTTTTACGACTGTTGGTGTTACGGCTGGTTTTGCTTGAGCCATGCCATATTCTTCTAAAATACGTTTCACGTTTTCTGTCTGCTTTAACTTTAAATATGTTTCGGTTCTTTCTACCTCTATTCCTAGGAATTTTGTAGGTCCTTCTCGAATCTTGACTTCGAACTCACCTTTTAAGTCTTCTAACAATTTCTCCATTTCCTCGTCATTTTCCCTTAGAACTATTTCATCATCTACGTAGAGTCCCAAAATTAATGAGCTTTTTCCGTTTTAAAAAATGCATGGTTCTGATTTTAGTTGACGTAGTCATTTTGTTTTTAAGTAATTTGTTATTCTGCTGTTCCATCTCAATGGTGCTTGTTTCATACCATAAAGTGACTTTTCTAGCTTGCAAATTCTATTTATTTCCATCCCTTCTGGTGGATACATGTAAGCTTCGTCTTCATCTTCGAGTTTTCCATACAAAAAAGCTGTTTTAATATCAAATGTTTGAATTTCGTATTCTTTGTTGTGTGCTAAGGCGAATAACATTCTTAGCGGTGCACTTCCTATTACTGGACTGAAGGTCTCTTGAAAATCAATGCCTTTCTTCTGTTGACATCCTTTAACTACCAGTCGTGCTTTTAACGAGCCATCGTCCTTTTCACGTAGAACCCATCTACTTGAAAGTATCTTCTTATTTTTAGGAACCTCTTCTTCGTTTATTACCTTCCAGGTTTCATTTTTAATAAGCGAATTCTTTTCTTCTTCTATTGCAGTTTTCCACCGTTTGCTGTTTTCACCTGAAATTGCTTCTTCGTAGGTTAACATTACATAAGGTAGTCCGATGTTTCCCAGGATAAAGGTATGGGTAGAACCTTGACTCGCCTGTCGATGCTATACAAAGCAGTTATCAATTGAAAGGTTAACATTACATAATCTTCGAACCTTGCTGGCAATCTTGCGTTTCTTCTTGGTCTGGTTTGATTTTCTTCATCGGTTGCTTCTTCGTTCAATACATTTTCTTCCATTTGTGTTACTTCTGTGTCTTCGTTGTCTGTTTCCTCGCTTTCTTCGCTGATTTTTACGTGCTTAATTTCTTCTAAGCATTTTACTTCTTTGGTTTTACTTTCAAGAAAAATTACATCTCTTGCTATTACTATTTTTCTTTTTTATTTGTCCCAAAGACGATATCCTGTTTCGGCATATCCTACAAACAACTTCTTCTCGCTTTTTTCTTCTAATTTTCTTACGTATTCATTTTTCTTTGTATATGCTTCGCAACCAAATATTCTTAAGTTTGTTAAGTTGGGTTTTTTATGAGTCCATAATTCTGCTGGTGTTTCAATTCTCGTTTGTGTTGGACTTCGATTTATAATGTACGTTGCTGTAAGTACAGCTTCCCTCCATAGTTCTTTTTCAATGTTAGAGTCGAAAAGTAGAGCTCTTGTTTTATTTAACAACGTTCGGTTGAGTCTTTCAGCTTTACCATTGTGCTGTGGTGTGTATGGTGTATTGAGGCATTCTTACAGTTCGATAATAAACTTTCTTCATTGGTCATGTAACTTGTTGCACCAGAGTCAATTATCCATTCCGTTGTTTTTAGTGAATTCGTTTTTGTTACAAAAGCAACCTCTTTTTTACTTTCTTCTTTGTCTTGATTTTTAGATTTGTTTTTACGAAAGTAGCAGTCAGATTCTTGATGATTCATTTTCTTACAAATTCCACACTGTTTTCTCTTACATTGTCGAGCAAAGTGTCCAAATTTATTACAATTAAAGCATTTTACATCTGTCGATCTGCTTTCTTTCTTTCTGTAGTCTTCCTTTTTTCTTACTTCTGCTTTAAAAGCCACTGCTTCTTCTTTTACATGACCTCTTCTTTCTTCAGCTGTTAATCTTGCTGTTAGATTAGTTACAGTTTTACCTTCTCTTGGAGTACTCTCCCATGCGCTGGTAAGGTTACTAAGATTTTGGAGATCACCATATTATCATCATTTATTTCCTGATTTACCGATTTAAGTTGGAAAACCAAGTTTTCTAATTTACTTATGTGCGTCGCTCCGTCGCAAGTCTCATCGTACTTGTAATTGAAAAAATCTTGCATTAAAACAAATTTTTGTTGAGTGGAGTCTTGTTCAAATACGTCACTTAATTTTTTTATCATCTCTTGGGCTGTTTTCCAATTTAGGATGTGCGTCATTGGCCGTTTGTCAATAGTTGCTACAATTATTTTCTGGGCTTTGGCATCTTTTTTATTGTACTCGATCAGCTGTTCTGGATCAGTAGGTGGTGTAATTGTACCTGCAACAAATTCATACACTCCCTGAGCTTTTAATAAGATTGTTACTTGAAATTTCCATAACTGGAAATCTTCATGAGTTTTTAGTTTGTCTTTTGACGATAATTCAGCGATTTCCGTATTTGAACTCATCCTTTGTGCCTTTTAGAAGTTTTCACTCTTTTCTTTCCCTTTTTTACTGTTCTGGTTTTACGTTACAATTTTTTCACGTTTTTCACCACGTTTTTTTCTTTTTACTTTTACTTCCTTTTTACCGTGCTTTTACTTTATATTATTTTATTGAGCTTGTCTGGGGTCTGGGCCCATAACCTGTTGAACTTGTTTTACTTTTATGCACTCAGATGAAAATACGCTTGAACTTAAATTAACTTTATTTTTATTTTTATTTACAGAACAAAGAAACATCATCCATTACCCACATTTTCATAACCTCTACATTAAATTAATCTTTACGGTCATTTGACTGTGTATCGCACGGGAGGCTGATTCATCTATTACGTACATACAACTTTACTCAAAGCAGTTGCAACTTTATGAGTTCGTATCTGAAACATCGGTCTCAATTAGTTTTCTATAACAATGAATGGTCGGAGTCGGTACAAATTGTCAGGGGAGTCCCGCAAGGGTCTATTCTGGGCCCACTCCTTTTTTTAATTTATATAAACGGATTACCGGCAAATATTGACTGCCCAAAAGTTATTTTGTATGCCGATGACACTACTTTCGCTACGGCTTCGAGAGATCGAGAGGGACTGTTGGATGAGTTGTCGGGTTTGAGACAGTCGGCCGAAAGGTGGTTTGCCTCGCATGAGCTCTATTTAAATAATTCGAAAACGGAGACTTTGCTTTTCAACTATAAAGACGACACTCATAGTGTGAGATTTCTTGGAGTTACTCTGGACTCTAGACTTACCTGGGAGAGTCATATAACCCACTTATCTAAATCTTTAACCAGCAATATATACGCTTTGAGAAATCTTACACGTGAGGTTGATAGAGATGCAGCCCTGATGGCTTATCATGGTCTCATTCATTCAAAAATTAAATATGCCATTTTGGTTTGGGGACTGTCCAAGCATGCTCCGCGAATTTTTGCGTTACAGAGGAGAGCGGTGAGGGTCGTTTCTCGCATGGGTTACCGCGACGATTGTAGAACAGCATACATTGAAAACAAAATTCCAACTGTTCCGAGTATGTACATACTCGAGTGCGTGATCCATGCGAGGAGGAACCTGAGCAGCTACGCAAAGGGTCCAATGCCATATCGAACAAGAGCGTTTTCTGATCTGGGGCTATGTTACGGTCGGATATATGGAGCTCGGAGCAGCTCAAATTATTTTGCTCCTAAATTTTACAATAAAATACCAGATAAAATCAAGTCATTGGTTGGGGACAGTTTTGAGAACGCAGTAAAGGACTTAGTATCGGCGGGCGCTTTTTACTCATGTCAGGAGTTCCTTGACACCAAGTTTTAGTTTTAATAAATTTTCGACATGTTGTCTTATAAAACGATTTATGTTTGATCATGTTTTTTATATCGGTGTTTTTTTATTGTACCTGTTTTGAATTTTTGTACTTTCGACGCGTGTAAACTCAAATGAGGTCTAAACACAAATAAAAATTATTATTATTATTATTTCTCGAACTAAAAATAAACATGCTGTGATTACAGTTACCTGTTCTACATCTTCTTTTGCAGATTGAGAAGTTCAAACGTCATAGTCTTGGGGAAAATGAAGTGTGGACCTTTCTGATAATTTTAGCCTAAGGACCATAATAATCTACATTTTTACTAAAATTGCACTTCTTGTTTCAGCCAACTACATACTACCATGTTACAAATCAGTCCCAGAAGTTAATACGTGTTTGAGAAAAACGTTCAACCACCTACGACCGTATATAGTGTCGGGATTAGTGGACATCGAAGTACCGAGCATAGACCCATTAAACATAAATAAAATTAACATAGAAAACGGTCACGGTCCATTCCGACTAAGGGCATTCTTCCACAACGTCTTGGTCAAAGGTACAAGCAATTATACAGTTGGAAGCATTAAGTAAAAGGTTACAATTTTGAAATTTATAAACTAACGACTTTCAATTTTATAGCGCCGATTTGGATAAGTACGTTTTAAATCTCGGATTCAAAATTCCCCACTTGGAGATACGAGGAAAGTACGAAATAGGAGAGATGGTGTTGCTTTTATCCAATACAATTGAAAGGTGATTTTTGGGCAGTGTTCGGTAAGTCGGATGAATTAAAATTTCAATTTTAAAATCCCACTAATTTTCAGTCGATGTCGATGCCACAGCCAAATTATACGGAAAGGAAGTTAAAGATAAAAAGGGGGTTCGATTTATGAAGATTGAGAAAATTTTAGTCGACTTCAACGTTAGTAAAAGTAGATTTAAGATCAGAGATGTCATTAATTTAGGAAACGTAATAGGTGAGCGCCTTTAGAGCGAACTGTATACAGGATGAATCGCTAAGAATCAGTCTAGCTATGCATAACAGAAAGAAACACCCAGTGTATTTCTGAGCTACGCTATTGTTTAACGGATAACTCTAGCTGTAGCGCCTAACCTAAACCGTTTATTTGACGTAAAAACCTATCAGACATAATTTGTAGGAAATTTAATGTACTTTATTTTTGTATACTAACCATTTTCTCCAAAAGTGTATAGTTTTTGAGTTATAAGCAAAAAACTTAAAAAACTGTCTTTTGACCGATTTCGGAATTATTGCCAAATTTAAACGCGCTCTAGCGCCTAAACCGTTTCTTCTAAGAAAAAAATCTAAGATACCTAATTTGTAGAAAATTTGATGTAGTTTATTTTTGCATAGAAGCGCTTTCCTTAAAATGCGCGTATTTTTCAAGTTACAATCGAAAAACTGAAAAAATATGTTTCAAAATGGACTAACTTTTTAGGCGAGCCCCTTAGGTGACGAGTCTACTTGGACATTTTACTAAAAATATTTAAACTTTTTCAGGTCAAGCAATCAACCAGTTCTTAAATACGAACTCCGAAGAAATAATAACTGAAATGAAACCCGCCGCTAGTGTTAGTATAGCGAGACATTTCAAAGCCTTCCTGAATAGCGCCTTCTTGAAAGTTCCTCTACAAGTATGGCTTCCAGACGTTTAAATCGACTGTTCTTGTTATTTATTTTATAAACTAATTTAAGCTTAATTTTAGTAACTTTTTATACGTTTTATTACGTTAGGATAAGTTGTCTCGCGTTTAACTTTAAATTCATTGTAATAGGTATTGTAAAAAACTGCTGTTAGTTGTTCCTCTCTTCTATTAGAGCTTAATTGTTGTTTATTAGTAATTATTATTTGTAGTTAAAGAATTTTAAGTTACGTCGTTTTTATAAATATCTTTATTGAATTAATCCTCACTGAACACCTTTATCGAAGCGGTAGGACTATACATACATAATATGTCAAATGTCAAACTGAAATGTCAAGTTAACAGATTGTATAACCTATAATAATAAATAACATTTTAGATTTCGTGCAATTAAACGGTAATTTTCTTAAATAATTAGCAATAAAAGTACTGTAAATGATTATTAAAAACGCATTTTTGTCCTGTACCAATTTGTAGAGGAAAAAACGTAAGCATTTTCATTCAAGTTTATTTAATTTTAAACTTACATAATACCTACAATTGGGTATTTACAAATATTTAACAAGTCGATCCAGATTTTTTTGTTGTAACTCTTATTTTTTTAGCAATAGGCACAGATGTGGAATGTGGACAAGAGTTGATAAGAACAGGTTCGTGACTTTCACCTGGAATGGGCGGAATCATGGGCTCCGCTAGTATAGAAACAAATTAGATGGATGTGCGACGTTCCTCACCTCTGAGCAGTCGAGACGTAGTCGTCGACGGTCAGCTTCTACCACGAGACGAGACGCGTTAACGAAATGGGTTTCATTTAAACACACGGAGCAGGTGGTCGACTGCACTGCTGCTCTGGACATTGCAACGAAATCACACATTTAGAAGTACATATAACAAATTTCATCACGTCCATCTTGTGTTACGAGTGGAAAATTTAGTTCTTTTGATTTTCAGGTTTTCAGCAAACTGTCAAAACCAAAGTCAAAAGTTTAAATTTGAATGTTTGGATAATTTTAAATGGAGAACGAGGTGCAATCGTCCTGTGCGGGGTAAGTAGAGTGTTTATCTGTTTATAGTAGCTATTGACATTATTTGTTTTTAATTGTAATTTGTGTTTTAGTGATTTCCTTTTGATATTAACGAATACGAAGTTCTTACCGAAACTCTGACTTCACAAGTTCAATACTATGCTATAAGTGTTATTTTCAAAATTTTGCCCGTTTCTAGCACGATGGTGTCTTTGTAGAATGAACAGGAAGTTTTACGAAAGGAAATTACCGTTTTGATAAGAGAAAATAAAATTTTGAGTCAAACTGTGGGCGAGTTGATGGAGATTGAAGTTGCAAATAGGGAGGCCCAAGATAAGAACTTAAAAAGACAACTTAATTTGATCGTCAAGGTGCGTAGGAGGTACTTTAGAGGTGGTTTTTGAGTACAATCGCCAAAAAACAGACATTGAAAGACTCGAAAGCAACTGGAGCTGCTTGAAGCTTTCAGATTTTGCACTAATGCTCTTACAATTTTTTTATTTGTGGTCCAGTCAACTAGGGATTTGACCTTCGAAAAAGCCCAACAGTTTTGGAACAAAGGCCGAATACGTCACTATCTTCGTTTTTTTGTTAATATCTCGCAAACTATGGGCTGGAGCTAAAAAGTGACCTTATACAAAATTAAAGCTGATGAAATTGGCTACAAAATTGAATATATGCATATTTTTTGTACGCCTAAAATGTACTTAGTTATAGGGCGTTATATGGCAAACTGCCCTCAAAAACGTGGATCGATTAGAAGAGCAACTTAAATTATGCGAAGGGCAAACTCACGGATACCTTTAGAAAAGATACGTCTTTAAAGTTAAGTACAAACTTATTGTTCGACATTTGTACTAATTTACGTCTTTTAGATGAGGCAGAAATACGAAAACATCTTGAATAAGTTGGAAGGTAGTTTGATCGAAAGCCGGATGAAGACAGAAAAGTTGAGCGAAATTGTATTGACAAAAAATGCTGCATTGGAGAGAGCTTTGGAAAACCAAAGCCAAACGGCTGGTCAAATAAGAGAAATGGAAATAGAAGTTGCAAAGTTGCAATGCAGGCTCGACGACATCACCAAATTGAGAGATGGGTTACATGCCACTTTGGATAACCAAAATTTTACGATTGAAAGTTAAAGAAGTCGAATCCAAAGTCAAAGTTTGTGAAGCTCTAAATGATGTTGCCTATTTGGAAAAAAATGCAGCCATGCAAATTAACTATCAGTGTTATTATTATATTGTTTTCCTTACAAATAATTACACATTTTCTCTTACAAACCGTAGCAACTACCTTTAAAAACCATGAAAAATGAGATAAAATTACAGGTTTCTTTTTTATATTTACAAAATTATAGGTCTCTATAATTTAAAAATTGCAGATTTTTGTGACTTGTAATTAGTACAGTAAATGATTCCGAGATGGTGCTGTAAACGTTTAAACTACAGTTTTTAACAGTTAGTTGCTTCAGTTTATAATAGGTGGTGCTTACAAATGTTTGAGGTTTGCAGAAATAATAACCAAGTTTAACCTAAAAATCGAATAATATGGCTAAATAAAGAAAAAGCCGAATAAATTTACTAATTTAGTGCCGATACTCTAAAAGGTTAAGCTGTGTCGCTCAAAAAGTACAAAAGGCATGTTTCTCTCTGTAAACGTCGCTTCCAAATGAAGAAAAATTATTCCGAATAGAGAAGATGTGGAGCCCGACAAAGAGTATAAAAACTCTTTAAGGTTGGTTTACGAATATTAGCTTGTCCGTGTAATCTATTCGTTATACAAGAACCTGGAGACGCAGATAAAATTTGTACTTTCGTCTAAAGGAAAAATGTCAAGTTTGACGTGTTTGAAGAAATTAACTTTACGGTCTTAATGCTCATCCTTTATGAAAGTGTTTGAAAAGTAGGCTTAAAGCAGATCGTGGAAATGCAATTAAGTGGAATTTGTCTGTTTGTTATCGATCAAAATAGAATACCTCTATAGCGATTCAATTTTATTAACAGGTTCTGTAACGTCGCTACAATCTTGGCAAAGTATTGGTAACGTATATTTCAATTTTTTAAGTGTCGCACGAAATTATAATTTTGTAAATTAAAGTTCTTTCGGTTTGATTATTTAATAACTACGAAAAGGTTGGTTTCCCAGTTTAAATAAATGAGAAGAATTGCCAAATGCCAATATGCGAGACGTAAAATTGAACAGAAAATGAGGACTTTGCTTGTAATACTTTGGCCAGTTTTTAAACAAAAAAAATGGTTAATTCTTTTTTAGAAAAGAGAAGACGACTTGAATATTTTCGTTCAACAGGGATAGTCCAGTGCAATTAGACGATATAAACGTAAAATGATGGAACCCAGTGATAATGAACGGATTTGAATGATTTTTTTTTTGGAATCCTAATGGACGACTGAAATGTTACAACTTACCAGCATTTTGTTGAAGAACATGGGTGGAAAAAAGGTAATTTTCCACGTTTTGTTATTGTTAGTGCTTTAGCCCTATTTGTCTACTTATGTTATTCGAAATTAGTAAGTAGAAATATGAAACGTAGGTACATATTTTAATTTTTACGAGTAGGACAACTACTGTGTAGTTTTGTGCTTTTAGGTACCAGTGAATTTGAGGTCACAATGGAAGTTGTATGCGGCGACTGGATTCGTAATGTAATTTTTAAAAATTACTTTGCGCTCGCTCAACGCAGTAAATCCACGCTTCGTCGATTCATAGCGATGAGTTGTAGGCACACAAGAAACCGCTTTTTTGAAGAACTTAATACCTAGAGGGTAGGTGGATGTATCATAAAAATTGTTCTGGGTATTCTGTTGCACTACATCCTAATCTTCTGTTGTCATACTATGACTTCAAGATTTTAAATCTACCTTCAATGAAGTAAACAGTTGCATTGATGGTTTTAGCAAAAAAACGCAAATTTCTAATACCTTATAACTTTATATACTTGAGGAATATAAAAAATATGTACATATTTAATTTTGTAGCAAATTTTATCAGCTTTAATTTTGTATGTTTGTAGTCGTGATTCAACTCCAACGTTTTGAGATATAAACGAAAAACCTAAAACAGTGACATGTATTTAGCCACTGTTGCTAGAGTTCATTTCTGATTCATCAGGACTTTCAGGATATGAAATTTATCAGTAGACACCTACATAGAATAATGTGAAGTTTCAAAACTATTAAATATTTTTGTTGACTGGACTATAAACTATAAATACTTAGTTCTACACTTTTGTGAAATATTAATAATTGTTAAGTCGTTTAAAGCAACTATGTAATATTATAATTTACTATTCAACTACCCCTCTTCTGAACAAATAGATTAGTCATTTATGATGGTAACAGTTTTGATTTCAATATTTCTTCTTTCTATTGGTGAAACATTTTGCTAATGAAAAAATGAATTTAAATTAGTAAATAATAATTTATCGATTTTATGCTTCTAAGCGCACCTAATGGGCCACCTAATCCAAAGTTAGTGTATGGGAAGTTGTCTCATCGACGGTCGGAAGAGGTCGGTGCGATTCGGGCTAGTGACGTAGGTAAGATACCTAAGAGTTCCGCTCGAGTACAGAATTCTTACGGAAATAATAATATTTTTATCATTATTTTTGAAATAAAACAAAATAGTTGCTTCTTATTAACAAAGTACCTTTTCAAAAATATTATCGTGCTAATTAGCTATATGATAAGTCTAATTCTAGCTAATTTTGGTTTTATATGGTTTTATTCAAAACCGAATTGTGATAAACTCTTTAAATTACGTTTCGCTGAATTACAAACGTTAGCTTTCTCAAATTACAAATTAAAAAACGTTAACAAACGATGTTTTTACATTTTAAAACCTTTAAATCAGTAGTAAAGCATCGCAACTTATTTGTGCTCCGGTATCTTACATACGTCACAAATCGTTCGTACAATGTAGATGAGACAACTTCCCATACACCAATTTTGCACCTAATCAAGTGTATTAATAAGTTCACAAATTTAATTAATTGCTTCTCATTAAAGTTGTTTTCTTTTACTATTATAAATCGGTAGTTGCACCATTGTTTATGTATTAAAATTTAGAATTATAACATTAGTTTATTAATTAGTTAAAAGTATTATACATTTTCCTTCTATATTGACCACTTTTTAAGTTGAAATAATGTAAAAGTCGAAATTTGTTAAAAACTCCAACTTTTTACGCCTACCAATACATAGGCAACACTTGTTACTCTCCCACTACATTATAAATTTTAAACTAGGATTGAAATTTACAGAGAGGGGTGGTCACATGACCACCAAAAGTTTATATAAGGCCGAGTTTCGCCATTCGGAAATTTTGTAATCTCCACTTCAAATCAGCTTCGAAGAGGAAATTTTTGGTTTGCTCGTGTGAAAAATCAACTTCAACTTTAAAAATTTTTTTTTTTCTTAGAAGTTGTTAGAAGCATTGTTAGAAGCATTTTAGCGACTTTTGGATCATTTGGTCGAATATTAATGCGGGAAATTAAGTTTTTAAAAATCAATTATTTATTCGTACCGCAATATTAATTAACTCGGCATTCTTGTTTGGAAGGTGTTTGGCGCTTCTTAAGACGCTGTTATTTCTCTCTTCCGAGGAGAATTTATTTTTAAATTTATTTTTGTCTTATAATTTATTATTATTGTATGTATGTAAATTACGTTGAAAAAAATAAACGATATAAACAATAATTTCTTTTATTTTAAATCTCCAAAGTCCTCATTTTTAGACTAAGTGGGAGAGCAGATGGACAATGAGCGTTGGGATCAAAATCTAAATTAAGAAAACGATATTTTTGAATATTAAAAAATTTTAAATTGCATGCTATCAATATAAGCGATAACGTCTCGTTTCATAACATATTGTCGGTGCCTTTAAAATTATTTTAAATAAGTATTTATCTTTATTTTATTTCCGACACCTTATCGCCCTTCTGCTCTCCTACTACCTTGTCCGAAAAATGTAAAATTTAAAGAAAATTTTTAAAAACTTGATTTAAAAAAATCGGAATTACGCCAATCTGAGGGTGCGAATCTTTAGCCCTACTATCGAGGAATATACTTGTTAAATTTTGACGCTTTTGGTCCTCTAGTTTAGAAGATATTCGACATAAAGCATAAAATTTTTAAAATTAAACTATTCAAAATAACTTTAAAGTCGAATATCTTCTAAACTAGAGGACCAAAAGCGTCAAAATTTAACAAGTAGATTCCCCGATAGTAGGGCTAAAGATTCGCACCCTCAGATTGGCGTAATTCCGATTTTTTTAAATTAAGTTTTTAAAAATTTTCTTCAAATTTTACATTTTTCGGACAAAGTAGTAGGAGAGCAGAAGGGCGATAAGGTGTCGGAAATAAATTAAAGAGAAATATTTATTTAAAGTACCTGCCATTATGTTATGAAACTAGGCCTTATCGCTTATATCATAAGCGTGCGATTTTAAATTCATTTAAATAAATATTTCTCTTTAATTTATTTCCGACACCTTATCGCCCTTCTGCTCTCCTACTACCTTGTCCGAAAAATGTAAAATTTGAAAGAAATTTTTAAAAACTTAATTTAAAAAAATCGGAATTACGCCAATCTGAGGGTGCGAATCTTTAGCCCTACTATCGAGGAATATACTTGTTAAATTTTGACGCTTTTGGTCCTCTAGTTTAGAAGATATTCGACTTTAAAGTTATTTTGAATAGTTTAATTTTAAAAATTTTATGCTTTATGTCGAATATCTTCTAAACTAGAGGACCAAAAGCGTCAAAATTTAACAAGTATATTCCTCGATAGTAGGGCTAAAGATTCGCACCCTCAGATTGGCGTAATTCCGATTTTTTTAAATTAAGTTTTTAAAAATTTCTTTCAAATTTTACATTTTTCGGACAAGGTAGTAGGAGAGCAGAAGGGCGATAAGGTGTCGGAAATAAATTAAAGAGAAATATTTATTTAAATGAATTTAAAATCGCACGCTTATGATATAAGCGATAAGGCCTAGTTTCATAACATAATGGCAGGTACTTTAAATAAATATTTCTCTTTAATTTATTTCCGACACCTTATCGCCCTTCTGCTCTCCTACTACTTTGTCCGAAAAATGTAAAATTTGAAGAAAATTTTTAAAAACTTAATTTAAAAAAATCGGAATTACGCCAATCTGAGGGTGCGAATCTTTAGCCCTACTATCGGGGAATCTACTTGTTAAATTTTGACGCTTTTGGTCCTCTAGTTTAGAAGATATTCGACTTTAAAGTTATTTTGAATAGTTTAATTTTAAAAATTTTATGCTTTATGTCGAATATCTTCTAAACTAGAGGACCAAAAGCGTCAAAATTTAACAAGTATATTCCTCGATAGTAGGGCTAAAGATTCGCACCCTCAGATTGGCGTAATTCCGATTTTTTTAAATCAAGTTTTTAAAAATTTTCTTTAAATTTTACATTTTTCGGACAAGGTAGTAGGAGAGCAGAAGGGCGATAAGGTGTCGGAAATAAAATAAAGATAAATACTTATTTAAAATAATTTTAAAGGCACCGACAATATGTTATGAAACGAGACGTTATCGCTTATATTGATAGCATGCAATTTAAAATTTTTTAATATTCAAAAATATCGTTTTCTTAATTTAGATTTTGATCCCAACGCTCATTGTCCATCTGCTCTCCCACTTAGTCTAAAAATGAGGACTTTGGAGATTTAAAATAAAAGAAATTATTGTTTATATCGTTTATTTTTTTCAACGTAATTTACATACATACAATAATAATAAATTATAAGACAAAAATAAATTTAAAAATAAATTCTCCTCGGAAGAGAGAAATAACAGCGTCTTAAGAAGCGCCAAACACCTTCCAAACAAGAATGCCGAGTTAATTAATATTGCGGTACGAATAAATAATTGATTTTTAAAAACTTAATTTCCCGCATTAATATTCGACCAAATGATCCAAAAGTCGCTAAAATGCTTCTAACAATGCTTCTAACAACTTCTAAGAAAAAAAAAAATTTTTAAAGTTGAAGTTGATTTTTCACACGAGCAAACCAAAAATTTCCTCTTCGAAGCTGATTTGAAGTGGAGATTACAAAATTTCCGAATGGCGAAACTCGGCCTTATATAAACTTTTGGTGGTCATGTGACCACCCCTCTCTGTAAATTTCAATCCTAGTTTAAAATTTATAATGTAGTGGGAGAGTAACAAGTGTTGCCTATGTATTGGTAGGCGTAAAAAGTTGGAGTTTTTAACAAATTTCGACTTTTACATTATTTCAACTTAAAAAGTGGTCAATATAGAAGGAAAATGTATAATACTTTTAACTAATTAATAAACTAATGTTATAATTCTAAATTTTAATACATAAACAATGGTGCAACTACCGATTTATAATAGTAAAAGAAAACAACTTTAATGAGAAGCAATTAATTAAATTTGTGAACTTATTAATACACTTGATTAGGTGCAAAATTGGTGTATGGGAAGTTGTCTCATCTACATTGTACGAACGATTTGTGACGTATGTAAGATACCGGAGCACAAATAAGTTGCGATGCTTTACTACTGATTTAAAGGTTTTAAAATGTAAAAACATCGTTTGTTAACGTTTTTTAATTTGTAATTTGAGAAAGCTAACGTTTGTAATTCAGCGAAACGTAATTTAAAGAGTTTATCACAATTCGGTTTTGAATAAAACCATATAAAACCAAAATTAGCTAGAATTAGACTTATCATATAGCTAATTAGCACGATAATATTTTTGAAAAGGTACTTTGTTAATAAGAAGCAACTATTTTGTTTTATTTCAAAAATAATGATAAAAATATTATTATTTCCGTAAGAATTCTGTACTCGAGCGGAACTCTTAGGTATCTTACCTACGTCACTAGCCCGAATCGCACCGACCTCTTCCGACCGTCGATGAGACAACTTCCCATACACTAACTTTGGATTAGGTGGCCCATTAGGTGCGCTTAGAAGCATAAAATCGATAAATTATTATTTACTAATTTAAATTCATTTTTTCATTAGCAAAATGTTTCACCAATAGAAAGAAGAAATATTGAAATCAAAACTGTTACCATCATAAATGACTAATCTATTTGTTCAGAAGAGGGGTAGTTGAATAGTAAATTATAATATTACATAGTTGCTTTAAACGACTTAACAATTATTAATATTTCACAAAAGTGTAGAACTAAGTATTTATAGTTTATAGTCCAGTCAACAAAAATATTTAATAGTTTTGAAACTTCACATTATTCTATGTAGGTGTCTACTGATAAATTTCATATCCTGAAAGTCCTGATGAATCAGAAATGAACTCTAGCAACAGTGGCTAAATACATGTCACTGTTTTAGGTTTTTCGTTTATATCTCAAAACGTTGGAGTTGAATCACGACTACAAACATACAAAATTAAAGCTGATAAAATTTGCTACAAAATTAAATATGTACATATTTTTTATATTCCTCAAGTATATAAAGTTATAAGGTGTTAGAAATTTGCGTTTTTTTGCTAAAACCATCAATGCAACTGTTTACTTCATTGAAGGTAGATTTAAAATCTTGAAGTCATAGTATGACAACAGAAGATTAGGATGTAGTGCAACAGAATACCCAGAACAATTTTTATGATACATCCACCTACCCTCTAGGTATTAAGTTCTTCAAAAAAGCGGTTTCTTGTGTGCCTACAACTCATCGCTATGAATCGACGAAGCGTGGATTTACTGCGTTGAGCGAGCGCAAAGTAATTTTTAAAAATTACATTACGAATCCAGTCGCCGCATACAACTTCCATTGTGACCTCAAATTCACTGGTACCTAAAAGCACAAAACTACACAGTAGTTGTCCTACTCGTAAAAATTAAAATATGTACCTACGTTTCATATTTCTACTTACTAATTTCGAATAACATAAGTAGACAAATAGGGCTAAAGCACTAACAATAACAAAACGTGGAAAATTACCTTTTTTCCACCCATGTTCTTCAACAAAATGCTGGTAAGTTGTAACATTTCAGTCGTCCATTAGGATTCCAAAAAAAAAATCATTCAAATCCGTTCATTATCACTGGGTTCCATCATTTTACGTTTATATCGTCTAATTGCACTGGACTATCCCTGTTGAACGAAAATATTCAAGTCGTCTTCTCTTTTCTAAAAAAGAATTAACCATTTTTTTTGTTTAAAAACTGGCCAAAGTATTACAAGCAAAGTCCTCATTTTCTGTTCAATTTTACGTCTCGCATATTGGCATTTGGCAATTCTTCTCATTTATTTAAACTGGGAAACCAACCTTTTCGTAGTTATTAAATAATCAAACCGAAAGAACTTTAATTTACAAAATTATAATTTCGTGCGACACTTAAAAAATTGAAATATACGTTACCAATACTTTGCCAAGATTGTAGCGACGTTACAGAACCTGTTAATAAAATTGAATCGCTATAGAGGTATTCTATTTTGATCGATAACAAACAGACAAATTCCACTTAATTGCATTTCCACGATCTGCTTTAAGCCTACTTTTCAAACACTTTCATAAAGGATGAGCATTAAGACCGTAAAGTTAATTTCTTCAAACACGTCAAACTTGACATTTTTCCTTTAGACGAAAGTACAAATTTTATCTGCGTCTCCAGGTTCTTGTATAACGAATAGATTACACGGACAAGCTAATATTCGTAAACCAACCTTAAAGAGTTTTTATACTCTTTGTCGGGCTCCACATCTTCTCTATTCGGAATAATTTTTCTTCATTTGGAAGCGACGTTTACAGAGAGAAACATGCCTTTTGTACTTTTTGAGCGACACAGCTTAACCTTTTAGAGTATCGGCACTAAATTAGTAAATTTATTCGGCTTTTTCTTTATTTAGCCATATTATTCGATTTTTAGGTTAAACTTGGTTATTATTTCTGCAAACCTCAAACATTTGTAAGCACCACCTATTATAAACTGAAGCAACTAACTGTTAAAAACTGTAGTTTAAACGTTTACAGCACCATCTCGGAATCATTTACTGTACTAATTACAAGTCACAAAAATCTGCAATTTTTAAATTATAGAGACCTATAATTTTGTAAATATAAAAAAGAAACCTGTAATTTTATCTCATTTTTCATGGTTTTTAAAGGTAGTTGCTACGGTTTGTAAGAGAAAATGTGTAATTATTTGTAAGGAAAACAATATAATAATAACACTGATAGTTAATTTGCATGGCTGCATTTTTTTCCAAATAGGCAACATCATTTAGAGCTTCACAAACTTTGACTTTGGATTCGACTTCTTTAACTTTCAATCGTAAAATTTTGGTTATCCAAAGTGGCATGTAACCCATCTCTCAATTTGGTGATGTCGTCGAGCCTGCATTGCAACTTTGCAACTTCTATTTCCATTTCTCTTATTTGACCAGCCGTTTGGCTTTGGTTTTCCAAAGCTCTCTCCAATGCAGCATTTTTTGTCAATACAATTTCGCTCAACTTTTCTGTCTTCATCCGGCTTTCGATCAAACTACCTTCCAACTTATTCAAGATGTTTTCGTATTTCTGCCTCATCTAAAAGACGTAAATTAGTACAAATGTCGAACAATAAGTTTGTACTTAACTTTAAAGACGTATCTTTTCTAAAGGTATCCGTGAGTTTGCCCTTCGCATAATTTAAGTTGCTCTTCTAATCGATCCACGTTTTTGAGGGCAGTTTGCCATATAACGCCCTATAACTAAGTACATTTTAGGCGTACAAAAAATATGCATATATTCAATTTTGTAGCCAATTTCATCAGCTTTAATTTTGTATAAGGTCACTTTTTAGCTCCAGCCCATAGTTTGCGAGATATTAACAAAAAAACGAAGATAGTGACGTATTCGGCCTTTGTTCCAAAACTGTTGGGCTTTTTCGAAGGTCAAATCCCTAGTTGACTGGACCACAAATAAAAAAATTGTAAGAGCATTAGTGCAAAATCTGAAAGCTTCAAGCAGCTCCAGTTGCTTTCGAGTCTTTCAATGTCTGTTTTTTGGCGATTGTACTCAAAAACCACCTCTAAAGTACCTCCTACGCACCTTGACGATCAAATTAAGTTGTCTTTTTAAGTTCTTATCTTGGGCCTCCCTATTTGCAACTTCAATCTCCATCAACTCGCCCACAGTTTGACTCAAAATTTTATTTTCTCTTATCAAAACGGTAATTTCCTTTCGTAAAACTTCCTGTTCATTCTACAAAGACACCATCGTGCTAGAAACGGGCAAAATTTTGAAAATAACACTTATAGCATAGTATTGAACTTGTGAAGTCAGAGTTTCGGTAAGAACTTCGTATTCGTTAATATCAAAAGGAAATCACTAAAACACAAATTACAATTAAAAACAAATAATGTCAATAGCTACTATAAACAGATAAACACTCTACTTACCCCGCACAGGACGATTGCACCTCGTTCTCCATTTAAAATTATCCAAACATTCAAATTTAAACTTTTGACTTTGGTTTTGACAGTTTGCTGAAAACCTGAAAATCAAAAGAACTAAATTTTCCACTCGTAACACAAGATGGACGTGATGAAATTTGTTATCTGTACTTCTAAATGTGTGATTTCGTTGCAATGTCCAGAGCAGCAGTGCAGTCGACCACCTGCTCCGTGTGTTTAAATGAAACCCATTTCGTTAACGCGTCTCGTCTCGTGGTAGAAGCTGACCGTCGACGACTACGTCTCGACTGCTCAGAGGTGAGGAACGTCGCACATCCATCTAATTTGTTTCTATACTAGCGGAGCCCATGATTCCGCCCATTCCAGGTGAAAGTCACGAACCTGTTCTTATCAACTCTTGTCCACATTCCACATCTGTGCCTATTGCTAAAAAAATAAGAGTTACAACAAAAAAATCTGGATCGACTTGTTAAATATTTGTAAATACCCAATTGTAGGTATTATGTAAGTTTAAAATTAAATAAACTTGAATGAAAATGCTTACGTTTTTTCCTCTACAAATTGGTACAGGACAAAAATGCGTTTTTAATAATCATTTACAGTACTTTTATTGCTAATTATTTAAGAAAATTACCGTTTAATTGCACGAAATCTAAAATGTTATTTATTATTATAGGTTATACAATCTGTTAACTTGACATTTCAGTTTGACATTTGACATATTATGTATGTATAGTCCTACCGCTTCGATAAAGGTGTTCAGTGAGGATTAATTCAATAAAGATATTTATAAAAACGACGTAACTTAAAATTCTTTAACTACAAATAATAATTACTAATAAACAACAATTAAGCTCTAATAGAAGAGAGGAACAACTAACAGCAGTTTTTTACAATACCTATTACAATGAATTTAAAGTTAAACGCGAGACAACTTATCCTAACGTAATAAAACGTATAAAAAGTTACTAAAATTAAGCTTAAATTAGTTTATAAAATAAATAACAAGAACAGTCGATTTAAACGTCTGGAAGCCATACTTGTAGAGGAACTTTCAAGAAGGCGCTATTCAGGAAGGCTTTGAAATGTCTCGCTATACTAACACTAGCGGCGGGTTTCATTTCAGTTATTATTTCTTCGGAGTTCGTATTTAAGAACTGGTTGATTGCTTGACCTGAAAAAGTTTAAATATTTTTAGTAAAATGTCCAAGTAGACTCGTCACCTAAGGGGCTCGCCTAAAAAGTTAGTCCATTTTGAAGCATATTTTTTCAGTTTTTCGATTGTAACTTGAAAAATACGCGCATTTTAAGGAAAGCGCTTCTATGCAAAAATAAACTACATCAAATTTTCTACAAATTAGGTATCTTAGATTTTTTTCTTAGAAGAAACGGTTTAGGCGCTAGAGCGCGTTTAAATTTGGCAATAATTCCGAAATCGGTCCAAAAACAGTTTTTTAAGTTTTTTGCTTATAACTCGAAAACTATACACTTTTGGAGAAAATCGTTAGTATACAAAAATAAAGTACATTAAATTTCCTACAAATTATGTCTGATAGGTTTTTACGTCAAACAAACGGTTTAGGTTAGGCGCTACAGCTAGAGTTATCTGTTAAACAATAGCGTAGCTCAGAAATACACTGGGTGTTTCTTTCTGTTATGCATAGCTAGACTGATTCTTAGCGATTCATCCTGTATACAGTTCGCTCTAAAGGCGCTCACCTATTACGTTTCCTAAATTAATGACATCTCTGATCTTAAATCTACTTTTACTAACGTTGAAGTCGACTAAAATTTTCTCAATCTTCATAAATCGAACCCCCTTTTTATCTTTAACTTCCTTTCCGTATAATTTGGCTGTGGCATCGACATCGACTGAAAATTAGTGGGATTTTAAAATTGAAATTTTAATTCATCCGACTTACCGAACACTGCCCAAAAATCACCTTTCAATTGTATTGGATAAAAGCAACACCATCTCTCCTATTTCGTACTTTCCTCGTATCTCCAAGTGGGGAATTTTGAATCCGAGATTTAAAACGTACTTATCCAAATCGGCGCTATAAAATTGAAAGTCGTTAGTTTATAAATTTCAAAATTGTAACCTTTTACTTAATGCTTCCAACTGTATAATTGCTTGCACCTTTGACCGAGACGTTGTGGAAGAATGCCCTTAGTCGGAATGGACCGTGGCCGTTTTCTATGTTAATTTTATTTATGTTTAATGGGTCTATGCTCGGTACTTCGATGTCCACTAATCCCGACACTATATATGGTCGTAGGTGGTTGAACGTTTTTCTCAAACACGTATTAACTTCTGGGTCTGATTTGTAACATGGTAGTATGTAGTTGGCTGAAACAAGAAGTGCAATTTTAGTAAAAATGTAGATTATTATGGTCCTTAGGCTAAAATTATCAGAAAGGTCCACACTTCATTTTCCCCAAGACTATGACGTTTGAACTTCTCAAACTTCTCAACTTCTCAGGTCCAGTTGAAGATTTAACTCTTGTTGGCGAAGACGTTTTTAGAAACTGTGTCGAGTGTTGCAGTTAGGGCTAGAAATTTTATTCGATATATCGATATATCGAATATTTATAAAAAATTATATCCATACTATTTTAAATATAATATATATCTTTTATTATCGTCCAGTCCTATTTGCAGTTCATTGTTTTGTGACGTAAAGAAATCAAATTAGAGGCACTCTCAGGAAGAAGTCCGTTGAAGTGTCTAAAAATCTTAGAAAATACGTGGAAGGGCATAAAATTCCATAAAAGTTCGTAAAACTTCTTGGAAGTCTGTAAAATTGTCTGGAAGAGGGTCAAGTAATCTGGAGGTTTTTAAGTTCTCTGGAACTCTGAGCAACTCTCGAGAAATCATAAAAAGGTTGTGGAAGTACATGTAATGCTCTGGGACTTAGTTAAACTCCCTGGAAGTGACTCTTACACTTTGAGTCACGCACATGCCTAAATCTAGTCAACCCAAAGAGATAACAGAGCCACATCCCAAAGGGATCCTTGGAAAGATGTTGCAACTTGCAAATCTCTCTCCTACCCTTCGCCACACATGCTCATGGCCACCGAGAGATTTAAGACTCACTCGCGTGTCAGCTGAGAATGAAACCTTCTTCCAATCATCATCAGTCCAATATTGATGATATTAATGACTTGATGATTTTTTCCAAAACGTAATCTTTGAATTTTGTGCTGCTTCATCCTCTTTCATTGCGTTGTATGATTGTTCGAGACGGTATTACAACTCTTTGAGCAGTTGCAAACTCATTTTTGAGCACATTACTAGTTACTCTCCTGTTTCTTAGAGCGGATTGTCTAATAAGAAATCGCTCATCACTTAGATTAGTATAGCGTCTTCGGTCTTGCAGCCTCTTTCCCCTTCCAGCCCAGTCGTTGCTCTTAATCAGGAGTGTACCTATTAACCTATTAGTTATTTATACTGTAAGATACGTAAAAGCTAGGGTCAGACGCAGCTACTTTTGCAGCGCTGCAGATTAAAAAACTGCGCTACTTTGTGCAGCTCCGTGTGAACGACCATGCAACTTAAAAAGCAGCGCCCGCAACTCGGTTGCACGCAGTATTTTGTTGCTGCGCGCAGCCTGAAAAGTAGCTACGTGTGAACGTCTTTTTGAAAAGTTGCAGGCGCAGCAAAAAATATCTATTCGTCTGAAACTTTTGCTGCGGCTGCGACTGCAGCATTCGTGTGGATTCATATTTAATTCGTATAATATTAAGGTTTTATTTATTTTTGAATAAGTAGGTATATACTTTTATTGCATTTGATTAGCAATGTAAAATAAAATTACGTATATTTTCAAAAAAAATGATTAGTTAATTGGCTGCACTAATCAATTTTTTGTCTACGTTTTTGACTGTTTTTTTATGTTCAAATAATTTTCTAGTTTATGGTATTTTTTATATTTCTAAATTTTGATTTAAAATAATGCGGCATTTATGACTGATGTAAATGTAGGTACATTGATCCATTTTTAAGTTAGCCCGTCATCTGGTATTTTGGTACCAACCGCCTACCGCAATCGATACACATTTTAGTTGTGTTAAAATATTTATTAGGGTATTTACAGCATGCGCTACCTTCACAAAGATTGCACGTTACAAAAGCAGCCAGTTGTGTGTGAACACCACCGCAACCTTTTCTCGACCTTGCAGTTTTGACGGGTAGCTGCAGCACGAAAAGCTGCGTGCTGCGTCAAAACTGCGTGCTGTGTGTGAACACTACTGCAACTTTTGCAGCCGCAACCTTAAAAACTGCGCAGTAAAAGTAACTGTGTCTGACCCTAGCTTTAGTTCACTTGTTTTACTAAGAGGGGTCTGTTACGACCAAGGCGAAGCTGATTAGACTGAACGGATTATTTGAGTTATTTTTTGTTTTATTTCGTAACGCTTTCGCAGTTTGGAGGCTATACAACGGGACCGTCAACTGTGTGGCGCCTTCTAAGAACCAAACCCACCCCTAGAGATAGTGTTGGTGGATGATGTAGACAATGTAGAGAGTCGTCTGGACGTCACGCACATTGCACATTGGGTTTGCAACCAAAAGAAGGGGTCCGTTAACCTGCCCCCCCCCCCCCAGTGAATATTTTCTTCTGAAAACCTAGCTCCCAAAAGTACACACCTAGCACCGGCTAGCACCACCCCCGTTTCCAAAACACAACCACTTAAAGTCGAGGGGGGCTAAGTTAACGCTAGCCCCCCCCCCCAATTGTTTTAGAGGTGCCAAAAGCTAGCTCTGCAATCTACTGAGCTAGCTCTGCAATCTACTGAGCTAGCTCTGCAATCTGCTGAGTTAGCACCAGCTAGCTCTCAAATCTCAACGCTAGCACCACCACCCTTACGGAGATAATGGGGGTTGAAAAAAAAATCTAGCCCCCCCAGTTAGTATTTTTCTCTTAAATTTGGGGGAGCACCACCTAGCTCCCAATTTTGAACTCCTTTCCTTCGGCCGTTTTGGAGATATTGAAAAACGTTTTCGGGGGGGGGCTAAGTTAACGCTACCCCCCCCCCAATTGTTTTAGAGCAATCAAAAGCTAGCTCTGCAATCTACTGAGCTAGCACCAACTAACTCCCAAATCTCAACGCGAGCACCACCACCCTTACGGAGATAATGAGGGTTAAAAAAAAAATCTAGCCCCCCCAGTTAGTATTTTTTTTTAAATTTGGGAGATCGAATCTAATGAGCTAGCACCACCTAGCTCCCGATTTTGAACCACTTCCTTTCGGCCGTTTCGGAGATATTGAACAACCTTTTCGGAGAATGGGCCAAGTTCGCACTAGTACTCCCCAATTGTTTTAGAGCGACCAAAAGCTAGCTCTGAAATCTAATGAGCTAGCACCCAAATATCAAAGCTAGCACCACTACCCTTACGGAGGTAATGAAGTTGAAAAAACACCTGGCAGCCGATTTTCGATTTATAGGAAATTTTTAATGAAATAATTAAGAAAAGTGTTCAGGTATTTTTCTCAACGTTTTTCTGAATTTTCGTACTTTTCTCCAGTGTGTAATGAAAAAGAATTTTGTACTTGAACCGGTAGGTACAAAAGTTTCTTGAAATGCATTTTAGGTACTAACTGGTGTGTTTAAAATAAGAATCAGATTTTGGCTCTCTACTTCAGTTTTTTGATGATCGTATAATTTATATAATAGGTAAGGCAAGGTGATGAGGTGATGAGTGAGGTAAGTATAATAAGAATTGATTTATTTGTGTAAAAAATTATGTTTATGGTTTAATTAGGTTTGTCAAATAAAAAAAACTTAATATAAGAAAATCACATATTCACGCAAAATTAACTGAAAACCTAATCAATCGAACAAATGCTTTTATTTATAATAGTAGGTACCAAGTAGTAAGTCATTTTATGTATCTAATTAATTTTTGTAAAGACTGGCGAAATTCTAGTTAAAACTGAAAACGGTTATTTCTATTAAGGTATTAATAATTAGAAAAAATACCATTTATTTAAATTGCAATGATAAAATAATGAATGCCATTTTTTAAATTACGGTGTTGTGGTGTATCGTACTTACTGCTGGTTTTAGTAAATCGTTATACACTTTTTATTTATTATTAAGCTTAAAACAATATGCTACGTAGGGACCAATTGACTCGAAAAGCAAATCATATAATTGTTTAGTCCATCAAGTTTTATTCCACCAATTAATAATTGGATAACAATATTGTTACAATATTTTGAAATCTTTAATAAAAATGTATTGCCTCGTTTACTTAATTATTTAACTTTAAACCGACATGATTTAATTGGTAATTTTAAGGGTTCTTTATGATTGACGTTTTTATGTTAAGTTTTGGTGGTGGAAAAAATAAACAAATTGGTAGCCAAGTGCGAAAAATAAAAATTTAATTATAATTAAAAGTGTCAGGTTAGGTCCTTAGCAATCGCTTTAAATATATCGTCCCTCCCAGTCAATTCCATCTGGTTATTATACTGATTAGTACTGGTTATTTGGTTATTTCTTATTACTTTATTTAAATTATGTTATCCGATTTTGAATTTTGCGTTGAGTGAAAAATAATTTTGTACTTGAACCGGTAGGTACTACCATTGAGTATATAATAACACTGCGTTGTACTACAGAAGTTCCTGAAATGATACATTTTAGCTACTAAGTGGTAAAATACAAATCGGATTTTCGTTCTTTACTTTCAGCTCTTTAATGATCGTATAATTCATAGGTATAATATGTAAGGTAAGGTGAGCAAAAATATTATTAAAATCGTAATATAATAAAATAATGAATGACATTTAATTACGGTGTTGTGGGGTATGTCACTTACTTCTGATTTTAGTCAATCGTTATGCATTTCTCATTTATTCTTATGCCTAAAACAATAAGCTACATAGTGACCAATTGACTCGGGGTTGGAAGATCCTCGATAAGCTACAACACCACGTAAAATGTATCTAATTTCATTTATCATTAAAAATTTAGGTGCGCTATCTAAAGGAATTTCCAATTGTAACATTTTTTCTGCTATATTTACAGGCTCTATTAAAATATAGGCATCCGTGAAAATTATACTATCTACTATATTTTTGGATTTGCATATTTTACAAAATTTGGAAACTCCGAGTCTCTTTAAGTAATCATTGATACTTTCTTGTAAATATAACACATTATTCAGCTCAACTGAAAGAAATTTAATGTATTTAGTGGATTCATTATCACACTTTTTACAGTGTTCTGTAATACTTCCTAAATTGATATCACCAAACACTTTCTGCAAAATGTTTGTTATGTTATCTTCACAGCTATGTTACAGTTATGTTTTGCGGTAATTCTGTGTGAGGCCAATTATCAAATAGCAATTGTGCTCTAATTTTATACGTATGAATGCTTACCCCACGGGTTACTACTGCTTGTATGAGTTTTGCAAAATTATTATGTTCA
The DNA here is from genome assembly GCA_950108345.1 of Malthinus flaveolus. Taxonomy (NCBI): domain Eukaryota; kingdom Metazoa; phylum Arthropoda; class Insecta; order Coleoptera; family Cantharidae; genus Malthinus; species Malthinus flaveolus. Next base: position 17,986,700 of record OX467285.1, read on the forward strand.
ACTTTAGATATTATTATATTATGTAACGGGTAAACAAAGCTTAGTGGGTGCTCCACCAAAACAGTACACTTATTTTTATAAAATAAAATTTAGTAATTAAAACAACTTAATCAAAAGGAAAAGAAACTTGTGTTGTCCTGTCTACCAAGATACCACACTAACTAAACACATTCACCAAAATCCCCAACACCTCAACGGCGCATTAATAGTGGCGCGTTACAATTATTAAAATTAGAAGAATCGCAAAAAGAAGAGCACGCAATTTGCAATATTGAATCGATGCCACATGTATTCGAAATGACAACACGGTATTTTCCCAATTTGATGGGTGCTGTATGTACAAAATTACCGTTTCTAAGAAGCCCTATTGTTGTAATTTTTTTAGACAAATCTACTTGAAGAAACTTGGTGTTCGGTTCTAGATATGATGTTCTCGGGCGCTTTTTTGGCGGAATATTTTTTCCCATCCAATTTTCCTCTACCAATGCCTCTAAGGTTGAAGTTTCTTTTCTACTCTGATAATAGCATATTTTACACAATATTTTGTCACCATATCTAACTATACAATTATCATTGAAGTGAATACCAATCATACAAGACTCGCATACGATTTCACTGTGCGTAATTGATAATTGACACGATGAACAGCAATTGTCTGGTAGTGCGATATCTAAATAGAAAATAAAAATAAATTGTAATAGCCATTTCATTTTTATCAACAAATTTTTTTTAATTAGTTTTATAGACCTAATTTCTTCGAAAATAAAATGGTTTAAACATTATGCAAGGTAGTTTAAACAAACTAAATGAATATTTTATACACAACATGTCTATGTACCTATGTTGTAAAACTCACGTGAGTAGTTAAGGGTTAAAGCATCCGTACTTTATATACAGGATGTACATAAATGTACAATGTACTCTAACGTATGCCATAAACGCTGGGGCATGCTCTAAATTCTAATAAAATGAATTTGGAATATTTATTGCTTGTTTGCAAGTTACTAAATAAAAAACAATACCTTTGAAATCGTCTTGACCTTCTGATTTTTTTAGAAATTGAAAACGCCTCCACCACCTAAAATTAAAAATGAAAAAAAATAGTTGCAAAACTTATTATTTACTACTTACTTTTTCTTTTTCGCCTTTTTTTTTATTTTCTGTAGTACTTTCATTTTCTATCTGACTTTGGCCATCCTGTAATCGTACAGTATTAATTGAGGATAAAAGGAGTTTGTAAGAAAAATTATTACCGTAATATCTGAATTTGAAATAATAATGTTCATAAGCCCCATATTCGATTTTATGTGTTCTGGCACAAATTCGTCCACTCGCAGAGGCAATTTTTTTATGAGCGAACACCCTATTCTTCAATTGGTTAAAATTGCTTTCCACTGCAGCAGAACTAGCAATTCGTGGAGCGGAAGGAAAATAGTCACACATTACACTGCTCCATAAAGGAATAGTTTTCGAAATTTTGAGAAAATCTCTGACAAACTGGGGCAAGTGTTGTTGATTTCCTCTGTCTCCGATTTCTGTAGGGACGTTGGCTGTTTTCTCTGCTTTTTGTGCTATATTAGCTGCCCAGTTTTCGAAAGCTGATTTAACATCTTTTTCGGTGGGGTTAACAATTGGTGTTATTACTTCATTCTGAAGGCACTCGTCTATATAATTCGCAATTGTCTCAGTTGTGGCGGTTGAAATGCGTCTTTACTGTTTACTTACTTCACACTTTGTGGGTTTTCCATTGAACAACCCTTCAGTGTCTGAATAAGCAACCAAAAAAATTGCTCGTAGTAGGTCTTGCAAATGTTCTATAGTTTGAGACTGAATTACCTGACCCATACAACGCAAATAAAAATGTTTGGTTATTTTATGCTGTTGTTTTAGACTTGGCCAATTGCTGATTAATTTTAGAAAGTGGGCAACGTCGTTTCGAATAAAAGTATTTGTATTAGTGAAATCTCCGGTGTGATTAATTAATATATGTATCGTAACATTGGGTCAGGTAGTCGTCTAAATTTTTATAGGGGGTAAAAACATTAATACACGCATACATGAGGGCTAAGGACATGTCGGTAACACATTCCTTAGGAATACATACACTAGGGGTGGTATGCTAAAACGCTCCTTAAGTGCCAGCTTCTCCTTAAGGGGGCCTTTAACGCTTTTTAGGGTGGTATGCTAAAACGCTCCTTAAGTGCCAGCTTCTCCTTAAGGGGGCCTTTAACGCTTTTTAGTATGCAAAGACGCTCCTAAACCATCGTTTAAAGGTTTCCTTAAGGCTTCCTTAAGGCGGCCTTAATTTTAAAGGTTGGTCGCGAGGTACCTTTAAGCGTCCTTTAACTACTATTTCGACGATATTTTCGATTTTTTGAGGGCCGTTATTACTGATTTTTTAAAATCTCACTGTCGTAGATCCTATACAGGGTGTATGCGTTAAAGTAAATGAATTTTATAAAATTGTTGGTCATCATAATCATCGTGGATTTCAGTCATAGTTTTGCATGGTAAATTAAGCTTTTTCTTTCTAATGATGCTACTTTCAACTAATAGGTACTTTTTTGGTATATTAATTTAAAAAATTTATAAGTAGGTATCCAAAATTATTATTGTTTTCATCTAAAATTTTTGTAGAAATTTTTTTGTCTCGCGTGTGACAATAAATGTGCTTGATTTTTGTTAGTTATTGATTGTTAATGATGATTAATGATTACGTGATTAGTGTTTGATGTAACTGGGGTTTAGTTGACAACTGGCAAGTGTTATGTGTAAATTATAATGTAGCCGATTATTGGCCTTAATGGATGTAGGCTACAATAAAATAAAATATTTTTAGAAAGGCTTTTGTATAAACGAGCTAATCTCGGAGTCAGAGTTAACTCCACGATCAACCTAAATCAACAACTAATTCTGAGTTAAATTGAAATATATTTGACTCTAGAAAATTGATGGGTTCACCCTGGACCAAGTGCCTACGAGCCAACCCAATTTAATCTACGCTAAGATCTAACCTTATATTCAGATCGTGGAGTTAATTCTAACTCCGAAATTATCTCGTTTATACAACTGAACCTAAGAAAGTTTCAAAAAAAAAGAATTTTTTCGAAACAATAGTATCTATGTATAGGTATTCATTTAATTTTTGGAACTATAGAGGGAACTCTAATGAACTTGGCACCACGACTAACTTAATTTCCAAAAACTTTTACTAGAGTTTGTAAAAGATATACTAACGAATCTTTGCCTAGCATTTATTGCTGTTTTTTTTTAAAACCAAAATAATACATCATGTTGTTTTATTTAAAATACAAGCGTCTATATCAGTATATCTTGCAAATGCGATGTTCAATTACTTTTTGGGGCTGACCATCATAATCGGTATAGTTAATTGTTGTTAATTTATTCAACCAATAATAAGAAAGTTAGCAATGGTGCAGAGTTTATTTAAAACACCCAGTATAACGTAGACACGTAAGTTAAATAAAATATTTTGTTCAGCATATTCGGCACATTTAACATTTTTTAAAAAAAACTTCAAACATTATTAACTTATTAACGGAAATAAAATAAATAGTTTGTTAAATTTTTGTCCACGTTTACATTTTTAACATAAAATATATGAAATTATTCTTATTTTCTATTTAAAAACGTATATAATCACGTTTATCACGTTGACCTCCACTTAAGGCTTCCTTAAAGCTTCCTTAAGGCTTCCTTTAGGCTTCGTTAAAGGAACGTCTTTGCATACCAAAACCAACTAGAGGCTTCCTTAATGCTAAAGGCTCCCTTTATGAAGGAAGCCTTAAGGACGCCTTAAGGAGCGCTAAAGGAGCGTTCTAGCATACGACCCTTAGTATGCAAAGACGCTCCTAAACCACCGTTTAAAGGATTCCTTAAGGCTTCCTTAAGGCGGCCTTAATTTTAAAGGTTGGTCGCGAGGTACCTTTAAGCGTCCTTTAACTACTATTTTGACAATATTTTCGATTTTTTGAGGGCCGTTATTACTGATTTTTTTTAAATCTCATTGTCGTAGATCCTATACAGGGTGTATGCGTTAAAGTAAATGAATTTTATAAAATTGTTGGTCATCATAATCATCGTGGATTTCAGTCGTAGTTTTGCATGATAAATTAAACTTTTTCTTTCTAATGATGCTACTTTCAACTAATAGGTACTTTTTTGGTATATTAATTTAAATAATTTATAAGTAGGTATCTAAAATTATTATTGTTTTCATCTAAAATTTTTGGGGAAATTTTTTTGTCTCGCGTGTGACAATAAATGTGCTTGATTTTTGTTAGTTATTGACTGTTAATGATGATTAGTGATTACGTGATTAGTGTTTGATGTAACTGGGGTTTAGTTGACAACTGGCAAGTGTTATGTGTAAATTATAATGTAGCCGATTATTGGCCTTAATGGATGTAGGCTACAATAAAATAAAATATTTTTAGTAAGGCTTTTGTATAAACGAGCTAATCTCGGAGTCAGAGTTAACTCTACGATCAACCTAAATCAACAACTAATTCTGAGTTAAATTGAAATATATTTGACTCTAGAAAATTGATGGGTTAACCCTGGACCAAGTACCTACGAGCTAACCTAATCTAATCTACGCTAAGATCTAACCTTATATTCAGATCGTGGAGTTAATTCTAACTCCGAAATTATCTCGTTTATACAACTGGACCTAAGAAAATTAAAAAAAAGAGAACTTTTTCGAAACAATAGTATCTATGTATAGGAATTCATTTAATTTTTGGAACTATAGAGGGAACTATAATGAACTTGGCACCACGACTAACTTAATTTCCAAAAACTTTTACTAGAGTTTGTAAAAGATATACTAACGAATCTTTGCCTAGAATTTATTCCTCTTTTATTTAAAACCAAAATAATACATCATGTTGTTTCATTTAAAATACAAGCGTCTAGATCAGTATATCTTGCAAATGCGATGCTCAATTACTTTTTGGGGCTCACCATCATAATCAGTATAGTTAATTGTTGTTAATTTATTCAACCAATAATAAGAAAGTTAGCAATGGTGCAGAGTTTATTTAAAACACTCAGTATAACGTAGACACGTAAGTTAAATAAAATATTTGTTCAGCATATTCGGCACATTTAACATTTTTTAACAAAAACTTAAAACATTATTAACTTATTAACGGAAATAAAATAAATAGTTTGTTAAATTTTTGTCCACGTTTACATTTTTAACATAAAATATATGAAATTATTCTTATTTTCTATTTAAAAACGTATATAATCACGTTTATCACGTTGACCTTCACTTAAGGCTTCCTTAAAGCTTCCTTAAGGCTTCCTTAAGGCTTCCTTTAGGCTTCGTTAAAGGAACGTCTTTGCATACCAAAACCAACTAGAGGCTTCCTTAATGTTAAAGGCTCCCTTTATGAAGGAAGCCTTAAGGACGCCTTAAGGAGCGCTAAAGGAGCGTTCTGGCATACGACCCTAACCATGTCGATAACCAGTTTGTAATTGATAGGGTATTATGGGATTCACTGAGCATGGAACCCACAGAAAATTGTTTATTGGTTATTGGATCACGCACCACTATTTCGTACAAAAATATGTGTTTAGTCTTAGACCCATCGGTATATCGAATTTTTCGCACCACTTGCCCTGTCGCGTCTATCGATATTTTTGAATATTGTTTTTTGCAATATTCCCTATATACTTGAATTTGGCTGTTTGCCCAATAATATACATAAAATGGCGAATCGCCAATGTTTCTAATGATACTAGTATAAGTTTGAAAATTTTTGAGTTCGTGCAATGCTATGATCGGATGCTCGTTGATATAACGACTTTTAACCACCTTATGCTTAGCAACTCTAAGTGAAGTTAAAGAAGGTACTAGTTTTGCCAGCTGCGAATTGTCTTCTGCTAACATAGTTTGTATGCGACTAGCTGAATAATGTTGATCTACCATTTTTTTTGACTATCTCGCGTCTCATGTTACCTGTTAGAGGCCTTTTGTAAGTTTTCTCATGTTTATTATTGAAATTTCCTTTGATCAAACATTCTAGTTCAACATTGTCGCACATTAAAGGTTTTTCCAAAACTGAGCAAATTAATTTACATTGACATTCTTTACAAGTTGCCCACAAATTTAAATATACTGGACCACAAGTATGAATTTTATGCCTTTTGAACATAAACGTGCACTCAAGGTTTGTGTTTTTTAATATCTTATTTTGAATAATTGAAGGCCAGTCGACATTTTTAAATATTACTTCTTTTCTGAGCGGAGTTACGTGTTTAGATTGTTTTACCGATTTGTCACTTCTTTTATATAAACGCTCAGCTTCATCAAACGCTTCATATTCTTTGTTGGTCAAATATATATTAAACTTGAGCTTACACGCTTTGACATTTCTCTCGATTGCAAGTGGTTAACATGTTGTTAACAACGCACTTTTCTCACTCCACAGCATTGATTATACATTATACCAAAGATTGACAGCCTTATGGGAACTATCGTATGTGATACCCCCGGGGAGTCCCCCGCACTCTTTCAAAAATTTGTTTACCGTATAGTGCTGCTAGAACCCATACGGCCACACGGCGAAGTTTAGTAACCTGACACCGATATTTTGCTATTAATTCATAGAGGTCGCTTTATGCTTTAACGTTTTGTCTCTCGCATTTCTTAAGCTTTACCTTGACCATGAGAGATGATTTATTTTTTTAACCACTCCGAGAACGTAACAGCTGATTTGCATTAATAAATTTTTAAGTTCTTATCTTCCAGTTTCATTTTATATTTTATTAATATATCATATATCGCCTCTTGGAAAAAATTACATTCTTTGTTTTTATATCTCCCTTTAATTTTGTTGTCTTATCAATATTATTTTTAAGGTGACAACTCAAAAGTATCAAAAGAAAATCCTTTTTTTATACAAAACACAAATAAAATATACTGCGCATTTGATACTCCGCATTTATTAAAAAGTTTGAGGAACAATTTTATAAATCGACAAAACAAAATAATTGTTGAAAATAAAGAAGTAAGATGGGACGACGTCGTAAATACTTACGAAATTGATAGAAAAAGTGTAACTGCTAGAGCATTGATAAAATTAACTCCTAAACATATAAATCCGAATCCCTTTGAGAAAATGCGAGTTAAGTTCGCAGTACAAATTTTTAGCCATTCGGTATTTGCAGCAATTATGACTGCATTTAAATCGAAGCAGTTAAGAAGCACTACGGCTGTTAATACTGCAGAATTTATTAAAAAGATCAACAACATTTTTGATGCTCTTAATAGCCGTATTGCTAATGATTCGAATCCGTATAAGTGTGATCTCTCAAGTTATAAACATTTAGCTAAAAATACTTTAGAAGAGGGTTTAGAACTTTTTAAAGAAATAAAAATTTTTAATGTGGTGAAAAATAAAGAGAAAACAAATATTGTGGTATGTGTAAATGGATTTCAGTGGACTATTAAAGCAGTTTTAAATTTGTGAAAAGATTTAGAAGAAGAAGGTGTTAAGTATTTACTCACAAACAGAATCAACCAAGATGCTTTGGAAAATTTTTTTTTTCTGTGGTGAGGAATAGGGGAGGATATAATCCCTTTCCAACGGTTAAGGAGTTTCGTCTGGCAGTCCAACACAGTATGAATATCCGTCTGCAAATGCCAATAGAAAATGCCAATTGTGAATTGGATAATTCGCAATTAATATCGTGGGAAGAATTAGAAGGAGAAGGAAGTGGTGAACCTAGTAAAGAAGAAGAGACAAAAGTCACTACTTCAAGTTTACCAAGACTTGAAAAAGTAGAGTAAGTACGAAAATTAATTTGTTTGTTGCCATGATGATATATATAAGGGTGTGCGCAAATTAGAAGTTTCGAGCATAGAGTTTACATAGAGTTGTTTGAAATTTCAGCTAGAATCATATGCCCCTACAAGGGTGCAATATGCTCTATGCTCTCAGCTTTGAATTTGAGTACCCCAGAACGTTGTGGTCTATGCTATGCTCTAGGCTCTATGCTCGAATCTTTTAATTTGGGCACACCCTAAGGCGTGTGGGGGATTTAAAATCCCACGTAATGGGGATTTAAAAAGTAAATTCTTAAATATTGTATTTCTTCTCCTTAAAAAATCAATTTCTTATTTATAGATCATCATCATCATTACCACCAGATTTTTTAACAATCCATCAACAGCCACCCATGATAAATCAAGCTACACTAGAAATATCTGCAGTTGCAAATGTAGCTGGATATTTGGTTAAGTACATCGTTAAGAAAACAAAATGTGAAACATGCCGACGAGAAATGATCAACGTGGAAGCAAACCTTACCGATAAAGAAATGTTGATAGCATTTAAGGATTTTTCAGACAAGGAGGACATTAAATATTTACAAAGACCATCAGAAATTCTAATAAGTATAGTACACAAATCACTGAAAATGTTTCATGACTTTTATACCGAAAATAAAAGTCAAACTGGATTTTTTGAAGCCATAAAAACGAAAATTGTTAAAAATATTGAAGAAACTTATCCGTCATGGTTAAATTCTATTTCTGATTGTCGCGAACATAAAATGTTGTTAATTCGTCAATTAATAACTATAAAATTATTTAGAAATTTGAAATGGGAATCACAAAATTTAGAAAAAAGGCGCCCCCAGCAAAAAACAAACAAGAAATCAGCAGGTTGTAGAAAACTAAAGATATTAGAGCATTCTTGATTTCCAAAAATTATATGTTGGCTTCATCACATCAAAATTTTCCCTATAAATAGTATTAAAATTCTTGTAAGGTTTTATATTAAATGTAGATACCTAGTTCTTTTACAATTTTTATATAAAAGTGTAATAAATAGAAGAGTGCCATAAATAGATTTTTCTTAAGAATTACCAGTATTAAATTATTATATTTTTTTATTAGGGTAATTCCGGGAGAGATGGACCACGTTTATTAAAGACTATAACTTTTATTATTTTAAATAACGAAGCAAATAAAAATTACCAAAATAATTACTCCACTTTAGTCTTTAATTAAAACATAAAAAACTAAAAAAAAACATAACTACAAGAAAAACAAAACTAAAAGTATGCATCGGTCCATCTCTCCTATACGGTATAGTAGAGATGGACCACATAATTTAAATAGTGCAAACCAATTAATTAAAAACTTTTTTTAATTCGATAAGCCATTTAGCCCTAAAATATTTTAATTTTTGAAGTGTGTTTGGATTTGGTTTAGTTTTTAGAGTGTTATTAGTTTTTAAGAATGTTCTAGTGTTCGTTGTTAATTTTAGATTTTAGTTTTGTTTTTGAGTTTTTTAGTTAGTAACGATATAGTTTGTTAGTTAGTTACGTTCTGTCAAGAATAAGATTATTTGGATAGAAATAGTAGAAACATGTATTTTGAATAAAACTAGAACAAATAGAATAATAGTTAGATTTATTGAAAGCCAACACAAACAAGGATTCAACCCAAAAAATTACAGTCCATTCCATAACAAAGATTGGTCCTTTTCGAACCGGATTAGTTAGTTGGTAGCGGCGTGTGTGGTGGGTGACAAGGTTAGTGGAATTGAATTTGGTATTTTCTCCTTGTTGTACACCGTTGTATGCATTTGTCGCGATAGTAGGGCGGTTTAGTTAGATATTGAGATTTCACACCTCTCGTGTGGTTTATAGAAAAGGTGGTGATAGTTCGATAGTTGTGGTATAGAGTATAGTATACAAAGCCCTTAGAAGAGTTGAATCCATAGTTAGAAAGACTGACGAACGTCATATATTATAGTTGCATATCGCATAGGATTTAGTAGTTGCACATTTTCTCAGTTGAATTGCAGTGCAGAGTATGTCATAGAAAAGTCAAATCAAAAACAAAATTCTTTGATTTGAGTAGTAGTGGTTCATATAGCTAGATCATAACTTGTGTTTTGGGATTACTTATTTAGTAAGTAATACCTAAAGGCGTTTCTTGGTTAATTGTTTAATAGTTAGTATAATAGTGTTCTGCTGAGATACGGAGTTCTGATAGTAATAAAGGATATAAGGTAGCTGAATCTATTTATAAAATGGATGAAAGGAAAGAACTTCGTAAATCTCAAGGCATCTTAAAGCGTGCTTTGACAGTATTTTCAAAATTTGTTGATAGTTTCGGAGACGGTAACTACATCGAAGAATTACAAATGAGATTGTGTAAGTCAGAAACGTTATTAGAGAAATATTTGGAAGGTGGGCTTAAATTCGAAGCTGCATATGAACGGGCTAGGGAATTAAACCCAGATTTAGAGGAAATAGATTTTGATTTAGAGAGAGAAGAGTTCGAAAATTCGTATTTTAGAATAATGGCAAAGGCTCAGAATTTAATTTCAAAGACTATAGCAGAGGTTAAAACAAATGCGCAAGCACATCATAAAATAGTTAGCAATTTTAAACTCCCTGCAATAAAAATCCCGGAATTCGATGGCAGGTACGAAAATTGGTTAGACTTTAGGGATACCTTTCAATCCTTAATCCATAATAATGATTCAGTAAGCGAAATTCAGAAGCTGCATTATTTACAATCATGCTTAAAGGGAAAGGCAGCGGAGACAATAGGATCTTTAGAAATTACTGGTAAAAATTATGAAGTAGCTTGGCAGTTGTTAGTAGACAGGTTCGATAACAAACGAATAACCGTATATGCTCATGTTAAAGCAATCGTAGAAATCCCGAATTTAACTAAAGAAAGTAGCAGCGGGTTGAGAAATTTGTTAGATGATATGTTAAAGAATACGAGGGCATTACAGGCATTGGGGCAAGACGTCAATGGATGGGGAACGTTGCTCATTTATTTAATAGTCAATAAATTTGATACAGCTACCAGGAAAGAGTGGGAGAGAGACACAAATAATAATAGTCTTCCAACCATGGAAGAGTTAGAAAGTTTCCTGCGTACTAGGTGTCAATTGTTAGAAACGATTTTTAGCAATATTAGAGCTCCAGTTGTAATTGAAAAATTCAACAAAAAACCCCAGACCATCAGCAGATTTAGCACAAATGTAGCAATTAGAAAGGTAGAATGTCATTTTTGTAAAGACGAGCATTTGATTTATGTTTGTAAGCGGTTCCTCGAATTATCCAAGGAAGATAGGTACAAAAATGTAAGAGAGTTAGGAATATGTTTGAATTGCTTAAAGAAAGGTCACGGGGTCAAGGATTGTAAGGAAAAAAGATGGTGCGACATATGTAGATCGAAACATAACACTTTGCTACATTTCGATACTTATAGAAAGACCGAAGCACTAGAAAGTAAAGGTGATAACAAAGATCATGTAGTGGCTCATTCTATAGTGGAACAGGATGATGATTGCGTGCTTTTGTCAACTGCGATTGTAAATTTTTCTGATTATAATGGAAGGCCAGTTAGGGCTAGAGTATTGTTGGACAATGGTTCCACCATAAATTATATTAGTGAAGAGCTGTTTAGTAAGTTAAGGTTGCCATATCTGAAAATAAGTCCAGTTAAAATTAGTGGCATAAATAATTGTAGTTCGACAGCCTCGACTAAACTAAATGCGAAAGTTAGTTCGTTAAACGCTAATTATGAAGTAGAATTGACTTTTCTTGTCATGAAAACGATAACTGACAGCTTGCCATTAATTAGCTTTAATAGAAAAGGATTACAAATAGATCGTGGAATACATTTAGCGAACCCAGGGTTCAGTGAGAGAGCGCCTATCGATGCATTATTAGGCGCACAGGTCTTTTATCATTTGCTTTCTTGGGGAAAAAAGAATGTAGGTCAGTTAATTTTGCAGAATTCGTTACTGGGGTGGATAGTAACTGGCAGTATTAAATTAAAGGAGAACGAAGTCACAAAGCAGACCTGTTGTTTGGCAGTGGCTGATGGAGATGGTAATAGTGGGGTAGAAGTTCTGCTCGAGAGGTTTTGGGAAGTGGAAGACATTCCAGGTTCAAGGTTTTATACCGTGGAAGAAATGGAATGCGAACGTAATTTCGCGCAAAATACTAGTAGAGATTCGCAGGGTAGGTTTATAGTTCGATTACCAATGGAATCGAAAGCTGCTGATGCTTTAGGCGATAGTTACAAAACCGCATTAGTTAGATTTGGAAACATGGAAAGAAGGTTAAATAGGGACCTCAATTTAAAAAACGAATATGTAAAATTTATGCAAGAATATGAAGCACTAGGTCATATGGAAAAAATTGGGGAGGTAGAGAAAGATAGTAGGAATGAAGACGATAGGATTTACTATATTCCGCATCATTCGGTAATTAAAGTAGAAAGTTCGACTACGCGCTTGAGGGTTGTTTTTGATGCATCGGCAAAAACCACCAGTGGGGTGTCATTAAACCATATTTTATTAAATGGACCAAAAGTGCAAAGTGACTTATTTTTAGTTTTATTGAGATTTAGAATGCACAAAATCGTTATCTCTGCAGATGTTGAAAAAATGTTTAGACAAATATGGGTAGACCGAGGTAGTCAAGATTTACAAAGGATATTATGGAGAGAAAATGATAAAAACGCTTTAGGAATTTATAAACTTAAGACTGTTACCTATGGTCTTAAGCCGGCCAGTTATTTAGCTCCACGTTGTATAACAGAAATAGCCACACAAAATAGGGAATTATATCCTCACGCTTCGCGTGCTTTACTTCAAGATACATATGTAGACGATTTCATCACAGGAGTAAATGATGAGCAGGAGGCCCAGCTGTTAAAACAACAAGTAGATATAATATTAGGCAAGGCAGGTTTTAAATTGAGAAAGTGGAGGAGTAACTCAAAGGAGTTTTTAGAGAATTGTAAGTTAGTGAATGGTAGTGAAAAACATTTGATAAAAGATAGTAAAGAGTTAAAGACGTTGGGTATAGTATGGCAGGCGGAAGGCGATGTTTTAAAGTTTATAGTGAACATCGAAAGTGACGCCAAATAACTCGTAACGAAACGTTTAGTTTTGTCGGTAGTTTCTCAGATATTTGATCCGTTGGGGCTAGTCGCGCCAGTAGTCATATTCACAAAAATGTTTTTGCAAAAACTTTGGCTAGCAAAACTCACCTGGGATCAAGAAATTCCAGCTAATCTAAAACTGGTGTGGGATCAATTAAGATGCGAGTTGTTAAAGTTAAATAAATTAGAAATTCAGCGACATGCGTTTGCTAAAAGCAATCAGCAGATAGAAATACATGGGTTTTCTGATGCTAGTGAGCGAGCGTATGGATGTGCTATATATATTAGAAGCGTAGATGAGGAGAATATAGTTAAGTGCCATTTGTTGTGCTCAAAATCACGGGTGCACCATTAAAGAACATTTCATTACCAAAGTTAGAACTTAGTGGAGCATTGTTGATGGCAAAGTTAATGAAATTAGTTATTAGTAGTTTAGGAGTTTCGTTTAATGAGGTAGTATACTGGACGGATTCAGGAATTGTACTCAACTGGTTAGCTAAACATCCTTCCAGTTGGAAAACATTCGTAGCAAATAGGGTAGCCAAAATTCAAGGGTTGACTGAAGGAAGCACCTGGAGGCATGTAGTATCAGAGGATAACCCTGCTGATATTATTACTAGGGGTCTAGTGGTAGAGCAGTTGTGCAATTCGAAATGGTGGCAAGGGCCGCGTTGGTTATCTAAAGACGTAAATGAATGGCCTCATCCATGTAATGAAAATGTAGCTACAGTGGATATGCCAGAATACAAAAACACAAAAGTATCTCTGGTAAACGTAAAAGAGTCATTCAACATTATAGAAAGATATTCGTCTCTCTATAAATTAAAAAGAGTTATGGCGATATGCTTAGGATTTATTAGCAAGTTAAAGAAAAATAGTAATGTAGAAGAGGTAGGCAGTTCTCTAACAGTAGAGAGATTAGATAATGCAATGATAGTGCTGGTGAGATTAGAGCAGGAAAAAGAATTTACATCAGAAATAGTACGTTTAAGAAAGGGAAAGGTATTATCGACAGATAGCAAGATATTAGCATTAAATCCTTTTTTGGGAAACGATGGAATTCTGCGAGTAGGAGGTAGGCTTGGAAAAGGCAATTATCAGTTTGAGAAAAAACATCCAATACTGTTGCCAAAGAATAGTAAACTAACGGAATTAATTATTAGGGATGCACATTTACGAAATATGCATGCCGGGAGCCAACACATATTAGGATGTGTGCGGGAGAAGTATTGGCCGATTTCAGGACTGAATACAGTAAAAAGGGTTATTCGAAAATGTGTAACTTGCGTTAGATTCAATCCAATTAAGTTAAGTACCTTGATGGGAAATTTACCCAAAGAGAGGATAGAACCGGCTAGACCGTTTTTGAATACAGGTTTAGATTTTGCAGGACCATTGCTCATCAAAGAAAAGAGTTTTAGAAACAAAAAATTCTTAAAGATTTATCTTTGCATTTTCGTATGTTTTGCCACTAAGGCAGTGCACATTGAACTAGTAAGTGATTTAACTGCTGAGACTTTCATTAATTGTCTAAAGCGATTTGTAGCTAGAAGAGGTATTCCTCTAACATTTTATAGTGATAATGCAACTAATTTTGTCGCGACAGACAAGCGTTTAAAGGCGATTCAAACTGAAATTGCTCAAAACTTGGATTCGATTTTTTTAAGGGAGTATTTGTTGAGTAGTAGTATAAAATGGCGCTTTATGCCGGCCAAAACACCACATTTCGGTGGGCTACACGAGAGTGCGGTGAAGTCGGTAAAAAGGCATTTATATAAAGTAATGCCGAGTAGTAAATACACGTACGAACAGATGCATACAGTGTGTTGCGGCATTGAGAGCGTCTTGAATTCAAGACCACTGACGGCGTGCTCAACTGACACCAACGATGTGGAGGCTATAACGCCAGGCCACTTCCTAGTGGGGGCACGGCTAGACATGGTGCCGAGCGGTAGTTACACAGAAAATGGCCAAGGAGATAATTTGGTAGCGTTGTACGGCGAAATGCAGGCGACTGTGATAAACTTTTGGAGATCCTGGAAGCGAGATTACAAAGTAGAAATAAATGGCAGAAAGATGGTGGAGAAAAAATTAGAGTTGGGCAGCTGGTGGTACTGCACGATGATGCACCGCCCCAGATATGGCGAATGAGACGCATTGTCGAAGCCATGGCTGGAGAAGACGGGCGAGTTAGGGTGGTGAAAGTAAGAACCAGCAATGGCGAGGTCACGCGTGGGCTTGCCAGGGTGTCTCCATTGCCGATTGAAGAGAATCTTCAATAGTTGGGGAGGGTGTTTGGATTTGGTTTAGTTTTTAGAGTGTTATTAGTTTTTAAGAATGTTCTAGTGTTCGTTGTTAATTTTAGTTTTTAGTTTTGTTTTTGAGTTTTTTAGTTAGTAACGATATAGTTTGTTAGTTAGTTACGTTCTGTCAAGAATAAGAGTATTTGGATAGAAATAGTAGAAACATGTATTTTGAATAAAACTAGAACAAATAGAATAATAGTTAGATTTATTGAAAGCCAACACAAACAACGATTCAACCCAAAAAATTACAGTCCATTCCATAACAAAGTGTTTGCCACATAAGTCGCAGAAATTTCGGGCACCCTTCACGCCCTTCACTGCCTCAGCCGTCCAAGATCTTCTGTTAACGTTGCCCTTTCTTTTATAAAAATTAGGCATGATTTTATGCCGAAAAGTAACAGTTTTGTAATAAAATAACTACGGTACAACTCTTTTTGAAAACTGGTCCATCTCTCCTTAATACAGAAAGGAGATGGAGCACTCGACTTCGACTTAATAAACAATGATTTTTTCAAGGTTAGATAGCAATAAAAATAAATTTCATGTTTCCTACTTTAAGAATTAAAAAAAAAACTTATCACAAATTCTGTAATGGCCTTAAATTTTCAACCGTTAAAAAACTTTATGCCCTACAAAAATAACAAAACATCAATAACACAGCTAATAAACGATATTTCACAACGATATCACGTTACTCAACTTTATAGTAACTCAATATAAATAGAAAATGCCTATTTAGCGAAATCTGTTAATAGTTACTAGAAATTCTCACACCGGTCCGTCTTTCCTAATGGTCAACTCTCCTGGAATTACCCTAAATATTTTTTGATTGTGTAAAATTTATTCAGATAATAATATAGCTCGATCAACGAGGGTATTAATGACACGTTTAGTTTATTCTAATCTTATAGCATTTTTAATTGTTTCTTACAATGATCTTATTTTACCTTTAATTTTGACAACATAAATTAAATTCATACTCACTCATAAATTCATGTCCTTGACATAAGATATTTATTACCAGATGAAGTTTACATTCCAAATCTTTTGATTATTTCAAACACTACTGTCTTTGGTAAATATAAATGTTAATTCTACTCTTTCATAGCTGGAGCTAGTGCTGTTTTTCATAACTTTTAAATTAGAATAGCAAAAAACTTTCTGCCGTGGTCTACAGATGGCTTTTTGAAAAAATCCTAGCGGCCACGGCAAAATAAGCATACGCATATATTGCATCAGGGTAACAATCTGGTTTTACTGTATAATCAATGCTTTTACTGTTATAATAGATACCATCATACAGCAGCTAGAAATGAGACTAACCGCATATACTAATTTACGAAACATGTTCCAATTTTTATTTGACTTACCCAACTTAAAAGAAACAACATCAATTAGAGAAAACGCTGAAAATTTACAATAAATGTATCCCGATGATTTAGATATTGAATTTCCCGAAGAGTGCGTTCATTTTCATTACTTTTTAAAAGAAGTTCAAAATCAAGATTTATCTTCACTTACACCAAGAACAATGTTAAATATAATTAGGGAGAAAAAAATAGAAACATCTTTTACTAATATGGAAGTAGCTTTAAGAATATTGCACACCATTCCTGCCTCCAATGCTGGCGCAGAAAGGTCATTTTCAGTTTTAAAGCGTGTCAAAAACTATCTTAGAAATAAACTAAAAACGGAAAAATTATCTAATTTATCTTTGTTATGCATTAATTCTGATATAACTCTTTAGTCTTGATTTTGACAATGTAATTAATAAGTTCGGTAGCCTGAAAGCAATATCAATCGCAAGTCGCAATATAATTTGATTTAATTTATAATAAGTATACATTAATTTATATTATGTACCTATATCGCGAGCAAAAAAGTTGCACCTAATATGTTATTTTATTTTTATGTACTGTTTAAGTTTGTGTGATTATTATAACATGTAAATTGATTTTCGTTTGATTTACTCTCCCTTCTTTGTTTAAAATTTACAGGCCATATACAAACTGATGACCTACAGGCCAGAAAAACTTAAAAACGTTCCTGATCACAAGACTGAGAATCGGCCACACCAAGCTAACACATGAATTTCTATTAAAAAAGACAGAACCACCAATCTGCATCACTTGTGACGTCCCAATGACAATCAAACACCTCATGTGCGACTGTTCACATTACAACACTGTAGCATTTCAAGATGAGAGGCAAGACACCGGACTTGCTAACGATCTACAAACCATCTTTAATGGAAAAGTGTTAGAATTTTTTTCTTTACAATTTGAATCGAAATACAGCTGTTTCCAAATAAATAAACTTTTAATAAAGAATATTTTTTCAGTTATACTATATTTATTATTGTGTTACTTGATCTTTTTTCTGATTATTATGAAATTTTCATTTTTTAGGCAACGAAATAGGATATATTGAAAAATAAAAAGAGGAAGTAGATAAAATCTCAAGTGGTAATGGAGTATCTTAGTGTGACTAATCTGTCAAACTGAAAATATCGTTGTATGAAGAGTTTAATCCAAAAGTAGGAAAAACTGTAAAATTGAAGAGCAAAAAAAGAATGTGGGGCGCTATAGCCACAGAAATGGCCGTCTAAGGCCACTTCTCAAATGGAAAACAAGTGGAAAATGTTAGAGGAAGCCTTTAAAAACAACGAAGAACAATAAAACCTGAAGAACTCGGGCAGTTTGTCCTTATGAGAAGTAAGGTTTTGGAACTTGAAGTATTAATACAATTAATTTACATTCTAGAGAATTAATGTATGCTGAAAAGATTGAAGCTGATCCCAGAATTTTTACTGGGTTCAACTGATATAGGAATGAACAGACAAGACTTACTACTAAAAATTGATGATGCACAATCACAACCAAGCTGTAGTACCAGCCCCGAAGAACTTGTCGAAAACTATTGTTCTAACAACACGATCGTTGAAAATGATAAAAGCCGTCATTGTAAACTCTCAACAATGGCTAATGAACTGACGCTCTATTAAGAATCTTCAAAGAAAAGCACAGTGAAGAAGTAATAGCTTCTGTTTCAGCTTTCTTATGAAGAGCGTACTAAGGAGTTAAAGAGAAAAAATGATTTGCTAGAGAAATTCTAAAGCCCTACGTAGTTAAGTACCTACATTATATTTTTTTCAAAAACTACACTAAAGTTCAAATAATAAATTCAATTAGACCAGGTAGTAATAATACGGGAGATCCAGTGGTGACGGATATTCGTGCTTTGAGGTATAATCCAAATGGTACTATCGATTTTAAACTAAGGCATTCTGCAGAATGGAAAGAGCTGCCAATACGAATCAGGAGAAATACATCTATAGCTACTATGAACAATAATATTCCACCGTTATATGAATCCAAGTCGAAAATTAAAACCGTCAAGTATAACCATTTGCAGCAATTAAAAAAAAGTCTCGACTCTGATTACTATGGATTTTACGACTCCTTATCTCAGCAGTAATTTTCTAATAAATATTTTGTAATTTAATAAAGCTGTTTAACTGATAACACTTTTTGTATTATTGCATACCAAACGCTGGACTAGTACGAAAAATAGAACCTCGTATCTCCATTTTCATTTACCTTTAATTCTAGAAAATTTAATTGCTAACATTTAAAAAATATTTCTATGAAACTATTTAAATTCAGTCATTATGTTATTAAATGTAATTTAAATAACTAAAAAAAATTGGAACAATAGTGATTTGTTTAAATATTTTAGAATGTTTTTTGTGTTTTCTTTGAAACGAGGTTTGATAATTTGTTTTTAATTAAAATAAATTATTATTGACAATATGTTGTTATATTACATTTTAAAGTTATGAAATATTTTATTTTAAATATAATTAGAGTGACGATGATACAGTTCTGGAAATATTTGGGTAATTTACAAAATTTTAATAATGAATTCATTTTTAATAGTATTTCTGAATTAGCTTTGACCGTTTTAGGTATTCCACATGGTAATGCGGACGTAGAAAGGCTATTTTTAGTAATTAGAGACGTTAAAACTAAAAAAAGAAAATTTTTCACCAGTCAAGTGCAACTACTGTGGAAGAAAGTGCACTAACAATGTGCCTTTCGATTTACAAAAAATTTTCATTAGCAATTTTACCAACAAGATTGGAATAGCCAAGCAGTTTCGCTCTGCTCAACAGTTAAAATAACATTGCAAAAGAGACCTAAAAAACGGAAAAACCAAAGTCATAGTCATAAACAACATAGTCGTAATTTTTTCTTTGGAGAGAACCAAGTCTGTAAATCGTTTTTTCTCAACGTTCTTCGAATTTCAAACAAGAGGTTGGATTGTGCTTTAAGTAAAAAGAGACATCCCGAGACTCCGAGACATCTATTATAGCAATGCCAGATTACAGATCAAAGAGGTAAAGGGCCGCCGGAAAATAAAGTGAAAGACGAAGTGAGAGATTTTATTCGAAGTCACATCGAGAGCTCACCTGTTATACAAGTCATTACGGTGAACGATCGTCTACTCGCCAACATTTTTAGCACCTGGTTTAAGCTTGCGGAACCTTTATGAAATGTACGCAACAAAATGTCAACACTTTCTAAAGAACCTGCCAAAAGAAGCTTTTATGAAGCTTTATTCCGTACGTATAAATTGAATTTTTATATTCCCAAAAAACACGTGCAAAACATGCAATATTTTCCGTGTACAAATTCAAAATGAAACCAATATTGAAAATTCTCTGTAAATTAAACAAGAACAAAAAGAGTCGGCTTTTCAGTCGAAGTTCATCAAATTATTACAACAGTATCCTAACATTTTTGATGAAAATCGATTACGAATTTATCGTTTATGAATTAGCTATAAATAATTTATTCGGGCGAAAGTAAACATCTATCTCATCATAAACTACTAGATTATATAATTAAAAGTAAGTATAAAATGTAATAATATAAGTGGTAATTCTTTGTTTTTCAGTGTATAGTATAGGGTCTTCCAATAGGCACGTCCGAACTTTGACAGTTGGTAACGGCCATCTTGTTGAAGCTACATCTGTTAAATTGGTTGTCATTTATTCATTCTGCTTTGCCAAATCATCATGGATAGTTATAGCATTCAACAACACGTGCAAATGATAAAATTGTTTTATCAAAATGAGTGTTCTGTTCGGGCAACGCACCGCGCGCTTCGCCCATTTTACGGTCGCCATAATCGTCCTACCGAGAGGACTATTCGTCGTGTGGTGGATAAATTTGAGTCCACTGGTTCGGTAAATGATCGATCAACACCCGTACGTCAACGAAACGCAAGGTCCGCCGAAAACATTGCCGCTGTCCGTGAGAGTGTGCAGGAGAATCCGAGGCAGTCGATTTCGCGTCGCTCACAAGAACTCGGCCTTTCACAGACCACAACTTGGCGAATTTTGCGTCGTGACTTGGGCCTGCACCCGTATAAAATTCAACTCACCCAGGAATTGAAGGTAAACGACCATAGACAACGACGCGTGTTCGCTGAATGGGCACTGGAGCAGTTAGCAACTGACCGTAATTTTCACAGAAAAATTATCTTCAGCGATGAGGCCCACTTCTCGATGAATGGGTACGTAAACAAACAAAATTGTCGAATTTGAGACGATACCAATCCACATGAGATCCAAGAGCGTCCAATGCATCCCGAAAAAGTTACAGTTTGGTGTGGGTTTTGGGCTGGCGGCGTCATCGGGCCATATTTCTTTGAGAACAACGTTGGCCAGGCCATCACTGTCAACGGCGAGTGCTCTAGGTCGATGATTACCAACTTTTTTTGGCATGAACTGGATCATCTGAACACCAACGACATGTGGTTTCAACAAGATGGCGCTACGTGCCACACAGCTCATGCCACATTGAATATTCTGCATCTCACGTGGAGCTGATGTGAACTGGCCACCGAGATCGTGTGGCTTAACCCCGCTAGACTTTTTCTTGTGGGGTTTTCTTAAGTCGCAGGTCTATGCGAATAAACCACAAACCACAGCGGTCCTCAAAGCCAACATAACCTATGCCATAGGTCAAATTCAGCCTGATTTATGCGCAAAAGTCATGGAAAATTGGATATCTCGCATGCGCTCCACCCAGAGAAGCCGTGGCAGACATTTGAATGATGTCATATTCCACACATAATGGCATCACTACATCTTTCAAATAAATAAATAATTTTGATAATATCTCACATACACTTTGTTTTATTTAAATTTAAAGATAGGACACGCTTAATGAAAGACCCTTTATATTTAATTTTTGTTTTTATATTTAATTCAATTTTCAGATGACATACAAGATATTTACTCCCAGATCACAGCTACGACTGAATCTAGTGAACGTTCTATGAGTACGTTAAAACGCATAAAGACGTTTCTTAGAAATGCCATGACGAATGAGAGGCTTTCAAATTTATCATCTATGGCAATTGAAAAAAATCTACTTGGTGATATGGCAAAAGACCCAACTTTTGTAGAGACTGTCATTGACGAGTTCGCGAAAAAAAAGATCGTCTAATTGAACTTTAAATTTAAATATACAGTAGAACCTCGATTATCCGTGCGCGGATTAACCGTGCGGCGGATTATCCGTGCACTTGTTATTACTATTTTTTTTTAAATTTATGTATTCATAATATCATAAAAATAATTATTTAACATTATGTATTAATGCTTCACAATCGTTTAGAATTTTTCTTCGAATTTTTGCTTACTTTAGAGATTTGCACTTTTATTAAATACAAAGATATCCTATTTGGTGTTTATGTAGATATAAAATTTCTCAGAATTGCTGTATAGAAATGGCTATTAGATTGATAACCGTGCCAATTGGTGTAGCATTTCTGCTTGCCCTTTACCTACACACATTCATGTTTAAGGACTTGTTACATCTCGATTGTCTGATTTTTTCAAATAAGATCTTTGTAGTATGTACATGTACATTATTGTGGTAACTAAAAGTCATTTATTATTATCCGTGTTTTTCAATTATCCGTGCAGAACATGGTCCCAGTCGCCCCGGATAATGGAGGTTCTACTGTACTTACTAATTCTTATCATCAAATATTTTTGGCCTTGTATTAGAAAATAATTAATAAAGAAAATAAAAAATTAATTAGTAGATACTTTGTTTTTGTGAAACATCTTCTTTGGAGACACTACCAATCGCTACTAACATTATTTCTAAACTTCATTTTAAGCCCTTTGACCTTGAGCTAGAAAAAATTGCACCTGTGGTGCTATTTCTAAAAATTTTTATCTACACTCCTGCGTCTCTCCATTTAAAAATTCACTAGTTACCACTGAAAAAAAGCATCATTTACTTGCTGTTACAGCAAGAAATTTGTTAAATACTTTCAAATAAAATGCGTTAAATAAGGATATCTCTTCATGCTTGATAATTTTCGATTTAGAACGTACTCTCCCAACCCCCCTAATACAAACAGGTGAAGTTTATTATCTGCGACAATTGCAGACCTTAAATTTTGGGATTTTGGGTGTGAAAAAATTTATATAAATATGTGGTACGAGACGACTGGCGGTAGAGGGTCCCAAGAAGTTATATCGTGCTTACATTATAATATTCAAAAATTCATACCGAAAAACAGACGCACCCTGTATACTTTTAGCGATTCGTGTACTGGGCAAAACAGAAACTGGAATATGGAATATGGGTGTCCAGGATAAAGTTCCGTTTCTTGAAGCTCAAAATAGAACTATTAAACCGAATTTACTAGTACAATGTTGCTTCCCCAAAAAGTTATGGTACTTTGAAGTTCTTAATGAGAACAATTACAAGTGTGGTTACATTTGCGATAAAAAAATAAAAATAAAATTATGGATTTTATAGCCTCTAGCACAGATAAAGGTTAACCCGTAACTGGTGACATTGGGTTTATCAAACCCCACCTCACCGGTTACGCAACTAAAATGTCACCTCACCAGCTACGGGTTAAACTTAGTGAAAATCGTGCTATGGAAAAAACCGTGTTACTTGGTTCCTTCAGAAACGTGCCAAAGAGGTCCCAATATCTGGCGAAATTATATGCGAAAAAGCCAAATTTTTCACAACAAAATATTAACAGACAAAAATGATTTTAATGCTCTAAAAATTTTGTTTTTAAAGTTTATCCAGTAATTCTAACTTATCTGTAATCCGAATGAGGCCAGGTTTATATTAGTTCAGATTAACGAGACTACCTGTAATAGTTTTTTTAACTCTAAAAATAAGGAAGATATGAAAAAGGTCAAAATCAACAAATTAACCTTCACAAGAAACTATGGTCAGTTCTGCAAGTTAACACTAGGTATACGGTGTAGTAACATGGCAATATTATGTTTATTATTACTTATTACATAAAAGAACGAATAAATTACCAAGCTACTTCTTTTTTCATTCAATTATGTCTATTAGGCTTTTTTTGGAAACAGAACACAAATTCAAAAATCTCCCAAATTAATGTAGAGCGGCGATAGCTACGCCAGCGACTGCGGTGGCGCTGCCACATCCTGAATGATATTGAATAAAAATTACGATTTTAAGACAAAAAGTTGAGCCGCAACGGCGCTGTTTTCTAGATACTAGGGGTTAAAATCTGATAGAAAATAGGTCTTATATAATATAAATTAAAAAAATTGTAGACATGATGTGTCAAGAAGAGTTTATACACGAGGCTTTCGTAAAAACGTCGTGCTCAAATTTCAAAACTGAATAATGGCCAAATAATGCTTATCAACGAAGCAAAAATTACTAGGTGCATACTAATAAGAAATTCTAAAATTACCTTAAAGAAAACAAACTTTCTGGACTCGACAGTCTTCATGATATTTTCTAAAACACATTATTGGAAGTTTATAGGGTGTTTTAAACCCTCGAAATACGACGACTTTCACAACACTCCACTCGCGTCATTACCGTATACCGAATTAAATTGCAAAGAATCGAACTAAAATGCGTCGAGGTACAAATTGAATCTTTGCGATAAGTGACGCGCTTATCTCTTATGAACGAACACCTGACTGCATGTGTATTCAAAGTTGTCGTTTATAAAAGTTTTATTTCCACAAAAATAATAAAAGTCGATTATTTTAATGCATTGTATTCTTAATGAAATGAATGGACGTAAAATGTTACAGGGGGTACAATATTAGAAGAAACACAAAAAAGTATTAGCGGGCAAAAAATGGAGATTTTCAATAGGTAGTCAATTCGAACACCCTTTTTAACCCTTAATAAATCATAGTCGTCAAATTATAAATTCAAATTAACAAAATATCAAATATCAAAATAACAAAAATAAATGATATTAATGTTATACATTCGAACAAACTTCAATTTTGTGTTATAAAATAATAATAATAATACATGCAGATTCTGCACTGTAAAAAGGGGGGGAGAAATGAGAGTTTCGAGGGTTCGGAGTTGCATGAGGATTACTTGGAAATGGCGCATTTTGTGTTACAGAGAAACCCTATGCCTCTTTCGATTAATCTCAATTTGGGCTCCAATATAGAGCTCGCTTTCCATTTGTGGGAACACTTTGACGAGGAGGACGTAATACCAATGCCTTCTTTTCGTGACGGCCGCATATACTACGACGGGAGTAATCCCGTTCGTGTTTCCACAATGTTGGCTTTATACTTCGAAAAGAGATCGAACGCGTCCGTAGTTACTAGAAGTACAAGGCTAAGCCGAAGACCTGGCTATTGTTATGCAAGGATGCTGGCCGAAATCGGTTTGAGTGATCATATGGTGAGCTTCGTTTGCAATAAATTAGGGTCACGGCCAACGCTGAGGAATTTTCTAAAAATTTTGTACATTTATATAGACAGAACAGAACGCAAAAAGTTTCATTACCCTATGTATCCGGGCACGGAATGCTCCACGTTTCGTCTCTTTATGAAAAGGTGACGTTCTTGGAGCTTCTGAGACGTATGCGACCTTTCGTAAATTTTAAGATAGGTTCACGAGAATTGCCTGGAGAAATGACCAGCGTACACTTGTATAATCTTCTGAGGGGAAACGGTCTGGATCCCGAAGAAATATATAAAGAGACGATGCTAAGTGAGGTGCGACGCAACAGCAACATGAGGAGTGAAATCGTAAACACCGCAATCGCAGATTTTACCAGACCGGTCTCGAAGCGCAAGGAAATTATAAAGTATAACCTGACGACAGCCCAAAAGGGTTGCTTAACAGATTCATTTAAAGAGAGACTCAGTTAATCATCCACACGGGTTTGTGGCTGCCCATAGACAATTGGAAATTGAGATGTGCCTAGATTCTTTGAGTTACGATGTGAGAGCAAAGGTACCCGATAATTACGACTTTTTGGTGAAGGATGTTGGAGGGAACTATCTGCCTCACTTTTTCCGAAACCGAACAACAATACATTGTTGCAATCCAATATTGTGATATGTTAGATATCTCTAAAGAACGTCACGAAATTTTAGGAGTTCGATATTTTTTTAATGAGAAAATATTATACACATTCTACTTGGAAATTTATTGTGATGTCCAATCGGATGATCCATTCAAAAAGATAACTCGACAACCGCTGCTACTGAGAAAATGTGTAGTCATTTGACAGGGTCCGGAAGAAACATGACTATGGACCGATGGCTTACCGATTATCAAATTGTTCAATGTTTACTGAAGGGACATGGACTAACAGTTGAGATAATTCGATCTAATCGGAGAGAACTTCCACCTCAACTCACGAAAATCAGAGAATAAATCATTTATTAAATAATGATTTTAAAAACTTAACATTCTTATAATAATATTGACGAGTGTGTAAATTATAAATTAGACTATATTAATATGCTCTCTATGCCCAAAGTAAAACGTTTTTTGTGTTTGCCAAAATGCGTCCATGTTTTGGTCTGCGAAATGTATTCGACGTTAATAGCCCAGTCAAATTAGACAAAAATATGGCATATGAGTGAAAAAATTAAAAAATCCAAGAGTTTTGAAAATTGGTAAGGTAGTTTGTTAGAACCTGCGGTATAACAAAGTCCTGGACGATGAGTGGCGAGCGGGGAAAGGTGGATCTGTTTACATGCGACTTTTTCTCGTTTATTGCAAATAACTTGCCGCCTATAGATCGCAAGTTAATGAAGGTAATTATGATAGTCGTAGATCACATGATTAGCTACAAGATTGGTCATGTGTATTTTTTCCATAATTTTTACCTTTTTCGAGATTTGAGATAGTGCGGAGAAGGGGTTACAGTGAATTTGTTTACGTAAGTGTAACTAAATTACCCAAAAAAATATGGGGTAGTAAAATCGACGATTTGTTCAATTGAAAATAAACGTACCATAATTCTTAAAGTGCAACAAGTGAAGTTGGTTAACGTAAATTCACGTTCCAACATAACCTAAAAAATGGCGGAAGCAACCACCGAACGTGACATAATTATAGAGTTTATAGAACTGTATAAAGATCTGAGTTGTCTCTGGGATAATTCAAGTAAGCAGTATAGTAACCGAGACGCCAGAAATGAAGCACTTCAGTTATTATTGGATAAACTCAAAAGAATTGAAAAGGACGCAACAATTGGGAGTGTTAAAAAAAGGATCGAAAATATGAGGGCCGGGTTCAAACGAGAGTCGAAAAAGGTAAATACAAAACCAGTACCTCTGGTAATAAGTAGATTTATTATTTACCTACAGTATTATAACTACAATTTACAATATTGTTTTGATGTTTGTATCCATTCATTTTCTATTGCAGGCATCTGAAACACAAAGCATTGTACAATACACACCTAAAAAACGAAAGGCTACAAATGTAGTCAAGAAACAAGAAGAATTGCTTAGCATGGCACAAAATTTACTCTCTTCAGAAGACAACCCTACTGAGACTTATGGGCGGTCTGTAGGGCGACCGCATCAGGTCGTCTGTTTAACCCTTTAGAGCCTGACGGTACTTAGAAGTCTTGCCGTTATTAATATCCATTACTTAGTTATTTTAACGTAATTCGACCGTTGCTGCCCATCGGTACTTGCAGGGAATCTGCTATAGTCGAAACCATGAGAGCTGTCCTATGACTCATTCTTAAAAATTTGTGGTACAAGTTTTTAAAAACGTACGTCTAATTTAAACCATCAAATTAATAATGTTTGCGGACGCCGCTGTGGTTCGCACATAAGCAGATTAACGAGAACCGAGCAAGGTGGCGGACTTCATTCGAAACCATAGTAACGATCAGAAAGCAATAACAAGAATAGTGCTAATTAGAATATAAGATTACGTCAGATTTATATATAATTTGTATAATAAACTGTAAGACTACATCAGAAGTGGTTGAGAACCATGCCTAAGCCCAATACAGAAAAATCAAAGAAAAAAACAAAAAGACGCCGGTCACCATCTTACTCAATCAGTTCGGCATCGACTACGTCTAGTTCTGGCCGTTCTAGCGATAGAAATGAAAAACAAAAAAGATAAAAGATACCGTAAGCCAAAAAAAACGACAAGTACAACAAGTAAGAGATAACACTAGTATGGTATGTATTCCTTATTCGACTTCTACTATTATCACGTCAAACATCATACCCGAGTTTGACCCAAAAGTCATTGAAATTAACGAGTGTGGATAGATATATACTCCAACATATGCCGGAATTCATAAATGGTCTGATACCTTTCTAATTTATCAAGCTTTTAATAAATTAACGGGTACTGCTAAATTATGGTATAATAGTTACATTGAAAGTGAAATAGGCTGGACTCAGCTTAGTTGGGAACAGTGGAAGGTCATTCTGAAAAATAGTTTGAAAAGTACGCGTAATGTTTACAAATTATTAACGGATTTTATGAACCATAAACCGACTGTGGGCTCCTCGTTATAGAATTTACATTTTGCACATTTGGCAAAAATTAATAAGTTACGGTTAAAATTTACAGACGCAGATAAAGTTTCTTTAGTTATCGGTGCTATCGACGATACCACTATTACGGCGGCCGTTGAGGCCTCGACTATGACAGAACCCAATGCTTTATGTGCATACTTGAAGAATTAATTCCATAGGGCAGTGGTTTTCAACCTGTGGTCCGCGGACCCCCGGGGGTCCGCGTTAGAGATTTAGGGGGTCCTCACCAAAATTAAAAATATAATTTTTAATTTTACAAAATTACATAACAAACAATATACTATACCTGGAAAAATAAAATTGGGTCAGATTTCAATTTATAAGGCACAGCTGTAATTTAAAAACAACAGTAAAGCAAATTTAGATAAGAAACCGCTGGCACAGTTGCTTTTGCGAAAGAACAAAATATCTGTGTCTTTCATGTAAGAAGATCCTGATTCATTTATGGCACGCGCGATAGATAAATAGTACCTACTATTATTGTCAAAAGTCAACTCTTATTGTTGCGTCGTCACTAAAAATTAGTGTAGTCGTAGTCCATTCCTTTTCACGTTGGTTACTTTTGTTTTCGATTAAATTCTTAAATTGTGTGTGAATAGTTTTCGTAATATAAAATGGATTTGTGGCTTAAATCGGGGTCTTTAAAAAGACCGCTTGATGAAAATAATGATAGTACAAAAAATAATGCTACTCCTTCTACTTCTAAAGATATACCTAGCGCTAGCGGTGCAAAAAAAAAAAGAAAATATGATCCTTCTTATTTAAAGATTGGTTTTACAGTTATGGATAATAAACCACAATGTGTTTTATGTAGTGAAGTGTTATCAAACGAATGCATGAAACCCTCAAAATTACAGA
The DNA here is from genome assembly GCA_950108345.1 of Malthinus flaveolus. Classification (NCBI taxonomy): domain Eukaryota; kingdom Metazoa; phylum Arthropoda; class Insecta; order Coleoptera; family Cantharidae; genus Malthinus; species Malthinus flaveolus. The sequence goes on from OX467285.1 coordinate 18,015,705, forward strand.
GACATTTTGAAAGTAAACATAGTTTTGCTACAAACAAACCTATCGAATTTTTCAAGCATAAATTATTGCAATTAACTGAATGCCAAAAAGTGGTAGAGAATGTTCTTACCGGTTCCACCAATGAGAAAGCCGTTTTAGCGTCATACGAAGTGGCTTTACTGATCGCTAAAAAAGCTCAGCAGCATACAATTGGCGAAAACTTAGTTCTTCCTGCTGCAAAATTGATGACGTCTATTATGTTGGGAGACAAGTATTCAAAGCAATTGTCCGTAATATCACTGTCTGACAACACCGTTAGCCGAAGAATTACTGATATGGCAACTAATGTGAAAGATATTTTAATAGAACGGATCAAGCTCAGTCATTTTTTTTCATTACAGATAGATGAAAGTACTGACGTTGCGGGCAAGCCAAATTTACTAGCATTTGTAAGATACGTGCATAATCAAACTGCCACTGAAGATTTCTTGTTTTGTAAAGATTTAGAAACATACACGACTGCAGAGGCTTTATTTGAACTTATAAATAACTTTGTTGTTCAAAATAAAATTGAGTGGAGTAAATGTGTCGGTCTTTGTACAGATGGGGCTCGCGCAATGTCAGGTAAACATAGAGGTCTTATTGCAAAAATCCGATATGTCTCACCCAATGTTAAATGGACACACTGTAGCATTCACCGTGAAGCATTAGCTGCGAATGGTATGCCGACTTTAATGAAGAATGTTTTGAACGAATCAGTTAAAATAGTAAATTTCATCAAGGCACGTCCTCTTAATTCTCGCATTTTCAAAGCACTGTGCAACGAGATGGGCAGTGATCATGAACATTTATTATTACACTCAGAAGTCCGTTGGTTATCTCGCGGCAGAGTTCTAACCCGTCTGTATGAATTGCGTGATGAAGTGAGATTATTTCTTATTGACTCTAAATTTGAATTAACAGGCTGTTTGAATGACTTTTCATGGTTGTCATTTCTTGCTTATTTAGCAGATATATTCAGCATACTGAATGCACTCAACGCTAGTCTTCAGGGAATCAATGTTACCATATTTTCAGTGCAAGATAAAATTGAAGCAATAATTAAAAAATTAGACATTTGGAATTGTCGAATTGACAATAATGATTATAGTTCATTTCCAAACCTAAATGAACACTTAGACACAAGTGAGACTCCACTTTCCAACAATATTGTACTGTGCATTAAAGAGCACTTAATGTTACTAAAGACTCGTTTAAGAGAGTATTTCCCCTCTGTAACCGAAAAAGTGGATTGGATGAAAAATCCATTTTTGGAAACACAAAATGAATTGCCGCCCAATGAAGAAGATCAACTCGTCGAGTTGTCTTGTGATTCCAGTTTAAAAATGATATTTTCATCAAAATCACTAATTAACTTCTGGCTACATGCGCAACCGCTGTACCCTGAAATTGCATCCAAGGCAGTAACATACTTAATGCCTTTTGCAACGACATATTTGTGTGAGTCGACATTTTCCTCACTTACACATCTTAAAAATAAATACAGGAACAGACTTAATGTGGAACCAGACTTACGGCTCAAAATATCGTCACTAAGACCTGACATTAAAAAACTAGTATCATCGACCACATCAACATCAGCCATACCACTAATTTAGTCATTTACTTGTTTATAGTAGGTATCTAGTTGTATTCAGCTATCTTGACCGACGTATGCCAACTATCTGGAATCTGGAAGATACTTTTATTGTTTTCACCCTCTTCACAACTTTATTTAGCATTCTACTTCCTTTGATGCAATAAGTAACATACGTTTCTCATATTAAGCATGTCAGATCTTTTATTTTACTTTGTAAAAGGCATATATCAGTTTTATATTATGACGTAGGTGCCAAGATAGCTGAATACAACTAGAGTTCAGAATTAATTTGTTATGTATTTTACTAGAAATAAAAATTACGTTGATTTTCTTAGTTAGCCTATTTTTTATATAAAACTCGTCATCAACGTGGTAGGAAAAAATCTAAAACAATTTCTAAACTCCTAAATCACTAGAGCCGTAACCTCAAATCACCCTCTTGATAGGGGTCCGCGAGACTATAGTGAAAGTCGAAAAGGGTCCGTGACTCTTAAAAGGTTGAAAACCACTGCCATAGGGTAACCAATTTCGCCAATACTAGCTCATTTAGGTAAGGCCCATTCGGTGTCTTTATCAATAGAACTTACCACGAATAAACCGGTAACTCACCGCGCGTATCGTTGCTCCGAAAGCGATAAAATGACATTTAGGAAATTGATCACGGAATTGTTAAATGCCAAATTAATTAGTGAAAGTCGCTCTTCCTATTCCAGCTCGGCTTTATTAGTGCCAAAAAAAGATGGCAGTAAACAATTGGTAATCTACTACCGAGCTTTAAATAAAATAACGGTTAAAAACAGTTTCCCGATGCCAAACATTGAAGAAATCATTGATAATCTTCACGGTTACAGATATTTTACTTCCATTGATTTGGCCTCAGGCTATCACCAACTTTATATAGATAAAAATTCAATTCCATACACCGCCTTTGTAACTTCGGAAGGACATTATGAGTTTGTTAGGGTCCCCATGGGAATTTGCAATGCTCCCGCATTTTTCCAGCAATTTATGAATACCATCTTACAACCCTTGAGGTCATTTCACGTAATAACGTATTTAGACGATATACTCTGAAGGGTTACAGTTACTACGGCAGATTTTAGAAATTTTGAGAGAATACGGCCTTACAATAAACATTAAAAAAATCGTTCTTTCTGGCTGAAAAATTTTCTTATTTAGGTTATGAAATCTCTTTCAATAAAATAACTCCGTCTAACGCCAAAACAAAGGCGGTTCTCAATTTTCCTTGCCCCAAAACTCAACATCAGTTACGACAATTTTTAGGCTTAATGGGTTACTTTCGTAAATTTATCCCAAATTTTGCACGCCAAACTGCCCCTTACAAAATTATTAAAGAAAGATTCTGTTTGGAGATGGACCATTGAAGATACTAAAGTTGTTGAAAACCTGAAACAAAGAATTTGCTCAAAGCCCATATTAACCATATTTGACCCTACTCTACCTACGACGGTTTACACAGATGACAGTCGCGAGGGTTACGCTCAAATGTTAATTCAAAAACACGATAAGAAAACGATCATTCCCCGTATAGCCCGTTGGGTTTTGTTTTTACAAGATTTTTCGTTTACTATAGAGCATAAAGCAGGTTGCCAAATGCAACATGTAGACGCGTTAAGTCGCAATTTTTCAACCCCACAAACAGTAGAGACGGAGCAAATATTATTAATTCATGAACGCGATTACCTCCGAGAGGCACAAGACCAAGACAAAAATATTAAATCGATTAAAGAAATTTTATTGAGCGGTGACAGACAAAACCATAAAGATATTTTTAATGATTATGATTTACGTGGCAATGTTGTGTTTTTAAAAAATTTTGTTGAGAGTAAGGGTATCAGGTAATTTGTGACGGCAATAGGATTGGCTCGAGAAAATGGTCAAGTAGAACAAATGAATAAAACAATGTTAGACGAGTTAGCCACCACAGGGTCTGAAATTGCCCCAGATGCATGGGACACAAAGCTTATCCAAATTCAGCAAGAGCTAAATAGCACACTGCACCGAATCACACGAAACACGCCCTCAGTATTACAATATGGGTTTCGACTAGAAACCCTAGTATATAATATGCACCTCTAGTGACGTGCATATTTCTAAAGATGAGCAACCGTTAGATTTTTTTTGATTTTTTTTTGTGAAAATACTTCTCTTTAAGCAGGATTGCTGGTATAGAAAAAAATTATTATATTACAGAATAAACATATTGACAGAGATAATTATAATAAAATGATATAAACATTAACATTAACATAAATGTCACTCAGATTCGCAAAGAGGCTGGTCAAAGACTTGATGCAAATAGAATAAATCAAGATCTGTACTTTAACAAAAGTGGTTAGTTTTCCTACAACAAATGAGAGCAAGAAACTCCTTCCACAATTCCGCGGACCATTTAAGATCATCGAAGTTTTGTCGAACGACCGTTATAGAGTACTAGAAGATAAACATACACAAAGATCTAGACGGGCATATGAAGGTGTTATAGGTATCGACCATATTACACCTTTTCGATTTCAGAGCCAATAAACCCAGAGGTAAGAGTTGTACATTACAGTTATTAGAGTACCACTTACTAGAGAAAGAGTAGTTTACTAGTCTGAGACCGACTAGATAGATAAAGAGTAGTTTACTAGTCTGAGACCGACTAGATAGATAAAGAGTAGTTTACTAGTCTGAGACCGACTAGATGATAGATAAAGAGTAGTTTACTAGTCTGAGACCAACTAGATAGAGAAAGAGTAGTTTACTAGTCTGAGACCGACTAGATAGATAAAGAGTAGTTTACTAGTCTGAGACCGACTAGATAGAGAAAGAGTAGCTTACTAGTCTGAGACCGACTAGATAGATAAAGAGTAGTTTACTAGTCTGAGACCGACTAGATAGAGATAAAGTAGTTCACTAGTCTGAGACCGACTAGTCATAATAGTTCACTGATTCTAGATCAATCAGTAGAGAGGTAAGCTGATTCTTCGTCTTATAATATTTTAATCGTTGTTTATTTCTGTTCAGATTTGGAGACCTATCAGTGGTGTCGTTTGAGGACGGACGATTGCAGAAGACTAGATAAAGATAAAGTGGTTCACTAGTCTGAGACCGACTAGATAAAGATAAAGTAGTTCACTGGTCTTAGACCGACTATATAAAGATAAAGTAGTTCACTAGTCTGAGAACGACTAGTCATACTAGTTCACTGATTCTAGATCAATCAGTGGACAAGTAAGCTGATTCTTCGTATTATATTATTTTATTCGTTGTTATTTCTGTTCAGATTAGGATACCTATCAGAGGTGTCATTCGAGGACGAACGATTGCAGGATGGCCGTGCGGACGCCGCTGTGGTTCGCACATAAGCAGATTAACGAGAACCGAGCAAGGTGGCGGACTTCATTTGAAACCATAGTAACGATCAGAAAGCAATAACAAGAATAGTGCTAATTAGAATATAAGATTACGTCAGATTTATATATAATTTGTATAATAAACTGTAAGACTACATGTTATTGTAGTTGTCAAATATATAGCGGCAAATTTAAAATAGACTTTAATATAACTTAAAATTTAAGGTTATAAAAATTAGATTTTTTCCAACACCCGATATTTTTGTACGCTTCTTAACGCGAATGATACTAATGCGAAATTATAACATTTTTATATAAACGTTTATCATTATTTCTTCATCTTCTTGCATCGTCCCGTGTAACGTTGTAAATAAAATAATACATATAATGGCAAATAAAGTTTATTATTATTTTACATGTTTTGCGTTAAAATATTAAAGAATACAGAAATGAGGCTCATCCTCCCAGTTTACACAATACATGGAGACTTTTTCACATTATTTGTTAGATATTACTTTGTTTCAAAATTCTCTTCGGCAGTGAACCTGTAAAGGTCGATTCACACATCAGTGCCATGTCAGTTCCGGATTTTTTTCGGTTTCTTGCTTATACCTCAAAATGGTACGATGCATTGTCAAGTACAATTAAACTCGGCTCCTCCAAATTTGGCAACAGTTGCTCTTCAAACCATTTTTCAAATAATTCGGTGTTCATGTTATCATGGTAGTCCGCACACTTGTTTTTTGTGGAGAAGATCAAAGACGAATTATTAATAAATACGCTTTTATTCCCAGCACTTAATACAATAAACCTAAAAATGTAATCGTAAAGTACATTCTACGATGATTTAAAATGTTTAAGTTACCGTTTTTCTTCACCCTGTGTCTTGTTTTTCACACCATCGTTCATGTTTTTGTAGGTGACCCTATACTAAATATCTAAGTCACGAGACTTGGAGAGAGTGTGTTTAAGAACACAAGATCATAACACTAACTTTGCTCTCCTTATTAGCAAAATATTCTCTTAGAAACTCCGCTCTATTTGCGGCAATATGTTCTTGTTCAAACAAACGTTTCCTTTCATCTTCGATTTTAAACTCAAAACCAACATGATGTAACAAACGAGACAAGCTACTATACGAGATACCGTCTTCTCACTAATTTGACTCTGGCTTTTTAAATATTTACCTTTCAATGACATCGTATTTTCTGTAAATTGACAAGAATTATTGTAATGTTTTAACACATTTTCCCGAGCATTTTCCTTTTACAAAACTTAATTAAAGAGCATTTATGATAAAACTTACCTTCCATTATTGAAGTTTTCGACAATAGTTTAAAAAAAAACTGTTTTGTTTTAATGTTGTACCAATAATATAAACTGATTTAATAATAAAAATAAAGAACACTTGAAGTAAACAAAAATATAATTTTTGAGGTTAGAATACGGAAATAAGTAAAAGAAATACGTTCTCGACTTAAACATTGAAGTATACGAATGACGTACGTTTTTATACACCTATCTCCTTCCTCAAGCGTGAAATTTCACATTACCAAGTGAAACAAAAAATATAACTATCGGAATTTGGTGAAATTTTAAAATGAGTCATAGGACACCTCTCGTGATTTCAAGTATATAGGCATAGGAATAGCATAGAATCCGCGAAAGAGTGTCGCAATGTGTCTGGGTAATAAAGCAATGCGCGAAAAAGCATTGTCGTTAAAAAGCCTAGATATAGTGATAGGTTCCGAGATATTGATGTTTAGCGATTTTGCTAAGAATTTGGGGGTAATCTTGGATAGCGATTTAAATTTTGAGAGACATGTAAATGAAAAGCTTCGAGTTTGTTATTATAAGTTAAAATCATTGTATAGCTTTAAGTATATTTTGTCACCTCAGGTCAAGTGGAAGTTAGTTAATTCCTTAATATTAAGTAACATAGACTACTGTAGTTGTATTTATTTTAACTTTTTGAGTTCTGGTGTTAAGAATAGACTGCAGGTAATGCAGAATGCATGCTTCAGATTTGCTTACAATGTTCAACGCTATGTGCATGTAACTCCTCATTATGTTGATCTAGGTGTTCTAAAAATTGAGTTTCGATTTATGTTGTTGTTTGCAAACTTTTTGTTTGATATTTATAAGTATAGTGTGTCCACATATTTGGGTTCGCTGCTCTGCAAGCGATCGGACGCGCACTCGTTGGGTCTGAGGGTTTCTCGGTGGTTCTCTGTGCCTCGCCATAGGACAGCTAAATTTGAGTGTTCCTTCGAGTACTCTGCTGTGAAAATTATAAATAAATTTATTTTAGTGTATAACACCTCAAATTCTAGACAATCGTTCAAGGTGAGGTTCAGGGAGATTGTCGGTGGCCTCCAGGCCCTTGAGTGCTCGTTGACATTTGATTTATGTTAATTTCCTCTAGTAGCATTTCTGCTAGTTGGTACAGGTATGCTTGTAAATCAGCTTTGCTGAAGCTATACCTTTTGAATTGCTATTGTTATTAATATTAATTCAATAAATTAATTATTATTATTATTATTATACAGGCTGTATCAAATTTCGTGTTAAGTACAGGGATCTCGCTTAATAGCGTAGATAGAAAGTTGGTTAAATGGACAAAAACGATCCTCGAGTTATGCCTACACTAAATCAAAAAACAAAATTTACCCCCTCCATAACGTTTCTGAAATATGGCGGAAAATAGCGAAATTTGCATTTTTAATTTTTGGCTCTAAAATCGTTATTTGTAAAAATTTTTAGAAACTGAAAAAAATTTCTCAAAGGAACTTTTTCTGCTCTTTCAGACGATGTCAACGAATTTTCGCTATCATTATTACTTTACTGTATATTGATACCAACTTTTGTTTTTTACATGGGAGCCATTTAAAAAATTTATGTCATCGAATAGAGAAAAAAATGCTGATTTCAAAAATGTATAATATGTCTATAAAATTTTTGATAAAAAAATCACCATAAATAACCCAAATAATTATAAGTAAATTTCTATAAACATTTGCAGGAAAACAAATGAAGCACATATAAATTGTTTTTTATAAAACATATTCAATTGTTTTTCACGGATATTGCTATTTATAAATTAAAATTCAGTTTTAAATAAAATATTCTATTATTTTAATTTTGAATTTATTATTTGTGGTTAGTTTATGGACATGTTATACATTTTTGAAATCGGCATTTTTTTCTCTATCCGATGACATAAAATTTTTAAATGGCTCCAATATGAAAAACAAAAGTTGGTATCAATATACAGTAAAGTAATAATGATAGCGAAAATTCGTTGACATCGTCTGAAAGAGCAGAAAAAGTTCCTTTGAAAAAGTCTTTTCAGTTTCTAAAAATTTTTACAAATAACGATTTTAGAGCCAAAAATTAAAAATGCAAATTTCGCTATTTTCCGCCATATTTCAGAAACGTTATAGAGAGGGTAAATTTTGTTTTTTGATTTAGTGTAGGCATAACTCGAGGATCGTTTTTGTCCATTTAACCAACTCTCTATCTACGCTAATAAGCGAGATCCCTGTACTTAACACGAAATTTGATACAGCCTGTATATCGTGACTATCAGGTTAGAAATTGTAGTGTATTGACTGTACCACGTGTGTGAATTCCTGGTAAGTTGAATCTATTGTAAACTTTTATTTACACATATATAAACAATATAAATCGTTTATTTACGTATATTAACAATTAGTTGATATTTGTAAATACAAGTGCATGTATTTTTAATTTATTTTTGGGTAGTAAAACGCATTTTATTTTTTGGACTTAGAAGTACCGGCAGGAATGGAAGACCAAAAAATCAAATGGTATTATAAGAAGCCACTGCCTCAAGCGGAGTTACAAGAATTGGCAGATAAAATATTATTAGAAGATATACCATTAGATAATAGTTTTTCAACTGATGGAGAATCAGATGACGATAATGAAAATAATCAGTCAAGAAATGAAGAATTGGCACATTGTTGTGATAATGAGCAAATGCATTCTACAACAAAATTATTCGAAGATAGTAATGACGAAGCCATTTGTCAATCTGAGTTTTTGGGTCTCAATGTAAATATTAGACCATCAACATCAAGAAGCGAAGAATTTCCACAGCGGGATAATGATGTTCAACCATGCCCTGTAACAAATACTGAACCACCTAATCGAAAATGAAAAAAAAATAGAAAAAAATACTGAAGTACCTGAATATAACCGACATGTGGGCCCAGTTGACGAATTTTTTGAAGATTGCAGAACAGCTACTGACATCTACCTAAAGTTATTGGGAAAATCAATAGAAGATATAGTTTATCAATGCAATTTATATGCAACTCAGCGTAATAAAACTTTAAAGCTAACAAAAAATGAATTATTATCATTCATTGGCATAAACTTTTTGATGTCTTACCACCGGTTGCCAGCATGGAAGCAATATTGGAACTCCAGCTCTGACTTAGGAATACCACTGGTTACAAATTGTATGATACGGAATCGATTCGAAGAAATCTTACCTTATCTGCACTGTAATGATAATCATACAATTCCCAAAAACAACAAAGATAAACTGTACAAAGTAAGACCTTTATCGAATACGTTGATAGAAAACTTTGTACGCATGTACATTGTACAGCTCTACATGATCAGATTCAAAGGTAGGAGTTGTCTGAAGCAATATACCCCACTATCAAACGTGGATACAAGCTTTGGTGTATCGGTGATCAAAATGGGTTTATTTCTTGCTTCGAAGTATACCAAGGAAAAAATGAAGAATTGTAAAAGGAATTTGAAAATTTTGGACTAGGTGAACGAGTGGTTCTTTTTCTAAGTCAACCATATTGGAATACAAATAAAATTATATATTTCGATAATTATTTCACTTCAATCAATCTCCTGGAACAATTAAAACTAAACGAGACGTTAGCCTGTGGAACAATACGTAGCAACCCTAAAGGATTTCCGGTGAACCTAAAAGAGGACAAAAATCTAAAAAGAGGATTATATGATTATCGTATTTCAAACACAAACATATCAGTGTTCAAATGGAGAGATAATCGAGTGGTACATTTTGCTTCAAACTATCATGGATCAGAAGAAGTCAGCGTACAAAGAACGCAGAAAGATGGTTCCAGAATGCAAGTATCATGCCCATTAGTCGTCAAAGGCTATAATATCAACATGGGTGGTATTGATAAGGCGGATCAACTGCGAGGAACCTACGGGATGAATCGTCGTTCGCGGAAATGGTGGCACCGTTTGTTTTGGGAATTTTTGGACATTGCTTTTGTCAACGCATACATTATTTACTGTCAACGATTTGAAAAAACTTCAACGTTAGAATTTCGACGGTTCATTACTCTTGGATTCATGGCAATGAAGAAGTGAAAGGATCGTAGAAAAAAATCTACCCCTGTAAAACCCATTGCAAAACTGTTCTTGGGTACCATTTATAATTTTATATATTATACCGGCGATACCGATTTGAGCTAGTTTGTGTGTTCAACTGCAAAACACACTGGCGCCCTAAGCATTGTACAATAAAATTATAAAAAAACTATTTATATTCATTGTACACGAATAAAGTGAGTTAAACCATTTTTTAAATCTCATTCCAACCTATTTTCCCTATTTTGGTAGCAAAACTGGCTACGTGCTCGTTTATGATTTCAATATTTAAAAAATTACACACAATATAAATAAAAAAATTACTAACTAAAGTTAGTTCTTTGTCAATACTTCTATTCCAGATGCAAAAATTAATGGAAATTGGAAAATGAGAGAATGGTACGTTTTGCTCATTTTTCTCAAAAGTGTGTATGCAGCGCGTATCCGGTTATTGCACCAAGCCCTTCAATCGATCTTAGTTAGACGACCAACTGAAAACGAGTCTAAATTTGCAGAAATTTCGCATTACGGCCCTTGTCCTTATTGCTTGGGTTTTATACTTAAAAAGCATTTATGGCATCACATAAAAATTAGTTGTAACTCTAAAACGAAATCTGATAGTGACAAGCGCAGTCATATAGCGGAAAGTAACGCTATTTTAAACGATACTTTTGGAGCAGAAGTATCAATAGAGTTTGTAAAGAATATTTCTTCAAAATTACGAAACGATGAAATAGGAGATTATTGCCATAAGGATAACCTGATATTACATTTTGGGTCAATGCAATACCAGAAATACGGAACAACCCAAAATGAATTATTAAGACAATCGATGCGGCAGCTTTCCAGATTTACATTAAAACTAGGTGAAATTGACAACAGTCATAACACATCAGATTTTCTTCGGCCTAACAAATTTGATGTCATTGTTCATGCCACAAAGCTATTAGTATGCGTTACGCATCAAAACACCTACGTTTGACATACCTTCTCATACCTACATTGGGTACGCTTTAAAAAAAATGTATGGCTACACAACGAGGAAAATGCTTACGAGCTGGCAATTTATCTAGAAATGAGACTTAAAAGAATTTTCTTCATTTAATGGAGTTAGAATGGAGTATCCGAATTTCGTCGAATGCGCTCTCTACAACAGAAAAATGAATGCTACTCAACTTTTGCCACTAACAAGTGATTTAATTAAATTAAGTCTTTATATTAATAGCGAAACGCTAAAAGTTGGAAATTGCCTACTGGAACGACCCTCAAAAAAAAATTGGACGACTTTAGCGTCTTTTTAAGTCTTAGCCAAGTTATTCTGTTTAATAAGAGACGGTCTGGAGGAGCATCTCGTATGACACTAAACAATTATGCTTCTAGCCCAGATTGGGCTGTCAATGCACAGAATAACTAAAAAAGTCGCTAACAGATTTTGAACGAAAATTAGCTAATCAGCTAATAGTAGCAGTGAACTCTATACTAACGTAACTGGAAAGGACTCGCTCGTAATCGGTAGATACTGTTCGGTGACGCAGGGGCAGATAACAAAGACAGCCTTAGCGTGTAGTATCTGCGTCGCTGTCTAATGCATTAAAAGAATTCTCACTGCGTTACGGTATTAGTTATTTTACCTGTTATTGAAGGTAGATAACGTTTTACAACCGGCGCAACCACGTGTTTTTCAGTAGTGTTTTTTTTTTATTTATCATAAGATAATAGTATATTATTTGATGAGCATGTTATAGTTATTACATGCGAGTAAAATACTATGCTTTTTCTATGACCATAAATAAATAAACTGACTAATATTTTATAAATAAATTTACTGTCACAACAATTATCCCTGACAATTTACCTTTTGACAGAACATCGGTGTTCATGGCAGCCGCGACCTGACAAGACTGTTGGGTTATGATGACAGGACTGTTGGGTTATGAGCTCATAACTCAACTGCTATAACTCACTCAGTGGATTATGACTAACATAACTTTATCAAAATTACATATGTTATACGTTTATTGTTCAATGGTCATAGAAAAATATATATTATAAAACATGGTTTTTATATTTTGCGTCTGTAAGATCGCTATTATAGCATCCATTTGCGTGTCGTAATGAGATTTAGCGTGCTGTAATAATTTTTTTATATTTTGCGTCTGTAAGATCGCTATTATAGCATCCATTTGCGTATCGTAATGAGATTTAGCGTGCTGTAATAATTTTGGTAAAATTTGATGTTCGAAGTTGGTAGTAATATTTAATTTGACATATTTTGTCAAATCGAGGAAAGAGAAAACGACAATTTTTGAAATTAACATGTTCTATTTTTTAACATAATAATTAAAATTAATTAATTAACGACCAATTCAAACTACAAAACAATTTATTTGAATTTTAAATTACGAAATGTCACTTTACAATTAGTACTGCCAACCAGCCAACCATCACAAAAATCCCTAAATTTTTATATTTTGATTTTTTATCTTTGAAAATGGACTTTAAAAGGCGCAAAATAGAAAAAATTGTATAAAGAACTCATTTCATAAGTCATTATAGCGATTATAGCACTCCTCCATTAAAACGCTCCTGGCTACGCCAGTCGCATTTTAAACTTGGAGTCGTGCTATAATACGTGACTTATGAAATTCGTTCTTTAATATACTATGGTAAAATTTGATGTTCGAAGTTGGTAGTAATATTTAATCTTATCTAAATATCTTGTCAAATCGAGGAAAGAGAAGACGACAATTTTTGTAATTAACAGGTTCTATTTTTTAACATAATAATTACAATTAATTAATTAACGACCAATTCAAACTACAAAACAATTTATTTGAATTTTGAATTACGAAATGTCACTTTACAATTAGTACTGCCAACCATCACAAAAATCCCTAAATTTTTATATTTTAATTTTTTATCTTTGAAAATGGACTTTAAAAGACGCAAAATAGAAAATAGTATTTTATGTAACAAGTCCGCAAAACAAAGCTTTAGCGGACGTATTACATACAAAATTTTTTAGTACAAGCTCCCTAAAATGATTACCAAAATAACAATTTATTATGAAATTTTGAAATAGTCGATATAAATTAAATTCAGATAGGTGCCTTGTCCATAACAAACAAAATAATGAAACCTCGGCCATGGAAACTGTCACATTTTGTTTACAAACAAAAAATTAAAAACTATTTGTAATAAAAGCGATGGGTGACGTTCCGTAAATCTCTATTTTGTTAATAACGTTATAGTCCTGGAGATAGTGAGATTGTGGACCAAGATTTTATGCAGTGCGCCATTCCGTGGACAGTATTCTACGTGTACCCTGATGATAATAATATTATAAATCAAAAAAGGCTGCCATGTCCCATGTGTTTGGTAATGAAATTTAAAATCAAAATTTCTCGGAAAATCATCGGTATGCCGTTAAGGTGGGTCCAGCGGGCTGGCATAGTCACGTGAATTTGAAGGATTTCCGCGTTTTTAAACAGGATGCCACTGATAACTGATAAGTATACACAAGTTCTTGTTGTAAAAGTGCCTACGCCAAGATGGCATACCGATTGCGCATGCCCAAGTATTTTTTATCTTTTGGAGCAAAAGCATAATTATTTTTTAACATGAACACAAGATGATTTTTTGATTTATAATATTATCATCAGGATACACGTAGAATACTGTCCTCTGAAAGGCATAACTGCATAAAATCGTGGCCCAAAATCTGTCTATTCCGTCTATCTCTCGGTCTATTATGTATTTTTGAACAAAAATCAAATTCAGTCCTTTAAAGTGTTGCTAAGTTACCATTATGAGCTTCGGTCCGCTAAAGTGACATTTTGCGCACTAAAATTTGTTTGCAAAATTACTATTTTAGGGAGCATGTACTAAAAAATTATATAAAGAACTCATTTCATAAGTCATTATAGCGATTATAGCACTTCTCCATTAAAACGCTCCTGGCTACGGCAGTCGCATTTTAAACTTGGAGTCGTGCTATAATACGTGACTTATGAAATTCGTTCTTTAATATACTATTTAAATTGTGTAGCGTATGGTTGTAATAATTTACATGATCCAAGAACGAAAATATCTTTTCACACGAAGCGATTGAATTTTTTTCTATATTTTTGGTAATTGTAAAAAAACAATATGTAAATTATAAAATACATTTTTCTACCACAGATTCCCATTTAAAAGACCAGAAATTTTGGAGTTGTGGATTAAAGCAATTCGGAGAGAAAATTGGAGTCCTTCTACAACTAGTAGAATCTGTGAGCAACACTTTTTAAAAACAGATTACCAAATTAGACCAGGTTCTAATAAAAAATTGCTAAAACTTGATGCCACACCAAGTATTTTTTCTTTTCCAAAACACTTGATAAAAACTAAACAGCCCCGTAGAATTTTGGAAAGAAATGTAAGTACCTACTATTATTTTTATTGATCTCATTTTTGTTTATATTAGATCCAAAATTTAAAAGAAGAGAAAACAGATGATGACGCTATATTTTTCGCGGATATTCCATCCACGTCAAGCAGTGGATCATTGATCAATGTGGAGACTCAACCGGTTAAAGAGGTATCGGTTTAAAATGAGAAGAAAAATTAAAACGTTAAAACAAAAAGTAAGACGAAGAGATGTGAAGATAAGTAACATGGAGGACATGGTGAAAACAATTTCTGAAAGTGGATACAGCAATGAAAATTTGGATGAGGTTTTAAAAAATTATTTTAAAGGTAAAGGTTAATGATCTTCACTTTATTATCTTATAATAAAAATAAATATTATGTTGTAGGATTTCCATTAGAATTTCTGCTGCACCAAAAGAAAAATGAAGCTGTGGAAAATACTAAACAGCGAAGATATTCCAATCTGATGAAACAGTTTGCCCACACATTGTACTTCTATTCTCCTAAGGCGTACAATTTTGTAAGACAATATTTTGCTTTGCCGAATGGCCGGACGATTAGAAAATGGTTATGTAAGATAAACTGTCAGCCTGGTTTATTGTCAGAAGTGTTGAACCTTTTGAGAGAGGTCCGGATTTAAAACAATGTGCTTTGATTATTGACGGAATGTCTATTAGAAAACAAGTGCTTTGGGATTACAAGGAGGGGAAATTTACAGGAAATGTTGATTATGGGGGTATCGTAGATGTAGATTATGAGATGGCAGCATCAGAGGCATTGTTTTTCCAAATCGTATTTTTAAAAAAAATTTTCAAGTGTCCCATAGCTTACTTTTTAATAAATAAATGCGATGCTAATCTTCAAACACAGTTTGTAGTCTGCTGTTTGAGACCCCTATTTGATGTTGGCATAACTGTAAGATCTATAACTTCAGACGGTACTAAAACCAACATATCGACGTTTAACAAACTTGGATGTGACACTAACAATATTAATATTGTTTCACAATTTCTTCATCCTTGTGTACCAGTTAATATTCATTGCATGTTAGATGTTGAACATATGTTAAAACTAAGTCAGAATGCATGTGCAGAATCAAATTTGTTGTCAAACTCGGGAGAAATTAGTTGGAACTATGTGAAAAAACTTTATGAAATTCAAGAAAGGGAACAGTTGCGGTTTGGTAATTCACTTAGTTTTTTTTCACGTTTTTTACAAAAATAAAGTGATGAATGTGCGATTGGCTGCTCAAGCATTAAGTAGTGGAGTTGCAGATGCCATAGAATTTGTAAAAAATCAGAAATGAATTCAAAAATAGCAGTGCTACAATTGAATTCATTCGTGTAATTGGCAAAATATTTGACACGCTGAATTTAAAGAATCCGTTTGGAAAAGGATATAAAGCACCTATTAGGCCACAAACGCTATATTATTTCGAACAAGTTTTTTCATAGGCTACAAACTATTTGAAATCATTGTCAGTTAAGGTTGTTCAGAAGGAAATCTAAGTATATGAGAAGTTTTTGAAATTTTTACAGTATATTCTTTGCATGATAAAGAACATTATGGCGAAATTTGAACTTAATCCTGTTCTTAGTTGTTGAGATAAAAAATTCCAAAGTTGACTGTTTTGTACACTTTTTTACATTGCTTATATGCAAACTAGGGTTTGCACACTCATTAAAACCCCATTATCCCGGCACCCAGAAATGACAATCTTACCAAAAACCACCAAAATATTTATGAAAGTCTTACAAATAAGGGTACAAAATTTCAAAAAAGTCCTGTTTCTAGTTTCTGAGAAAATTAAATTATTGCTCAAAGAAATAGTACAAAAGCTATCAATCATCATTACGCTTGGCAACGCTGTTACATGAGATAAATTGGGAAAAGCGCGCACGATTCAAATAAAAGTGATGGGTTATTTAAAGTTTTAATGAAATCAATAATCATTGATCTATTTTTGAAATTATTCAATTTCCCAAAGTAACGGAACGTCGTTTCGTCAACTGATAAGCTTTGCTTAAAAATTACCAAGTTTTAAAAATTTGTTCGCAATAACCTTAGACCCCCTGTCATTGTCATCTTTGGTTATGACAGTACCAAAAGTCTACAGCGATGCCGTACTTTACACATCATATTGAAAGTTTTTTAAAATAAGTTAAAAAATATTTTAACTGACCAAAACTCTTTAAAAGAAAAAAATTTAGAAAAAAATTGTTAAAAATTGAGTATTTTTAATAAAAAAAGCATATTTTCATTGGTTTTAAGTATTAAAATTTTGTTTATTTGAAGTTGGCAATAGATATCTTTACCCTTCTTTATCCTATGTATTTAGCACAGGACAGAGCATCCACCGCAGCTTACCCCCACTCCCCTGCTCAACAACCTTAATGGGATACCCATATTAAATCATAATCGAAAAACATTTGCTTTGGGTTTTACAATGACTATGAAAAGTAGCCTTAGTTTAGCAAAAGATCTTTTCATGCTGAAGGAAAATCCATCATCGTATTTGTTGGCTTATAAATGCTCACAGGACCACCTTGAATTATATTTTTCTTGTATTAGATCACGAGGAGGGTGGAATAATAATCCGAATTCACAACAATTAAAGTGGTCACTGAGACAATTGTTGTTTCGAAATTCAGTTAGGTCTAGTGTAAATGCAAATTGTGAACATTTGGTCAATTATTGTACGACCTCGTTAGAATTTAGATCCGAAAGTAGAAATACAATAGAAATGTTAAATGATAAGGAAGAACTTGAAAAAATTATCGATTTGGTTGAATGCATTGGTTTAAACAGCTTAACGGATCTCCAAGATAATATTATTTATTATGATGAATTAGTTGCTTTTTTATACCCTAAATTAATTAAGGAGAGAAAAATTTGCCGACTATCTCGGGAATCGAACCCAAGGCAGCCATTTCCGGTGACTGTACAATACCAATCGTATCAACTAGTCGGCTTGTTCAAATTATTCAACTAGTAAAAAAATTATAATTATAAAATTATTTATTATATCTCGGGGTATATCGTTAGTACTTTGCTGAAGAAATTAACATGCAACCACTGCAAAGATATTTTGTTATTTGATACGACAGTTTGTCCAAATACACCTCGCGAGAATTTCAAGCAATTTACAAATTCGGTAACACGCGGTGGTTTACTTTACGCCTCTAATATTGTTTATAAAATAATAGATTTTACAGAGAGAAAATTTCGTTGCTTAGCGGATAATAAACATTTATTAAAAATTAATACCAACATCAAAAATGTTTTAAAAAATTCGGAAATTAATCATTTTTCAAGTTTGTTAAGTTTATTTCAACCATCTCATTTTATTTCTGAAGAGTTTATGTGTGAAGAATTACATGAACTACAATTAATTAGAAACATAATCGACATATATTTAAAATGCCGACTGCATCATCATGCAAAACTGTTAAGTTTTAAACTGCATGGAAAAGCAGCGCCTATAAGGCAAAAACTTTCTAAATTAATATTATTCAAAAATTGTTGATAGCTAAAGGTATTTTTGTTGAGAGTAAATTTAAAATATAGTTAAGTTGGTAACGTTGTTAGTTAGAAGTTAAAAAAAAGGTTTGTAAGATGGTTGTTTAAGTTGAGTTAATAAAATAAAAATAATATAATATAAAATAGCTTCCTTAAAATAACAACAAATAACAACAGGTTATGTACCCAGTAGTGATAAATTAAAAAAATAAAAACTTTAAAATAAAACAAACATAAAACTGAATTAATATAAGTGTTGGTTTTTCAAGGTTAAAATAAAACACGCGGTCTTCTTCAGACATAAAAATTTAAAAAAAATTTAAAATGGCAAATCATCACGAAGATTTTAATACAATACAAAAATGAACGGACTTGAACAGCTTTAATATATGGAAATTTCAATTAACAGTATTTTTGAGAGCTTCGGATTTGTTAGAAGTAGTGGACGGAACAAGTTTATTACAAGATGCAAAAGATGAAAAGGAAAAAACAATGTGGTTATCAAAAGATGCCAAAGGACAAAAATATATCGTTTTAACATGTGATCGAAATAATTTAACGCATATAATAAATTGCAAAACGTCAAATGCCATGTTTAAAACATTAATAAATATCTACGAAAACTCAGGTATGGAAAATAAGTACCAGTTATTACAAAAATTTAATAATTTTCAGTTCGAGAAGAGTCGTACTCTAAACGAAAACATAAGTGAAATAATTAGCCTGGTCAACAAACTCAATTCATTAAACCAAGACATTGGAGAAGAAATGATAACAACTAAAATTTTGACAGTCCTCCCGGAAGAATATAAAATGTTTATAGTTGCATGGGAATGTGAGCCACACGGTGAAAAATCGCTTGAAAACCTTAAAAATAAACTAATAAATCACGAAATAAAAATTAAAAAAGAAACGGAACAAAAATCAGTTGCAATGAAAGCTGAACATAAAAATGTAAAATGTTATGAGTGTAATCAACAAGGTCACTATGCCAAATTCTGTAAAAATAAGAAGAAACGATGCTCAATATGCAAAAAGGAAAATCATGATGAAAAAAATTGTTTTTTTAGAAGAAACGAGAGTAAACCAAGATGTGGAATCTGTAAGAAAGATAATCATGAAGAAAAGAATTGTTACTACAATAAAAATAAGAATAAAAAAGAAGTACTCCTGACATACGAAGGTCGCTTCTGTAACGAAAGTAGTGAGAAAACATTTGTTTTAGATAGTGGAGCGACATCACATATGGTAAATGATTCTGAAATGTTGAAACATTCTGAAAGGTGTAATGTGGAAATAAAAGTTGCGAAGAAAGGAGAGAAACTACAAGCATTACGAAAAGAGGTAGTCGAAGGTGAAGATTGTGAATTAAAAGACGTACTGTTCGTACCAGAGTTAAGTAAAAATTTAATATCGATAAGTTCAATGACAGAACATGGAGCAAAAGTACTTTTTGAAGAAAATAAAGTAAAAATAAGTAAAACTGAAAAAACCATTTTAAATGGAACTAAAAACACAAATGGACTATATGTAATAGATCTAAATAAAAACGAAGAAGGATATGTAACAGAACAAGTGAAAAAGAAAGAAAGTTTGGGTGAATGGCATGAAAAATTGGTACATCAAAATTATACACACGTGAAAAAGTTATTAAAAAGTAAAAACATCGAATTTGAAGAAGAGAACGAATTTTGTGAAGCTTGCATAAAAGGTAAACAACATCGATTGTCATTTCAACAAAGTAAAAATAAAGCGACAAAGCCTGGTGAAATAATTGTAACAGATTTATGTGGTCCTATGGAAGTGGATTCTGTTGGCGGTTCGAAATATTTCTTATTATTTAAAGATGAATATTCACACTACAAAACAGTATATTTTATAAAGAACAAACATGAAGTAAAAACAAAACTACAACATTTTATCGCTATGAGTGAAAATCAAAATGAACATAAAATTAAAATAATTAGAAGTGATAATGGTGGCGAATTTGTAAATGAAGAGATTGAAGAACTGTTGAATAATAAGGGAATAAAACATCAAAAAACAGTGCCTTATACACCAGAACAAAACGGACAAGCTGAAAGGGAAATGAGAACGTTGGTCGAAGCAGCAAGATCAATGTTACACGCTAAAAATTTAGATAAAAGTTTATGGGCAGAAGCAATAAATTACGCAGTATATATGTTACGGTCAAAGAGGTAAATTCGGACAATGACGTAAATAACCGGACAATATCGTGTGTTCCCGTCTGTTTTGGCAATTATCGATAAAGCCCGGCCAATGACGATAATGACTAGTGGATTGGTAAAAGATGGTTGTCTAGAAGATTTTATACAACATTGACCGGGAAAAGTTGTAATACTTAAGTTTAAAGGTTGTTTCCAACTATTAGCATTTAGTAATAAATTTTTGTGATTAGTGCAATTTTAAAAAGAGTGAAAAAGAAAAATGAATGTGGACAAAATGAAAACTAAATTTAATGAGATAATATTATCTATTATTGACAAAAAACGTGATGACAACAAAGCATTCCTTAATAACGAAGAATATCAACGTAAAATTTTTGAGGTTAAGAATTCAAAAATTAAACTGAAGACGCCAGGCTCAATAAAAACTGTAAAAGATTATAGAAATGTTGGTAAATTCGATGTTATGAATATAAATGGCAAAGATCGTTTGATACGGCCTGTGAATGAAAATTCGAATAAATTATTGTACTACACTACCAATGAAGAATTATTCGATATTCTTCATTCAGTACACTTGGACATAGGACATGGAGGTCGAAATCGTATGTGTGCCGAAATAAAGAATCAATATGCCAATGTAACTAAGGAGACTGTTATGGTGTATTTGCGTTTGTGTGCTGAATGTCAAAAGAAATCAAGCCATCCCAAGAGAGGATTAGTTGTGAAGCCCATTTTACATTCCTGTTTTAATTCACGAGCTCAAATAGATCTAATTGACATGCAATCGCAAAGCTTTAATGACTTCCGATTCATAATGAATTACCAAGATCATTTAACAAAATTTGTACAATTGAGGGCTTTGAAAACCAAAAGTGCAAAGGAAGTGGCATCTGCTTTGTTAGAAATTTATTTAATTTTTGGTGCACCGGCTATTCTCCACTCAGATAATGGCAGAGAGTTTGTAAACGCGGTTATAACAGAATTGCATACTATGTGGGACGGTATCAAAATTGTACACGGTAAGCCACGCCACAGCCAGAGCCAAGGCTCCATTGAAAGAGCCAACAGGGATGTAGAAGAAATGTTGGGTGCATGGTTATCTCAGAATCAAACAGCAGATTGGCCGTCGGCACTTAAATTTATACAGTTTCAAAAAAACCGAGCTCTTCATTCAGGTATGTACTTTGAATAAAATGGCTATTACACTATACTTGGAGAATAAATAATTGACGTAGGTATGTAGGTATTATTTACTAATAATATCAACATGTTTTAGGAATTGGAAGATCACCTTACGAAGCCATGTTTGGTTGTTCGGCTAAAGTTGGCTTAAAATCTTTTAGTATTCCACAAGATGAAATCCTTAACGTTCATTCAGAAGAAGATGTTACAGCTTTATTACAGGATAATAAAGAGACTGAAAAGGTTCATTCAGAAGAAGATTATACAGCTTTATTGCAGGATAATAAAGAGACTGAAAAGGAGGATAGTGAAAATCAGGTAGAAGTTCAAATAGAAAGTGAAAGTGGGTCATATGTTGAGAACGTTATATTGGAAATAGCTGAAGACGTCACCACTGACAATCTAAATATTTCTGGTAAGGTCCTCTTAAATTATGCCTATAAAAGTAGATAACGATTAAGGTTTATTTCCAGAACTGAATGTGGTCATGACATGCACTCTTTGCTCTACGGAATTTCCTCAAGAAAATCTTAATCAACATGGAGTATGTCAAACTTGTATTCAACAGAAAAACATAATGACAGCAAGAAAAAGGTCAAGAGAATGTTTGGAACAGCAAGCAAAAAAAATGTTGAAATTGTCCCACGAGAAATTTTCTGAAGTTGACATAGGTACAACAGTCCGCGTTCCAATTCCGGATGTAGATCGAGCTCGAGGTGCTTCCAGGAATATTTTAGCAGTAATTACTGATAAGGCGGATAACATATATAAGCTAAGTAAGGTTTAAATATGCTACAGTTTCTTCCGAGCACTAATTAATTTTATTAATTTTAGTTACTACCAATGGATTATTGAAACACAAATACACGCGTGCGGAATTTAATCCCTGCAAAGAGAATTTGTTAAAATTGGACGACATATCCGATAATGTAAAAGAAAAAGAGATAAGACTTAGAGAAGCCGCGGCGTGCAATACTACATTAGGAAAACAAGGTTACAAACGATGTCAATGCAAAACTAAATGTAACAACAAAAAATGTGCTTGTCGCAATAACGGTCTAATGTGCAATTCTAAGTGTCACGGGAGTCTACCTTGTAGTAATAAAGTTCCTCATTAAAACTTATACAAATCTTTTTCTGCCTTTATTTTCAGTATTGTCCATTTCCAGACGGTCACTAACGTTAATACCCGGTCAATGTTTGTTTTCTAAATAAAACATACAACATTGCCCAAGATTTCTGATGGTTTACGTTAATGTCCGGTTTTTAACGTCTTTGACCACTTCAAATAGCCACTGACGAATATGGCCGGCCGTTAACGACATTGGCCAATTAGCTACATTGTCCGTAACATATACATTAAACAGAACCGGAACAAGTGCAATAACAAATAAAACACCATATGAAATTTATATGGAAAAAGATAATGATATATCCGTATTAAAAATATTTGGAACAGAAGTACATGTGCATGTCCCAAAAGAAAAACGAAGAAAATTTGATTCAAAAAGTGAACAAGGAATTTTTGTAGGATTCGACGAAAACGTAAAAGGTTATAGAGTTTTTATAGAAGAAAAACAAGACGTAAAAATTTACAGAGACGTAATATTTGCTAAAAAGAAGTTTGCAGGAACTGAAGAAAAAGAAGAAAGTGAAGAAAAAGAGGAAAATGAAGAAAATGTAATACAAGAACAAAGACCGAGAAGAAATGTTGGTCAACCAGTCAGATTTAAAGACTATGAAATGGAACAAGAAACGCTGTTAACTTACGAAGAAGCAATGATCGGATCAAACAAAACAGAGTGGAAAAAGGCTATGGAAGAAGAAAAAACGTCGTTAAAGAAAAATAAAGTTAGATGGAAGAAGTTAGATAAAGAGTTAGTTGACGAAAAATTATCAGAGAACGATATGAATGTTGCTATAATAATCGCCACTATAAAACAATTTAAAATAAAAGCACTAATATGAAATATAATGATAATTTTAATATTGTACAACTTATTATGCATATACACAGCTATCTTATGTGAAACTGATTGTTATTCGCGAACATATTTTGTCTTACAATCCATGTAATTCGCATTATAGAAAGGAGCATGATCTCATCGACTTTACCTTTCTAGTGATTTGAATTTTACCCCCACGACAATAATTTTAACGGAAAAAATCTAAAATTCGAATGTTCCTACAGTAGTACAGATTAGTACGAGAAGAATTGAATATCTCCATAGTAAAACTGGGCCACGAAAGTGCGAGAAGTGTGAGGTGCTTAAAGTTCATAATGACGAAACTAACAAAAGAGTTGCATGCAATTCCTTAAAAATAGAAGAACCTAGCTCTAAAAAAATATATTCCAGACTAACTGGATGATGGACTACCAATGGGACCCTCGAGATTCGAGGAATCGATGCGGCGATAACCAGGGAAGAGCTGGCGGAATTGATGATTCTAGCTGTTGGAAAGCCAGACCAGGTCAAGAGCCTGTGAAACTCCGGCCGCGATATGCAGCGCGTGTTCGTACAAGTTGGGGCGAAAGATGGCAAGAAACTCCACAGGAAAATGAGGCTGAGAAAAGACCACCTCCTGGTACAGGTGCTGGCCAGACGATCACACCCAGAGGGAGTGTAGAGGTTCAGACAAAAGCAAAATCTGTCGAAAATGTGGACAGTGGACACTGTGCAAAGTGCGGTACCAACAAACGCAGGGACGCCGAATTCGCCTCAAATGACGTATTTCAGGCGCTAATGACGTGCTCCAGTACGGAGCAATAACTGCATTGATCAGAATTAATAAGAATCGCATGTTACTAATGTTTTTCATATACTTAGTCCGCCAGTGGGTGGAACCCAGAAAGTAGTATAAGTAAACGTTTGACTTTTAGTCTAGTCAGGCAATTGTCACTCCCAAGTAGCAATTGCTGTTAAGTGGAAATGATGAAGTAACAAATTTTTTTGAAAATTTTTAAATGTAATTTTAAAAATAGTATAAAAACCAACGCTTTAACTGGTTCGGGATGGACGATGATTAAAATTGTTTCATTAGAAGTGTTTAGGCATTTTGTTTAAAATGAATTTACGTTTGGCCTCTACTCAGAATGTTAACGGCACTGATAACGGGCCATTGCCAGCTCAAAAAGCACCTGTATATGATGGGACTAGAAGAAGACCCACTATGCAGAGAAAGAGGAAACTCCAATTCATCTTCTGCTACACTGTGAAGCTTTCACAAGAAGTCGTCACAGCATTCTCGGAAAGGAGAAGATGCTCCAAAGAGAATTGCCCAAACTACCAATAGGGGGAATTCTGGACTTTATCAAAAGCACAGAACTCATATAAAAGAAGAGTATATCCGAAGCGCACAATAGACCCAAGAGGTCGCGGTGCAAGGAACAACTGGGGGCCAGCCTCGGGGAAAATAATAATACATAATAATGTTTGGCGCGCGCGAGTCCAGGCTTGTCGAACAATTTTTATATTAAGTCGTAAACTAGTTGCGAAACTAACAACACGCTTTGCAATTTAATTTTCGTTGCATTCTTCTCAACTGTTATTCTTAAAAATAAATACATCGCATTTTTATTTTATTAAATTAACGTGAGATACTAACAACACCTACAAACCAAACATTTATGGTCCTTCGTCCGAATACTGAATTACGTACGTGTACAACAACAGGTTAGTGGATATTCCTTATCGTTCAATCCTCTTATCAGTAATTCATCCCTTTATTGTTTAAACTTATCTCAACTCGTGTTTGTAAAATTATTGTTAAAAAATGTCGACAGACTTCAAATTACAAAGGACTAATGCTAAAGGCGGTCTTAAAAGATTTACGTCCTATTTCGATTACATTAAAAAGCAAGATGAAATAAATATAGAAGAGCTACAACTACGTTTAAACCATGCCGAAAATCTATTAGAAAACTTCGATTACGCACAAACACAGATTGAACAAAACGATGAAGATTATTTAAACAACGAACAAATACATTTTATGCAAAGAGCAGATTTTGAAACCAAATTTTATAAAATTACTTCTTTAGTTAGGAAATTCATTAACGACAATACACCAGTTTCAACACCTGGTTCGCCAGTTGCGTCTAATCGCACTCATACCTCGATAAGTAACCACATATCTGAATCGAACGTCAAATTACCTCCTTTGAATTTACCTACATTTGACGGATCGTGCGATTAATGGTTATTTTTTCGTGATACATTTAATTCGTTAATACATCAAACACGTCGCTTGCAGACGTACAGAAATTTCATTACTTACGCCTGTCTTTAAAGATACTATTAAGGCTTTGAAAATTTCTGAATTCGCAGATTTGGTTCCATGGACCAACATGGCTTTGTTTGGCTGAAGAACGATGGCATTACAACAAAAAAATCGACAACGATGCGATAGTAAGGCAGATTTACAAGTAATCTGAGGAAACCCGTCGAATCAAGGAAAAACGGTATTTTTGAACCTACCGAACTAGAAGATTCTCTTAACACCTTAATTCAAATACTATACAATTTCCTGCAGATTACTATAATTTACAAAGGGGAAGAAAATTAGCTTCAAATATCAAATTATGACTAAAGATGACATGCTAGAAGAACAAAATCGTGAGGGTACATCAGCAGCTACACTAGATGCAGAAGATCTAAACAGTAGTGAAGATGAAACTCCTAAACGTGTTACACATACACAAGCTACTGAAGCAGTAAATATTTTATTAGATTTTTTTGAACAGATAAGTGAGACTGAACTTGTAGATATTTTACATCTCAGGAAATTGAAAGACTTGATTAAACACAATTTAAGTAAGTGTCAAAAACAAACAAAATTGTCTGATTTTTTCAAATAAAATCTTTGTAGTATGTACATGTACATTATTGTGGTAAATAAAAGTCATTTATTATTATCCATGTTTTTCAATCCCAGTCGCCCCGGATAATCGAGGTTCTACTGTATACTTAACAAATGCAAAAATGGTTTGAACTCAATATTTTCCATTCATTGTAACATGTGCATTCAAAATTTTAACTTAAAATCAACCAAAACCGCTCAGACAATTATGGGGCGAGGCAACAAGAGAAGAATTAGAAGATGCGAAAAGTATCGGAAGCGTTGACAAGGATGGAATTCCTTTAATAACAGTCAGTTCCGTCTTTTCCATAAGGGCACACGGGGCACGAACCCAGGGTCCCGGGATTTAGTGAAATTTTACTAAAAATTGATAGAAATACTTGAAAAACTTTGCAAATAAATTGGAAGACTTGAGTAGCTCAGTCTTACATAATCGAATAAAAGCAGATAAATTAGTAGAAACTTTCCCGAATCTGGAAGTTGCTACAAAGATATTTCTTTGCTTAATGATCACTAATAATTGTAATGGAGAGCGCTCATTTTTACAGATAAAAAGAATAAAAAATGAATTATAAACGACTATGTTACAAAAACGACTTACTAATTAGTCAGTAATGTACATAAAAAGTGATGTCATTCAAAAGCTAGACTTTGAGAATGTAAGAGAAGATTTTGCACAACAGAAATCCCGCCAGAAACGATCATTAACGTAGATCTAATTCTCAAAATAGTAATCAGTTTATTTATATTTGATTTCTGTAAAGCTAACCATAAGAACCCATAGTCACTAAATAAAAGTAAATTAATACCAATGTTTTCATTCCCATTTTTTCTCTCTAAGGGTCCCAAACTTAGTGTACCGAAGGGCCTCTGCATGGCTTAAGACGACCCTGATAACAGTCATTGCTGATGGATGTTGGTCCAAGAGATCATACCGAAACAACTGCAACGACTACATAAGAGAGCAATTAAAACAACAACCTAAGAGTAATCATAGAGGAAAGATATAAAAGACACCCGAAGCTTAACTAATATTTAAGCATCGTAGTCGAAATATTTTTTTAATAACTTTGTAAGAGCAACAAAGAAAGTGATAAAAACATGGAAAACGTTTGTGTATTATCGTGCCCCATTTTGACCATTACCATCTTGTATTTTGAAGTTTGGATAACCTTCTCTATTGTTTTTTTGATTGTTACTTATACAGGGTCCGGCAATCAATACTGGTGGTTTTAAACCACCTCGTATACGGTTATTATTGAAATTTGATAAATAACAACGGCTTTTTTTAAAACTTCGGTATTTGCAATTTATTAATTTAAACTATTTTTTGAAAATAACATCTGTTAAGTGAGCGCCATTACAGTTTAAACATTCTTGGCATCTTTCTACGAAATAAAAAATAATTGACAACGTCAGTTGCCCTTAATTGTTAAACTTATTTCATGCAATTTGTCTAGTTATGGCTAATTTTCCAGTAAATCAGCGTGTTTTCGTTGTTGAAAATTTTCTTCAAACACAGAGCATTGTGCAGACTCACAGGAATTTTAGGCGTGAAATTGCCAGGCACGGAAGAATACCAAAACGGGACACAATTTTTAATTGGGTGGGTCAGTTCCGAGTGCATGGTAGCGTCCTTTCAAGATTCGTTGAATCATTTCGTATAGTAAGGACGCCGGAGAACATTGAAAGAGTCCGGCAAGCAGTTGAACAGAGTCCGACGCGCTCCGCTTCAAGACTTGCAGCTGCTCTGGAAATTTCGGATAGAAGTTTTAGACGCATCCTTAAAAGTGACATGCATTTTCACCCATACAAAATTCAAATCGTCCAACAACTCAAAGAACGAGATAAAGCCACGCGAAGTCAGTTTTGTCAACAATGTCTGGAAATGTTTAATCATAATCCCAACGTGATGAATGAGTTGATAATGAGCGATGAGGCTCATTTTCACTTGGATGGCTATGTCAATAAACAGAACTATAGGTATTGGGCTGCAAGAAATCCAATGCAGTTGCATGAAAAACCTTTGCATAGCTGTAAAGTGACTGTTTGGTGTGGAATATCTGCATTTGGAATAATTGGACCTTACTTTTTTGAGAATAATAACCAAACTGTAACTGTTAATTCAGACCGCTATGTTAATATGCTGCAAAATTTTGTGGCGATGGCGCTCCCCGGACTTGAGCTAAATAATCCATTATTCCAACAAGATGGTGCAACAGCGCACACAGCACGCCAAACAATGAATATTCTGAGAGTAATGTTTCCTGGTCGAATAATTTCACGTTTTGGTGATATTGCCTGGCCGGTCCGATCGCCAGATCTAACTGCTCCAGACTATTTCCTGTGGGGTTACCTCAAAGGAAAAGTTTACCAGCACCATCCACGAAGACTTTAAGAGCTGAAAGACGCAATTCGAGATGAAATTAGAAATATTGAACCTGATTTATTACGAAGAGTAATGGAAAACTTTCTAGAAAGATGCCAAGAATGTTTAAACTGCAATGGCGCTCACTTAAAAGATGTTATTTTCAAAAAATAGTTTAAATTAATAAATTGCAAATACCGAAGTTCAAAAAAAAGCTCTTGTTATTTATCAAATTTCAATAATAACCGTATACGAGGTGGTTTAAAACCACCAGTATTGATTGCCGGACCCGGTATATTGCGAACAAGATTTATGACCGCAAATAGGTAGATATATTTGTATTACCAGCTTAACCATAAAATATTTTAGAATAAGCAGGTAAAAACTGAACGTTCGACTCGACTAACAATGGTTATTTGGTGTGTCTCTTTACAAATAGCGTACACCGTTCAAAAAAACATTATTTTGAATCAAAGCTTCGACTTACTATGGAATGTCTATTGCAACATCTTATTCACTCTAAATCCCTTAAAATAAGGGATATTGAAACTAAATTTGGGCTCAAACGGTCCTATTTACTCCGATGGTCTGATATGGTTCGTCTATGGAGTAATCCTTAGACAATAAACACAATACATTCCAGAACTTTGTTTCCCCCCGAAATTTATCAGGGAACTTCACTACTAGAACAATTAAAATTAATTGAAAGAACAATCAATTTAGGTTTAAAATCTTAGAATTTTCAAATATTTCAGTCATTAGAATAAAAGAAACAATAACTTTTATCCTCAAAGTACCTATCTTAAATCTTTAAAAGTCAAGTATTCTAAAATTTCTCTCTTACCCCTTACCTAATTAAAAAGATAGCATTCTCACACCACCTGCAAAGTAACCATAATAAATAAGTAATTATTTAACTGTAAGATTAGAAAAAATCGTTTATGCTTGAAAGTAAGGTCACTGCCTTACGTGGACGGTTGGCATGTTACGAGTGGGACACGATGAATACAAAGTGTCTCTCTCTGCGCCCGACAACCCCTCCACGGCCAAATGTGTAGTAAAAACAAAAAAAAGGAATTCGTGAAGTAGAAAATTATTAACGTCCAGATATAACTGAAGCCAGGCGGAATAGTCGCCTTTCGAATGAAAAAAAAAAGGTTCGACCAACAAAATATAACTTTGTCGCTCAAACAAGTTCTTAGGACGAGCGTGTACAATATTTTGGGTTTGTTTTTTGCCGTGTTGATCGGTCACATGAACTTGTCATGATACAACATCCACCGAGGGTGTAGATACAGAGTTCATAAAAAAATACCCAAACGTCTTAATATACGTGTCTTTTGTACGTTCTTTTAGCTACAATTTTTGTTTGCTATATTTTTGTACATTTAATTTAACCATTTTCAATATTCAAATTTAATTTGTTGAATATTATACATTTCCCGATTTTTATTCTCGGGTTCTTTTCATCACAACCTGTGCACTCGATTGTGTATTTCGTTGCTCTATACCAAGGCAACTAAAATTTCATGTAATTTATTCCAAGAAAATCTCAGATTCAAATAGAATAACTTCTAGAAGAACGTTACAACCACTTGTTAGGATAAAGTTTCAGAAGCATATAATTAATTGCTTCTAAACAAAAATTATACAATTAATTGTAAACGGAACAGAGTTCTGCCCTTGATGCAGAACTGTTTAACAAAGTTTTTAGAATTCGAGCAATGCGGCTCAGAAAATCAAATGGAACAACTTTCCCTAGAAAAAAAAGGACGCAGAAGAACAAGAAAGTAACTATAGAAGTCAAACAACAGCAAGGTGCATACTGCGAGACTGCCATAGCAATGGACACAGAATGATTTCGAAATGGCAGAAAGCAAATCAGAAAAAGTTTGAAAGATGACAAAAAATCAAATTTGGAAAATAGTAGAACCGTAAATTAAGGTATTCGTTTTGATGAAAATACTTTGAAGTATCAACCACAAAGGCAACAGGCTCCTGTAAAAAAACAATATATTAGAAACTACATACAAAATACGATTTAAGAATATTTACCTAGAGCACTTTGATGATTCATGTAGCTGTAGTTCTTTTAAACTCGTATGACGGCTGGTAGGTTCTTATTACATTTTCTAGTGTGTCCAAAACGAACAGTATAGAACGTTAATTATTCTGGAAGTAAAAAAATATATTAGTGTGAGTAACAAACTAATTTAATATTAATAAACTATTGTTTTAATCCTCTCGATTGGCTACTTTTATATTATGTATTATCAAAATAGAGAGAGGGACAAGTAATATCTCTTTCATATTTTTTAAAACTCTAGAAATTAAAAAGACGCAATTGATCTATCATCTTATTATATTATCTAGTTGATCTATTATAAATTAATAACAAGTTTGATTCTAGACCTCAGAAGAAGAAGACTCAGTTTGTTACAAGAGGTTAAAGTAACCAGGGAAAGTAGCCGAGCTCCTAAAGCAAAAAAGTTTAACAGGATGACTCGAGAGCTTCCTCGAAAACTGCGAGAAGATTAAATACCGAAAATGCCAGCAACTTGAAACGTATTAAAGAAGCATCCTTACTGTCAAATCTAAATTAATAGACCAACACATTTAAGAAAAATTTTTAAAAATGAAGATGAAATACGCTGCCTAAATGTTTTCACCCAGAGTGTCGACAACAATGCAGGGATTTGTAAGATTTGGTAAGTTGAAATTATTATTGTAAAATATGTTGAGAGTAATTAACTTTTTAATTAATTAATAATTAACTATTATCGTTGATCTGTTATAGTTTAGGCAGAAAATTATAATTTTCATTTGCTTGTAAATTAGGTCAAAAATGGCGCCACTTTTTCTCCGTCGCGTTGGTTATACAAAGTGGCGCAATATTTGACATAATTGACGTACAAGCAAATGAAAATTATCATTTCCTGCCTAACCTATTACAGATCAACGATTACAGCAAAATCGAACTTCTAAGTTGCGTAATTCAATAGTCGCATTTTTTATTACCTTTCTGCTAAGTATGAACACGACGTGCAATTCTATAATTTTGCAAAAAAATGCGCAATAAAAGTGGATAAGTGTGCAAGCACCCTAATAAATATTTCTCCAGGTTACTATTTATAAGAGTCGCTCATCAGGCTCATCTCATCTATCGGTTATTGTATTAGTTATCTATAGGCGAGGCTACAAGTTTACCTCTTCTGAGCCACTTTTCATTATAATTGGTATATAATCAATTTCAGTATTTTTCTAAGGTAACATTTACCAAATTTTATCTTAAAATTACATATTATTCTACACTCCTTTAAATCCTAAACATTAAAAGTGGAGCATCTTGTATAATTTGAATCACAATTATAAAAACTAAAAATTTGTAACAAAAACTTGGGCGTTTCCATAAAATGGGCCAGAACATGATTTCAGAAAAGATAGATTTTAATCAATTTGCCAGGTCCAGATTATAGAACTGATCTTCGAGCCAAACCTTGTTGCGAACGAAACACATGGTAAGGCAGAGTTTGGCTTGCCGACTAAGACGTACCTAGTTTGCGTTCGCAACAAGGTTCGGTTCTATAATCTGAACCCGATCTTAGGTTATAAGTCTAGTAGCTACACCTCATCCTAATTAAAAATCCAGACATTAAAATTTGTACTTTCTTCAAGCGGTCTATTGTATCCCCTCAAACACAAATTTAAGTATGTCTTCATTAGAACCCCTTAACTTAACCCATCCCCGCATGTAATTAAGAAACGAATTTTGTTACCTAAAAAAACTGTCGTTTTCATTACACATTGTTGATGCAATAAAGTATTTAAAAAGTACGTAGAATAAATAACTGAATTGTAAACTAACCTCGACTAATTATTGAAGGCGTTTGCACGTGTCGATTATAACCACAAAGGGATAAAATCGGCACAGTCGCTTTTTGACTATATATTGAAAGCATTTTAAACGTATATAGAAGCCACTCATCTTGAGACATTCTTGCTATAATTTATCACTTATTTTAAGCACTTTTTCAGAAATTTTAAGAAGACATTTAAAAAAACAACTTCAAAAACAAAGGAATAAACCAATCAATGCAAAATGGAGCCGACGCAGCCTACTGGCACGCTCCCTCCTGGATGTCCTTGTAAGTGCACCTAACGCGCGCCACGTTTATTATTTTCAAAAATTTACATCCCAGGTTTAGAAAAATTTCACTTATTAACTTATTATAATCATGTAAACGAGTAAACGCACTGTTCAAATAACTATTTTTTTTCTATTTAATTAAATAAGATCTTTTAACTGTTAATTCTCACTAATAAATTTCATCCAGTTGATTAATATAAATTTTCATTGACTTTAAGTACTCAAAACAGTAATTGATGTTAATTGTATATTAAATTACACTTTCTTCACAATAAGAGGGAGTGATACAGTAATCAAATAACACAATCTGTATATTCTTCACAGTTATCCCACACTCCATTTCCACTAAAATTATGTTTCTTTTCAATTAAATAAATAATTAAATTTAGCTGTTGCACTTTCGTTATTTGTGTCTCTGGTGGATACATCGTTTGAATTTTTTCATAAGTTTCCTTCAATTTATTGCTAGAATTATTAGATTTTATCATTTAGTCCAAGTCAAAATTATTCTGTACTAACCTCGGATAAAAGAGAATTTGTACAACACTTTTAATAGTTTCATTATCAAAATTTGATTGCTGTAATAACTTGTAATTATGTTCTATTTGGACTAAGGGCACATTGCGATAAAATCTTTGTTTTCTAAGATTTTTTACTATTTTGTCGTCCACTTTACTTAATAAATGATTCAAAAGATTAATTACATCACTATTACTATTAGCGTCCACCCCTTTTTCAATATAAGCTTTTAAACTCCGATTACTGCCTCCTATAAAATTAATATTTTTTACATTACTATTAAAATGAATAACGGTTGTTAGCTACTACCGATAACTCTAAATGGAGTACACTTCATTTTTATACTTTGGAGAAAAGATAACTTGGATCTTGATGTATTGTGACATCTAATAAGTTTTAAAATTCGTACATCGTTAAGCAGAAGTTTAAGTTCTGGAACTGATTTTATTTCGTTAACTCGAAGCTTAATTGTACTTGGAGATAGTTCAAATATGCCCGGATAGCTTCGAATCACCGAGTCTTCTATATTCAATTCCTAAAATACTTCATAAGCGCAAGTAATTAAATTAAATAACTTACCTTTAAGTATTTATAAATTTCTATACACTTTTCCAGAGAAGTTGAGATTAGTTTTGGGTGCACTTTCATTCCTTCTAGTAAATCGATGTTAGTCAACCGGGAAAATTTATCTAAAACATCTTTAGGCGAATGTGGATTATTTGATAAAAGATATCCATGTTTCATCAATTTTTTCAGCGAATATCCTAATTCGTTCAAGAAAACGAAATTTTGGCACAAGAAATCAAAACTTTTTACATTTGAAAACAAATTAACGCGATAAAATTTTTGGATTTCCTCTTCTGTGGCTTCAAATTTCCACACTATAATATTAAATTTTATTGAACAGCGGTGTTATTTTGTAAACTTACTTAAGTATCGTGTAAGAATCGCATAATGAATCTCATCAAAAAGGTTGTCATCTGTTAGATCTGCAATGTACATATCGGTCGGCCGTGGATATAAATAAGAAATAAAACTTTCGGCTACATTAGTATCTTTGGGAATAAAGTTGAATTCTTTCAAGAACTGAACTTTTTTCTTTACACATTTTCTGTACCTAAAATATACTACTTATAGGTACCTAAGTCGTTGCTAAATTTTAACAAATAATCACCCACTTAACTAAAATTTCGGGGCCAACACTAGTAAAACCACCTTCTTTTAAATGCAAATAATGTTGTTCTAAGACTTTACTTCGAGACTTGACCAAACTGGGAAACTTTAACCAATCGTCTTTTGCAGCACCGATACTATTACAAAAAGCAGCATTTGAAATTAAATGTTGATCACTTAATAAAGGAATTTTGTTCTTAATTTTGTATTTTCTAAATTCGCCTTCAGACAATTCTAAAAAAAACAGTTTGTGATTCTCGTAATTTGAACTAAGGTTATACGTTATACGAACCAAAAAGATTTTCAAATAAAGCACATTTTTCACTTGTCCATTTAAAACGTTTTCCAATCCTGTAATATATCCTAATACTTGAATTTAATTTACTTCTAAACATGTTAAAGTTGGCTAAACTACTTGAATTTACGTAGTAAAAATAAATAAAGTTTTATTTACTAAATGTGAGGTTAACCGCTAAACAAAAGTCAAAGTTACAAATTAGCTGGTGTCTGGTGTAGACGTGAGAACGACATACAGGGTGTTTCGAAATTTGCAGATACAAAAAACGAATAAACAGTTCCTTTGTAGTTTTTCGTTTTGACGAGTACTTTTCCAGGTACTTTGATTTGAAATTACTTACAGGTTACAGGAATCCAAGTAAGCTTTTTCATGATTTCACCCATAAGTTAATGTTGCCACTTAGGTATGGCCGTGTGGTAGACGGTGGGTTTTATTATTTATTTGCAATTCTCTTTTGTTTGTCCTGCATTGTTAAAAATTTTGTACTTTATCGTTTAGCAAAAGTGTTAGCTGCTTCCCGGTCTATGTATAAGAATATAAGGGATTCGAAAGTTTTTGCTTATTTCCTGCTCAACGGAAAGGTAAAATTATTGCGTATCTTAAGACTAATATTGAAAGTACGACTTTCTTGAAAATGATAATTATAAAATTCAAAAACTTTATTAAATTTTTTTATGGTAATTTTTAAATTAATAATTTCATACGCCAATAATCCAACGCTTCTATTAGATTGTAAGTTTTTGAGATTCCCAGAAAGCGTTTCCATTCACAAAGAAATAACCTAAGCTCTATAATTGACAATCTACAACCTTCCTAATGAAAGACTTCTATTATGAAAAGTACGGTATAATTCAAATGAAAACTGTTGTATGACTACTTTAATTAGCATTTTAATTAATGTCATTTTTTATTAAGCACCAATAAATATAATTCGTTACTTGTGATAAAAACTAATTTAAAAATAAAGTGTTATTAATGTAGTCGAAAGTTATAAAAATTTGCTTTGAAAGTAATAAGAAAGCCTAAGTAATTTTTTGAATTTTAAAAAACATGAAACAATTAGGTGAGTAAAATAATCAACCCTTAATTTAATAATATTATAATATTTCAAGTAATACTTATGTTTATTTCCTCTAATTTTGTTCGAAGATTTGCTTTTAAGGTGATGAGTGATGAAGTAATATACCCATAAATATACAGAGTGTTAAAAAAACATGTGTCGCAAACTTAAAGGGGGGAATAGTATGGCCTAAAATATGCGGAAAAGTCTTACAGAACATGGATCCGCAAATTCTAGCACGACAGTGTGTCGGCTCATTCTTCGATTGTCGTTAGAGGGTTAGAGAACATTTACACAGAACTTTTGGACGAAGATGGGCAGGAAGGAGCGGAACTGTATCTGTATCATGGCCTGCAAGATTGCACGATTAAAAATATTCGATTGTTTTCTTTAGGGATATTTAAAAACTTTAGCTTGCGCTACGCCTGTAAATGACCTCGAGGAGCTGAAGCAACGAGTAGTTCAAGGATGTCATCCAATCCGAGCCAATGTTGAGTTTTTGAAATAGTTCAAAGGTCCTTGCGGCAGAGGTGTCGTAGTTTCTTGAAATGGGTGGAGGACTTTGAACTTCTTATTTGACTTTTTCTCATCTCCGAAACCTGCCATTTGTGAAATTATGTTGATTAAGACTTTTATGTAAATTTTGGACCGTACTATCTCCCCTTCAAGTTTGTGGCACATGTTTTTTAACATCTGGTATTATATATCAAATTTCAGACCAAGATTCCAATAAAATCGAAATTAACGTTCCAGCTCCTGCAAATTGTCGTGTTTATCGAAGAAGATGGTTTATTTTGACCCTTTTCTTCGTTTACATTATTAGCAGCTCGATGCAATGGATTCAATATTCTGTAATAGCCGATGTGGTAGTTAAATATTACAATGTATCATACACTGCGGTAGATTGGAGTTCCATAATTTATATGTTGCTCTACATTCCTTTTAGTTTTCCAGGAAATTACCTACTAGATAAATTAGTGAGAAAATTAATATAACTGATGAAAAAAGTTTTTATAATATTTTTTAAGGGTTTGCGTAAGTCGATTTTAATTGGAATGTTAGGTACATGTATTGGATCATGGATAAAAGTAGCTTCGGTAGACCCTAATAGATATTGGGTAGTACTTTTAGGGCAAGGTGTCGTAGCTATATTTCAAGTTTTTGTTTTACCGGTACCTCCAAAATTAGCTGCCGTTTGGTTTGGAGAAAATGAAGTTTCTTCGGCTTGCAGTATTGGAGTTTTAGCTATCCAGGTAATAACATTGACGTCACTGACTAATTTCAGTTTAACATTATTCTATCATTTTGTTTAGATGGGAGGTGTTGTTGGATTTTTAGTGCCGCCGCTTATTGTAAAACAAGGCGATAATGACATAATAGAAGCTGGACTCTATACTATATCACTAGTATTTGCAGTTTTTACCACAATTTTACTACCCATACTGTATTTCTGTAAGTTTAATCAGTTTTTCCAAAAGATGATAATTATTGATTTTTATGTAACTTTGTAGATTTTTCTGATGCACCACCAACTCCACCGTCTATAGCGCAGTCACAAATTCAAAAAAATTCTTACAATTTCACGAGCACTTTGAAGAATATAGGAAGTAACCCATCATATTTGATACTTATTTTTTCTTGCGGCGTCAATTTAGGTTTATTTTATACAATTTCGATTCTCTTAAATCAAATTATTCTTAAATATTATCCAGTAAGTATTGCACCATTTTATTCTACTTAGCAGATTAAATTTATTTACTTTGTAGGATGCTGCCGAACACGTTGGAATGATTGGAATGGTCATGATATGTTTTACCATGTTTGGATCGGTAGTTAGTGGTGTCGTTTTAGATAAATTTCACAGATTTAAGTGTGTTAGTATATTGATTCTCAATTAGTTATCATTTTTTCTTGATTTTAGAGAGACTACTTTCTTGTTCTACTTTTTCTATTTGGCATCGACGATAGCTTTTACTTTGCTGATTAACAAAAGTCTTGTGTGTGCTTACATCATTGGAGCCTTTTTAGGGTAAGTCTTTCGAAGTAGACTTTCAACAACCAAATTTTTAAATTCATTTTTAGGTTCTTCATTAATGGTATTTTAACAGTAGGATTTGAATTAGCGGTGGAAATTACTTATCCCGAACCAGAAGGTACAATTGGTGGATTTTTGACTACATCGGCTCAAATATTCGGAATTGTGTTTACCTATTTATATTCTTATTTGTTTAACAGTGTCAGCAAAATGTGGGCAAACATAGCAATGTGTATCATTTTAATTTTGGCAGATATTTTTATTATTTTCATAAAATTTGATTTAAAAAGAAGTGCTGTTAAAATGAAAGAAAATCACATTCAAATTATTAGTAAAGATTAAAAGTTAAAATTAAGAACATTTTATTGCATTCACTTTGATTCTTGTTCCAGGTCTTAGGATCTAGAGGGCCAAAATAATTATATTTTTTGTTATATTTATTTGCATTAGATCTCGATTTCTCCACAAATATGTAAGATCAAGCATTGAATGTGGTTACGACAGAATAGGGCTTCTGTCTATACAGCCACGGTGGTAAAAATGAACCTTTCGAGATATTCAAAAGCTTTCTGTTTATCTCTTTAGTGTTGCAATCATCTTGCTTTGCATTTTGAACTCTTTGAGCTCTTTCATTCCACACCCACCAAGTTTAAGCTTTTTTTTTCATAAAAATTCAGGGAAAAAATCCAAGAGTTTTGAAAATTGGTATAGTTGTTCGTTTAAACCATGGAACTAGAAAATAAGTGGAATGATTATAAGCTAGTTTGGGAGTACCTAAAAGTGAAGCATCAGTAACGTAAGGGGGCTGTTGCTCAGAAGTGTGTGCGACCGAGTACGCCAGGGTACTGTCTCACTCGTCCTTACTACCACACTCTCGGACCTCTTTTACGCAATTGACAGCGACAGCTTGTTCTGCGTCAAGAGCTTCATGTTCTTCGCCAGCTCAACCCTTCCACTTCTATGGTTTGATCCTTCAGTAAAACATACTAAAAGTCTTGGAGGTCTGGGGAAGGGGGCTGAGCGGGCGGATTTTTAAATTTGACTGCACTAATTGCTCTATAAGGCCTCGGTTGGTACTAGTCGACGCAGAGTTTAATGCTCTTTAATTTGTTATATAGATACTTTTTCGTTAAGATGATGAATTTAGGAGTTATAGGCGAAAAAACAAAGCAAGTC
Organism: Malthinus flaveolus; assembly: GCA_950108345.1. Classification (NCBI taxonomy): domain Eukaryota; kingdom Metazoa; phylum Arthropoda; class Insecta; order Coleoptera; family Cantharidae; genus Malthinus; species Malthinus flaveolus. Next base: position 18,055,009 of record OX467285.1, read on the forward strand.
CTACAATTTTGGGGTTTTTTGGGTGCCAAAACGTCTCCCGAGGTCGCCGGTGTTAGCATTTTTGTTTTTTACATGTTTACACCCATATAAACAATTTAAAAAAATAAAAGCTTCTACCCCATTTATTGCATCAAGGGTGTTTTGGTCCTCTACTGAGTGGCCTAATGGTAAATAGGGCATTTTGAAAACGATATAACATTCTTCCTAATACTTCAATCTTTGTTCTAAAATGATTCATTTGATGATATTTAGCCAAATTATGTTAAAAATTACATTTTGATTTATTGAGAGAAATCACACGTAATCACCAACTCTGTGGTATAATTAATTAGATATAAGATTAAAACTAAAAAAGCTACTAGTCAAAATCAAGTAATGAGACCACGAGCATTGTATTTTGCACTCGTTTAATTTGTCTCTACCCCAATTTATTAAATTATGAAAATGGAATAGGCAATTTTTGAACCATCGTCAGAAATATGAATGTAGCAGGTAGGTAGATGATACCTATAATTAATTATTTCACTGTACAATTATTTTTACATTCGTAAAAATTAATTTAAGATCCCGAGACTATTACTAACGAAGAAATAAAAATATACACAAAAAGATGGTTGATTTTAATCATTTTCTTTGTATACTCGTTGTGTAGTTTGATGCAAATTACAGAATACACAGTAATTGCCGATATAATTGTCAAATATTATGGAGTCGCTTACATAGACGTATATTGGACTGGAATGATTTTTATGTTCATGTACATTCCGTTTAATTTCCCCTGCTGTTATATTATTGATAAACTGGTAAGTAGAACCAAAATTTTGGAAAGAAATCCACAACGCTTCTTTTTAGGGACTTCGCAAATCAATGCTTTTAGGTTTAGTCGGTACTTGTATTGGCGTGTGGATAAAAGTAGGATCCATCGCACCAAACAGGTATTGGGCATTGTTATTTGGCCAAGGAGTTTGTGCCATTTTTCAAGTATTCGTTCTGCCAGTTCCACCGAAATTAGCTGCTGTTTGGTTCGGTGTCAAAGAAATTTCTTTGGCATGCAGCATTGGATTGTTTTCCATTTCTGTATATTATTTGGAAAATTCTAATTTGTAACTAAAGCGATAAAGTTATTAATTTTTAGATGGGCACAGCTATTGGGTTTCTATTGCCTCCGTTATTTGTAGTTCACGGTGATGAAACAACTATCGAAAATGGATTATATTGTATGTCTATTAGTCACGCAGCCTTTGCAACGGTTCTCTTACCCGTAATGTATTATTGTGAGTATGAGCAACAAATTAGTAGGTAATTGTGTAATTAAGCAGCTAGAGCTAGGTAATCGTGAATTAATTAATACAAAAGTAAAAATATTTTGATATTTTTGTAGTAATTTTAAGTTTATTATAATTTAAATTCCAATTGTTTTGATTGCAATTAAATATAGGCCGCCTAACGAGAAAAAAAATTATAATTTGTTAAATATAAATTTTATCTTAATTAGGTACTTCGCTACTTTGCTACTAATAATTGTTAAACAAATATTTATAACCTAAAGTTTGTAGTTGAACATAGTACTACCATTGTATGTAGACTAATCTCTAAATGTCTTAATCCGTGATCTTGGAAAAGTTTAAACGAAAGTTGCAAATAATTTACGCAACTGATTAACAGGAAATTAATAAGTAATTAAATTTACACGATTTAATTTTGGTTAGCTTCCTTTTAATTTTGTAAACAATTAATTTTTGTTTAACCTTTATCAATGTCATAGATCATGGTGTTCGGAAATAAGTCTCCAAGTACTGTCAATTGCAGCAATTATTGGTAACTACACTAATACTAACAGAAGACCAGACCTTCATCAGTCATGACTCATCACCAATTATGGTTACCTCAATGCCTATAATTTAGACGTTATGGGCTTCAATATCGGTTTAGCCTTGCATTTTTACTATTCCAATCATGGAACTAGAAAATTTTCTAATTCCATGGTTCCAATATACCTTATTCGAAATTTGTGTAAATTCTTCGCAAATGTTTGTTTTCAGGGTTCGACAATGCACCACCTAGTCCTCCTTCTGTAACTCAAACTGAAATAAACAAATCAAGTTCAAGCAATTTTTCGAAATCATTCAGAGCAATAATGACTAATAAGTCATTTCTAGTCTTGGCGTTTTCGTACGGAATAACTATTGGCATATTTTATACAACTTGCTCAATTTTAAATCAAATAATCTTAAACGTTTACCCGGTAAATATTTATTACTCCTTTATTGTCAGTTGACTACTTTTTTTAGGACGCAGCAGCTCATGTTGGTATTATAGGCCTTCTCATGAATTTAGTGGGCGGATTTGGATTGTTGACATGTGGTGTAACTTTAGATAAGTTTGGTTTCTTCAAGTGAGAAATTTATTTGCTGCATGGTTTTGTTGTTGCTATTATTATAAATACGTTTTTTTAGAGAGACAACTTTGGGAATCAACTGCCTATGTTTGGTATCTGTGGTGGCTTTCTACTTTTCTATAAAAGAAGGGCTTACAGTTGTATATATCTGTGCTTCTTTATATGGGTAAGCCTTCACAGCTAGTTTAATTTAATAATTTTAAATCGAATTTTTCAGATTTTTCTTAAATGGAATTTTTTGCATAGGATACGAAATAACAGTTGAATTGACTTATCCAGCGTCAGAAAGTACTTCTGGGGGAATTCTAACAGTTGTAGCACAAATATTTGGCATAATGTTTGTTCATTTCAATACTTATTTAGACGAAAATGTTAGTGAATTGTCTAAAACAACAATAATTTGCGTAGGCCAAATTATTGCATGTCTTTTAGTTTTCCTCGTGAAATACGATTTGAAAAGACAACTGATGCTACGTAGTAATAATAATATGCTGTTGAAATAATTTCATTTCGAGAAAGCTTAGGAGTGATTGGAATGCGACAAAACATCGCCATTTACATTGGCAATCATATTCCAAATTTCCTAAGTCTTCTCAATGACATGATGACATTTTATTTTCATGTCTCTGCACAACCATGTAAGAAAAATAATTATATACAAGACGAAAGAACTATTATCGATCTACGATATTTAATCCATTTTGTGGGCGTGCTTCTTATAGCTCTGAAAGATTAGTTTGATTAGCAACAGACTATTAAAAACAATTGATGCGCTTACATCTTCAGCCGCTTTCATGAGAGTGTTAGACAAGGTTTTTCCAGTATTTTCTACCATTTTATAGAAATATCCATTGTGGTCTTGTAACAAAACATGAGGATGGTCAAATTCCACCATATTTCCAGCATTCATAACTAAAACCTTATCAGAGTCTATGATTGTATTCAATCTGTGAGCTATCGTGAGCACTGTGCAGTTAAAAAATTTCTTCCTAATGGTGCTTTGTATGAATGCGTCAGTTTGCAGATCTACGTTAGCAGTCGCTTCGTCCATTATGAGAATTTTATTGTTTTGTAAAATTGCACGAGCTAAGCACACCAGTTGACGTTGGCCTAAACTAAAGTTCTTGCCTCCTTCTATGATTGTTAAACTTAATCCTAAGGATAAAAAGATATTGTAAAGTGTTTAGTAATTTAAAGAATATGCAAACCTTCTTTTTTTTGGTCTACTGCGCTTTTCAATTCTACTTCTTCCAATGCCTTCCACAAAGCTTCATCCGTGTATCGATCAAAAGGGTCCAAATTTTTTCTCAAGGAGCCCGAGAACAAAACCGGCTCTTGTGGTATTATTGATATTTTTGATCTCAAATCGTGTAATCCAATTTCTCCGACATCGACAAAATCTATTATGATGTGACCTTCAATATCGGATAAACGAAACAGCGCCGATATCAAAGAGCTTTTACCAGCACCTGTTCTACCGACAATTCCAACTTTTTCCAGAGAATTTATTGTAAAATTTAAATTTTTTAATACCGGAGGCTCGTCCGGCGAGTATCTTAAAAATAAATTCACAAACTTAATTTCTCCCTTTTCGGGCCACGTTTCTTTTGGCTTTTTGTCTACAGAACTTTCGAGAGGTGGCTCGGGTTTGATTGAAGTTGCGTATTCTACTACACGTTCCACTGAAGTCATCTGATTCTCAAGTTCTGTCGATTGTTTCATGCCGTATTGAAACAATCCAGTGAGAGATAAAGCTTGAGTTATGGCCAAGCCAACATTAGCACCGTATATTTCTAGTTGAAGTAAATAATTTAGTATTTTGCCACTACTAGGAAATAAATGCTTACGGTTTTCGAGAAACAAAAAGGTGTAAGTAACAAGACCGATGTAAATGACGTTAATTAAATCTAACCAATATCCAAATGCTATAGATGCTGCAATAAACGAGTACCACGAGGAACTGTGTAAATCTTGATGTTTATCGTATTCTTTTCTAAGCTTCTCTTCGGCCCCAAATGCTCTTATTGTCGTTAAGCCTTCCAAAGACGCACTTAGGTGTCCAAAAACTGGACTTTTTGCTAGAATTTCATTCTTATAAGTTTTGATCGCTGTATGAAAATGCATAGTGCAAACTTACAAACTCCTTCTAGACGCTTTATAGCTCTGCTAGTTTTCAAATAGAATTTTCTAATAAAATAAAACAGTATTAAAATTATAACTGAAGGAATTGCTATCCAAGGATTGACAGTTGCAACAACAATAATAATTGCAAGAACGCTGAGAAAAATTTGCAAAGTTTCCACTAATGTAACCGGTAAACGATCGTCGACCACTCCCATATCCTTTGAAAAACGATTTAAAATTCTTCCAGACGTGTTAACGTTGAAAAATCTCATAGTTGCAAATATGATGCTGTTAAACATCCTTCTATGCAACTCTATAGAAGCGTTCATGCACATTTTGAAAAACAATAGAGTACGTGAAATTGCTAAGACCATGATGGAAACTGTTAGTCCTGTGTAGATATAAACTGACGTGTCTAACGATAGATTAATTTTATCTCTACTCTCAAACTCGTCTTCTACATAATCGTAAGTTCCATTTGACTTTATAACATCCACCGCAGAGGAAGTGCTTTGATCTTGTTGCATATTAACCCTGAAAAATAAAATTTAATTACAAACTAAAATAATTTCTCCAAATTTACCAAAATGAAATGAAGTAATCGGCCGAGCTCGCTACTACTTGGCCACCAACCACCAACAGACAAAGGCAGAATAAAGAAAAATAATTTCCAGCCGCATTAATGTACGCTTTATACACTGCACCTGAAATATTGCCTTCACTTTTACTTTCTTCGACTTTAGCGGCATCTTCGTCATCCATGCCACTTCCTTGAGATATAACAGACACTTGTCTCGAAAGTTTCTTCACAATTATCTGCTCTTCGTCCGTTTCATTTTCGTTCTTTAACAACTGAGCAAAATCTAATCCAACATTAGTTAGATCGGTGTAAGTACCTTCTGCTTTCAAAGCGCCATTTTCAAAGATAACAATTCTATCGACTTCTTTTAAGTATTGTAACTGATGTGTTATTAAAATTACCGTTTTATCCCTTAAATATTGTTTAATGCACTTTTCGAATATATGTTTACCGACGTGTGTGTCGACGGCCGATAGTGGATCGTCTAATAAATAAATATCGGCGTTTTGATACGCGGCTCTTGCTAGATTTATTCTCGCTCTTTGACCACCACTTAACGAAATTCCTCTTTCGCCAACCATAGTTTTGTCGCCGTGAGAAAAAAGTTTAAAATCATCTTCTAATGCACAACTTTTGATAACCGACCTGTACCGTTGTAAATCCATTTCTTCTCCAAATGTTATGTTCTGTCTCACAGTACTACTGAATAACCAAGGTTCTTGAGAAGCGTAACTAATTTTACCATTTACACCAACTCTTCCTTCAAATAGAGGCAATTCTTTTAAAATAACATTAAACAAGCTACTTTTTCCGCTACCAACTGGTCCAATAACGGCTATTAAATTTCCTGGCGGAATAGATAAATTTAAATCGGTGAAAATGTTTTCGCTAGACGCTTCTATCCATTTTGCAGATGCACTTTTGATAGTTATTGCGTTGCTATCTATATTACTAGACCCATTTTGAAGTTGTTCATTTAAATTATTTTCTTTTTCGCTGTATAGTAAATAAGTATTAATTCTTCTAATCGAGACGATTGTTTCGGCGAGTATGGCCAAACCTTGTGGAAAAAGTATGGTCATTGAATGTCTGAGGACATTAAAAAGGGCAGTTACAAGAAATACTTGTCTAGCATCGATGTAAGTATTTGCAGGTAAAACATAACATATAACTGTAACAAATATAGCAGTTCGACTCGCGTATAAAATAAAAGACGTGTAAACTCCCCTAACATAAGAAGACGCTTTTACGGCATCGATTTCAGTTCTGAAACGTACTATTTAATTTCAATTTACGAAATGAGAACGAATTATACTTTCTCGCGTCTACTACAAATTTTTCAAAAGGTTTTTCCCAAGTGTACATCTTTATCACTTGGATTCCCAATATTATTTCGTTCATTAAACGAACACGTTCGTCTGTTCTAATGGCTGTCTTGAGTCTCAATTTCGCCGCAAGCTTTGCCAAGAACACTAAAAAAAGTTTCTAGATTAAGTTTGAATTCTATTGATTCTATGAAATCTCTACAAAAAATTACTCACTTTGCAATGGTATAAATAATAAAATTACGATTACGCCATAAACTGCAGCAACGTTCACAGCCGTGTACATTAGATACAAGGCAATTAGAGTTTGAACAGGACCTATCCATAAATAGTGAAGAAAAATTGGTGCTAAATCGAATCTATTTACATCGTTGGACAGTAAGTTTACGATCTGTCCGACAGTTGTTTGTTGGTAAGCATTTTTATTGAGTCGGAGTGCCTTTCGGTATATAAGGGAGCACAAGGCGACTCTTATGTGCATTCCTACATTTAATTCTGCTAAAAAACACGGATGGCTTAAAAGGACAACGAATAATGAACATAAAACGACTCCAGTTGCGTATAAATAAGCATCTAGTTTAGTTATTCTGTCTTGTTCTGGAGTATAATAATCTATCAACTCTGCTAGGAATAGTGATTGCGATATTCTGCAAAAAAGTTATTTAGAAGCTGTTTATGATCGAGTTCAAATAAGGTGGCGTACTCATTGCTTTGCAAATTGAGAATTTGCCCGAAAAATACACTTATACATACAGGGTGTTAATTTGAAGACCCGTCCAATTTATTACCATTTCTGTTTGGAAACTTTTCTCTAAAATTTCTAAATACTTCAACTGTAGTGTTGAAATTCTCTCTTTAAGATTCTCAATATCATCAAAATTACTAACCCAAACATAACAAATTTACTTATTGTTGTACAGGCAATTGAAGGGACTTTCAGAAAAAGTGCCACTTGACCCCCTTACGATAATATTTAAAAGCTTAAGTCTACTCCCCTTTGAAGGTTGATCTAGGGAGAACGCAATCACTCGAATAAAATGTCCCCATCTGTACTAAAATTGACGGATCTCGCAGAATTTCGATATTTTTTACCATGGTGAAAATAATGGAGGTGGGAAGTTTTCAAATTGGATAAAAGTGATTTTTCAGGCTAATTCTTAATTTGCAAAGCGGAGAGTCATGCGCCACCTTATTTGAACTGGACCTACTAATTGTAAAATTGATTTAAATAATATCTGGGTCCTAAAGTACGTGCTTTTGCAAACTGTGTGGTAAAAAAAAATTCCACACAGTACGCTCATTTTTGTGAAAAAAAAAATTTATAAATTTGTAGTTCATACGCAGTTAAAAACTGATTGATATAAATAACAGAGAATTTAAAGAAGATGACGAGCTCTAAATTACGATTCGAATTGTCTGTTCTTATTACATTTTTGAACGTTTAATTATTAGTTTGTTGATCTAAGATCGTAATGAGAACAAAAAACTCCAAAATCTAATTTTTAATATTATCCGAGTCATCACCTACAAAACGGTTGCCGACCGCTCTTCAATACGGCGTGATATAGTATAATAAACAACATGTAGTACTCAATTGGTTTATCTTATACTTAATACGAAAATAGTTTTGATTACTTATCAATTTAATGAATCTCAAAATCGTACACATATTAGCTATTATATGTATTATCAAATATTGCAACAATTAACTGTTGCATTATTTGTAAATTAAGCAACTTTGATGATTTGTATAGTTATTATTTATTTATTATGACTGCGATGACTACGTAAAAATGAACTATCACTTACTTGATTACTATATCAAAAATTATATGCAATAATCCCAATTTTAAATAAGATAGCCCAAAAGTTTTCCAAATAACTTTGAATAAAGACGGTTTCCTATTGTTCTTCAAAGCTTTTTCTTCTTCCGCAATCCAACATTTCTCTAATTTATCACCTAACCTACTAGATTTATGCTCATCTAAAGTTTCATAGAGATCTGCTTCGACCAATTCTTTTCTATATCCTTGAATGAATTGTGGAAATGTAAAACTAAAACCAACGAGATATGTGGATTAGATTGGTTTAGCATACCGTTAGAGAAAGGGTTACTTCGATATTTAGCTATATAAATATATGTTCCAATAGTAGTATAGTATAATAAAAACTTGAATACCTAATTCTTTATTGCATTTAAAAATTTTAAGTAGGTACTTACAAAAATGTGGCTTTAGAAAATATATTTGCATTTTTTTTAGGATTTATAGGTCTTTTATATTTAACACTTGTGTCCATTTTTTTCACTCTAATTTTAAATTAACACTTGTTTAATAATAAATACGTAACATCGAACACAGTTGCGTAGTCGATATAAAAATCAAAATTTCTTATCTATTTTTATTCCACTTCAATATTAGCGATATTTCCCTCGTGATTACACAATAATTAATGATCTGTGCATAATATACAATATACACTGCCAGTACCTGGCCATTTAATAGTTAATGGTGTATTATATTATAGTGTATAATATTATGGACTTGTGAATTTAATTTAATCTGTAACTTATTGCACAAACTTGCACATTTGGTTTCTTTTATTTCAAACTGCGTAATTCTGCAAAATTATACTAGGGCCGTATTCAATAATTACGGAATGGCATTAGAAAAGGCCTTAAAAACTTGTTTAAAATCAAAAAGAAAATATCTAAGAAGAGAAGATCGTAAAGAAACAGTGTACTGGCTCTGGCTCAATTAAAGCAATGCTTGATTGTGGCAAATACGAGTATATAAAGTTCTCAAAAATAGTCAAGTTTTCATAGACAACCAATCTGATTGGATTATGGAAAAAATATGAAATGACAATACAAGATTCCTTTAAACGAATAATACTAAATCAGGGTAATGATAAAGCAGATGAGCTGACTACAAAAGGTTCAAACAGCCTTGCCGATGGTCCTGAGCCGATCATAAAGTCAATCGTAGGTTCTGTTAACAACCATCAGTTACAGACTGAAAGTTGGACAAGCAACGCTAGCTGTCGTCATAGCAAAACAGCTATAACGGCTCCTTCTAAAAAGCAGACTCCATATCTAGACTAATACAGCACTTTAAAGCAACCACCAGAGAACCATTTATAAAAATGGGCGTTACAAATAAAAGTATCTGCTTTAGAGGTAAAGCTTGATAACATTAAGTGAACATGATTTTTGTCGTTTTTAATTGTAAAAGAATCGGAAATAAATTTATCAAAGATAGTTTATTATTTGTATCACACATCACATCCACCACAAAAACTGGGAAGATCACAATTAAAAATAAATTAACAAAAAGTTAATCGCCCAATTGATGATGCCTGGATGATGGTTTATTCTATTTTTGACAGTCTTTTGTTGTAACTATAAAAAACGTGTAATTAGAACGATTTAATGTTGAATTAACTTATCCAGCGTCAGAAAGTACTTCTGGGGGAGTTTTAACAGTTGTAGCACAAATATTTGGCCTAATGTTCATTCATTTCAATACTTATTTAGACGAGAATGTTAGTGAATTGTCTAAAAAACAATAATTTTTGAAGACCAAATTATTGCATATCTTTTAGTTTTCTTCGTGAAATACAATTTGAAAGGACAACTAATGCTACGTAGTAATAATAATATGCTGTTGAAATAATTTCATTTCGAGAAAGCTTAGGAGTGATTGGAATGCGACAAAACATCGCCATTTACATTGGCAATCATATTCCAAATTTCCTAAGTCTTCTCAATGACATGATGACATTTTATTTTCATGTCTCTTCACAACCATTTAAGAAAAATAATTATATACAAGACGAAAGGACCATTATCTCTATTTAATCAATTTTGTGGGCGTGCTTCTTATAGCTCTGAAAGATTAGTTTGATTAGCAACAGACTATTAAAATCAATTGATGCGCTTACATCTTCAGCCGCTATCATGAGAATCTTAGACATGGTTTTTCCAGTATTTTCTACCATTTTATAGAAATATCCATGGTGGTCTTGTAACAAAACACGAGGATGGTCAAATTCCACCATATTTCCAGCATTCATAACTAAGACCTTATCAGAATCTATGATTGTATTTAATCTGTGAGCTATCGTGAGCACTGTACAATTGAAAAATTTCTTCCTGATGGTGCTTTGTATGTATGCGTCAGTTTGCAGATCTACGTTGGCAGTCGCTTCGTCCATTATGAGAATTTTGTTGTTTTGTAAAATGGCACGAGCTAAACACACCAGTTGACGTTGACCTAAACTAAAGTTCTTGCCTCCTTCTAAGATTGTTGAGCTTAATCCTAAACAATAAAAAAAGATTGTAAAATGTTTAGTAACTTAAAGAATATTTAGACAAACCTTCTTTTTTTTGGTCTACTGCGCTTTTCAATTCTACTTCTTCAAGTGCCTTCCACAATGCTTCATCCGTGTATCGATCAAAAGGGTCCAAATTTTTTCTCAATGAACCTGAGAACAAAACCGGCTCTTGTGGTATTATTGATATTTTGGATCTCAAATCGTGTAAACCAATTTCTCCGACATCGACAAAATCTATTATGATGTGTCCTTCAATATCGGATAAACGTAACAGAGCTGAAATCAAAGAGCTTTTACCAGCACCTGTTCTACCGACAATTCCAACTTTTTCCAGAGAATTTATTGTAAAATTTAAATTTTTTAATACCGGAGACTCGTCCGGCGAGTACCTTAAAAATAAATTCACAAACTTAATTTCTCCCTTTTCGGGCCACGCTTCTTTTGGCTTTTTGTCTACAGAACTTTCGAGAGGTGGCTCGGGTTTAATCGAAGTTGCGTATTCTACTACACGTTCCACTGAAGTCATCTGATTTTCAAGTTCTGTCGATTGTTTCATGCCGTATTGAAACAATCCAGTGAGAGATAAAGCTTGAGTTATGGCCAAACCAACATTAGCACCGTATATTTCTAGTTGAAGTTAATAATTTAGTATTTTGCCACTACTAGGAAATTAATGCATACGGTTTTCGAGAAACAAAAAGGTGTAAGTAACAAGACCGATGTAAATGACGTTAATTAAATCTAACCAATATCCAAATGCTATAGATGCTACAATAAACGAGTACCACGAGGAACTGTGTAAATCTTGATGTTTATCGTATTCTTTTCTAAGCTTCTCTTCGGCCCCAAATGCTCGTATTGTAGTTAAGCCTTCCAAAGACGCACTTAGGTGTCCAAAAACTGGACTTTTTGCTAGAATTTCATTCTTATAAGTTTTGATCGCTGTATGAAAATTCATAGTGCAAACTTACAAACTCCTTCTAGACGCTTTATAGCTCTGCTAGTTTTCAAATAGAATTTTCTAATAAAATAAAACAGTATTAAAATTATAACTGAAGGAATTGCTATCCAAGGATTGACAGTTGCAACAACAATAATAATTGCAAGAACGCTGAGAAAAATTTGCAAAGTTTCCACTAATGTAACCGGTAAACGATCGTCGACCACTCCCATATCCTTTGAAAAACGATTTAAAATTCTTCCAGACGTGTTAACGTTGAAAAATCTCATAGTTGCAAATATGATGCTGTTAAACATCCTTCTATGCAACTCTATAGAAGCGTTCATGCACATTTTGAAAAACAATAGAGTACGTGAAATTGCTAAGACCATGATGGAAACTGTTAGTCCTGTGTAGATATAAACTGACGTGTCTAACGATAGATTAATTTTATCTCTACTCTCAAACTCGTCTTCTACATAATCGTAAGTTCCATTTGACTTTATAACATCCACCGCAGAGGAAGTGCTTTGATCTTGTTGCATATTAACCCTGAAAAATAAAATTTAATTACAAACTAAAATAATTTCTCCAAATTTACCAAAATGAAATGAAGTAATCGGCCGAGCTCGCTACTACTTGGCCACCAACCACCAACAGACAAAGGCAGAATAAAGAAAAATAATTTCCAGCCGCATTAATGTACGCTTTATACACTGCACCTGAAATATTGCCTTCACTTTTACTTTCTTCGACTTTAGCGGCATCTTCGTCATCCATGCCACTTCCTTGAGATATAACAGACACTTGTCTCGAAAGTTTCTTCACAATTATCTGCTCTTCGTCCGTTTCATTTTCGTTCTTTAACAACTGAGCAAAATCTAATCCAACATTAGTTAGATCGGTGTAAGTACCTTCTGCTTTCAAAGCGCCATTTTCAAAGATAACAATTCTATCGACTTCTTTTAAGTATTGTAACTGATGTGTTATTAAAATTACCGTTTTATCCCTTAAATATTGTTTAATGCACTTTTCGAATATATGTTTACCGACGTGTGTGTCGACGGCCGATAGTGGATCGTCTAATAAATAAATATCGGCGTTTTGATACGCGGCTCTTGCTAGATTTATTCTCGCTCTTTGACCACCACTTAACGAAATTCCTCTTTCGCCAACCATAGTTTTGTCGCCGTGAGAAAAAAGTTTAAAATCATCTTCTAATGCACAACTTTTGATAACCGACCTGTACCGTTGTAAATCCATTTCTTCTCCAAATGTTATGTTCTGTCTCACAGTACTACTGAATAACCAAGGTTCTTGAGAAGCGTAACTAATTTTACCATTTACACCAACTCTTCCTTCAAATAGAGGCAATTCTTTTAAAATAACATTAAACAAGCTGCTTTTGCCGCTACCAACTGGTCCAATAATGGCTGTTAAATTTCCTGGCGGAATAGATAAATTTAAATCGGTGAAAAGGTTTTCGCTAGACGCTTTTATCCATTTTGCAGATGCACTTTTAATAGTTATTGCGTTGCTATCTATATTACTAGACCCATTTTGAAGTTGTTCATTTAAATTATTTTCTTTTTCGCTGTATAGTAAATAAGTATTAATTCTTCTAATCGAGACGATTGTTTCGGCGAGTATGGCCAAACCGTGTGGAAAAAGTATGGCCATTGAATGTCTGAGGACATTAAAAAGGGCAGTTACAAGAAATACTTGTCTAGCATCGATGTAAGTATTTGCAAGTAAAACATAACATATAACTGTAACAAATATAGCAGTTCGACTCTCGTATAAAATAAAAGACGTGTAAACTCCCCTAACATAAGAAGACGCTTTTACGGCATCGATTTCAGTTCTGAAACGTACTATTTAATTTCAATTTACGAAATGAGAACGAATTATACTTTCTCGCGTCTACTACAAATTTTTCAAAAGGTTTTTCCCAAGTGTACATCTTTATCAGTTGGATGCCCAATATTATTTCGTTCATTAAACGAACACGTTCGTCTGTTCTAATGGCTGTCTCGAGTCTCAATTTCGCCGCAAGCTTTGCCAAGAACACTAAAAAAAGTTTCTCGATTAAAATTGAATTGTACGAAATCTCTACAAAAAATTACTCACTTTGCAATGGTATAAATAATAAAATTACGATCACACCATAAACTGCAGCAACGTTCACAGCTGTGTACATTAGATATAAAGCAATTAAAGTTTGAACAGGACCTATCCATAAATAGTGAAGATAAAGTGGCGCTAAATCGAATCTATTTACATCATTGGACAACAAGTTTACGATCTGTCCAACAGTTGTTTGTTGATAAGAATTTTTATTGAGTCTAAGTGCCTTTCGGTATATAAGGGAGCACAAGGCGACTCTTATGTGCATTCCTACATTTACTTCTGCTAAAAAACATGGATGGCTTAAAAGGACAAAGAATAACGAACATAAAACGACCCCAGTTGCGTATAAATAAGCATCCAGTTTTGTTAGTCTGTCTTGATTTGGAGTATAATAATCTATCAACTCTGCTAGGAATAGTGATTGCGATATTCTGCAAAAAAGTTGTTTAGAAGCTGTTTATGATCGAGTTCAAATAAGGTGGCGTATGACTCATTGCTTTGCAAATTGAGAATTTGCCCGAAAAATACACTTATACATTTAGGGTGTCAATTTGAAGACTTTCCACCTCCATTTTCTTCGCCATGTTCCGCGAGAACCGTCAAATTTATTACCATTTCTGTTTGGAAACCTTTTTCTAAAATTTCTAACTACTAACCCAAACATAACAAAGTAGCATATTGTTGAAAAGGCATTGAAGGGACTTTCAGAAAAAGTGCCACTTGACCCCTTTCGATAAGATTTAAGGGCTTAAGTCTACTCCCATTTGAAGGTTGATCTAGGGAGAACGCAATCACTCGAATAAAGTGTCCCCATCAGTACTAAAACTGACGGATCTCGCAGAATTTCGATATTTTATACTATAGTGAAAATAATGGAGGTGGGAAGTTTTAAAATTGGATAAAACTGATTTTTTAGGCTAATTCTTAATTTGTAAAACAAAGAGTCATGCACCACCTTATTTGAACTGGGACCTACTAATTGTAAAATTGATTTAAATAATATCTGGTTACGTGTACGTAGTACGTGCTTTTGCAAACTCTGAGGCCAAAAAAAATTCTACACAGTACGCTCGTTTTTGTGAAAAAGAAAATTTATAAATTTGTAGTTCATTAGCTGCGCAGTTAAATACTGATTGATATAAATAACAGAGAATTAAAAGTAGATGACGAGCTCTAAATTACGATTCGAATTGTCTGTTCTTATCACATTTTTTAATGTTTAATTATTAGTTTGTTGTTCTAAGATCGTAATGAGAACAAAAAACTCCAAAATCTAATTTTTAATATTATCCGAGTCACCTACAAAACGGTTGCTGACCGCTCTTCAATACGGCGTGATATAGTATAATAGTATGTAGTACTCAATTGGTTTATCTTATACTTAATACGAAAATAGTTTTGATTACTTATCAATTTAATTAATCTCAAAATCGTACACATATTAGCTATTAAGCTGGACATACACGTAAGTGCAAACCTGAAGGTTTTACCTGTCAGGTATACCTGAAGGTAAACCTGAAGAGGCTTCATTTTGGTAATACGTTTATCCACACACGTAAGGGTGTACCTGTCAGGTAAACCTTCGGGTGTACCTGTTCGAGTCGTTTGTTCAGGTAAACAGACGGGTAGACCTGACACCTACAACTTATAAAAATTCATAATTTCTACCAGACCTGACAGGTATACCCAATATAAGTTGATGTGTGCGCATGCGTAGGCTAAGAATAACGACTATTTATACACCTATACAGGGTGATTTATAATGAGCGTAAGAAACTTCGACAGCTTATAAAAATTGTAATATGAACAAATGAACATAGGTTCTGCTTGGTTACCAAAATACCAGAGATCCAAGTTTAATTATTATTTTAGTACTTAATTCGATATTTTATATAAGGTGTTTCTAATTTGGTGGATATGAACAGTAGCACCATAATCTACAAAGAAACCGAAATAAAAAGTTTCTTTGTGATTTGGCGTTTTGAGGAGTAAGTATTTTTCCGGATAGCTGGATTTTAAATAAAATTGAAAAGTAGTGAAAAACATTTTTAATTTTAAAGGATGATCTGCCACTTGCCACAACAAGTTGCTTTGTTTTTTATTTGCCAGTGACTACTTTTACCTATTACATGCTTAACTTGGAGTTCCTATAACTTCAAATCAAGATACGTGGAAGGTGGAAAAGTATTTGTCAAAACGAAATCGTAAAGGAAGTTTTTATTCAGTTTTCTTGGTAGATTAAGATGTTACTGTTCGTATCCTCCAATTTTGAAACAGCATGTATAAAATGCAGAATTACGTACTATAGTAATAATTAAATTGTGATCTTTTGTATTTTGGTAAATAATCAAGATAGGATCTATGTTCAACTATAGCATTGTTTACTCAAAATAATGTCAGTAATAAGCTGTGGAAGTTTTTTACCACTATTACAAACCACCCTGTATAGAACAAGAAGCGATGCCGGGCTTCATGTCAGCTACATAATCGTGGTGACGGTGACAACGTTAATATATTATGCATACTGCACATTTAAATATAATAAAGGACAGCCACTTTTGATGCGCTGCATATTATACATAGAATGCATTTACATAGAAATTAGTGCAGATTGGTAGTGTAGTTTGCTGGTCTAGAACTAGCCAAGTGAGCAACGTGACGTAAAAACCATTTACATAGACTTTTAGTGGCAATTTGTATATTTATTAATAGCCAAGACAGCCATCCAATACCAATACCACCTAATTTGGGGCACACTGTATGAAAAAACGCCCACGACTGCAACTCCGGTATTTTTTATTGTCCGATTTCAATAATTAAAGAAAATGTTGTAAATTATAATAGAAATACAACTAGATACTACCTAATACGGGCTCTAATTTTGATATTTTTTTATATCACCTTTAATGTCAAAAATAATCAACTTTTTGTTTTTGAATGGCTCCTATAGATTTTTTTTGTCTGGTAGAGAATTTGATTCTGAATCCAACGATGCCTAAACTGTTGATTTTGCGTTAATAATGAATAAAATGTTTATCGTTATTAATTTGATTTTTTTAATAAAAATTATATTACAAATTTTTCGAAATTTTAGTATACAAAATATGAATTTTTAATTATTTTCTGGTGTCAGGTCACGTAGAAAATATAAATTGTAAATTATTTTCTGGTGTCAGGTATATTACCCTTCAGGTGAGCAGAAAATATGAATTTTAAACTACTTTCTGATGTCAGGTATACCTGTCAGGTGAGCACACACACGATCAGGTTTACCTGAACAGGTTAAACCTTCAGGTCTACCCTTACGTGTGTGTCCAGCTTTATATTATCAAATATTGCACCAATTAACTGTTGCATTATTTGTAAATTAAGCAACTTTGATGATTTGTATAGTTATTATGACTGCGATGACTCTACGTAAAAATGAACTATCACTTACTTGATTACTATATCAAAAATTATATGCAATAATCCCAATTTTAAATAAGATAGCCCAAAAGTTTTCCAAATAACTTTGAATAAAGACGGTTTCCTATTGTTCTTCAAAGCTTTTTCTTCTTCCGCAATCCAACATTTCTCTAATTTATCACCTAACCTACTAGATTTATGCTCATCTAAAGTTTCATAGAGATCTGCTTCGACCAATTCTTTTCTATATCCTTGAATGAATTGTGGAAATGTAAAACTAAAACCAACGAGATATGTGGATTAGATTGGTTTAGCATACCGTTAGAGAAAGGGTTACTTCGATATTTAGCTATATAAATATATGTTCCAATAGTAGTATAGTATAATAAAAACTTGAATACCTAATTCTTTATTGCATTTAAAAATTTTAAGTAGGTACTTACAAAAATGTGGCTTTAGAAAATATATTTGCATTTTTTTTAGGATTTATAGGTCTTTTATATTTAACACTTGTGTCCATTTTTTTCACTCTAATTTTAAATTAACACTTGTTTAATAATAAATACGTAACATCGAACACAGTTGCGTAGTCGATATAAAAATCAAAATTTCTTATCTATTTTTATTCCACTTCAATATTGGCGATATTTCCCTCGTGATTAATACACAATAATTAATGATCTGTGCATATACAATATACACTGCCAGTACCTGGCCATTTAATAGTTAATGGTGTATTATATTATAGTGTATAATATTATGGACTTGTGAATTTAATTTAATCTGTAACTTATTGCACAAACTTGCACATTTGGTTTCTTTTATTTCAAACTACGTAATTCTGCAAAATTATACTAGGGCCGTATTCAATAATTATGGAATGGCATTAGAAAAGGCCTTAAAAACTTGTTTAAAATCAAAAAGAAAATATCTAAGAAGAGAAGATCGTAAAGAAACAGTGTACTGGCTCTGGCTCAATTAAAGCAATGCTTGATTGTGGCAAATACGAGTATATAAAGTTCTCAAAAATAGTCAAGTTTTCATAGACAACCAATCTGATTGGATTATGGAAAAAATATGAAATGACAATACAAGACTCCTTTAAACGAATAATACTAAATCAGGGTAATGATGAAGCAGATGAGCTGGCCACAAAAGGTTCAAACAGCCTTCCCGGTGGTCCTGAGCCGATCATAAAGTCAATCGTAGCTACTGTTAACAACCATCAATTACACACTGAAAGCTGAAAGATGGACAAGCAACGCTGGTTGTCGTCATACAAAACAGCTATAACGGCTGCTTCAATAAAGCAGACTCTTAATATCCAGATTAATACAGCACTTTAAAGCAACCACCAGAGAACCATTTATGAAAATGGGCATTACAAATAAAAGTGTCTGCTTTAGAGGTAAAGCATTTGTGAACATAATTTTTGTTGTTTTTAATTGTAAAAGAATCGGAAATAAATTTATCAAATATAGTTTATTATCTGTATCGGTAATATCCACCACAAAAACTGGGAAGACCACAATTAAAGATAAATTAACAAAAAGTTAATCGCCCAATTGATGATGCCTGGATGATGTTTTATTCTATTTTTGACAGTCTTTGGTTGTAACTCTATAAAAAACGTGTAATTAGAACGATTTAATGATACTAACTTCCTTACATGTTCAGCTGCTTTAATAAGAATATTGGACATTGTTTCTCCAGTCTTTTGCACCATTTTACAAAAATGCCCATTCTGATCTTGTAACAAAATGTGAGGATGATCAAATTCCACCATATTTCCACCATCCATAACTAAGACTTTATCAGAATCTATGATTGTATTTAATCTGTGAGCTATCGTGAGCACTGTACAATTGGAAAATTTTCTTCTTATTGTACTCTGTATCAAAGCATCTGTTTGGAGATCCACATTAGCAGTTGCTTCGTCCATTATTAATATTTTGTTATTTTCTAATATTGCACGAGCCAAACATACCAGTTGTTGTTGACCTAAACTAAAGTTGTTCTTTCCTTCTGACATCTTTAAGTTTAATCCTAAAATAAAACACCTCTTTACAGTCTGGCGGAATAATAACAAAAAAGTTATACAAACCTCCTGCCTTTTTAAAAATGGCATCTTTTAATTCTGCCTCTTCGAGCGCTTTCCATAGCATGTCATCTTTATATTGATAGAAAGGATCTAAATTTTTTCTCAGTGATCCAGAGAACAGGATCGGTTCCTGCGGTATGATTGATATTTTAGACCTCAAATCGTGTAAACCAATTTTTCTAACGTCAACGTCGTCTATTATAATTTTGCCATCAATATCAAACAAACGAAACAAGGCCGAAATCAAAGAACTTTTTCCGGCACCCGTTCTACCAACAATTCCAATTTTTTCCAAAGAATTAATCGTAAAATTTAAATTTTTTAAAACAGGAGGGTCATCAGGTGAGTATTTCAAAAATAGGTTAACAAACTCTATTTTGCCTCGTTCTGGCCACGTTTCTTTGGGCTTTCTATCTAAAGAACTGTTTAAAGGTGGCTCTGGTTCGATAGTTGTGATGTAATCTACGACACGTTCCACCGATGTCATTTGATTTTCAAACTCTGTCGATAACTTCATTCCATATTGAAACATTCCAGTTAAAGTCAACGCCTGGGTAAGGACTAAACCAACATTTCCACCATACGTTTCTAAATTAAAAATATAATACTCTCTCACTTTTTACCTTTACTTTTAATTATTAACTTACCACTATCGAGTATTAAAAAAGTGTAGGTTATTATTGCAATGTATATAACACTAATAAGGTCTAAAGAGAAACCAAAAGCAGCAGCCGACGATATAAAAGAAAAATATACTGAACTATGCAAATCTTGATGTTTATCAAATTCTTTCTTAAGCTTATCTTGAGCACCGAAAGCTCTTATAGTCGTTAAACCTTCTAAAGATGCACTTAAATGGCTAAATACTGGACTTCTCGCTATAATATAATTCAAAACCGTTACATGATACCATATAATATGTTCATAACTTACTAACGCCTTCTAAGCGCTTAAGAGCTCTACTTGTATGCAAATAAAATTGTCTAATAAAATAAAACAGTATGCAAATAATAATTGTTGGAATTATTATATAAGGGTTGACAATTATAATTAGCACAGCTATTGCAACCGACATGAGAAACATTTGAAACGTTTCAAGTACCGTAGCTGGCAGGCGCTCATCCACGACACCCATATCTTTAGAAAATCTATTTAGAATCCTCCCAGACGTATTAATAGTGAAAAACCTCATGGTTGCAACTATTACGCTGTTACACATTTTTTTGTGCAGCTTTATAGATGCCTTCATGCACATTTGAAAAAAAGCCACGCTTCGAGTTATCGATAATACGATCATTCCAATCGTTAAACTCGAATATATGTAAACTGAAGTTTTCACCGTAATTTCAAAATCGCTCGAAATTTCATTCTGCCAATAATTAACCCTGTGATAATTTAATTAAATACTTAGTAATTCGAGTTGTATACCTCACCAAAAGGCGACGAAATAGTCGGCTAAACTTGCAACTACTTGACCTAAAATAAACAAAGAAATCACGAGAAATATAAACAAGCAGCTTCCAGCTCCATTGATGTAAGTTTTGTAAACACGACTTGAAATGGTACCTTCACTTTTCACCTCTTCGACTTTTCTAGGACCTTGGGTTTCGCTTAAATGATCTCCAGAGATTACTGAATCGCTCGTCGACATTTTACGTTTTTCAACCACTTGGTTTGCTTCAGTTTCAATTTTTAACAATTGTGCTAAATCTAGACCTATTTTGGTTAGTTCAAAATAATTTCCTTCTGCTTTCAAAGTTCCATTTTCGAGAATAATAATTTTGTCGACTGCTTTTAAGTATTGAAGTTGGTGGGTAATTAAAATTACCGTTTTGGTGCTTAAGAATTTTTTTATGCAACTTTCAAACATTTGTTTACCCACGTGAGTGTCGACAGCCGAAAGGGGGTCGTCTAATAAGTAAATGTCTGCTTTTTTATACACACATCGTGCTAAATTTATTCGGGCCCTCTGTCCCCCACTTAATGAAATTCCTCTTTCACCTACAATTGATCTATCTCCGAAAGGAAAAATGTTAAAATCGTCCTCCAAGGCACAACTTTTAATGACTTCTTTATAGCGAGCCAAATCCATGTCTTCGCCAAATAAAATGTTTTGTCTTATGTCGCTACTAAACAACCATGGTTCTTGAGAAGAGTAACTAATTTTGCCATTTACATTTAGATTTCCTTCGGATAATGGCAATTCTTTTAAAATGACGTGTAGCAAACTGCTCTTGCCACTTCCCACCGTGCCAATAATAGCCATTAGGTTGTTCCGTTTTACTTCGAAGTTTATATTATAAAGTACGTTTTTCACAGAATTTTGTGT
Source organism: Malthinus flaveolus (assembly GCA_950108345.1). NCBI lineage: Eukaryota > Metazoa > Arthropoda > Insecta > Coleoptera > Cantharidae > Malthinus > Malthinus flaveolus. Next base: position 18,076,679 of record OX467285.1, read on the forward strand.
CCATTTAGCGGAAGCGTTGCTCATTTTTATAGCAAAATTTTCTCGATTATTGGTGCTATTTTTAAATTCCTCATATATCAAAGAGTTGTGTTCGTTGTGCATCAAAAATTCTTCTATTCTTCTAATGGACACCAACGTTTCGGCAATGATAGCTAGTCCGGCAGGCAAATAAATAGTAATTGAATGTCTTAATACGTTAAACAATGCAGTTACTAGAAATACTTGTTTGGCATCAATAAACTGACTACCAGTTAATACATAAATGATAATAGTAACAAATACTGCAGTACGACTAGAAAACATCAAAAAGGAACTATATACGCCCTTAACGTACGATGCAGTTCTAACTGCATTAATTTCATTCCTGAAAAAAATTTATTAGGTTTTTGTTAATAAATTAATAAAAGAAAAGTACTTTCGAGCAGCTGAAATGATCTCTTCAAAAGCTTTTTCCCAAGTGTACATTTTTATAACGCGAATCCCCGAAATAATTTCGCTCATTAAATTAACTCTTTTATCAGTTTTAAGAGCTGTTCTTAATCTTAATTTGGCACCCATTTTAGCCAAAAGCACTAAAATGAGTTATTTGAGACAGCTTATAAAAAAACATACGTACCATCATAGACGACGACTTGGGCTGCCGATGATTTAAAAAAAATAAATTAAATTAAAGGAGACTTAACCATATTACAGAATGAAATTGTCGGGAGCCTTTACCTTTACAAGTCGGCGTCTACGATGAAGAGCATACTTTCTATAGGAATGAAAAGCAAAATTGTCATCACACCGTACACAGCTGCTATTCCAACCATTCTGTACATAAAATATAAAGCTATTGCACTTTGAATGGGAGCGATCCATAAGTAGTGAACGTAGAGTAAAACTATATCGAATCTATTTACATCGTTAGAAAGTAAATTTACTATTTGCCCAACAGTCGTCTCTTGATAAGAATTGTTATTTAACCGCAGCGTTTTGCGGTATATTAGTGAACATAATCCAACTCTCATCTTCATTCCTAAATTTAATTCACCCAAATAAACTGGATGAGAAAATAAAACTACTAATAACGAACATAAGACAATTCCAGTTGCGTATAAGTATGCGTCCAATGTATTTATTTTATTTTCACCTGGTAAGTAGTAATCAACTAACTGAGCCAAGAATAACGCTTGGCTAATTCTGAAAAATTATGTGTTAGCAAGCATTTTTATTAAATTTACATAGTTGTTAATAATAATTTTCTTGTCCGGCTTTCAGGAGCCAAAAAAATAATAAGCACACTACCACAAGAGCGGCGGGAAGCTACCGACATCCTGGCATCTGGCATTATGTGCAGACAGAAATGAGGAAGAAATAAGTGCCATTTACATAGACAGTAGTCTAATCGTTTTGCTAAGGGCATGCGTCGTCTAGAAGTTTGAATAGGGTATTTTCAATGAACGCGTTTACAATGAAATATAGTTGGCAAGGTCGTTGCCAACAATGGGCAAAAAGTTTGCAAGGTTTAAGCTTTTAGACCACTTAATTGGCACCAGCCAATCATAGAAGCGGATCTCTCCCACGTCGCCCAGCTATTTGAAATTTAAACAAACAGCTGACAAAATAGTTGCTTTGATTTTATTTCTTCATTTTGGTTTTCGGTAGTACTATTTTAATCTCATTGTTCAAGCTTAAGAAAAAAAAATAAGAAAAAAAAATAAGAAAAAAAAATAATTGCCACTAAAGTCTATGTAAATGGTTTTACGCCACGTTGCTCACTTGGCGAGTTCTAGACCAGCAAACTACACCATCAATCTGCACTAAGTTCTATGTAAATGGGGCTATAGATAGGCTCGTTATTTATACTGTTGTCAGTGCCGTTCAATTTAACGCGCTTCTGGATGAAGCATCTGGATGAGGGTGAGTGAAGTTTATGTTTAAGAAATTTTGTATTTGTAACTGTTAAAGGTTCTGATATAAACATCTTTGTATAACTCTTGTGGTCGATCTCTCTTAACCCTCATAATACCGTAACTTTTTATAGACACGTAATAGCAGTGGGGTCATTATCGATCTCAAGTAAAATCATGTTTAGTACACAGGAGGTCTCGGCAAATCATCGACAATCCACACTGGGTTCTCAGGACCAAATTAGAACATTTACCATTCTTCACATTATATCCCCAAATGTACCCTTAAGTTGAAGTTAAATTGTAAAAGAATCACTTTATTCGGATACCTATACAGGGTGATTGAAATCAAGTGACAATGCAGGGTAATGCTGTGGATTTTTTTTGGCATCGTTTTTTGGTCGTCAGTGTTCTTTCAGTATTTCTCTCTTGATCACTTTCCCTGTTAATTATTACCAAACTTAATTATTAAATAATATTAAAAAAAAATAGCTCTGCATCTGAGACGTTATCTACTGTACCTGTAGAGAATTTAACATGTAAGGTCACCGGTGATGCCAATGGTATTCATGCGACTTTTTAATTCTTTTTGAAAAACGGTACATGCTACAAAATTTTTATTATACTAAAAGAAGTAATGTATTAAGTTTTATAAAGCCAATTTTTTTTAAATTTTACTAACGATAGTTTCAAAATGCGTATGGGGTTATCTATTGACCCCGTGGTATTATGAGGATTAATGGATATGTAGCCTATTGTAGTGTTTGGCACGAATTGATATAAATAATGCAAAAAAAAATTAAGTAGCACATACTTGACAATTATATCGTAACATAGATGTGGTAGCCCAAATAATAAATACGTCGGTCCAAAAACTTTGAGAATGACTTGAAACAAAGACGGAGTTTGATTTTTCTTAAATGCATTTTCCTTTTCTACCTCCCAATATTGTTCTAATTTGTCACCTAATTTATTCGATTTGTGTTCATCTAATGTTTCATAAATATCAGATTCTTGTAATTCTTTTTTATAGCCACGACGGAATTGTGGTAGCGTATATCTGAAAATATTGTGAGTTATTAAGATTTCAGAATCATTTGCAATTTTATAAAAAACATAATTTTGTCTCAAAATCTATACTCTAGCTAGAATGCATTACCTGTGTCTCCGAGAGTACGTACAATTCTGCAAGCAGTGAGAAGCCATTTTCCATTTTTTTGGCTTAGGTATATCTCAAAAATAGTTACAGTTATGGAAAAAAATGTAAAGACTTTTCATAGAGAGCAGAAAGTTTTGTACCTAGACCTGATTTGGGATTTAGATTTAGGAAAGCGGAGAATAATAGAAAATTATTAATAGAAATATCAGATATTTGAGAGCTTCGGATCCGCTATTTACAAAAGTTAATGTAATTTCGCGAGCGAAACCGTCCAATAGTTTTTCTAGAGGAGACATATATTCACTGTGGACATACTACCAATATCGAAAACTTGGAGTGACAACACTAATAATGGCTTGTTTACAAATATTTCAAAGGGATAGATTAATTACAATTAACGCAGTTGAGAACAAGGCTTTATCCCAAATTGTCTCCAAATTTTTTAATCTGGAACGAAATCAGGAGACTACTACTCAGAAATGAATGGAACAAATTACGAAAAATGGCGTAGGAAAAAATTAATACCAAATTTATCACCAAATTCGGTTGTTATTGTAGATAACGCACCTTATCATAATGTTCAAATGAATCGGGCACCTAATAGTAATTCAAGAAAAGTAGACATGATAACTTGGTTAACACAAAAAAATACAATTTTCACCTACAATGTTAAAACCACAATTATACTCCATTTTAAAGTATCATTAAAAAAGCACACATTCAATATAAATTTGATAAAATTTTTAAAGAAAGTGGTCATACGGTTTTGAGACTTCCGCCCTATCACCCAGACCGCAACCCAATTAAACTGATTTGGGCAACAGTGAAAAAACAAGTGGCAAAGTGGCAACATTCAAAATAGCTGATACGTGGAAACTAGCCGAAGAAGAATTTGCAGCAATCACAGCTGATGATTGGAAAAAGAGATGCGACCATGTTATCAATGCAGAAAGAACTTATATGGACAACGAAATCATTATTAATGAATTAATGTCAAAACTGAAGAAATCGTCATAAACGTAAATGAAGACTCGAGCGGATACGATTTTAGTGATGGCGACGATGAATAGCATGTAAAAGTAAGTTTTTAAATACAACGTTAGATGAAGCCAAGGTTTGTAAAGCAATATTGCTTTACAAACTTTGAGATGGAGCTCACTTATCTTTATTTAACTTAATTTCCAGTCCTTTAAAAAATTATTGAACTTAATATTCTGTTCCAACTTTAGAAATAGACAAATACTACCTCTACCTACTTATTAATTTTATTTTAATTTAATTAAATAAAAAATTACTACCTAATTATTCATTTAAATTATGATACTAAATACATACTAAAAAAATAGCTACGCCACTGAACGGTATATCTGAAGTGTTCAATTTACCGAACAGTTACGGATATAATATTCGGGAAGCGCCGGACCTCGCCATGGTCAAATGGTCATGGTATAACGCGTGAACGCGTGCGCGTGGACAGTTAGTAGGTAAGTAGGTACTCAATATTAACAAATATTAAAATGAATAAATAAGCGAATGACTTATTTACAGCTGCATGTAATTAAAACTCCGGTACATTGCACTTTGTGCAAATAGGGGTAATTAATACTAGCTGTCTAGCTGAGCTGATAAACTAAAATTTACTTACAGAAATGTGTAGATTGAGAATATGTTTGCCTTTTCTTTAGGATGTTTATTTCTCTTTATTTTTATACTTGCATCCATAGTTTTCCTGTGCCAATTTTACGTAGTTTGAACTGTCTAGAAATATTCACTTATTAATAATTTTTCTAATCTTTTACTCTCTACTTATCTACTACACTAAATTGATAAACAATTAAGTAGATCTAATAATAACAACCACATAAAAACGTAGTTACGTCATATCCAGTGGCGTAGCTATAGGGGTTGCAGGTTGCAGGGGTTGAAGTGCAACCCGGCGCCGAGGTATCGTAGGCGCCGAGTGCCTAACGGCCGAGTAAAAATAAATAATAAGAGTAATAATAAAATACAAAAATGCATATTATTATAGGTATTTAGACTCTTGATTTGCAATTTTAGTCTTCAGCAGAATTTAATCTACGGTTTCTAGTTTCTGTAAGCCCTTGCATCTGTATTTTTTATCTTGCACGACACGATTAAATTAAAGTAGCAATGATCGACGATCGGTTTACATTGAAAATATTGCATTTTTCAGATTGTTGATGTTAGATAATGACGTGTATTTAATTCGTTTTGTGTCTATTGCTATTGTTTATTGATGTGGATTTAATTAATCCGCGTAATTTTACAATCAAAATAAACTACTGCAGAGCACAAAATGCAATGTACAATAAAGTACAATGTAATGGAAGCTGAAAAGTTTTTGGAGAAGGCTTTTGATAAAGTTTAGAAGCGTCGCCTCCCAAGCATTATCAAAACAATCCAAAATTTTCGCTTGCGGCGCTATACATTTTTGTTAGACAATCAATAATACTTAGGCCCTCCCATCGAAAAATTAACCAGTCGTCGCCACTGGTAATATAAATTACATTCAAAAGGCGCTGTGCATATTTTGCAATCCGGCGTCTCGACTTCTAGTTACGCCACTGGGCATATCAATGACCTTCTGTTATTTATTTACAACAATAGTTAATTAAATCGCTTGCTATTGGCCTATAATCTGTAATAATAGTCTCGACGATCCGTAAACATTATATTTCCGTTTTAGGTAAAATTTTAGATTGGACCAGTTCTTAATTGAAGCCTAATCTGCCAGGGTAACCAAAATACATCAAACTGAGGAAAATCTATTTACCGAGGGTGGTTAGAAAGCAAAATAGTTTGCAATCTCCCACAGTTCCCTCGTCAGTGCTCGATTAAAATTTTGAATTTTATTCAATAAGGTTTGTATAGGTCGCTACTAGCTACTAGAATTGCTTTGGTTTTACTAGGTAACTAAAGAAAATTAAGCATTCTGATTGGCTTGTACTGTAACCATGTAAATTAACGATGCCTTACACGAGCCCAAAATATTGGAGAAGACAGTTAAGATGGTTAGGATTACGTAGATTCGCGGAGAGATTCAAAACAGAGTTCCTCAAAATCTTTCTCTTACCAATTCCTGTTTAATTCCATTTAGCGAGGTCCAGGGGTGTCATGTCGAACTACACTTTAGAAAAACACTCCGAAAATTGGTTTAACGATTTTTATTAAAACAAAAACAAATGAACCAAAACTTAACAATTTCTTTAACCAACATTGAACTCAAAAAAACGAATTTAACATTTAACCCAAACTTTAATATTTTCCGGGGCGAAGGACACTAACATTTTTTAACAAAAACTTAAAACATTATTAACTTATTAACGGAAATAAAATAAATAGTTTGTTAAATTTTTGTCCACGTTTACATTTTTAACATAAAATATATGAAATTATTTCTTAACTCAAGTAAAACTTACAATTTCTCTAATTCACGTTGACTCTAATGACAATTTACCAAAATAACCAATTTAACGAAAGCAATTAGTCAACGGTCTTAATCGCGCGGAAGTCAGTTAACATATCTCCCAGAGGCAAGGGAGAAAAGCCTTTTTATAAACTCGGGGGTGTTAACTAACAGGGACAAATGATCTTCAAGATTCAATGTGAGGGGCTAGCTTTATGGTCAAAATTCGGGATTTACTGTTACTGGTTCAAACTATGGGTTTTGACCACCTTTCAAAATATTGTAAGTTTTAATGTCCTTTCTCATTGCCTACGTAAAATCCAGCTCGCCAGGTCTTATTCTTAGAAAAGCTGGTGAAAAACTAGAAGACGTCCCCTTGTAAAAACAATAATACCGAAGATTCTAGAAGCTGGCAATCGAATGTTTATGATTTCATATATCTTAATTCTGTGCAACTCAAACTAAACTTTAATGGCCCTTTCTCGGAACTAACAATGAAAACTAACACTTGCATGAAAAAAATGGACACTCCCGTCCTTTAAACCTTATTTCTTGAAACTGACCGTTTGACTTAATAAGCTACGCTTTCTAAAGAGGGCGAAACGAATTGGTAACTGTATACTTTAAGTTATTCTAAATTATGAGATTGTTACAATACAGTAATGAATGGTATAGCTAGTCAGTAGGTAAGGTCCAGTCCAAATAAAGTGGAGTACGTAAATGGATTTCAATTACTCTTATTTAAAATTGTTTGCTGTTATTTTCATTAACTCTAGTGTTAACTTTCACACTGTAAGGAAATGAGTCATGCACCATCTTAACTGGACTATAATATTTTATATTAGTTTTTTAAACGAGTTGACATAACTTAAGATAATGTATCTAATTTTACATTTATTTTACTCTATTTTGGTATGTTGGATACATGTTGTGTACAAATTTTACACGAAAAGCCAAAATATTGCTCTGACTACTGACACCAGGAATATAAAAGTAGGTACATCAATCAATGAATTTATTAACGCAATAGGTACATGTACATATATGCAGGTATTTGCGAATTTTTATTTAAAAAATTAAAAATCTCAATGTTTTATCCATTAAACATTCTTCCTCCTTCCTCTCTTATGTTAATATAATATTTTATTATAATTTAATAAAATCGTCTACTGGATGTAAGGAATGATAACTCTATAAAAAACAGAAGCATAAATGAGAAATTTTGAGAAGAAAATGATCACCTCTTGGGATACTTTAGTAAGAATTTCAGCCATTGCTTCGCCAGTTTGTAGAACCATACTATAAAGATATCCATTTTTATTCTGTAACAAAACGTAAGGATGATCAAATTCGAGCATCCTTCCGCCATCCATAACCATTACTTTGTTCGAATCCATTACAGTGTGTAATCGATGAGCAATAGTCAAAACGGTACAATTATTAAACTTTTTTCTTATCGTTTTTTGGATTAAAGCATCAGTTTGTGGATCAACATTTGCAGTTGCTTCATCTAATATTAAAATTTTATTATTACGAATTAAAGCGCGAGCCAAACATATTAATTGGCGTTGACCAACGCTGAAATTTGAACCACCTTCCGATACCATCGAACTTAATCCTTTAAATTTTAAATAAATTTAGTTTTTAACCCAACTCTAGATAGGCACAATGCATACCTAAAGTTAATTCAATAATCTCATCCTTTAATTCGACTTCTTCTAAAGCGTTCCAAAGCACTTCGTCCGAATAGTCGTCGAAAGGATCTAAATTTCTTCTCAAACTTCCTGAAAATAACACCGGCTCTTGTGGAATAATAGATATTTTGGAACGTAAATCGTGTAACCCTAATGTGTTAGTTTCAATTCCATCAATTGTGATCGATCCTTCGATTTCGACTAGACGGAACAGGGCCGCAATTAACGACGATTTCCCTGCACCCGTTCGTCCTACAATTCCAATTTTAGCTAATGGTTGAATGGTGAAATTTAAATTCTTTAAAACTGGCGGATCTTCCGGAAAATAAGTTAAATAGACGTCGACAAACTTAATTTTGCCTCGATTTGGCCACGATTTGGGAGGTTTGTTTCCTGGCGAGCTCTCTAGAGAGCTTTCGTGTTCGATATCTGAATATTCTAAAACTCGCTCGACGGAAGTCATTTGATTCTCCATTTCGGTGGATTGCTTGATTCCCCATTGTAACATGCCGGTCAAGCCAACTGCCTGCGTTATAGCAAGTCCGACGTTACCTCCAAACTTTTCTAAAAACAAAATTTTAAATGGCGTTTAGTGCTTGGAAGAATTTATTTAATCTACCCTGGGTAAAGAACGGAAAACTTAAAGTGATAACTGCTACGTAAGCGACACTCGTAATGTCTAAATACAAACTCAACGCTCTCGATGTAAGCAAATATAAAAACCAAGCCGAACTATGTAAGTCTTGATGGTTATCAAATTCTGTTTCCAAAATAGCTTGCGCATTAAATGCTCGTATGGTACTTAAGCCTTGTATCGAAGATGATAAGTAGGCGAAAACGGGGCTTCGAGCTAAAAGTAAAATTCAATTGTCTCTTATTTGAGTTGTGTATTAAACTTACTGACTCCTTCCATTCGTTTCACGCTTCTACTGGTAAACAAATAAACTTTTCTAAGCAAATATAAGGATCCACAAAATAAAACTGTTGGAATAATCAACCACGCATTAACAATGGCGATGATAACGACCACCCCAACGAGGGTAAGGCTGATTTGTATAAAATCCATCATATTGAAAGGTAACAATTCGTCTATAGCTCCCATATCTTTTGAAAAACGATTTAAAATTCTTCCAGAAGGATTTATGGTGAAAAATTTCATAGTTGCACGAGTTACACTCTCAAACATGTTATCGTGGAGGTTTATAGACGATTTCATACAAGCAGAATAGTATGCAAACGATCGAACTAGAGAAAATACTATAGTGGCGGCGATTAAAGTTGTGTATATTATAATAGCCTTATGTAAAGAGAAAGTAAATAATATCATATAAGTGTCTTCATTTTTTGCCGAATGTTTTATATTAAAAAAAGTGGTAGATATCGAGTAATTTTGTGGATGGGTCGTATCAAATATTTCTTGATTAGTGTTCACCCTACAAGTATAAGGATTACAGCACTACATTGTAAGTTACAAGGATCAAGCTAGCTACTTACCAGAAAGTAAGAAAATAATCTGAACAGCTTGCGGTAGCTTGTGAAATAATAAAGAGGATCATAACTAAGCTTACTACGCACATGTGGGAACCGGTATTAAAGTAAGTTTTGTACAAAGAAAATGATAGGTGACTGGTGCTTAGTTCCTCTTCAGTTTCTTGCAATGTTTCAATGCTAGACCCATCGATAGACGTGCTTCCTAAAGATGATTTCCTATGCTGAGCAAGTAGTCTGTTTAAATACTCCTCGTCATCTTTAATTTTTTCTTTATCGGTATCTTTGAGCAATTTAGCAAAATCCAATCCTGATTGTTGTAGTGTAGCCAAATTTCCTTTGGCTTTAATCATTCCGTCTTGCAAAATTATAATACTCTCTATACTATTCAAATATTGCAATTGATGGGTAATTAGAATAACTGTCTTGCCTTTTAGGTAATTGCAAATACAATCGTCGAAAAGTTGCTTTCCTACTTTTGTGTCGACTGCAGAAAGTGGGTCGTCTAACAAATAAATATCGGCTTCTCTATAAATTGCCCTGGCTAAATTAATTCGCGCTCTTTGTCCTCCACTCAACGTAATTCCCCTTTCTCCAACTATGGTTTTATCTCCATTAGGTAATAGCGACATATCGCGTCTTAAGGCACACTTCTGAATTATATTTTTATAACGAAACTGGTTCATTGGTAGACCGAACAAAATATTTTGACGAACTGTCCCAGGAAAAATCCACGGCTCTTGTGAAGCGTAACTCACTTTTCCATTAACTTGCAAGTTTCCGTTAATTAAAGGTAGTTCTTTAAGAATGGTGTACAACAAACTACTCTTTCCGCTTCCTACAGGACCTACGACACCGACCAACTCACCATGCGCGATATTCAAATTTATATTTGACAACGTGTCATCTTTAGATTTTGCCCACTTTACAGATACGTTTTGGAGAACTAAAGCCGTCTCGTCTTCCACCGGTTTTTTTAAACTGCTTTTGGCAGTTACTATTAAAGGCTCGTAAGTGAGCACTGCAGTAGGATTTTCTTCGAGTAGCATGAATTCCGTTAACCTTTTAAGAGATATGTTAGTCTCGGCCACTCGTCCAATTCCGTAAGCAAAAAATATTGTTATGGACTGTCTCAATACGTTATAAAAGGCAGTTAAAACAAAAACTTCTTTTGCGCTCACTGCATTATCCAATATAGCGTAAGCTAAAACGGACGCGTATAGTGATAGACGAGTCATGAACATACTACACGATGCAAGTACTCCCATTATGTACAGCGTCTTTCTGATCGAATTGATTTCAAATCTGAAATTTAAAAAAATAATGGTGGCCATTTCGATAAGTTGAGTTTGGGGATACCTTCGTGACCAAGAAACTAAACTAGCAAACGGCTTTTCCCAAGTGTACATTTTTATCACTTCGATTCCATTTATGATTTCACTCATCAATCGTATTCTTTCGTCAGTTCGAACTGCAGTAGATTGTCTGTATATTGCTAACTTTCTACCAAAATAAACTAGAAAAGAGTTTTTAGAATTATTTTTTGTTCAGTAGGTACCTACTTAAAATGATGAAGGGGTGAAGAGAAACAAAAAGAAAACGTCCTCTAAAACGAATTCTTCTTAATAGGGGGAAAACAAGTATTGAAACAATATGCTTTAGAGGTAGCAGATAGCACTGTAGTTTTGAAAAGTCCGAAAAGCCCTACTTTTTAGATTTGTAGTATTATCAACAGTAATATACCGATAGAGGAAGCGTTTTATCGGTAATACCGCGGTTTTTTAGAAAAAATAATTTTACGAGATGGTAGGTAAGATGGATATTGTGAGGGAAATTAGCAATGTAGAGTGATCCCAGGGAAAGACGAATACGCCACGTGATTACCGTTCAAGTTGCGAAGTAGATTTATACTGCAGTTGCTTAGCAACGTACGTAAAGATTGCCGTGGAGTTATTACCAATTATTCCGTAGTCCCAGATGTCAGGTTTGAAAGTGCTAATTCCTGTTTTTTTTTATTTGGTTGTACTGAGTAGTAGTAGCTTTGGTCACGTGGTGGGTTCTTCTCTCTCTAGAAGCACTCTACTATGTAGTTCACGATGATATTTTGTTTCAGACGTTTATCAATGCCTACTAGAAGTTAGGCATACGATATTCGTACCTGTTATTACTTTAATTTTTCAATAATTCGAATGGGAAATTAAACTTTCTTTTTATTTATTAATTTATTCAATCAAGTGCTAAATATTTTTGATTTCTTATTTCTAATTATTTCTAAACTCGATCCATAAGATAATAAGTAGTTTGTACTACTATCATCTGTCTAAACTTTAAGATATTCGATAATCTGTATAATATTTATGTTCAATTTGTCATCGTATATATCAAGTTTCTCATTAATAAGAAATTTATTATTTTAATTCGATTTAAAAATATATCTAAAAGACTTATCAGTTAAAGCAATATCTGCTTAGGACGCATTAGAGTCATCAAGTCATCATTGACACTCACATAAAAATAAATCTTAATTTTTTCAAGAAGTGTTCCCGGATCGACTTCAATTCACTTCAAAAAATTTTGAATCTCGTGTAGATATTTTCCAATGTCGCCCTTCTTGGTCCGAAAATGTTATTAAGAAAAATTTTCTCAATTATCATGACCACCTTTTGATTTTTAAAAACTAAAAATCTGCTTGAAAGTCTTTTCAGAGCAGGGAGGCGTCCCAAAACATCAACACGAAATTTAAAAATTTTAAGTGAAATGAAGTCAATCTGAGGAGGCATATGCTCATCAACCTTATCTGTGTTGATATACAATAATATGAAAAAGTGGAAAGAACTATACCAAAAAAAAACTAAAATTGTTGTACTTACACTGAACAGGAACAAATATTATTAGTAAAGTAACTCCAATTATAGCGGATATTCCAACTTCGAGGTACATCAAATAAGTAATAATTACGGTCTGAACCGGGCATATCCACACGTAATTTCCAAAAAGAGCAACGAAATCGAACCTATTCACATCGTTTGAGAGCAAATTGACCATTTGTCCAATGGTTGTTTGGCCCAACGTAGATTTATTCAGTTTGAGGGCTTTTCTATACAGTAACGAGCAACAGCCCACTTTCATAATCATTCCCAAGTCGTATAAACCCTTATTGCATATGTTATTAATGAAAACGTTAGCTAAAGAACAAAATACAACAAGCACGCTGTACAAGTAAGACGCTTCTTTGCTAATTGTATGTTGGTGAGGTATGTAATATCCTATCAACTGTCCTAGGGCTAACGCTTGTAATATCCTACAAATATTTTGATTATTTTACGCGAGATTTGAATTGTGTTAAAATTACTTGATTCCAATTTCAGAAAATGCGATAATTGAGCCGTAGTAAAAAATTACTTTCGCGCTGTATAATCGAAATAATACCCTTTGGAGAGAAGCTTTTCTTCCGGCCTTTGAAGCAAGAATCAGCTCGTTTTCCCACGCCTTTTCTATTTTATTACCTAAAAAAGTCGATTGGTGTTCTGGTAAAGTATCGTAGAGATCATTCATATCGATTCCCTTTTTGTATCCTTTGATAAAAGTGGGTATTATATAACTGAAAAAATACTTTTTTTTAAATAATCGTTTAGACAAATACGAAGAACTTACAATAGTGTAGCCACTGAGAATATGTTTGCTTTCAAAACGGGATTTGGATTTTTCTTTCGTTCGGCAGAGTAATCCATTTTAATAGTTTTGTATTGAAGTTAATTGTGTAAATTCCGATTGTGAACTAGCATGAATGCTTTATATCTTTATATTTATACTACACTCATCAAATGACTTTCATGAATATAAATAAATATAGATGTTCGATATTAATTGAGTCGTCAATGGTACTATCAAAAATTAAACAAGATTTCATTTATAAAACGTACAATTTTATTTGTTTAAAATTTGCACCCCGATTAATAAAAAATAACAAAGCGATTTGACGAAGATTTCAATAAACTGACTAACAAATGGCCATTTAGTACTTGCAATTTTACTTTTGTGAGCTAATTACACTGATCGCATTGAATGCGATTAATTAAAATTATTGGAGTATTAATGAGCTTAAATTACTATAAATGGATGGATTGTTCTAATAATGGCTTGAACGTAAAGAGACAAGAATTTTCTTTAACTTTTTAATTTTAAAGTCGTGGTCATCCGTTTGAATATACGATAACAACTTTTGAAAAATGTAATGTAATATTTTTAGCCATTAATCACATAATCACACATAATTGCATGAGGTGGAAATATTTGACAAATTCGATGCATAAAGTGTAGTGATTTAAGATACGACTATGTTTTTATACTGTTAATAGAAACCAAGCGTTCAAAATGTGCGAATAGTGTGCCAAAAGTTGTCACGTTTTACATGATCAGACAAAAAAAGTGGGTAATTTATTAATTTATATCCGAAGAGAAGCTATTGATCTGGCACTATCCGTCTGCTTGTGCGTTCGTAAATAAGTTTCAGAGCCCAAACTGTAAGTTGAAATTTGAAGCTTTCGTTTAGATCGATTGGTAAGGCCAGCAAATTACAATTGAGGTGCGTGAGTCAGTGGTGTAGTGACGGGAAGCAATGGGAGCAATAGCTCCCGGCTCACGAATCGTGGGGGGCATAAAGTTAGAAAGGATAAAATAAAAATCACTTCTATACGCGAAGTTGCTGAACTATTTTTAATTTTTAATTCACACGTTCACACCGCATCCTCAAGTAGCTTCTCTGATATTGGGCGCATTCGCGTATTTGGAAAACTGTATAGCGCTGCATTAAAGTGCCTTACGTTCATTGGTTATTAAATGAAGCGCTTTAATGAAGCTCTGCAGCGCTACAGTTCTTCACCTCACGCGTACAAGGGGGTTTCAGATAATTAGGTTCACAGTCAAGTCTCTTCAAAGAAGTGTACAAGAATACATTAACTGATTCCGGATAGGCAGAACCCAAGGGTATAGACCGTTTTAGTGATTCAAAAACCAGGCACCTGCATGCATCTGTAGCCTCTACATGTAGGTGCCTACAGTATGTTGGATTTTGGGATGAGCTTTACGGAATAATTATCGCTTGAAAACAGAAAATTCTATTATCGATCCCACGAGTCTCTAGACAAAAACGGCCCACTCCATCAAGGTCTGATAGGCCCAAAATACAACGGGGGTTGTCTGGTGTCCCGAGAAAAGCTTTTATTAGGCCAAGACTCCCGTAGCTTTTAGAAGCTTCTTTCATACCGACCCTATACAGACAGTAAGGTACCTATAATATAGCCTAGTTTGTTATTCTTATGTAATTTATTTTTAATAATGTCTTGAGGCAGTGGTTATGGAGATAAAGTGGGCTTATAACTTTATAAAGTCTTCAACTGGATGTAATAAGTAGTAACTCTGCAAAAAAATAATTGAAGTTCAAACGCGTTCAATAGGCACACATTAAATTTTTCTGCAAACCTGCTGTGATATCTTTGTAAGCGTTTCTGTCATTGTTTCGCCTGTTTGTTGCACCATACCATAAAAAAAGCCATCTGGGTTTTGTAACAGAATATATGGATGGTCAAACTCGACCAAACTACCTGCATCTATCACTAGAACTTTATCCGAATCCATAACAGTATGCAGCCTATGCGCAATTGTAAGTACAGTGCAGTTTACGAACTTTTTTCTAATTATCCTTTGTATAAGAGCATCAGTTTGCGGATCGACGTTTGCAGTAACCTCGTCCAACAATAAAATTTTATGTTTTCGTAACAAAGCACGAGCTAAACAAACCAACTGACGTTGTCCACTACTGAAATTGGAACCACCTTCCGACACCAAACAACTTAAACCTAAAATATTAGACTTATTTGAAGAGAAATTTGTTGGGAAGACTAAATAAATCTACCTGAGTGTAATTCGCTTATAATATCTTTTAATTCGACTTCTTCAAGGGCATTCCATAACGTTTCGTCGTTATACTCATCGAAAGGATCTAAATTATGCCTTAAAGTTCCCATAAAGAGAACCGGTTCTTGCGGTATAATCGTAATTTTGGATCTCAAATCGTGTAAACCCAATTGTTTGATGGGAATATCGTCAATTACAATCGATCCGTCAGTTTCGACAAGACGGAATAGAGCCGATATTAAAGAGGACTTTCCGGCCCCCGTACGCCCAACTATGCCGACTTTTTCCTCCGATCGAATTGTAAAACTTAAATTTCTTAAAACTGGTGGATCTTCGCGAAAATATCGCAAATAAACGTTGACGAATTGAATCTTTCCTTTGTTGGGCCACGAAGGTGGAGGTCGATTTTCTGGAGAACTTTCCAAGGAACTTTCGTGGTCGATTCTTGTATATTCCAATACTCTTTCCACGGATGTCATTTGATTTTCCATTTCTGTTGACTGTTTTATACCCCACTGTAACACGCCAGTTAAACCAATCGCTTGTGTTATTGCGAGTCCGACACTTCCAGGATATCGGTCTAGAAACAGATTTACAGGATTGTGATCTTAAACTATTTTGTACGCACCAGCTCCGATGATGAGAAAACTAAATGTAACTACTGCTACGTAGGCTACGCATAAAAGGTCTAAACAGAAACCTAGGGCTCTAGACGTAACTAAATATAAAAACCAAGCTGAGCTGTGAAGGTCTTGATGACCATCGAATTCATTTTCTAAAATTGTTTGAGCACCACAAGCGCGTATAGTGGTTAATCCTTGAATTGAAGACGATAGATAGGCGAAAACTGGACTACGAGCTAAAATTATTATTTTACAAGATTTTAGGTTTAAAATTTTTTAATTACTTATTCCCTCCAAACGCTTGACACTTCTGCTCGTTAGTAAATAAGCTTTTCTGACAAAGTAAAAACAGAGAGCAAAGAAGGAAGTGGGTATCAATAACCATGGATTAACAATACCGATGACAACTATTGTACCAATGAAAGTAAACGTAATTTGCAAAAAATCTATCATATTTAATGGCAACAATTCGTCAATTGCACCCATATCTTTGGAAAAGCGATTTAAAATTCTTCCAGATTGGTTTATATTAAAGAATTCCATCGTTGCTCTTATAACACTTTCGAACATCTTGTCGTGTAATTTTACAGATGAGCGCATACACATACTGAAATATGCAAACGAACGAATTATAGAAACATAAATTGAGATCAAAATTAAGACGGAATAGTTTTCGATCGAGTTTTCTACGGATATGTGGAATAAGTTGTTTAGCTGATTCGCATAATAGATCTTCTCTTCCGTAGATTTAAGTGACTTATTTTCAGAAATATTTTCCACATATTTATTGTCGAGGGCTTGTTCGTAATTAACCCTGTAAAACACAAAGGTGAGCTACGATCTGGACGGATCAAGGGAGCTCGGCTGGTTAAATAAATACGTACCAGTGCGAAAGAAAGTAGTCTGATGCACTCGCAGCTGCTTGAGCAACGATAAATAACATAAGAACTGTAATAACTACACAAGCATGTGTACCAGCGGTGAAATATGATCTATAAACGGCACTAGACATCAATCCTTTACTTCTTTGCTCGCCTTCTTCCGCCAAAATTTCTGTACTTCCGTCCATAGATGTCGTACTAGCTAAAGAACCTCTTCTGTAACTAAGCACTTTATGGGGCATAAAATCGTCAATATCGACCCCAATATTTTCCTTATTATCACTTTTAAGTAACTGAGCGAAATCCAGCACCGATCGCTGAAGTTGCTCCAAATCACCTTCCGCTTTAATTCTACCATTTTCCAAAACAACAATATTTTTAATACTTTTCAAATATTGCAGCTGGTGCGTAATCAAAATAACCGTCTTTCCTTTTAAAAAGCCGCAAATGCATTTTTCAAAAAGTTGCTTTCCAACACGCGTATCGACTGCCGAAAGTGGACCGTCTAGTAAATATACGTCGGCCTCGCGATAAACGGCTCGTGCTAAATTTATACGCGCTTTTTGGCCACCACTTATAGTAATTCCTCTTTCGCCAATAATCGTTTTGTCACCACACGAAAAAAGACTAAAGTCTTTCATTAAAGCACATCGCTTTATTACGGTTCGGTAACGAAGCTTATTAAATGGGAGTCCAAACAAAATATTTTGGCGTATGGTACCGGGAAAAATCCACGGCTCTTGCGACGCGTAACTTATTTTACCGTTAACAAGTAACGTCCCTTCAGTTAAAGGCAACTCTTTTAAAATTGTGTATAGCAAGCTACTCTTTCCACTCCCAACAGGCCCTACAATACCTATTAAACTTCCAAACTTAACTTGCAGATTAACATTAACTAAAGTATTTTCTTTCGAATTTCTAGACCATTTGACTGTCGCACATTTGAGACTAACTGCTAACTCATTGTCGAAACTCAAAATGTCTTCTACTTGGCCGTTACTAATTATTATGTCAGGGTGGCTCGGTTTTAAATTAGTCGAACTTTCTTCATAGAGCATAAATTCGGTTAACCTGTTTAAGGACACATTAGTCTCGGCTACACGTCCAACTCCGTAAGCAAAAAATATTGTAATCGATTGTCGAAGAACCATGTAAAATGCCGTCAACTCAAATGCTGTACTTGCCAAAAGTCTGTTAGTTAGTAAAGCGTATGCTAAAACTGTCACGTATAAAGAGAGGCGGCTCATGAATAATGTGAGAGATGAAAGAACGCCAAGAACGTACGATGATTTTCTGATGGACTTAATTTCGAATCTAAAAGTGATTGTTTTTAGGAATTAGTTTTGGTAATGAGGAGCGGACGGTACCTTCGGGTAAAGGCAACCAGTTTTGCAAAAGGTTTCTCCCAAGTGTACATTTTAATTACTTGTATTCCGGTTATTATTTCATTCATGAGTCGAATCCTTTCGTCTGTTCTAATTACAGTTCTGGAACGAAACGTAGCTAATTTTCTACCGAGAAATACTAAAAAAAAGGAAATTTAGGTAGGTACATGGAAATTGGTCAATGGTAAGACTTACTTTGTAAGGGCACGAATATGATAAGTGAGCAAATTCCTATAATGGCAGCTATTCCTACTAGTCGGTACATCAAATACGTTATGAGGACTGTTTGCAATGGACTTATCCAAATATATGTACCGTATAGATTAACGTAATCGAAACGATTCACGTCGTTGGAAAGCAAATTTACCATCTGGCCTATAGTTGTTTGTTCCAAAGTTGATTTGTCGAGTTTGAGTGCTTTTCTATAAAGTAAGGAACAGAAAGCAACTCTCATCTTCATACCTAGGTTAATGAGTCCGCTGTTATATATCTTTGTAAAAAATACGTTAGTTAAAGAACATAACACGACGAAAAAACTAAAAATATAAGCTTTCTCTTTAGAAACTTCTATTTGATGAGGTTGGTAATATATTAGTAGTTGTCCTAAAGCTAGTGGTTGTAATATTCTGCAAAATAATTAATAGGATTTAGACAAGAACGTATAAGTGGACAAGCGTACGGGTACACCGGCAGACAAACAGACAAATATATGAATGATTGGTGAATAAGAGGACATGGTGAATGATGAATGACAAACAGCTGGTTTGTGTACAGGATAGACACAATTTAATGGTTCTTATGGAGAAATCGATAACGCATCCTTGTTCTCTTTTATTTAGAGAAAACACACGAAACACAATTTATTGTTATAAACCGGAAACTAACGAAGATATTAACAATCCCTTCGGCTCATTTTATTGTCCTTAAAAAAGTGCCTGAAAAACGTGCTAATATTTTTTTTGTAACTTCATAACAACCCAGATATCGACATTTTTTAGTGAAGTATTGAAAAATCGAACGTTGGCTTATAGCTCCAAAACAAAAGACGATCGCGAATTCCGGTTTTCGCCATTGGGGTTCTCTCAAAAAAAGAGAACGAGGATGCACCATCCACCTTTCCAAATCTCTTCTAGTTTTTGATTTCTCCATAAGAACCATCGAGTTCTGCCCACCCTGTGTACAAGCAACCAGGAGAAATGATTCGATACAGTGCGAGGTATGCAGGCTGGCAATAGGGTACTGGAAGACAGGACAAACAGACATGTTAACAAGCACGCGAGGTAAAATAAGTAACGCACTTGATGCCTAATTCAGAGAACAGAGCTAATAATCCGTATTTAATAATTTCAAAACCGTATGTTCGAAAAAATACTCTTTTTAAAGAGGGCTTTCTTTTAGCTTCTCTAGCTAATGTTAATTCTTTTTTCCACGCCATTTCTATTTCGTTACCTAGCCGACTAGATTTATGTTTTTCTAAGGTATCGTAAAGATCATTTATTTCGAGGTCTTTTTTGTTGCCCTTTCGAAATGTAGGTATAGTGTAGCTGAAATTGCTTGGTTAATAGATATATTTTATTAAATTGAAGATACTTACACCATTGTTAAAACTGAAAGGAAGTTTGCATTTTCTATCGGATTTGGATTCCTTCGCTTTGCAAAGGTGTAATCCATTATGAAGAGATAAAAAAATCCCTAAAATTACAAAAAAATGGATTATTTTTTTATAAACTAACAAGTTCGTCAAAAGCGAAATGGGGTCAGGTGAACTGTTATGTAATCGGTTTTTGTGGTCCTAGAACTCGGTTTTAGAAATAATCTAGTACTCACCTTTTGTATGTGCAAATGAATAATGAGAAGTTTTATCTAAAAATACTAAAAACATATAAGTTGGCCTCTCTTGTATGTTAAGGATATGTAAAATTAAAAATATAAACAAATTGTGATTTTGATTAAATAGTCATATCCGCCATGTTTGTTATCTTGATCAGCACAATATTATTTTTTATTTTTATGTCTAGAAGCCTCTAGACTCACACACTGTGTTTAATCATAGTTAATTCCTTCTACGACACTTTTACTTTTTGACTTGGTGCTATCACTTAATGAGTTATCAGTCATTACGACAAAGAACAATTTTCGGGCCTTAACCCCCAATTACATCACTTTTACGTAAAATTTGTGTAACTTTAATTTGTAGTTACCTTTACTTATCGCTAAGTGACACATAAAATTTTAAGTGACTCAATTTGGAGGTGTAACCCAAGTCAAAGCGAGGTGAAACTTTCCAATGAAAACAAAACATAGAAACAAAGCACTAGAAAATTACATTCTGCTATAAATAAACTTTTTAATTGTTGTTTGTATTGCCCAAGATTCAGATTGTATTATTGCCAATTATTTTATATTTTGTAACTATTAGACATGCTATCTTAGGTGCTAGATTTATATAGATACAGATGCCTACTTTTAAAACGATGAAACCGTAAAATATAGATTCAAGAGATAGCATAACAGAGTTGTAGGTAGGGAGAGATTACGTATAAAGAGAATTAGGGAATTAATATGTAAAATCGCATTTTTTTAAACATTTCTGCTTCCCAGCTTACTAACATAATATACAGTTGTCTAATTTCGAATCAAAATTTTTTGAATAACGTGTAAAGAATTTACTATTTATACAATTGACTGAAACTTTCCACTGATAAGGAAGTTTAGTTGCGTTTCGTTATTTCATTCGCAATCGCATCCGTAAAACGCCTGTTCTTAGGCTACAGCTCACCTTAGGAGAGCCTGTCTTGGCCCTCTCTGTAATGAAACATTTTTACCTCTGTACGTAAGAGACTATTATTCGTTGGTTTAACAGGAGAAACTGCGCCCTATAAGTATTATATCATTAAATCAAAAGATTGAAAAAGTCCCACGAATCTCCATAAAAAGATGGCCCATCCCCACAGCGCCTAGCTACAACTAGGGTACCCATCCACGTAGTCAGGGAAGTAAAGCCGAGGCTCTCGTGACTCCCGACCGTAAGTGTTCGTGGTTTAAGTCCACTGGAGAAGATTAGAGAAATCGAGGAAGAGATTAGAAGAAAATCGCCAATTTTCAGACGTTTGCACAATCATGGATGCTAGTTAATACAATATTAGTCAGTATTTTATTCAACTATTCAAAGATTTGAATTTTAAGGACTTAATCAAGCAGACGCCTATCGTAGAAACATGAAAGTGTATCACATGTGCAAATGTGAAAGAGAGAGATGTTTTTTATCGATACTAGAGCAGTGAGGTACTGCGACAGCGTACCTAGTATCTAATTTTCTTTCTTAGCTTTAGCTACACGAATTTTTAACAGTTTACTAAAGAAAAAGAAGAGAGTTCCACCCAAAGTGAAAATATCTACGAGTAGGTAGGTACTATGTGCATCTAAATCAGTTGAAAAATACAACTGGAGAGATGAATATAAATAGTTCAAAACCTTACAAATATACGTAAATTCATAAAACGATACCTGTGACTGTGAAGTGTGTGCTGACTAAAAATTGTTTCAATGTGTAGTGTATGTTAGAGTAAAGTTGAAATTGCATTTAAACATCACTTTTATTAAAAAATTGTAATTTCATAATCAAAACTCTATTCTAAACGTTCTTTAGAAGCACCGAACGACAGAAAAAAGTAAAAATACGTTTTTGTAACTGTACGACGTATAATATTTAAAAACCGATAATAAAAATGTATTTATTTGCGTTAAGCAAAACAAATAGGTACAACATTTTTTTAATCTAAATAATACACTTTCTCTCACTTAAAACAAATTGAAATATTTACTAAAACTTATTTACTTTAACCGATTTCAGATAAAGAAATCAAATCATTAGCTTCATCGTTGCCTTTGTAGGTCTGAAATAAAACAATTTGGTAATACAACTTAATTGTCCCACAATTAATAATTATAGTAGACTGAAATCAAGAGCACTTGGTGCTCACTATTTCAGTCCATTTAAATGTTTCATAAAGAGATATGTAAAAACTCAATTTTAACAATAAATTACTCACCCTTTCAGATACTGTCGACAAAACTTCAGCCATAGCAGATCCGGTCTGCTGAACCATATTATAAAATACGCCATTTTTATTTTGTAACAAAATGTGTGGATGATCAAATTCGACCATTGTACCGGCATCCATAACCAACACCTTATCAGAATCCATAACTGTGTTTAATCTGTGCGCTATTGTAAGTACAGTGCAGTTGTCGAATTTCTTTCTTATTGTTTGTTGAATCAATTCGTCTGTTTTAGGATCTACATTTGCCGTGGCTTCATCCAACACGAGTATTTTATTTTTACGTAAGATTGCTCTCGCCAAACATACTAATTGGCGTTGGCCAACGCTAAAATTGGATCCTCCTTCAGATATATTCGAATTTAATCCTAGAATTGATTAATTTGTAAAGAGAAGAGAAACCAGAAAGAGTGTCAGAAGTTACCAAAACACATGTTATCAATTTCATCTTTTAATTCGACTTCCTCTAGAGCTCTCCATAAAGCTTCATCGTCGTATTCGTCAAATGGGTCTAAATTTTTCCTCATGGTACCAGAAAATAGTACAGGCTCTTGAGGTATAATCGATATTTTCGAACGTAAATCGTGTAAACCTAAATATTTTGTCGACACACCGTCAATTATAACCGAACCTTCTATTTCGGTTAAACGAAACAAAGCAGCTACCAAAGAAGTTTTTCCAGCGCCCGTTCGTCCGACAATACCAACTTTTTCCAACGGTTGGATCGCTACGTTTAAGTTCTTCAAAACTGGAGGTTCGTCGGGAAAATATCTCAAGAACAAGTTGACGAATTTAATGGCTCCTTCGGTGGGCCAATTTTTGGGCGGTTTCATTTCTGGGCTACTTTCAAGTGGAGGTTCGTGTTCAACCTTAGTGTACTCAAGCACCCGTTCCACGGCGGTCATTTGGTTTTCCATTTCTGCAGATTGTCGCATTCCCCACTGAAATGAGCCGGTTAGTCCCAGAGATTGTGTGATTGCTAAACCAACGCTTCCACCAAGTTGCACTAAAGAAAAGCATTTTAATTGCAATTAAATGGATACATTATTTTGGAAAATTAAAAAAATTAATTAATTACGTACCTCCTCCACTTATTAAGAAACTGAAAGTGACTATTCCGATGTAAATGCAACAAATTAAGTCCAGCCATAGCGCAAATGCTTTAGATAAAGCAAGAAAAATAAACCACGTCGAGCTGTGTAAGTCTTGGTGATTATCGAATTCTTTTTCCAATACTGCTTCAGTGCCGAAAGCTCTTATAGTACTTAAGCCTTTAATGGACGAGTTTAAGCAAGCAAATACCATGCTTCGAGCTACAAATAAACTTTAGGATAAAAAAATAAAAATAAAACTCACTTACTAACTCCTTCCAAACGTTTAACACTTTGACTTGTTCCCAAGTAAAATACGCGAAGTTTATAAAAAATCACAACAATGAACATTGTTGGAAGTAACAGCCATGCGTTAACTGTGGCAACCACGAGAAAACTTCCAACTACGGTTAATCCAATTTGGAAACACTCAATCATAGCTTGTGGTAAGAGTTCGTCTATAGAGCCCATGTCTTTAGAAAAACGGTTTAAAATGCGTCCAGATGTGTTGGTATTAAAAAATCTCATCGTCGCGTGTGAAATACTTTCAAACATTTTATCGTGTAGTCTCACAGAAGCTCTCATGCATACGGTGAAAAATGCGAAAGAGCGTACTACAGCAACTACAACTGTTATTATAGTAATCACCGTGTATATGTAAATAGAAGTTTGTGTCGAAAAGTTCCAAAAATCGCCACTAAATAAATAATTTGTATAATGAGGTAACTCGTGAAGATCTTCAGTTTGGTTTGCTACATAGTTTTCATTATTGGGGATGTCATTTTCCAATATTGTCGAATAATTCCTTACTTCGCTTCTAGTTTGTTCCAAATTCACCCTGTGGGAAATCAAATTTTAATCTAATTATTAAAAATTTTGAAAGAGTTACTTACCATAGGGTAATGAAGTAATCTCCAGAGCTTGCAGCAATTTGTGCCAACACAAATAAGATAAAAACTGTAAATATGGCGCACTTGTTTCCACCCGCTGCAAAATACGACTTGTACACATAACCCGACATGGAACCAGTTCCTTTTGTTTCGGCAACTTCTAATGGTGCTTCGACGCTTTCGTTTAAACTGCCTGCACTGGATATGGACGTCTTTCTATGCAGAGATAATTCTTTAGCCAACTGTTCTAATTCATTCTCTTCCTTATTTTCAGTTTGAACTTCTCTATCTAATAATTTTGCAAAATCCAAACCCGAATCTTGAAGTTCCGTAAATGTGCCTTCGGCTTTTATTACGCCGTCTTCAATAATTATTATTTGATCGACATCTCGTAAGTATTGCAATTGATGGGTTATTAAAATAACAGTTTTATCCCTTAGATAGCCTTGAATACACTGTTCGAAAAGCTGCTTTCCAACATGGGTATCGACTGCCGAAAGTGGATCATCTAGTAAGTAAATGTCGGCTTTTTTATAAACAGCCCTGGCTAAATTAATCCTGGCTCTTTGCCCACCACTCAGTTGTACTCCTCTATCTCCAACAATGGTTTTATCTGCATAAGGCAGAATAGAAAAGTCACGACTCAAAGCACATTTTTTGACGACATTCCTATACCTCATTTTGTCTAAATTTTGCCCGAATAAAATATTTTGTCTTACAGTACTCGGAAACAGCCATGGCTCTTGAGACGCGTAACTAACTTCTCCGTTTACACGCAAATTTCCTTTAATCAAAGGGAGCTCTTTCAATATAAGATGAAGCAAACTCGATTTACCACCACCAACAGGTCCAATTACGGCAACAAGATTTCCAGGCTTGACTCGTAAATTTAAATTGGTAAAAGTATTATCGGCCGAAGTTTCGGACCATTTAGCACCACCTTTACGTATCGAAACCGCAAACTCGTCATTATTATCAATTTTAGGCTCATCGAATGCCTTTTCGAGTCCAGTTAAAGACATTTTGGTACTAAGCTGGGATTGGTTGTATTTATATGTTGGTTCTATTTCATCGAATAACAAAAACTTATTCAATCTTTTAATCGATACGTTAAGTTCGGCTACTTGCGAGATTCCCAAAGGAAAATATACTCCCATCGTTTGTCTTAAAATGTTATAAAAAGCTGTTACTACAAACACGTTTTTGGCTATCACAACATTTCCTAACAGTACGTAAGTTAAAATGCTTAGAAATAGTGCAATTCGAGTTGAAAACAAGATGAAGGACGCTAGGATTCCTCTTATGTAGGATATTATTCTTATTGTATCAATTTCGTACCTACGGGAAGAAACGTCATGAAAACTATTTTTTATTTGTGAAAAACTACCTTCTAGAAAAGGCTACCAGTTTAGCAAATGGTTTTTCCCAAGTGTACATTTTAATAACTTGTATTCCTGCGACTATTTCGCTCATCAATCGAATTCGTTCATCAGTTCTCAGAGCTGTTCTTAAACGCAAGACTGCGGCTTTTTTACCCAAACCAACTAAAAGTAAATCAAATAAATTTGACGAAATTTAAAATATTTGGAACTCACATTGGAGAGGCATTAAAAACAACAAAAAACCAATTCCTGCCATAGCAGATATACCAATTTCTTGGTACATAAAATAACTAACAAATATAGTTTCCAACGGAGCAATCCATAACTGGTGTATGTACATTGCTGTTATATCAAAACGGCTCACGTCGTTCGAGAGTAAATTTACTATCTGTCCGGCAGTTGTCTGTCTTAACGATGACTGGCTCAATCGAAGAGCTTTTCTATATATTAAAGAACAACAAGCGACTCTCATTTTCATGCCGATATGTAACACGCCCATCATTTGCGGATGTGTGAAAAATACTTTTAAAAGTGAACAACCAACGACCATTGCTGCATACATGTAAGCTTCTTCACGACTTATAGTTGTTTGGTTAGGAGCAAAGTACGCTACCAAAACTCCCACAGCTAAGGGTTGAGTAGCTCTAAAAAACAAATTATTCTATTAGTTCATGAAATAAAATAATTAGTACTCACGACCCCCACGAGATTATAAGTGTGCTCTAAAATTTAAATTAAGCCTCTTTCTCTCAACAGCATTATGAACATTACTACGTAACGTTTACACAAGCCTTGACTTTCTCCTCATGTGAAGAAGCTTATCAAGGAGTATTTTGATTCAAAATATGTGCCCTCAACATTTTGTAGACAACTTAAACATATTTGCTTGTTTATATAGAGGTGAATAATTAATAAACATCACGAGCACTTACAATTATTATTTGTTGGACAATTTGAGGCGCTTTATCACACGACCTTTGTGAATCATCATTTGTCATTACCTAAAACTCACTGTAGCAGTTGGTGGGTGATATGATCATCCAAGCAACATAAACATTGAAATCCACTTGGGCTAAAATTTTAATCTCATTTCAACGCGGGGGTTTCACACCCTCAAAAAAGTACTTTAAAAGTACACTTGTTAGGATTTTTTTGCAAAAATTGGGAATTTTTAAAGCGAATTTGTTAAAAGTGGATAAAAACCTACCTTATGCATATTTCAGAAAATGCTAAAACCAATCCATACTTTATTAGTTCCCAACCAAATATTCGAAGCAAGACCCTTCTTAACGATGGTATTCTATTACTCTTTTTGGCTCGTTCTTGTTCTGATATCCATGCTCTTTCGGCCTTGTTGCCCAAGTGGTTCGATTTGTGATCACTCCATGTTTCGTAAAGGTCGGTTACTTCTAAATCTTTCTTCTTATATCCTGTGATAAAAGTGGGTATGGCATAACTGAAAGAATTAAATAATCAAGAACTACATTTAAGAATCGTTCAGAGCAAGCTGAAAGTAAGCTACGGGAAGGGACATGTTTTAATACAAAAATTTTTTTTCTAAATATCTAGTGGTAATTAATTTCGTCAAAAAGCAAAATATATATAATTTTGCAGAATTGCACAGTTTCAAAATCTGCAGATAGTGTGGTTTATCATGATAGACCATACCTCAATTATGTTTCTGATGGTCTAAAGAATTTTTTTTTAAATTAAATAGTCAAAGAATTTTGTCTAGGTACCTATTTTAAAGTAAAGAAATCCGCTAAAAATGATTGTAATAGATACTTAAAAACAAAACTTACAATAAAGTAGCTATAGAAAAACAACTAGCATTTTCTCTAGGATTTTTTGGTTTATTTTTACGACTGGTCGCATCCATAATTGATCATGTCGGTATAACAATGAATAGTGTTCAACTTTTATCTAAAATAAAAATTAATTATCATAAAATATAGCTTTTATAAGCAAGTCACAAGTTCTTCAAGACGATTTAAAAGCGCCTCGACTAACAAAATTTTCCTTTATTGTAGATCGTATTTAGATTAATTATTATAGGTCAAAACATTGACATGAAACGAAAATTTTTTTTTTGAAATGTAAAACCTTTTAAGCAATGCTCTTTCTTATCAAATAATATGCGATAGTTTACTTGATTGATTATTTCGTAACGTAAGTAAAATACTCCCAATTGCTATCACAATTTTTTTTCAAATAATGGAACTGCTGCATACTTTTGATTATATTATTATAGTATTTTACTAGCCTTCGACAAGCTGTTTTTTGGTTTTAATCATTACTTTGTATGTATAGATTAACAATTAACATGAAAACAGTGAACTTGGATTGTGATTTTGATAAACAAATGTTTACTTCATTAAAATGATTAGTCTAGTGGCGCAACAAAAAGGTGCTTCTTCAGTCATCAGTGATATAAGGGGAGTTGCAATACATGACAACTAGTGAAATAATAGAGACAAATTTAGTATACAGGGTGTCAATTAAAAAACTTCCGCAATCCGCATCCGCAAAACCCGTCAGTTTTATTATTATTAGGGGACACTGTAATCAAGTGTTTGGGTTCTCCCCAAATCCACCTCCAAAGTGGGGTAGGAGTAGCAACAGAATATAACAACAATAAAAGAACATACATTAGAAAAATCAAATACCCCGAGCACTACGATAACCCAAATACTTTTCACAACCATAGAAAGGGCACTCTCCCACTCACTGAAAAGAGACAATCTTCGGGAAATTACCTTAAGCTCGAACTATAGTTTTACAACAGATCTCCTGAATAATACTAATAAGTTAAATTTATATACAACAAAGCACTCAACAATATAAACATCCTTAAAGAAAAACCTAGACAGGCCACCTAGATCCACATCCTAGAAGAAAAATCTGCTCAAGCATCGACTCTGCACCTACCTTTCGCAACCAAGACCATCGCCCTACAGGAGGCAAAGCGGTAGTTAAGACAGAAGACAGCTGATCCTAGAACTAAATGCCAACAAACAAAAAAGTTTTTCCAAAAAGTTATTCATTTTTCCTTTTAGAACGCATTTTGTATCTTTTAGATAGAAGAGAGTGTCATGAAAACTACTAATCCAAAAATAACAAACTAACATATCGTTGCAAATTGAATTGAATGGGGTTTTCGGAAAAGGCTCCATTCAACCCCCCTTCCATTGAAGATTTAAGGAGTTAAGTCTACCCCTCTTTGAAAGCTGATCTAGGGAGAACGTAAATACTCGATAAAACTGCCCCATTCGGTATTAAAATTGACGGATATCACGGAATTTCAATATTTTATACTAAGACGAAGATATTGGAGATGAGAAGTTTTCAAACTGACATCCTGTAGATCAGGGGTCGGCAACCTATTTGTACTGGGGGGCACATTTAAGAATTTTGAAATAGCGGCGGGCACCTCGGATATAGGGATGGGGAGGGGGCTGGGCAAAAATTGGGGGAAAAAATAGCGCCGCAGGCAAAAATTTTCGACTGTTCAAGGTCAAACTACTTAAAATGAAGTTCAGAAATTTTAGAAGCGATTGATAGTGTTTCCAAAGAAGGTGTTTCACAACAACTAAATATCTAGGTACTACGGTACTACTCACTGTACTCGGCGAAATGCAAGATCGCAATTTAAAAAAATATAAATTTCCCCGACATCTAAGATTTTTTCACTCTTCATTTCATGATTTTTGTTAAAATCGTCTTAATCATTGTATCCTACCTTATTTTATTGTAAATATTTTTCTAAAACCCCCACCCTAGTCCGTACTTCTATAAAACCCTTAGTGGTACGGGTGGAAAAGAGGTAAAAAAATGTATTGTTCATTACCGCCGTTACTATAATTCTGTAAAATATACATTGTGTGCTTAAAAGGGTTTTTGCATTTATTTGACCAGACTAGAGGCGGGCACTTTCAAAAAGTCTGGCGGGCACCAGGTTGCCGGTCCCTGCTGTAGATGTATAAGGCGAGACAAATTGGATGCCACTCGTAGAGGGTACACCCCGAAGTTATTTTGTTGAAATTGCCCTAAGAATGAGACCACAATGTTAAGATGTACCACACAGGTATATTTTCAGCTTTATATGCTATCTACAAGAGTTTCCAATTAGTAAAAATGTACTTAAACAGTAAAAAGATTTCCTAACGAGTGAGGATTTCAAATAATAGCAGCTAAAAATTCTGGAAACTTGAAGACCTCGCGGTAACCTAACGAGAACATAAAAAAATTTTCTTCAGCTAATAATTTGATGGAAATGAGGACCACTCCGGATAAAATGATGTGATATTTTTTATTTATGGCTGTAACAAGTAAATGCCCTTGTCATATATTCTTCTTGTAAATAAATTCGGCTTAAGGCAACACGAAGTATATGTAAGATGATGCACTACTGGCCAGTCTCTTACGCGTACGTTATTCTTCTTCTGAATATAAGTTGGCGGTACAAGTGAACACCTTCCTAGATGAAACAACCGTAGTTTGAGGCTAAAATTGGTCAAATTAATTCAAACTGGAACCCAGAACGTGTGTCTACCTAGAGCTAGAGCGTTATACTCTCGAGTGTCATTTACTACGAAAAGACGATTTTACTACAGAAAAGACCACACCGAGCGCCGGCAAGGGAAAGCGAGTTTCATAGTTTGAGGACATGTAATAAATCAAACATCTGTTATACGAGTTCCATGAGTTATAGGTGGAAATCTATAACTCGTGGATACCGCGCTCCCGGAGTTATTTAATATTTTGTACAAATTGTTATGGTATCAATGTGATCCATCAGTGCACGACGTAAAACATAAATCAAATAAGTGAATTGACGTATTAAACTTGGATTTCTTGAGAAAAAAGAAATTATACTACTATATGATGATTTAGATTAGAAAAAAGCATTAATTTAGGAGCTGTTGTCAAGTTATAAAATGTAAAAGAAAGGTTATCGTAGGTTACAAATATGGCTTACTCTAACTTTACATTTTAAATTCTGAAACAATTAATAGGTGCTTAGTGCTTATATCTTACAAAAAAAAAATTCTACTCGTTCCAGTACACAAACTTTTGAAAATAATTTTAAAATAAGCTAATATCGACTCACCTTAGGACACTTTTTGGAAAACCGCTAATAGAAAAATAAAATATAGAAATATTATTCAAATTGTGAGAGGTGGAGATTTAAATGCGTATTTTGTAAAATTGGCGACAGTGTATTTCACCAAATTTCTCTTATCTAAATAAAATTAATTAATTATTATCTTGTTAAAAAGTACACTAATATTAAAATGTTTGGTTGCCCTTTTAAAGTTCAAATTTGAACATCGAGACAAGACTACAAAATTTGGACACACCAAACTCTCAAGAGCAACATGAACAACTGATTGATATAAACGTTGCGGCCTATTCACGTACATTATTATCAGCACAAATTTACAATGCAGTTCCAATAAGGAAACAATTTTATTGCCTTGAAACGAGTAAACAATAATATTTAATTTAAAAACTATTACCTAATTGACAAAATCGCACAACTAATTTTGCGTGGAATAAATTTTTACATATTATCATAGCGATGGGAGAATGGAACAAAACGAGTAATAGGTAAAAAAAATAAGGTAAATGTGCACTTATAAAGTAGGAGACTGATTATCTCTTTGCACATTGCATTTAACTATAGCACAGAAATAACTTAAATACTAAAGTTACTACATTTTTATCTTAATTGTTAATTTTTGAGACTTTACTGGTTTAGAATTTCCGAAATCTTAAATTTTTAAACAAGAGAGCTGGAAAATACAACCAACTAACAGTAGTATGGATAATTAACAGCTCTTTTGGAAAGTTTATGAAAGAGGGTGTGTAAAAGTGTAAACAATTGATGCTGGAAAATTTTAACTTACACAATTCATGTGAACATGTGATAAACACGATTGTATGCACCGCCTTCTATAACTAGAAGATGCCCCAATTTCGTGTCTCACCACTGAAATTTCGAAAACTATTGTTATAAATAACAATACTATAGTTTATCGGGGTAGTTCCTCAATATAGACGGATTACGTTCCGAATATAGACGAAATTAGGTACCCTTCTCCCTTCTCGTTAAAAAATATTTTGAAAAACAATAACATAATTATCTATTTAATTTTTTAACTAATTAGGTGCCCTTAATTAGGCCATTTATCGTATTGTATACTATAATTAATGATTTGTACTTTTATTTTGGCTTTCATATCTTCAAAATAATATTATCAACAAGAAAGCTGAAACGTGGCTGAAACCTATTATAAAATATCTCACTTTATTATAAATTCTTATAAACTAACTACTAGTGACACCTATTAACTCTGAATTTTATTATGCATGCTTTATATGAACAAGTTTTCGAAAGAACAACACTAAAAGATTTCAAAACCAAATATAAAGGCAGCAATTGCTTTAATACATTACCAAATAACTCCCTTATTACAGAAATAAGACACTATTATTAATTTCTTATGCTCAAAGTAACAACCACATACGATATTAGGTGCAGTTCTGTTCTCATGTCGTCAGGAATTCGTATACTAATTTGCAAGTGTTTTGCTCAAACCGTTCACGCGTTTGAGCGACTTCTCTCATTTCATTCGTAGTGGAAAGCAAAGCGCTGTAACTAAGGTTGCCTTTACGAGATGCATCAGCTTGGAAAGCACACAACTAGTTGCAAAATGACCTATCATATTTTATGTCATTATGAAGTCCTACCACAGCCCTGCATATTATGTTCTGCATTTGGTTAGTTCTAAGTTAGGCTATTGATCTGGCTCTGTCCATCTGTTCGTGAACAGTGAACAGCTTTTACAATCCAAAGTATAAGAGCTAAAAAATTAAGTCAGACTCTTAGGTATGACTATCCACCCACGAGTATCTTTCGTAGCCCAAACTGTACAGGAGCAAACCGTCAATTTGTTTTGCAAAACCATAAAATACCAGGGCTATTGTTGGTTGTAATAGTCACTACATTTATTTTGTCTTTTCAAGTTTTACCTTACAAGACTAAAACCAAACACAAATCTCAATTAAAACACTTTATTAAAATAGTTACAACAAAAAACAAATAAGTACCTTTTTTAAGGAATGTATAATGTTACAAATTTAAGTAAGTGTATTCAAAGAATATAAATTAAGTATAAATAAATTTGAATAAGCACTTAATTAGAGCATATCAAAAATTTCTGGATAGAATACTTGTTCTCTTTTATCTATATAAAAATAAAATTCTTTTATTCCAGTAAAATGTTTTAGGGATAGGCTCAAATATTAGGACTTTTTGAATTCCCTGCTATCAGTAATTGATTTCGCTTTAATTATTTCGAAGGATCAAAAAAATAAATTACTTATAAGACTCAATTTAACAAAACATTCAATTAAAACGCTAAAAAGAAAATTTTTCACAAATGTAAATAATAGAATAATCGATTAATTCTGCATCAATAATAATGTAATTTCATTCATTGACCTAAGTAATCAATATAATATTTGAATGTAGAGGAATACCTAGTACAGTACGGTTTTGACCAGCATTTTTTGATAAAATACAGTTTGTAAGTTGAAAACAAAGCATACAATCATATCATGGAATGGAATTATGTCGATCATGAGGTATTTTATTGATACTCATTAACCGTATTATGCGAGGTATTCCTGTTATGAATTTGATCAATACAATTATCAAATTCACATTAAATTCGTCAATAAAAATATACAATTTTCATAATATTGTCATACATAGTGCTTTTCAAGTTTCACTACAATGTCTACAATTTATTTACATAAAAATAAATATTCTACAGTTAACAGTTACCAATCAACTGATTTAGCATTAACACTTCTTAGCCCAATACAGTGTGGGTATCCAAAAAACAACCACAAATATATTTTTATTTAGTAAATCCAACATCTATAGGATTTGCTTTTCTTTATATTATAATTATTGTACAAATAAGGCTAGTTGTGAATCACATTGAAAACATCAATTTATTCCTATCTACAAATTAAAGACTTGAACGCTTTATTTTAAGTCAATTGTAACATAAATCTAATGAGATCTCATTACCTTAATCCTCCATTGCTCGTAACTTTTTGTAACTCTAAAACAAAAAATTTTTGTTAGTTCATCCCCCTAAACCTTCAAGATGAACAAAAATTTGTACAGACATTTATTATTCTTTCAAAAACTGATGAATCCCCCTCATAATTGATGGCAAACTTGATTGGCAAAACTGATGAGTGGCTAGGAGTCGTTTTTTGAAAATCTTAAAAAATCAAAGTTTTAAAGAAAATTCCACACCTACCACAAACTGTTTTTTTGTCATGATACGGTGAATATGTAGAGTTACGGCCTAAAGTATGAAGTAAAGTAAAGAGTTAAAATTTAGTAGGATATTTGATACATTCTTCAGTGTTCAAATTGCCAACAATCAATTTTTTCAAGATAAAATTCTACAATGCTTGAGCCAAAAAAAATTGAGTGGTATTTCAACTTTATACAAACTATCTTTCTATATAATAATCTCCTATAGTGAAAAACGTTATATTTTTTAAAAGAGATCTCATTTCCCCCAATTAAAACAAAAATTTACCTAAATGCTAAACTGTGAGGGATTCTCATCAATGATAAAAAAAGAAGATATTAATAAACGTCTACACCAACTTTCATTCAGCTTCTAATTTCTCCTTTAATATCTCAAAATTTAACTAAACTACCAACTACCATCAATTTATTGTAAAAAACATTAATCAGATACTTACATTTTCAGCCACTCTTGCAAGAACTTCGGCCATAGGTTTACCAGTTTGCTGAACCATGCCATAAAGATAACCAGTTTTATTTTGCAATAACATATGTGGATGATCAAATTCAACCATCGTACCGGCATCCATTACCAAAACCTTATCGGAATCCATTACAGTATGTAACCTGTGAGCTATAGTAAGTACTGTGCAATTTGCAAACTTCTTTCTTATAGTATGCTGAATGAGAGCATCCGTTTGGGGATCAACATTAGCCGTGGCTTCGTCCAATACAAGAATTTTATTATTGCGAATAATGGCTCTCGCTAAACATACCAATTGGCGCTGACCGACACTGAAATTCGAGCCTCCTTCCGACATTTTCGAATTCAATCCAGATACTAAATCGCTAACGGCTTCTTTCAACTCAACTTCTTCTAATGCCTTCCATAAGACTTCATCGCTGTAGTCGTCAAATGGATCCAAGTTCTTTCTCATAGTACCAGAAAACAAAACAGGTTCTTGCGGAATGATGGATATTTTAGATCTTAAGTCGTGCAAACCTAGCCTTTTAGTATCGACGTGGTCTATTATTATTGAGCCGTCTATCTCTGTTAGTCTAAACAGAGCAGCAATGAGAGAAGATTTTCCAGCACCGGTACGCCCAACAATTCCCACTTTTTCCAATGGTTGTATAACGAAATTTAAATTTTTCAAAACTGGCGGTTCATTAGGAAAATACTTAAGGAACAAATTGACAAATTTGACTTGTCCTTGACTAGGCCAAGATTTTGGAGGTTTTTTATCTGGTGCACTTTCAAGCGCAGGTTCGTGTTCAACCGAGCTGTATTCTAAAATCCGCTCTACTGATGTCATCTGATTTTCCAGTTCGGTAGACTGTCTCATTCCCCATTGAAACATCCCAGTTAAACCGATCGATTGAGTTATTGCTAAACCAACATTTCCACCATATTTTTCTAAAAAATGATGTTACAATTACGTGTCAATAAGAAGTGGAAAGCATTACCATTTCCAAAAACGAGGAAACTTAATGTCACAATGGCGATGTAGATAATGCACACTAAATCGAGCCAAAATCCAAACGCTCTCGATGTGGCTATAAACAAAAACCAGGCGGAACTATGTAAATCTTGGTGGTTATCAAATTCCTTTTCGAGTATAGACTCTGCTCCAAAAGCTCTTATAGTTGTTAAGCCTTGAATCGATGAATTTAAGTACGCAAACACAGGGCTACGAGCTGTAAATAAAATAACCATAAATAAAGAACTATCTATTTAGTATTAAGTTAAAACTTACTAACTCCTTCTAATCTTTTAATACTTCGACTTGTAGTTAAGTAAAATATACGCAAGAAATAAAATATTACCCCGATGAGAACTGTGGGAACCATCAGCCACGGATTTACAATACCGACAACTATAATTATACCAATTAGGGCTAATCCTATTTGTAAACAGTCTATCATAGCTGCAGGTAACAGTTCATCGACAGATCCCATATCTTTAGAAAAACGATTTAAAATTCTACCGGACGTGTTGGTATTGAAGAATCTCATCGTTGCATGTGTTATGCTTTCAAACATCTTATCGTGAAGATTCACCGAAGCTCTCATACATACGGTGAAAAAGGCAAATGATCGGAGCAGCGTTATGACAATTGTAGCAACAGTTATTGCAGAATAAATGTAAATTGAGGTTTCCCTTGAAAATTCCCAAAAATTTGAATAGTCGGAGTACGTATGATTTTTTGGAAGTTCCGCATCGGCAAAAATACGTAAGTCGTCTGTAGCGGAAGTCGAATTTTCTTCAAGTAAATTTCTATCTTCATCTTGTTTTTGTTCTAAATTGACCCTAAAAATGAATGATATTGAAGGATGTAAAAGATGACAGCCCAGTAAAATTTGACTTGATTGCAGTCAGTAAATCTCACTGCAATTCACAAAAAGATTTTGAGTAATAATAAAAACTTCTTTGCTGTTTTAATTTAAAATCATCTTGTTTGAGTCAATAGATTATCCAAGTGCCTAGTTTAGGGGAGTCAATTAGGCTTACGCATCGACTCTACATCATTGTATTAGTATTATTATTATAAATATACTCAAGAAAATGTATTAAATTCCTACACTTATGAGCTATTTCACAGAATAGAAATAGAATTCCCATGAGAGCAAAGAAAAATCAGTACTTTCATTTTTAGTATAGGTATTAATTATAATGCAGAAGGTTTTGGGTCAATTCATGGATGTGTAACCACGATCTAAGTGAAAGTCTAGTTTTACTGGACTAAGAACAAAAACCACTTTTACTAAAATCAAACTCACCAGTAAGTAATATAGTAATCTCCGGCACTAGCTGCTAATTGAGCCAAGCAAAATAGAAGAAAAACTCCATAAATCGTTTTCCAACTAGCACCAGCTTTTAAATAACCTTTATAAACGTAACCGGAAATAGAACCACTACTTTTTGTTTCCTCGACTTCTTCAGGCACTTCAACGGTTTTATCGTCTAAAGACGATGCACTGACTATAGACGATTTTCTTTGAAGAGAAATTTGTCTAGCTAACTGTTTAGGATCATTTTGTTCTTCTTGTTCCACCTCGTCTTTAAGTAGCTTAGCAAAATCGAGGCCAGACTCTTGTAACTCTGTAAAACTACCGGTGGCCGTTATTAAGCCATCTTCTAACAAAATAATATGATCCACATCTTTGAGATATTGCAATTGATGAGTAATTAAAATAACGGTTTTGTCTCTTAGATAATTTTTGATACAACCTTCAAATAATTGTTTACCAACGTGAGTATCGACTGCAGAAAGAGGATCGTCTAGTAAATAAACATCCGCTTTTTTATAAACTGCTCTTGCTAAATTGATTCTCGCTCTTTGTCCCCCACTTAATGACACGCCTCTCTCACCAACGATAGTTTTATCGCCGTACGGTAAAAGTGTAAAATCGCGTTCCAACGCACATTTTTTTACTACATTTTTGTAATGCATTTTATCCATAGTGTGCCCAAATAAAATGTTTTGACGAACGGATCCAGGAAACAACCATGGTTCTTGGGACGAATAACTAATTTGACCGTCTACATTTAAGGTGCCGGTAATTAATGGTAACTCTTGTAAAATTGCGTGAAACAAACTAGTCTTTCCACTACCCACGGTTCCAATTACAGCCACTAAACTTCCGTGGCGAATTTTTAAATTTAAATTGTTAAGGGTGTTATCTGTTGAAGACTCTGACCATTTGGCCGTTCCATTTTCTATCGTTACGGCATATTCCCCATCGCACGTATGTGACACGGATAACTCAAACTTATCTTCTGTGTGATTATTAACACTTTTACCATTCAAGTATTCCGTTTTAACTTTTTGAATCAAATTAGTTTCTTCGTACAATAAAAATTTGTTTAATCTTTTAATCGAAACGTTTGCCTCGGCGATTTGTGCTATACCTTGAGGAAAGAATACGGTCATAGATTGCCTCAAAATGTTATAAAATGCAGTTAAGACAAAAACTTGTTTAGCATCAATAGTTTTTCCAAATAAAACGTAAGCCAAAATTGTTACGAACAGAGAGATACGAGTTGTGAACATTATAAATGAACTGACAATTCCTCTAATATATGAAGTTGCTCTTATCGTTCTTATTTCGTACCTACAAACAAATTATGGTTAGTTTAAATGAAGAAAGTCAAACAAAATGAATATTAATCGAGTCATAAATGTCTAAAAAAATTACTTCAGCGTAATTGGCACAAAATTTCAATACAAAAATTGGGCATGTCTCAGAGAAGGGTAATTCAGTAGTTTAACAAACCACTATTCTGTAAGAACATGAATCAGTCACAAGGGTTGTTCCCATTACGCAGATTTCGTTTTCCATCATTTGCGACTATACTATATTATTAAACTGCTTACCTTCTAGCTAAGGAAACGAGTTTTACAAAAGGTTTCTCCCACGTATACATTTTAATAACTTGAATTCCAGATATAATCTCATTCATTAAACGAACTCTTTCGTCTGTACGAAGAGCCGTTTTGAGACGAAAACCTGCCACTTTTTTTCCTAAGAAGACTGTAAACGAAGTTTGTTATACCAAATAAAAAAAATTGCTATACTCACATTGTAAAGGTATAAACATTAGTAGAAATATAACACCGATTACAGCCGAAACTCCAACTTCCAGATACATTAAGTAAGTAATTAGTATAGTTTCGAGCGGCCCAACCCATAGTTGATGAGTAAAAATTACAGCAACATCAAAACGATTCACGTCGTTTGAAAGTAAATTCACTATCTGTCCGGCAGTGGTGTATCCTAAGGCGGATTTGCTTAATTTAAGTGCTTTTCGATATATAAGAGAACAACAAGCTACTCTGATTTTCATTCCTACATGTAGTACTCCCATCATATAAGGATGCGTAACGAACACATTAACTAAGGAACAAGCGACAACTCCAGCTGCGTACCAATAGGCTTCTTCTTTAGATACAACTTCTTCATCGCTAGGCATGTAGTAAGTTATCAGATGTCCTAGCGCTATCGGTTGCGCTATTCTATTAACAAAAATAATCGTTAGTACAAAGAAAATACTTGAATTTCCAAAAGTTAGGAATTGAAACGTTTATAAAAGTTTATTGTACGTTAATTCCGTTCTTTTGAAAATTTAGACAGAAATTACAGTTAAAGCAAGCCAAGTCTAATCAAATCAAAACACCTAAAAAACTAAAGAGGAAAAGTAAAGAAAATAAAGCAAACCAACACCTAAAAAACTAAGAAAAATACAGCAACAGAAATAGAAGAGAAAAATTGCAACACAGGAGCATTTCAACATGTATTTACTTGGATCCATTTGCTTCTAAGTTTGTGACGTTTAAGAAGTGTTCTTCTTCGACGAACGACGTGCGATTGAAATCCAAAGTGGCATTTTCCGATGGAGAAAAATACTGAACCAACTTTCCCAAAAATATAGGTTGAAACAATCTAAGATTCCAAACTGGTTAAAAATCTGTTAAGTATTTAACGTTTTAACTAATATTTAATTTAATTGCCACTTTTTTTCGTAAATAAAATTACAAATATTTTAAATATTAAATTTACTTTACCTTATGCATATTTCTGAAATTGCGAGAACGATTCCGTATATTAAAAATTCTAATCCAAATATTTTAACTAATACTCTTCTTAATGACGGCTGTTGTTTATTTCTTTTAGCCCTAACTTCCTCTAATTTCCATGCTTTTTCAATTTTATCGCCCAATTTGGCAGATTTATGTTCGCTGAAAGTTTCGTAAAGATCCGAGACTTCCAATTCTTTTCTGTATCCTTGGAAAAATGTTGGTAAGGTGTAACTAAAATAATACAAATACATTTTTTAGTTTGTTGGAGAAAATTTAGTAATGGTTTTCATTAATTTGAATAGAAATCTTAGAGCTTCGAAGAGCACTTATTTATAATTCTCAAATGCCGATTACAATAAAAAATTTACAACTATAATCGCATTAAGGACTTTTCAGTTCGTAAGTTAACTAGAATAGTTTGGGGATTTTTCAATCTCTCCAGTATTAGTAAAACTTTTTGATTTCCTCTTGGCATAACAGTAAAAGTCCAGAAGCGAATTGCATTTCATGAAAATCCTAAAAAGTTTACGACAGTTGATGTATTGGCCAGTTTAGTACAAATGTCTACGCTTTTCATGTTGGTATGTGGCTAGTGACTAGGAAATCACAACAAATAATTTTGCAACAAAACAAATTTGATATCTCTTAAACGCGATGAGTGATGACTTACACCAACTTATCGAGACAGGAAATATGAAATATTTATGCTCGTAGTTACTTATAAATATTTTCACTTCCCAATATAGTACAAAGTGCACGTAAAGTACAGACATTTATTGCTGCAGCTCAATCGATTTTGAATTTTTGAATTTTATCAAATAATGCTAATAAAATATATAAATATTAACAATTTATTTTACAGCACAGAAGTTACTTTGATCGTAGAAAATTTTAACGGTATCCTTTGATTTGGTTTGTATCCTTTGTTATCAAAACATTTACATTTTCTTTTGATATCTTAACCAAACAAATGGCAAGCAAACTATGTACAAATACAAACTTTGATAGGAAGCTGCGAGGTCAGAGAGGGCGGAATATAATTTCGATTTGCCACATTATAGGGCCAAAATGTACACTTTTACGTAGTACTTGCTTTCAAATACGCAAATACGTTCGATAATATTTTCTCTATTACCTATGAGCTGCTTTTTGAAAGCTATTAGCCGTTTCGGTAATTATTTAGAAAAAACTTTTAAATGGCTATTTGGAAAAAATAAAATAGAAATATGCTTTTTTTATTTTTATGGTAGTACTATGGTAGTACGTAAATGGAGTCACCTTCGTTTTTTTATGAACGTGGCATTGGATTGTTAGAACTGATATTTCTATAATTAAGTTGATGTGGCATATATGCAATACCTTAATGATCGTGTTGCATGAAGCGGAAAGATAACAGAGTGTGCATCTGTGCATACTGCGTTAATGTTCGAATACGATAATATAAACTAATAAAGAACCACCATTTATTTGCGATTAGGAGAAACATAATTTTACTAGAGTACCATAATCCAAAACTTTTAAGAACGTGGGAAAATTTCTTTTGGCAAAATTTTTTTAAGTAAACGTATCAATAGTAATTAGACCACCTAGGTGTTAGGAGATTATCATTATATTACGAAGTATCTACAACAAACTGTAGTAGTGACTACGTCGATATGATGGTACATCAAATTAATCAGAACAATTCTTCCATTTAAAAAGAGTTAAAAATCCAATATGAAGCACATAAGAAAAAGTTAGCTGACCCCATTTTATCAGAAATTGATAATGTTTGAAAGTTGAACATATTATCGGCATCTCAAAGATCAGTACCTCAGAATGTTCGAACGCGTTTTGATTTGATATCAACAGAAATAAAAAAAAAGATCTCGAAAATTAACGAAATTGACCTTGTACTATACAGGCTGTATCAAATTTCGTGTTAAGTACAGGGATCTCGCTTATTAGCCTAGATAGAGAGTTGGTTAAATGGACAAAAACGATCCTCGAGTTATGCCTACACTAAATCAAAAAACAAAATTTACCCCCTCCATAACGTTTCTGAAATATGGCGGAAAATAGCGAAATTTGCATTTTTAATTTTTGGCTCTAAAATCGTTATTTGTAAAAATTTTTAGAAACTGAAAAAAATTTCTCAAAGGAACTTTTTCTGCTCTTTCAGACGATGTCAACGAATTTTCGCTATCATTATTACTTTACTGTATATTGATACCAACTTTTGTTTTTCATATGGGAGCCATTTAAAAATTTTATGTCATCGGATAGAGAAAAAAATGCTGATTTCAAAAATGTATAACATGTCCATAAACTAACCACAAATAATAAATTCAAAATTAAAATAATAGAATATTTTATTTAAAACTGAATTTTAATTTATAAATAGCAATATCCGTGAAAAACAATTGCATATGTTTTATAAAAAACAATTTATATGTGCTTCATTTGTTTTCCTGCAAATGTTTATAGAAATTTACTTATAATTATTTGGGTTATTTATGGTGATTTTTTTATCAAAAATTTTATAAACATATTATACATTTTTGAAATCAGCATTTTTTTCTCTATTCGATGACATAAATTTTTTAAATGGCTCCCATATGAAAAACAAAAGTTGGTATCAATATACAGTAAAGTAATAATGATAGCGAAAATTCGTTGCCATCGTCTGAAAGAGCAGAAAAAGTTCCTTTGAGAAATTTTTTTCAGTTTCTAAAAATTTTTACAAATAACGATTTTAGAGCCAAAAATTAAAAATGCAAATTTCGCTATTTTCCGCCATATTTCAGAAACGTTATGGAGGGGGTAAATTTTGTTTTTTGATTTAGTGTAGGCATAACTCGAGGATCGTTTTTGTCCATTTAACCATCTCTCTATCTACGCTAATAAGCGAGATCCCTGTACTTAACACGAAATTTGATACAGCCTGTATATTTTGCAATTAATTTAACCAACTTTCTATCTCTACTAATAACAAAGATAGCCGTGTTTAACTACGTCTCTGGGATACGATACAATCACCCCTTATTCTTTAAATGGAGATGCCATCAATTCGAGTTGTTCGGTAGGCAGAAACACAGAAAAACATAAGTAACAGCTAGGAGATTTATTGCCACTTCCAAACCGGAAGTGGGGGAAAGGGTTACAAAAACCTCAAATACGCACAATTTTAAACAAAGCAACATTATATCCTTCTTTTCCCACCAGGATGGAAATATGCGATACCATAACTATTTCAGCGTATCATCGTCTCATAATCAACTTGGTCTCTCGTCTCTACAATCTCAGTTACAGCACGTGGTCAGGGATATATTGGGGAGGAAGTTTTAATAGCTCACACACCAAAAGGCACACCATCATTGAATTCCAAGAAAATTTACTAAAATAAACAGAATAAAGTGGATTAAAGAATCGTTGGAGACGCTATAATATATTATTCTACATAGGTGTATTATTATTATTGTTACTATTATTAATTATTACTATACTGGCATTGTAAGTAATGTATGGTAGATCATGGTCAACCTGTAATAATAGATGTCAGAGTAACAGAAGAAAGGAAGATATTTATGGACTGGGCTTAACTTAAAGCATGCAGAAAGAAATTTAATTCTGCTATTTGAACCACGTTCTAGTAACGTATTGAAAAAATTCTGTAACAAGATTTGATTAATGAAAAAGTAACATAAAATAGCACTGCAA
Source organism: Malthinus flaveolus (assembly GCA_950108345.1). Classification (NCBI taxonomy): domain Eukaryota; kingdom Metazoa; phylum Arthropoda; class Insecta; order Coleoptera; family Cantharidae; genus Malthinus; species Malthinus flaveolus. Next base: position 18,120,190 of record OX467285.1, read on the forward strand.
ACTAACGACTTTAAAAATAAATTATTTATCGCTTAGACGATTAGAATAACAATTACATACTTATCACCACTACACATTGTTGTTCTAAATTAATTACATAAACAAATAGTAATAGTACCTGTAGAAAAGCAATAACCGATAAACCTTCGATGTCCGTCAAATCAAAGTTTTAGTTATTTACCATGAAATGACTGACTCTTTATTTTACATAGAAATGACATTTTAATTCTAATTAATATCTAAAATTTGTTTAAAAACTTACACTATTAGGCGCTCTGTTGAAACAAATAG